>OY728140.1:1227561083-1228761083 GCA_963277665.1 Viscum album | reverse complement strand
CATCATAAAAAATATTAGTAATGAATTTATATTCACAAACGGGTGATAATATAATCATATATGATATCATAAATATGAATATGTTTCTGTAATAAGTTAATAACATTATTTAATCCTCTATATAGTATATTTAAATATGTTAGAATGAAATCAAACCTAGTGTAAGGGTTAATTTCAAAATCTCATTATTAACTAGGATTGTTTATATGTAAGTATTTATTGGGAAATATTTATCTTCAATGTTGATGTTTTGTAAATATGTTTTCCCAAATATATTTAATATTATTAAAATTTTTTTAAAATTAAATATTTCCCAGGTAAGAATTTTTACTAAACGGTTTGAATGGAATATTTTTTCATTTTCCTAACAAGGATATTTGTAAAATTTCTAGGAAAATCCCATGTCGAATGATTTTTTAACTTATACAGTGTGAAAAAAGATTTATTAATTCAAGTAACATTAATTTAATGAATCTTTTATTACATGTTTGAATGTTTATTTTAAGATTAAAAATTTTGTTTAAAATTTCGTGACATTATAATGAAATGAAATTTTTTCAAATCAGAAAGTATAATTTATTCAAGAATTATGATCAAGTGATCCTTGAATATTATTTTACATATATGATAAAATTATTTTATTTTAATTATGATTTATTGGGTTTATTTTTCCATGATATGATCCCTAATATTTCCATGTTTCATTTATTTTTATGATTGAATGATATTTATGAAACCCATTACATTTCCATGGGATATGTTATGACATAATAATGTCTATAAAACACATTTATCATTATGGGTATTGATATGAGGAATTAATTATGTTCTCAAGGGAACACATACGTATGGTTTTCATTATGTGATGAGGGTTTCCTATATCTCTATATACAGAATTTGGAAAATATTTATATCTCTTGAGATAAAGAGCGATGGAATAGGAAATGATCTCGGTTCAGTAATATAGTGTTTTAATGTGACGTAAACCCACTTCACTATTACAAGTAGGAATGAGGAGTGTAATCAGTTCAGTAATGGAATATTTCCACTATGATGCTCTTTGAAATGATCCATGTCTAATACTTAAATGACTTTATATGCTTATGTGTATTCCAAAACATCAAATCTTATATTATGATAAAATGAAATATGTTCTTTATAAACATCGATGATTTATCCCATTTCATGATATAATGATTTTTTATCTATATGTTATCATTTTAATTTATTTTTATGTTTTTTCTTATGTCTTATGATAAATATATGATTGATATCTCCCATGTTTTCCCTTACTAATCAATTCATATCAGCCATTATTATATTTATTTCCCCCTGATATGATGAATGGTATTATGTAATAAGTGTGAAAAGGTTTTATACTAATGATGGAATAAGGAATAAACAAAGTAGATGCATTATAAACCAGTTTTTTATATTTCCCATTTTTTAACGACACTAAACCTATACCATTGTAGCATGGTTTTCCTATGTTATGTAATGAATATTTTTAAATAATATTTAATGTCTATGTATTAGATGTATGGGTTGTTATATTTGGAATCAAATCAAGTTTTAATTTATATTTGGATAATATAATGAGAAATACATATTATGAAGCCTAAGGATAAGCCTTATTATAGGATACAAAACTAGTGTTTGGTAATGGTCATGAAAAACCTAGGAATTAAACCAAATTTTTCATAAAATAAAATTTTATAAGTAGTTTCTCTTTATTATATGGTTTTCCCATAATGATTATTGTTTCTCAAACAATGATTTTTGGTTTTAGTCATTGGACGAAACCTAATGGAACAACATTAATACTGATGAAATGATAAATGAAATGATTTTCCTCCTAAGAAACCGAATTTTTTAGGAGATGGAATGAAAAATCAGGTTTTAATGATCCCAAAACATTCTCAAGATGTAACGCCCTGACCCCAGGTACCCACAGTCGGTGCATTACTTCGTAACATTGGCATGATCACAAAGATCAAGTCTCGAAAGACCGATTAATTTAGTAGCCTTGGAAACACTAGATACATTCATAAGTCTTACATTACATCATAAAGTGAAAAAACTAATAACAAAGTCTTCATAGTCCACACTCATATCCTCTTCTGACTATCCCTGCAGGTCATTCATAAAATACTTCTTCACATCCTGGAAAATATTAAAACATTGAAAGGGGTGAACTCAGATGCTCAGTAAGGATAACAATATTGCGGAAGCTTTCATAGATAAACATAAAAATTTAAGGCAATGTATAACTAAAACAAAAGCCTTTTAAACTTGAACATCAACATAATATGGAAAAAGTAAAATGAGATAATGCCATTCACTTCTTCACATGGATATTCTACTGGTCGAATAATCACATGCAATATCAATAACCACTTTCATAATGAGGGAATGTATAATGCCGGACATTCTGAAACATTTTGTCAAGGCCTCGGCCAAGACGTCTAAAATGATTAAGGCCTCGGCCAAAACCATAAATCAAATTGGGAAAGGGCCTCGGCCAATTCCACGTCTAGTTGTCTCATTAGACCTACCGATGCATCGAGGAGCTATAGCGGGCTCCACCCGTCACTTATTAAGTCCAATACATTCCTCATATGAATAGGTTTAAACATATCATAAACCATAACATAATCGTATCACATAAACCATCCATAAAGGAAACATAACATTTCAACATTTCAATCACAAGATATTAATACAACACATTGATATAATAAAAATGCTTTCAAAACCATTTTCAATACCAAAATAAACGAAAGTTAAAACTTTGTATTTATTTTTCATTTAAAAAAATGATGGCTTGTAGAGGAAGCCGAAACTCAAATAATGGTAACGGCGGCGGAGAAGTCGTTGTCGCCGCATAAGTATGGAAAGAAAAACATTCCCTTTTGTCGTTTAACAAAACGCTTCGTATAAAAAATATTCCTCTTGAATAAACGTAAAAATCAAAGGGGTTTATACACTGTACAAAAGAAATTTGTATATAAAACAAAATATGCCTCAATGAAAGGGGATTGAGACGAAGTCCTTAAAAAGATCATTTTTAAATAAAATATATCTATTATGTGTATTCACTATATGTACACATAAAGAAAGTATAAATAAAATATACGACATAATAATATCATGACATAATTTGAAAGTAGGAGATTAACCCAAAGAATGGAAGTTGGGTTAAGAAATTCCCTTACCTTGCATCCTGTCCTGACTCGACCATTCATTAACCTCCTGAATAATAAACTAGAGTTAATTCATATTTACTTAAGAAACTTTTTCATGTTCATTATTCCTTTTATATCCCTTATTACCATGTTACTAACATTATGTAATTATTTAAGTTTATAATGGTCATTTTGTCGATCTTAGGTACTTGAGTCAGAAATAACATTCTTATAATTACAAGTTGTTCATGTGGTGATATATCCATTATATCCAGAATTATATTCATGATGTAGATATCATATATATGATATATATCCAGTATATACATTCATTCATTATGTCATGTAACATTTAGAGGTAAGAAATGAAATGCACCGTTCATGGAGACGGTAAGCCATACGTACGCATGAACGCTACTTTCATTTCTATTTCGTATTTAATGGAACAGAATCATAATGATATAAATTTATAATATAATTAAAGTATAATATAGTGTATAATACCATTTAATCCAACCTTTATACATCCCACATATGGCATTAACGATTCAAATCACTTTGAGGGGGCGGTAGTCCGCACTTCCTAAAATGAAATTATCGCGTTTTACCCATAATGGAAATCATAAATTATGACATAAATGAGAAATACAGAAGCATAAGTAAAACATAAACATATTATATATCATATATAAAAATAGTGACATCTTAATGGCCACCTTTGAAGGTGTTATATGAGTGTTGAACAATCATCGTTTCGTGAGGCAGAAATTCGCCATCCACAGAAACCGTATGTTCTTTAACCATTAGATGTAGGTGTGTGTAAGTGTAGCTCGAATAATTCTTATAACAACATCCTAGTATATTTAGGATACTGGTGTTGTTACAAAAGAAATGAATAAAAAGAGTTTATGGGGTTGGAGGAGAAAAATAAAACAAAACAACATTAGAGAAGACATTACCTCAAAATCGGGTAACTCTTTTTGATTTGAGCCAAAGGCTTCCTTGGGAAGAGTTATGCCCAAATTAAGGCTTCTAGGAGTAAGAGGGGGAAGTTGGGAGAGTATTTGGGCAGAGGTTGGCCGAGCCAAATGGCTTGAAAGTGTAAATGTGGTGGGAGAGGTGGGGGCCTTTTATAAGTGGAGAGGAGGGGCACTTTTGGAAAGATTGAAATGTTATATTATTTCACAATGCTTTTCGGATTCTAAAGGTCCCACACTTATATAATTAGAGGATAAGGTGATAAGGTTTCGAAATCTCCTCATCCAACAGGATTTGGACAAGTGTAAGCCTTGTATTTTGCATTATCTTCTCATTTTATTTAAATCGTTAAATAATGAGGTCATCGCTGCATCATAATGATGTCATAAATAATTTAATTTATTTAATGTCTAAAAATTAAAAAAAAACTATGATGTAGTAAATCTTTTTAGCTTTCTAATGAATATTTATAGTCAAAATTGTGACTTGTGTAACCCCATTTAAAAACTGTTTTAGTAAAATAACTCATGTTTGTGTCAATTTAATTTTAACATTAAATAAATATATATTAATGTCATTTTCCAACTAAAGTGGCTCCATGGGGTCCCCAAGTTGACCCATGGGTTGTCTTGTTCGGCCATGACTCATCCAATAGGAGTAGGACAAGTGTCATGCTCATCTCATATTATTAAAACATTATTTGTACCTTAAACTACACTAATTACCTCTAATCGCGATTAAGAACTTAAAAGTTACTATTCACCAAAAAATTATTTTAATCTCATTGAACCACATTTTACTTCTTAATGACAACCATGTATGTCGGAGTTTTGAAAATAAAATCACAGAAGTGGTAATATTTCATTTAAACGAAAAATCAGTTATTTAACTACCACTTAGTGGTTTTACTGTTCATCAAAAATTGAAGTTTTTCAGAACAAGGCCAAAATTTCACCCTAAGCTATAATTGATATTCCGAATTCAAAAATGATGTCTATTTTACAAAATTCCAAAAATATAAGTTGAATTAATTAATTTTATAATTAATTCCCGCTGTTACGACAAATAGCGTGTTTTAAGAAACAATTTATATCAAAAGATTGGCAATTATTTATGTCCAATTTCAATGTTAAATTAATTCTAATGACCACCATTGGATAAAATGGTAAAAATATATTCTAATTATACCTCAAAACCACTAAATAGTATAATTTATCACAATAAATTATTTTGATTAAAAAAGTTGTTTTAAGTATTTTTCACTATTCATAAAAAAATTGGAAGTTCTCAGAAAGTTACAAAAAATTCAACTTAGGATAATTTCGATATTACAAATACAAAAATGATGTCCATTTTGAAATATAAAATTTCTATAATTTTAAAAAGTGGTTATTACTATTCATAACGGCTACTTTGATTAGTTGCGGTGTTTTAGAACTCAAAGTTGCGTACAATGCAAGCTATTGCATTATTGAATGAGAAGCGTATCGTGGAAGCTCGGGGTGTTACATTCTCCCCTCCTTCAATAAATTGCGTCCTCGCAATTTGAAATTTTTCTTTGAAAATAAAAGGTTGAAAAGAGAAAATACCTTTGAGGAAAACCCACATAAGAAATAAGGTTAATAAATATATAACATTAAAAGAAAGAAGGATAAGTACAAAGGTCACCCGATATAGCCCATTCTAGGATTATATGAAAATATGGATATGGAGGAGAAAAAAACCATCAAGGTCTGATGGAGAGTTATAGAAAACAGGATTAGGAGAATGTTTAACCACAAGAAAATCACAAACTTGTGATTGGTTAAACGGTCATTGAATCCTCAGTTGGAAAAGTTAACCGACAACATTTTTGTTTTAAGTTATCTTTTATAATGTTGAGGAATTTATTTAGGAGATTTACTAAGAACGTAAGGGAATATACATACTTGTTATGTATACTTTCATTCGTTAATAAATTTTTACCACAAACCCAACTTTTACTCCAAATAGCAACGGAACTCAAAAATATTCTATTTATCCTAATTGTATAAGGTTCAAAATGTTAACACATACCATTTAGATTAGTAAATCTATTTTGTAATAACCAGGGACTTCCTGTAGGCTAGTGGTAGGAAATAACGGCTTGTCGCACTATGGTTGTGGGTTCGAAACCTGCAGCTTTGTCCGACGCGATGGGTTATGTCCCACCCTGCAGGTTGTCCTTTTCCTAATACTATAGTATTATAATATTCCATAAATAATCTTCAGAAATTCTTTAACCTTAAACAATACTATCCAAAGATCAACTTAATCCACTCCAACCATTATAGTTATCCAAAATACCTCTGTCCAGACATTCTCTAAAAGGTATCTTAATTCCAAAATCATTTTATCAGATTCCCCAAACAAAGTAAAGTTTCTCTTATTGTCACATACTAAAAATATAATTACCTTCATCATATTAAAACCTTACTGAAATCAACAAGTACTGCAGTACAATCCATATATATATATCACATTATTCTTATAACCAGAAGATAATCCTTGAGTCCAAAAGCACCAATACATTAATTATTCCGCTTCAACTGTGGTCACAGCATAAGATTGGCCTTGATCCCTTGGCCTTTTCTGAGGTAAGTTTCCCTGACGCTTAGGACAATCATTTGCATAATTCCCTGTTTCCCTACAATTGTAGCATTCAACTTTGACAGCCTCTTTCTTTCCCTTGCAATCACGAGCCTGGTGACCCTTTCCTCCACATTTATAACAAACTCCCATTCCTTTTAGGCAAGTTCCAGGGTGATTCTTCCCACAATTATCACATAATGGAAAATCCTTCTTTCCCTTTTTCCCTTTATCTGTCTCTTGTTCCCCCGTTCTCTTCTTCTCTTGCTTTACTTTGTTGTCATAAGACTTAGAGAATTCTTTTTCTGTCTTGATAGCACACGAGACAATATCTTCGTATGATGAGAAGGATTGTGATACTAAAGCTCGACGGAGAAATGGTTTTAACCCATCAAAGAAACGATCAATCTTACTCCTTGGGTTACGTATATAATCGGCAGCATGTCTCGCTAACCTTGTAAAGTTAGCCTCGTACTTTGCGACATTCTCATCCTCCTTCTGTCTCAGACTCAGAAATTGCCTTTCCATATCTGCTCGATGGTCACGAGGAAAGTATTTTTCTGAGAAAAGCTCTTTTAACTCCCTCAATTCCATATTCTATACGTCATCATCTTCCTTTGTGTTTTGAATCAGCGACCACCACTGATCGACATCTCCAGTGAGGCGGTAAACTGCCATGACAACCTTCTCCCTTTCACTACTCCCCAAGGCATGGAATATTTTCTCTAAGGAATTTATCCATTTCTCAGCTACTATAGGATTTGCACTTCCATTGAAGGTTGGTGGTTGTTGCCTCATGAAGCGGTCTAACATTGATCCTCCACGTTGCGGATCAGGGTGCTCCATACGAGTAAGGTTATTATTCATAACCTGAGTCAGTTGTCCCAGTATGGTAATAAGTTGATCAGCACCAGTTGTATCTCCAGCTCCACAATAATTATCTTGAGCAGGAGGGCAATCCCTACACGGAGTGCGTGCATTGATACGGTTTCCATTCCTTCCACTAGGCGCCATTTCTAAACAATGGCATAAACTATATTAGTTTATAAATCAAAATACATAATTCCATACTTGTAAGATACTTAACATAAATTGAACTATTTATGGATATAATCCATAATCATAAAAATGTTTTCTTTTTGGAAGTATATACTCATAAGCCCTTCATAATGATTTGTAAAGAAAATGAGATTTATCCTAAACATATCCCCCGGGAGTGTCGTAACCAAGAGTGCAGCAAGGCCCGTTGTCGTGCACCAGTTCCCGTTCGAGTCTAGCTCAAAGCGGTGTTTTCAGGTTTTACCCCTAGGTACATCTGTGCCAGAGCCGCCTCTACCTGCTCGTATCCAGACAAGGATGTATTGCTCAGAAAACTCACAAAATCTCTACAATAACAAAATTCTAGGAAGTTCTTCTATAATAATCCTCAAAGTCTATCTTTGGGCTATGTGCTCTAATCAGAGTTTATCTAAATCTATCTTCCAAGGTTAGTACTAAACTGCCTCTGATACCAACTGTAACGCCCCGACCCCAGCTACCCAGAGTCGGTGCATTACTTCGTAACATTGGCATGATCACAAAGATCAAGTCTCGAAAGACTGATTAGTTTAGTAGCCTTGGAAACACTAGATACATTCATAAGTCTTACATTACATCATAAAGTGAAAAAACTAATAACAAAGTCTTCATAGTCCACACTCATATCCTCTTCTGACTATCCCTGCAGGTCATTCATAAAATACTTCTTCACATCCTGGAAAATATTAAAACATTGAAAGGGGTGAGCTCAGATGCTCAGTAAGGATAACAATATTGTGGAAGCTTTCATAAATAAACATAAAAATTTAAGGCAATGTATAACTAAAACAAAAGCCTTTAAAACTTGAACATAAACATAATATGGCAAAAGTAAAATGAGATAATTCCATTCACTTATTCACATGGATATTCTACTGGTCGAATAATCAAATGCAATATCAACAACCACTTTCATAATGAGGGAATGTATAATGCCGGACATTCTGAAACATTTTGTCAAGGCCTCGGCCAAGACGTCTAAAATGATTAAGGCCTCGGCCAAAACCATAAATCAAATTGGGAAAGGGCCTCGGCCAATTCCACGTCTAGTTGTCTCATGAGACCTACCGATGCATCGAGGAGCTATAGCGGGCTCCACCCGTCACTTATTAAGTCCAATACATTCCTCATATGAATAGGTTTAAACATATCATAAACCATAACATAATCGTATCACATAAAACATCCATAAAGGAAACATAACATTTCCACATTTCAATCACAAGATATCAATACAACACATTGATATAATAAAAATGCTTTCAAAACCATTTTCAATACCAAAATAAAAGAAAGTTAAAACTTTGTATTTATTTTTCATTTAAAAAAATGATGGCTTGTAGAGGAAGCCGAAACTCAAATAATGGTCACGGTGGCGGAGAAGTCGTTGTCGCAGCATAAGTACGGAAAGAAAAACATTCCCTTTTGTCGTTTATCAAAACGCTTCGTATAAAAAAGATTCCTCTTGAATAAACGTAAAAGTCAAAGGGGTTTATACACTGTACAAAAGAAATTTGTGTATAAAACAAAATATGCCTCAATGAAAGGGGATTGAGACGAAGTCCTTAAAAAGATCATTTTAAATAAAATATATCTATTATGTGTATTCACTATATGTACACATAAAGAAAGTATAAATACAATATACGACATAATAATATCATGACATAATTTGAAAGTAGGAGATTAACCCAAAGAATGGATGTTGGGTTAAGAAATTCCCTTACCTTGCGTCCTGTCCTGACTCGACCGTTCTTTAACCTCCTGAATAATAAACTAGAGTTAATTCCTATTTACTTAAGAAAATTTTTCATGTTCATTATTCCTTTTATATCCCTTATTACCATGTTACTAACATTATGTAATTATTTAAGATTATAACGGTCATTTTGTCGATCTTAGGTACTTGAGTCAGAAATAACATTCTTATAATTACAAGTTGTTCATGTGGTGATATATCCATTATATCCAGAATTATATTCATGATGTAGATATAATATATATGATATATATCCAGTATATACATTCATTCATAATGTCATGTAACATTTAGAGGTAAGAAATGAAATGCACCGTTCATGGAGACGGTAAGCCGTACGTACGCATGAACTCTACTTTCATTTCTATTTCGAATTTAATGGAACGGAATCATAATGATATAAATTTATAATATAATTACAGTATAATATAGTGTATAATACCATTTAATCCAAGCTTTATACATCCCACATATGGCATTAACGATTCAAATCACTTTGAGGGGGCGGTAGTCCGCACTTCCTAAAATGAAATTATCGCGTTTTAACCATAATGGAAATCATAATGTATGCCATAAATGAGAAATAAAGAAGAATAAGTAAAACATAAACATATTATATATCATATATAAAAATAGTTACATCTTAATGGCCACCTTTGAAGGTGTTATATGAGTGTTGAACAATCATCGTTTCGTGAGGCAGAAATTCTCCATCCACAGAAACCGTATGTTCTTTAACCATTAGATGTAGGTGTGTGTAAGTGTAGCTAGAATACTTCTTATAACAACATCCTAGTATATTTAGGATACTGGTGTTGTTACAAAAGAAATGAATAAAAAGAGTTTAGGGGGTTGGAGGAGAAAAATAATACAAAACAACATTAGAGAAGACATTACCTCAAAATCGGGTAACTATTTTTGATTTGAGCCAAAGGCTTCCTTGGGAAGCGTTCTGCCCAAATTAAGGCTTCTAGGAGTTAGAGGGGGATGTTGGGAGAGTATTTAGGAAGAGGTTGGCCGAGCCAAATGGCTTGAAAGTGTAAATGAGGTGGGAGAGGTGGGGGCCTTTTATAAGTGGAGAGGAGGGGCACTTTTGGAAAGATTGAAATGTTATATTATTTCACAATGATTTTATAATTATAAAGGTCCCACACTTATATAATTATAGGCTAAGGTGATAAGGTTTCTAAATCTCATCATCCAATAGGCTTTGGACAAGTTTAAGCCTTGGATTTTGCATTATCTTCTAATTTTATTTAAATCGTTAAATAATGAGGTCATCGCTGCATCATAATGATGTCATAAATAATTTAATTTATTTAATGTCTAAAAATTATAAAAAAAATACTATGATGTAGGAAATCATTTTATCTTTCTAATGAAAATTTATAGTCAAAATTTGGACTTGTGTAACCCCACTTAAAAACTGTTTTAGTAAAATAACTCATGTTTGTGTCAATTTAATTTTAACATTAAATAAATATATATTAATGTCATTTTCCAACTAAAGTGGCTCCATGGGGTCCCCAAGTTGACCCATGGGTTGTCTTGGTCTTCCATGACTCATCCAATAGGAGTAGGACAAGTTTCATGCTCATCTCATGTTATTAAAACATTATTTGTACCTTAAACTACAATAATTACCTCTAATCGCGATTAAGAACTTAAAAGTTACTATTCACCAAAAAATTATTTTAATCTCATTGAACCACATTTTACTTCTTAATGACAACCATGTATGTCGGATTTTTGAAAATCAAATCACAGAAGTGGTAATATTTCATTTAAACGAAAAATCAGTTATTTAACTACCACTTAGTGGTTTCACTATTCATCAAAAGTTGAAGTTTTTCAGAACAAGGCCAAAATTTCACCCTAAGCTATAATTGATATTCCGAATTCAAAAATGGTGTCTATTTTGAAAAAACTCCAAACATATAAGTTGCATTAATTAATTTTATAATTAATTCCCGCTGTTACGACAAATAGCGTGTTTTTAAGAAACAATTTATATCAAAAGATTGGCAATTGTTTATGTCCAATTTCAATGTTAAATTAATTCTAATGAACACCATTGGATAAAATGGTAAAAATATATTCTAATTTTACCTTAAAACCACTAAATAGTATAATTTATCACAATAAATTATTTTGATTAAAAAAGTTGTTTTAAGTATTTTTCACTATTCATAAAAAAATTGGAAGTTCTCAGAAAGTTACAAAAAATTCAACTTAGGATAATTTCGATATTACAAATACAAAAATGAAGTCCATTTTGAAATATAAAATTTCTATAATTTTAAAAAGTGGTTATTACTATTCATAATGGCTACTTTGATTAGTCGCGGTGTTTTAGAACTCGAAGTTGCGTACAATGCAAGCTATTGCATTATTGAATGAGAAGCGTATCGTGGAAGCTCGGGGTGTTACACAAGATATGAATAATACATGAATTCCAAACATTTAATGGAGGGAACAACATTCTATTGATTCCAGGATGAGGAAGTGTCCACGTTCTTTTAGTGGGTCCTGTGGTCCACTAGTGGATGGAGAATGGATATGTAGCACTAAAATTGTATTTTTTGTTCACCAATGTTTATAACAAGAGAAATTCATTTCATCATTTTATCATGTTGATGTTTAATAAAAATAATGTTGTAATATAATCAATAATAAGATGTAATGATATGAAATTGATTCTATGGAATGGAACATATTCATGGACTTATTGTAAAATAATTATTTTCATCATTTTATTTGAATTAATATGAAGGAGTTCATGAATCTTATGAAAATGGAAGATTAATCCATTGGTAACTAAGATTAATATTTTATAATACCTACAAGGTATGCTTTTAGAATTATCATTCATCCTAAGAATAAGGATGATCAAATCTCTAGTGGCTTAGAACAATGTCTCTAATGGGAATTAGACGTAAGGGACTTCATTAGCTTTGATTTAAACATTTGAAGTTCTCTAAAGGTTTATATATAAATTGGATTGACCCATAAATCTTCTGGGTTTGATAAGAAGATTAAAAAATTAATTCAAGTGAAAATCCAAAACACATAGTTAAAACAAGAAGGGAATTCCTTTATTCTCAATGTTTTGAATGAAATAAAAAGGAAATTTAATTAAAAAAATTAGTAAATGTATTATATGTGGTAGATATGTTAATTGATAAATTTACTAAATAATTACTGGGAAAAAATACTACTGATTTAAATTGGAATGAGGATAGTCAAAATGAACCTCCTATAATTCGATAATAATATTGCAAGGAAAATGGGAATTATTTTAATCAATTCCAAAATTAAAGAATTTTTTTATGAGGATTGACATTAGAAACCTCTTAAGTCTAATGAAAATGGAAAATCACATGTGCTCACTACTAGTGATGTGGAGTATGAGAATTAAGTGGTGAAAGGTACACTTATCATCCACTCTAAAGAAGATAATGTTTTACTTCATTATGGATCCAACCACTAATTTATTTCTGAAGAAATATTTAAGGGTATCACTCTATTACCTCAACATTTGGATTTCGAGTTATTTTTATTTGACAATGGTCGCATCACTGGTTTATAATTCTTCTCTAGTGTATGTTTTTAGGAAAGTTCATCCTAAAAATGATAAAATCCTTACATTAGTTTATTTTAATGTGATTATTGGCATTAATTATCTTTCTATATTTGGATAACATATTATTTTCTAAGTAATTTAAGTTAAACGTAATATTCCAAATGAAAAAATTATCATATATCAATGAAATGGTGAATAGGATATTCTAGTGGAAATTAATTCTGTATTTTATTTCACAATTACTATAATGGTTATCTTACTCATGTGGTTGGGGAGAAACTCACTATTAAGGATACACCTACTTTATGAAATTTTATTGATGTCTTTCCCGAATAATTTCTTGGTCATCCACTAATTTGTGAATGTTCGTTTTAAATATAACTCTTATTGGGTTTTTAGGCCAATTTCAAATACTCCTTCTAAAATTTCCTTAATTAAGTTCATGGAATTGAACAATCCACACTAATAGAATCTTGAAAAAATATTGATATTCCCTAGTACATCACCTTGTGGTGCACCTATTCTATTTGTTAAGATAAAATATAGATCAATGGGACTCTATATTGATTATTGACGAAATAAAAATATTGATATTAAGAAAAAATCTTCTCCCACATATTGATGACTTATTTGATCAGCTACAGAGAGCTCAAAATTTTTATAATATTGATCTTTGTTCTGGATTTCATAAATTATGGTTCAATAAGGAGGATCTTCCAAAGAAAAAATTACATTCCTTCTATGGACACTATGTATTTATAATGATGTGTTTTGGTCTTATAAATTTCTTTCATTATCTTCTCAGATTTAATGAATAGATTCTTAAGAGACTATCTTAACTATATTGTTGTAGTATTTACAAATAATATTCTTGTATATCCTAAGAGAAAGGAAGAACATTAAGATCAATTGAATATTGTACCGAAGACCCTGAGAAAGGATAAGATTTATGAAAAATTATCTGGAGTAAATTTTGGATTTAGAATGTTTCTTATTTTGGTCACATAATCTCATGAGAGGGTATATCTACAGATTGAGAGAAGAAAGAATCTATTGATCATTGCCCTAGTGGAATAATATTAACTTTTATATGAATTTTTATTGGTTTGGGCGGATATTATTTATTATTTTTGAATGATTTTTTAAGAGAATCGAACCCACTCACCATGTTGACTCGAAGAGGATTTATTTTATTATGGATAGAAGAATGTGAATATAATTTCACGAAAGTGATAGATGGTAAGTCAATGAACCTATTCTCACACTACCCTGTAGTGAAAAGGTTTCTGATCTACAATGATGAATCCAAGATGGGTATGGTAAGTGTTCTCATGAAAAAGAACATGTGGATAGCTTATGTCCCACGAAAATTGAAAATCCATGATCAAAATTTCCCAAATAAGTTTTTGGTGTTATCTGTCGTAATATTTACCTTAATGAGACAGAGGAATTATCTTTATTGATATTGGTGTATTGTATATATTAATCAATAAAGTATAAAATATATTTTCACTTAATGGGAGAAGAATATGTACCAAATAAAATGGATGGAGTTGATTAAAGATTACGACTACTCAATACATTAAACCATATGAATTAAAACAAGGTGGAAAATGCATTGTGTCGAAAGGTCCATGATAGCCTATATTTGATGCGGATCACAAAATATACATTATATATGGATGTTCGAAGGATGGATTTTTAAATTTTAAGGATGTAGAGAAATGGTATCGAGATCAAATGAATGTTCATCCATCTATACATGTGATGATTAAGGATGTAACAAATGAATAGGTGGACCTATAAAAGAAGGAAAGAAATGTTTATAATTTTCTCTTTAGTTTTGATCGAATAATAAGTTTCTGGAATTGTGTTTATATTCCTCCCATACCATAATTTATGAATGATCATTTTTACGAGGCTCATGGATCATCCTTCTCCATTCATCCTAGAATCAAAAAAACATTTAGATACATGATTGAGTATTTATAGTGGGATGGAATGAAAAATAATATGTAGAGTTTGTTTATCAGATCTTGGTTTGTCATAAAGTTAAGGCTGGAAGATAATAGTCTATGTAGATGTTACAATAATTACCCATCCAATAATATAAATGGGAAAACATCACTATATAATTTTTCATATGTTTTCCCAAAATATCTAAAGGCTATAATTATATATGGGTTATAGTTTATCACTTAATGAAGTAGGCACACTTCATTTCCATAAAAGATGACATCTCCCTTGATCGCACTTCTAGGATATATATTATGTAAGTTTAAATATTTCATGGATAAAAACTTTCCATTATATTTGATTGGGAATCATGGTTTACCTTGATGTACTAGAGAAGTCTGCAACAAGCTTTGTATATATAGTTATGTTTAACTACTTCTTATCATCCATAGAAAGATGGTATGTCTGAGAGGAAAATTCATGCTCTAGAATACATGTTTAGAGCTTTCTATATGGATTTCAAAGGTGGTCAGGATCAAGACCTACCTTTGGTAGAATATTAATACAACAATAGTTTTCACTATAGTATTCATATGGATCCTTGTAAATCCCTATATGTTAAGAAGTGAAATACTACAACATGATAAAATGAAGTTGGGGATAGAGAGTTGTACGAACCTAATCTAGTCGAGGATATGGTAGAGAAGGATAAATCTATTCAACCACACCTAAGTATATCTCAGAATTGATAATAAAGATATGATGACAATCGAAGAAAAGAAATAGAATTCAAAGTGGGTGATAATTTATTTCTAAAAATATATCCCTTTAAGAGAGTGATGAGATTCAGAAAAAATGGAATTTTTATCCTTATGTATATCAGTCCTTTTGAAATTATGCATTGTGTTGGGATGGTAGATTATTTATTTTTCCTTCCACTAAATCAATCTCATGTTTATAATATGTTCAATGTATATCTCCGGAGAATGTACACACTATATAATTCACATATACTAAACTCAAAATTCATACCATTGGACAAATACATTTCTTATGAAGAACAACCAATAAAGATTTTTGATCATAGATAACGATTTATGTGAAACAATACCACTCGCTTAGTTAAAATTTTATGGAACAACCACCAATTTGAAGAAGCTATATAAAAAAAGGATTTGTTGAGGTAGAGTTATCCAAATATCTTTGTATCCATGTGGAATATTTCAAGGGAAAATATCATTTTAATAGGGGTTGAATTCACACCATAATATTCTAATAAATAATTATCTTTAAATACTTTAATTCTTCAATATCTATCACTACATAGAACCATAAGTTTAAAAGAACCATCAGACCCTCTTAGTATAAATTGAATATAATAACATAGAAACTAAATTTGTGGGAATAAATTGAAGAAACAAATTATGAAATAAAAATAATAGTATTACTGAATTTGAATGTATTGGTAAGTTCTTAGCAAATGAATAAATGTTTTTATAAGATTACTTTAATATTAAAAAATTAAATTTCATAAAAAATTTAGTTTTTATTATTTTTATTAATTTTAAAAGTTATATTTGAACAAATGAATTTAATTTTTGAATTCAACATGAAGAATTATTATAATATTATATCTTCAGAATATTTTTTAGGAATTGTGAAAATATTGATTTATATTGAGAACTTTTTATTATTTTAAAATCATTTTGAGGTAAAATTATGTTTTGAATTATTTTTATTTTATAATATTTAAATTTTTATTTAAATAATCAAATTATGAGTTTTTAATTTTATTTTATACACAACTTTGTTATAAGAAAATTATTTTGGTTTCAATAAGGATTTTTTTGAAAACTATTTTTCATGGAGTTTTATTGGTTTTATTTCAAATAAAATTCTGAAAATTATTTGTTTTAATTTATAAAAATGGATTTTAAATTAGTTTCTATAAGGTAAAGAATTTATTAAATAGTTCTGTATTATTTTTTGGCCAATATGAATAGTAAAATTGTTTATTTTGTTACCACGATAATGGGTAAATTGAGTTAATTTGGTTTAAAATAAGAAATTAATAACTAAAAAATGCCTCTAACACATGAAAAAAATTTATTGGACGAGTAAAATTAGATACTAAACAAAAAATTACATAAATAATTTTTTAATTGACACATGTCCATGAAAATGAATTAAATAATATTTAAATAAATAGAGGAATAAAATGTCACATTCTATGTCATTAGTATCCTTTAGGTGTCCATATGGTGAAAAAGAAATGTTATGAATGAATATAACCCTAAGGATTTAAATTAATTAATATATTTTCATGATATAATTTTTTTGGACTTTTTTGGTTAGTGAAGTGGAATTACGGTGTTTAATATATTTTATTTAATACGAATTTGAAGATGCCACATTCATGTATTAAATATCATATCATTATTTATATAAGGATAGAAAATGATATGTTTTACTATAAAAATTATTCTGAAATAAAAATTGTATAACTTTATCATGGTATTTTATTTTAATCTTTTAGTTAAAAATAAGTATATTAAATAATTACACAACAATGGTGTAGTAATTAGTTTATTAAGAATAATACTAAATAAAAGTTAATAGAAATATGAAAATAAATATATTATGATAAAATTAATGCGTTAAATGGATTTTATATATTAAAATTACACATTTGAGACATAAAAAATTATTTATGTTAACTTGTTATCCTGACATTTTGAAAAGTCCATGTAATGAAATGTACCAAAATTGACAATAATTATATTTTATCAAAATAATATTTTATTAATTTTTTTAAAGATTATAAAACATATTTAAAAATTAAAAATGTATATTACGGATTATCAGGTTATAAATTATTCACTTATTATTTAATTTACAACACATGAGTAAAATTTATGACCTTTTAATGTTGAAGAAGCTGTTAACTTAGAAAAAATTAAAATAGGTTAACTAAGGGTTAATCAAAATGACATGGTTAAAAATAATAGAAAAAACATGTCTGTAATCTATTTTAAATGAGGTTATATTGATATCAAATCTTATCTTAATATTCATTGACTTTTGGTGGTATTTGTAATCATATTTAATTTATAATCAATTAATATTTTTAGAAAACTCCAAAAGTGCCTCTGACCTTAATTATTAAAGGGTACCTCCTCCCTCACTTATTCACATCCCATTGAGAATTTAATCTCGACCATCCCCATCCAATTTATCTTATAAATCACCCCATTCACATTATAAAGGTTCTTTTATACTCAAAATATCATCCCTATTTTCCCTAAGTGGATATATAAAGGAATTACTACAAAGAAGCCCTCATCATCATTATCGACTCTTTCATGGCTATTTCATATTATACATCCTCTTCAATTGTTTATTCCATCATAAAGTATTAAATATAGTATAATATACTTTCTTAGATAATATTATGATTATGGAACAACCCAATTTCATATTTCATCCATCCTATGAAATACCAAAGCATTACGCGTTCGTACGTAAGACTTTCCATCTCCACACTATGGTGTAACCTATTCTTAATCACCACTTTATTTTAATGGGTATTATGGGGAAAATTATATATATAATTATATGTATATTAAATAAAATTTTTATTGATTCTATATCAAAATATATACCATCCAATACCTCACTCTTTTATTATTAAGGGAATGATACTGTCACTCGAGTGTATGTACGACCTACCATCTCTGGGACATGATGCGATTCATTTTCCATATTCACTATTAAAGAATGATCATAAGAACATATATTATGAAAATATATGAGATATTTTACCTTAATATAATTATGTAAAATATGTAATTATATCATGTGCATAATAATTGGTACTAATATGACGAAACATGCATAAGAAAATGAAACAGGTGGCACCCGAAGGAAGAGTAATAATGATATATTATTAAAAAATGGGTGATAATTTGATATAATAAATATTAATATGGTTCTATAATAATCTATTAACATTTATTATTCCCATATACAAGAGTTACAAATACATACGAAGGAAATTAGACCAATGCTAATGGTTAACTTCACAATCTTATTATTATATGAGATTATTTATTGATATATATTTAATGAGAAATATTTATCTTCTCTATCCATGTTCCATAACAGAAATTTATAATATATTTTTTCTATTTTAATAAAAAAATTTAAAATAAATTTTTCCCATGTATTACTTTTTACTAAATGGTTTGAATGGAATCTTTTTTTATTTTCCTAATATGGTACTTTGTGTATTTTTTGGAAAATGTACGAGAAGAATTTTTTTATCTTACATGACATTAAAAGATTTTTTTTCTTTCTAGATATCTTAATGAATTAAATATTCCCATAGAAAATTACTAGATTATTTTGAGAGACAATGTTTTTGATTAAAATAATACAACATTTTAATAAATGTATATGTTTTCAATGAAGAAAGGATATTTTCATCAATAATTATTTTCATGTGATCTATAAAGATTATTTTCCATCTATGATAACAATTTTTATGTCAATTATGCTTTATTGGGAATATTATTAAGGATGTGATCCCTAATATTTATATAGTTGATTTAATTTTGTTATTTAATGATATTTAAGAAACCCATTTATTTTTCATGGGTTATGTTATGATGGGATTATTTTTATGAAATCTATTTCATTTTATGGGTTCTGATTTGATTAGTGATTTATGTTATTATGGCATAAATATATATGGTTTAATTATTATATGGTTGGGACCTATATCTATCTCTAATAAATTGGGTAAAGGTTTTTATAACCTGAGAGAAACATGTATGAAAATGGAAATGATATCCATTCAATAATATATTATTGGAATTAGATGTAAACCTCATTCAATAACACAGGGATGGAACAGGGAGTGAACACAGTTCAATGAAGTACTTTTTCCACAATAATGGTCTTAGAAATGATCCTTGACTACTGTGGAAATGATTTTATATGAATATGTCTAATCCAAAAATTCACTTCTTATATTATAATCTCATGAAATATTTTATTTATGAACTTTTATGATTTATCTTTTGACATGATATCATGGTCACCAAAAAAGAGGTTATCATTTTCAAATGATTTTATTTATTTATTATATTTTTTGTTTATGTCCTGATTGATATATCCCTTTTTCTACCACTATTGAGCATTTGAGAACAACCTTTATTATGTTTCCTTTCCCAATATATGAATAAAGGCATCATGTAATATGTTTCAAAATGTGTTCCAGCTATAATGGAATAAAAGGGGCACGTTGTATATGTTTTATGAATGAGTTGTTTATATATCATAGTTTCAAAAGACAGTAAACCTATACTACTCTGACATGGTTTTTCTATGTTATGTAATGATAATTCTTCTATTTATATGTAATAGCGATATATGAAATTTCCATTGAATTATAGGAAATTCTTACATCATAAAAATAAAGTTTCCCTATAAAATGTTTTTTAAAGAAAATGATAATTGTATTTTTATTAAAAAAATGAAAATAAAAAGAACATTATAGTGACCCAGGAACCAATAGCCCTGATCTAGTGTCAACTTCATCACATTGGCTTAAGATACAAGTAGTTACATACCAAAAGGCCAGATATTTTACTTGTTTTCAAAATCAAGACACATAGTTTAAATTATTATTATAATTGAAAATGTAAAAAAAATAATTTTTCTTTCTAAATGTCATCATTCCCATTATTTTATATATTAATATCAATCACAAAACACATACTCATATCATGGGAAAATAAAACATAAGAAACAAGTGATCTTAGATACTCCGTAAGGGTAATCCTATAGTGGAAGCTATTAATAAATATGGAATCATCAATATGTAATGTAAAATAACTAAAAATAAATTATATTAAATAAATAACAAGATAATAATATGGTATGGATGTGTTATGATAAAATAATTCCATATAAATAATCACATGAAAAGGAAACTAAATCATGGATACTCTAACTAATCGGATAATCACATTGGATATAAATAACGAAATTTATAATGATGGAATGTATATTCATGGACATCTTAAACATAACTACTAGGACTTGATACAATAAATCTAATACTATTTACTCCTTGTTCCAATACATATATATAAATAGGTAAAGAGTTGGCCAGAACCCAATCTGGTTAGTCTCATGAGACTTACCGATGCATCGAGGGACTGTAGCGGGCCCCACCCGTCACATACTAAGTTTGATGTATTCTTCATATAGAAGGGGTAAAACATAATCAATATAAAAATTATAAATAAAAAATTATCATACACATTTTAATACTTATACTTTTCAAATAAATATAATCACAAACCATCTAGAGTAATATGGTGAGTGGTTATAAAATTTTACATCCTCACACGACCTGA
Organism: Viscum album; assembly: GCA_963277665.1. Lineage (NCBI taxonomy): Eukaryota > Viridiplantae > Streptophyta > Magnoliopsida > Santalales > Viscaceae > Viscum > Viscum album. The sequence goes on along the minus strand of OY728140.1, from coordinate 1,228,739,513 downwards.
TCATAATCCATGGAAAGAAATAATAAGAATGATTTACTTATAATGTCTCACTATTATATAATATGCTACATATATATATATAATGTTTTTGATAAATATAAATTCCATAAAATGTCATTATATTTTTTATAGGAAAATATCCTTTACACTTTAAATATCACCTTTAAAAAATGTTCACAATAAATTTTGAAAAAAAATTATTTTAGAATAAAATTTTAAAAAATGTTAATTTATGTTTTAAAAAATGAGTGTTTATGAACGTGGAATGTGAAATTCATACCATTCATGTCAAAAAGAATGATTCCATTCACATTTTCATAATAGCCAAACATGCATTATTTTAAAGAATATATTAATATTCCATTAAAAACATTTTATAGAAAGACAAAATGGGTAATAATATTTTTAATAAATCATTTTGAAAGGTTATAAACATTTTTAGATTTTTTTTAAAAAATGGTTTTTATAAAAAAGGATTTCTGACTAAAGAGATAAATAAATGTGGTTATTTGTAAAATCATATTATCAACCATTTTATGTACCAAAGAGTCCTAAAATGGTACTATTACATTAAAAGGTTCATGAATAATAATAGGTGAATAAAATATATTAATATGAATATCTAAATATCCAATCATTCCCCAAAGGGAGTTGTAAACAAAAATAATCCAGAATAAGGATAAGATTGTGAAATAAACTGTCACCACTTTGGTAACATCCCAACATAAGGCCATTAAATGAAATGTCATAAAATAAACTATTAAATAACATCTCAATTAATATATCCATGATATAACTAAACAAAGTGGTAGTATATACATCACAAAAAAGAAACGAAGTGGTGAATATGGCATGTGTGTTACAGAAGTAAATGTGAGACGAGAAACCCTTACCTTGAGATTGAATTTTCACATACATTATTTATGTTCATAATTAATAATATCATGTTAATTATTAAAGTTATTAAGAAAATGTTAATTTTAATTTTTACTCTTTATTCACATATCACAATGTTATATATGATCACTTCATCAGCTATATTTACATTCATGTTTTGATGATATTTGGATTCTGTGTGAAAAACATTTGGTAGGTTGATTATCGTAAATGATGTCATTATATATACATGTACAAAAAATTAATAACTAAATAATTATCATATTTATGCATCAATTATACTTTTATATCAAATTGTGAAATATGGTAATGAAAAATGAACTACGTTATAATCAAGTAGGCAGTAGGTCATATGTATTTATGGGTAATGCTTCTATTTTTTAAATGATAATTATAGAAAGAGGTTTTGAACTATTTTAATTTTCTATAAGGATCATAATATAATATATTTAATATTATTAATTTAAATGTAATTATATATATCATCCATGTAGTTTGGTGAAGAAAAGATAATCAAATCACCTCGTGAAGGCGATAGACCATACATACAAGAACAATTTTGTCATATTTTAGTGCAAGTAATAAAATCATATATTTATTAAAATGAAAAATTTATCATTGATATCATTATTATTTCATTAATATCACATATATTTATTAAGATTATTTTTATTACCTTTAATGTAAAGTGTTAGTGAAATACAAATGAAATCGCTTCACGAGGTGGTAGTCAGTAATACACAAGAGAAACATTATCGTAACCCCAAAAAAATAGAATTAAAAAATGAATATATATGATATAATGAATCAATAGTTATAATTAATTTATTAATATAATATATATACTTATGTCTATTATTATACCCAATTGTCAGATGTCGTAATGGAGAAAACGAATGAAATTGGTTCCTGAGGCGGTAGTCTACTGTAAACATGAATGAAGATTCTCTAACCTATTTTATTGAATTAGGGATCATTTTAGGTCTTTGAATTACCATAATTACATAAAAATATATTTAGAATAATGATTAAATATACTATCATGGTTTAAAAATAATTTAAGGAAGTGGAGGAAGAAGTAAAATAAAAACACTAGTTGAAGAACTTTTCTTCTTATTTAGGTAACCTCCTTAGGTATACCACAAAATAATTAATAGATTCAATTAATAAAAAAATAAGTATTATAGGATGGGGGATTGTATTTTTGGAATTTATTTTGCTAGTAATATTCGAACATAAATGTTTTGAATGTGTGAAGAAGAGATGAGTGTAGGTGGACTTCTATAAGTGAGGTGAGTGGCACACTTGTAATTTCAGGAAATGAAATGGTTTACCCAAAATTTTCACATGAAAAATGTTCAAAATAGATTATTATATATTCTTATAGATTACATTTTGGAAAATTTTATATTCCATTTATCCTTCATCTTTTTAGTTTTTCTCTCGGTAAATTGGTTTTTACATTAACCGTTTTAACTAATTTTTACATTTTTTACTATTAATTATGGTAAAAAAATTAAGTTGAACATATTAAATAATATAAATTATAATGATTTTAAATATGTAATAGTTTTTTAAAAACTGTATTAACATAATTAGAAAATATTAATTTATAATAAATCCTATAGATTTGATTAGAAATCAGGGGTTCAAAAGAAAATGATCAAAAGATTACAATGTTTTTATATAAAAACTCTATATAACATTGTTTCCAATGAAATAAATTATATTATTAGATATATAGTTGAACTAATTTTACATTATAATCAATTTAATATATAATTTCTATTTATTAATACTTTTATCAAGAAGGATGTTTTCAATTAAAATTCATAAACTTTCACTATTCATCAAAAAACGAAACATTTCATATAAATCTAAAATATTATCCCAAATATAATTTTGGAATATATATTTCAAAAATGAAATATAAATTTTTGAAAAAAAATGTTTCTAAATGTGGTAAAAATAAATTATAAATTATGTGGAGAAAGAGCAAGTGAAACATCTTTTAGAAAAAATAACATTTTTCAGAAAACAATAATTTTTTTATTCAAATGAATCTAATTTCATCTAAAATAAATATATAATAATTTTATATATTTTTTAAATGTTTAAAAAATATTATTTTCATAATTTGGTTAATACTATTTATATACACTAATTTAATGAGTATGTTATCATTATAATGTTCAAATAATAATATATTAATAGAGTATCATGTTCCATGCAAACACGGTGTTACGTAAATTTCAAGCAACAAAAGAGATTGAATCTTTTTGAAAAAAAATATACCATATTATCTCAAGATGTAATATTTCATTATATTATTGTTTTTTTGTCATAAAATTCATCTAATATGATATTCATATATTAAAATCATAGGGTGTTACAAATAAGGTCAGGTTGAGTCTAAAATGTTGAGGAAGACTCTAGTATGAAGTGTAACCCTAGATATAAAATTCAATGAATATAAAGGAAGAGGGGAAGTTGTTGTTTATATTACAATGAAAATTTTTATATTATTCTATATGAAATGTAAAACCCGCTCTATTTTGGATAATAAAATTATATTTTGTCATGTATGTGACACAAAACAATAGACTTAAATGAACCATGCCATAATATTATTCAAATATGGCCATTATAACATATCAATTAAATTAGTGGGTATTAATAGAATTCAATAATTTATGAAACATATATAATGTTAAAAATCTATATAAATGTATAGATTATTTATTTGTAAGGAGAACTAAATTTTTAATGAAGATATTTTTTTCATAAAAAAAGAATGTTTTATTAAAAAATGTTATTTATTTACTTTTTAAAGAAAATATTACAATTAATTTCATGAAATTTTAGATATTTAATTTTGTAAATTTAAATCCATTTTTAAAATAATTATATCAACAATTAATTAGCTTAAAATTATTGGATTTCTCTAAAAGGATTGATTTTACAGTGAATTGTGAAAATTACGGATTTTTGAAATACAACCCTATCTTTTAATTAAATCATGTAATTTAAGAGTCCAATAATACTTATAATTTGGTATTCAAATTAATTTTATTTTCAAAAATAGAATAATATAATTGAATCCATTTTAATTGGAATACTTCATGATTTTGGTATATGTTTATATTTTTTTATAAAAAAATAAGATTATAAATAATGTGTTTTTAAGTGCATAAAGTTTATCTATTTTAATTAATTAAAATAACTCATAATGAGGAAGTATTTAAACAAAATTTATATATTATATATCTATATATTTGAATTTGAATTCATATAATGATGATTACCCATCATATATTTAATGTAAGATCATCTAAATCATAGAAATTTAATTTTTTGAAAAATAGTTTCTGACACATTTTATTGGGTTAATTTTAAATTGAATTCTGCAACATCACTAATATTAATTTTATAAAATTGATTAAATATTATTATTTATAATAATTAGTATTGGTTAATATTCCCAACGTAATTTTTTTCATAATGAATATTAAAAAGAGTAAAAAAACAAGTTATAGTGGTGAAAATCTGAAACGGTAAAGGTGAGTAGCCTTAATGGAAAATAAAACAACATTTTTAAAACATATATTATTTCTAAATTGGGAGGTTTTGGTCATATTTATTACCCATAAAAATAATTATTTATCAATTATTGTTATATTTTTATTAAAATTTAATTTCTTCTAATGAATTGTTTTACGTATTTACAAAAATGCCACTCCACATCACTTATAAAAGGGAACCCATCAAATCCCTTATTAATACCTCTATAGAATTTCATCTCCACCAACCCAGAAAAACCCTATCCTGAACAAACTTTTCACATTCTAGATCTTTTGTTAATCCAAAATGACAAGCCCAAGGGCCCTAATTAATATTTCCAATGTAGTATCTTCTCTGTGAAGGTAATCTTACTCATCTAGCTCCTTCTCTTTATATACACATTTCCAACAATAAATATGTCTTCACAATCCCAATATAATAATAAAGTAATCTAATATATATATATACATTATTAAGTTTAGGTAATAATGATTATCCATTCCGCCCTCCATCAAATAGAAGGAAACCATCCCTCATGTGTACGAGGGACTACCACCTCATGAACCGATGTAAAGTTTATTCTATCACCGACTCACATGAATAATCATAATGATGGAAATAATGAATAAATATAATAAATTATAAGAAATATTTATTCTATAAAATTATTTTACTAACCAATTTCTTACCCTATCACCCATCAAAAAAATTATAGTGTTACCTATGTGTATGTACGACCTACTGTGTCCATAAAGTGACGTGATTCATTTTACAATATTAAATTTCAATATTAATTTTAAATATGTATGCAATGAATAAATGTAATATTAATGAAATTAATAACATTTTGGGATGAGGTAACCGTATCATATTATCAATATTAAAAGAATACATGAAAAAACAAGCATGATAAAACAAAGTATTTAACACGCGTTCAAATTGTAATAATGAAATTTTGGTAAAGAATAAGTGATATCATATTATAAAAGGGTCATATATATGATATTATAAATATTAATATGGTCCTGTTATAAATTAATTACATGGATGAAACCAATATACAAGAGATTAAAACATGTTCAACTAAGGGGATGTTTGGGTAAGTGTTTTCATCTCAAAACTTATTTCTTTAAGAAACATGTTATTTTATACAACAAATTTAATTTAAAAAGCATGTATATTATAAATTTAGTTTCTAAAATAATTAATTATTCTTGTTCATAGTATTTTATGTTCAAATATATGATATACATCTCATTAATGTAGGTTTTATAATTATTATTCTTAAAATGTAAGGTATTTTTTTCTCAATTCCCATTAATTGGGGAATTTTGAATGTTATGAAACAAATAATTTTATATGGTGTAATAACATAATTTTAAAAGTTATATCATGAATAAAACATACTTCATGGTATTTTATATTTCAATTCATATTATTTCATCCAAGGGGATTTGACATTAATTTTACCAAATGGTGAGTGTTTCGTAACTAAATTTCATTTCATTGAGCTATAATACGACTTCATTATCCTTTATATTCAAAAAATATGGGTATATTTTTTATTTATTGTATGATTCATTTAAACCTAATTTATATATATTTGTATTATATATACATAATAAATTAATTTTATAACTATTATGTCAATGGTATGATAAATTTTTGAGATTTCATCTCAATTTCAACTCCATTGAGAAATATTTGGTATTTTCAACCTATTATTTTTTATAATAATTGTCTATAATTTTTTTTATTTCATATCATTATTCAATTTATATTCATGGTATTTAAATATTCATTTGAATTTATTTCTTTATCATTGTGTTATGATTCGAATATTACCAATGCGGTAAGGGTTGGAGCGTTAATATCATTTTAGTAGAGATTGTTTACATTGAATTTCAATAGATTGATGTTTTATAATAATTTTATGATAAAACCATTTTACTATATTATCCTATATTTGTTCATGAAATTTTCATGTAATAATACCATTTTCTTCTCATTGGTAGTTAAAATGATATATATAATGTTTTTAAGAAAATACAATATTATATCATTGTTTGGATGAAAATTATTTTTCTTTCATTGATGAATTTTCATTAGAAAATTTAATTAATATTTTTAATATTATCTAATTATGTACTGAAGAAAAATTCACCCATTTTCCAATTTTTATAAAATGGTTTAAAAGGAATTTTCTTGTATCTTTCCTAATAAGTTACATTTTTTTTTATTTTTATAAAAATAAGAAAAAGAATATTTTTTTAATGTACTCGGAAAAAAAAACATATTCCCACCATCACGAGAACTCAATACATTAAATTGTTTTTTTAAATTTCCTTTGTTTATTTTTAATTTAATTATTTTCCATTATTTTTTTGAATTTTGTTTCATTTAAAATAAGTGATTTTAAAGTGAAAATGGTATTTCACTCAATAATTATTCCATGTGATCTTTTAAATTGATTTTTATCACTAACAAAAAAACATTTATATTATGGATTAATTCTAAATTATATATATATAATGGAATGGACCATACATCCAATTACATTATAGGAAATCTATTTTCTAGGGTGTTCAAGGGGATGTCCAAATGAATACAGATGTGGAAGTTAAGAGTTAAAATGTGGTTTAGGTGAAAATAGGGTGTTTAAGTTATTAGAACCAGCACCTAATGTTTGAAATTAATGGTATCACAAAACTAGTATCACCGGATGGTAGCATACTAGTGGTATCACAAAACAGTAGCAGCCTGGGTGTATCACATAATGGTAGCACATTGGAAGGATCACCCGAAGGTAAAACAATGGTTGTAGCACCTGATGAAAGCACCATGTGGTAGCACCTGACGGTAACACAATGGCAGTAAAACATGATGGGAGAAAACTAGTGGAAGAATATGATATAATACCAATGGATGTATAATATAATTAGATCATAGAGTAGATATAACACTGGTGTTAGGACATGATAGTAGCACAATGGTGGTTACACCTGATGGAATAACAGTGTGGATAGAACCTAATGGTAGCACAAGGATAGAGGAACCTAATGGTAGCACCTGATGGTGGAAAACTCATAGTGGCACCCAATGGTAGCACACCAGTTGTAACACCTGATTGTATCCCATGATAGTAGCCTACAATTTTAGAAACTCATTGTAGCACCCAATAGTATCATATTTTATATTTTCCAAGATTTTTGGTTTTTCCATTCTTTTAAATATTTCTTATGAATAATGGGTTTAAATAATTATTTAATAAGATTAATTTTTTTTTCAAAGTAATATAATTATATCTTTTATTTTATTAAAATATTTATAATCCTTTTAAAGGGCTATACCACATAGATTTTATGAAAAAATTTTCATTGGTAATTTATAACCATATCAAATACTACTAGGTTTAGATCTGTTCATTATAAAGTGAAGATACTTACATTTTTCTTTATGGATATCATTCTCTTGATGGAGGAGGTTTTGAATCATTTTCCCCTAGATCCATGGAACACATTTTTTAATTGGTTCGAGTTCCCTATAAGTGTTACCTCATGTGTACGTGCCCTCAATTTTTGGTTCGGAAAACTATGTAAAAATGCATTCTTCTTGGTAGGTAATCCCTTTTTTATCATCAATTTTAACATAGATAAGTGGTTCAAGATTATATTATATTTTTAGAAGATATTATAGTTTATATTAATAATGATAACAAATTTATTTATGTGAATAAAATTTAATGGTGAATGTGTCAACTTTTTTTATAGATGATTAATTTTCTAATATTGAGTTTATCCATGTTTTCTGTACAACTAAAAATCATGTCTATTAGTATCCCCTATTTGTGCTATTTTGGTATGGGTTGTGCTATTTTTGTGTGATTGTTCTGATGAAACAATAAAAATGTTTTTAAAAAATTAAACATGGATAATAATATAGTTTCACTCCAATATTTGGCTTTTCTAAAAATCCCCATAAAACAACTACATAGAAGTAATGGGTAGCCCTATAAAAAATATGGAAAATTTTATGTAGTTATGTGAATAAGGGATTATGTGTGTGGTAATGTGTGAAGTTTCATTTTGGTATGTGGGGGTAATAGGATGTGTTACCATGCTATGGGGAGGTTTCGACTGATTGTAGTAGTGATATGATAGTTGTGATGATGAGGTGATTCTGACTAGGACAGTTGTCATGTGGACTTGTTGTCATGGAGAAGATTAAATGTCTATTGTATTGATATTTTGAATTATGACAGTTGACTAACTAGAAACATAATTACATAATTTATATCAATTTGAATTGTGAATGGTTGAAAAATGAATTTATAATGGGTTGTCTGGTTTAAATAGTTAATTAACGAACTAATGGGATGGAAATATGAATATTGTGGGTTGTTTAAATGTATGTATTTTTCTAAGTGGATGATATTGAATGTGTTATAATCTGTAATTGGGGCTCATGGATTGCATTTGTCGTGTAGTGTGGTGTATTTATTGTCAAATGTGGAACTAGGTAATGTTGTGGGTTGGTTGGTACCCCCTTTTGGTCATGAACCCATGGGATGTGCTTCTGTGTATGAATATTATATAATTTTTTTGTATTAATTGTAACTTCTATACACACCCCACCCACATAAATAACTATGTGAAGACACTAATATATGTATATATATATATTAGGGAGTTTTTTCCAACATCCCAAGGGTGATAATTGATGGTTGGATACCCCCTATTTACCATTATCTATTACATATGATGTTTATTTTCAAGGGATGTGTTGGCCAGCAGTCAAATGTGCAATAGAGGTAATATGATGTGATTAAATAGGTTTCTGTGGGAGGGATTTTATTTAATGAGATTGCTTATAATGGGTGTTGTGCATGGTAGGAGGAAGTAACGAGGTTGATTTCATTTATGTTCATGATACCAAGCTAACCTAGTTACCTTTGTGGTTGAGATGTGATGTAATATAATAGGTATCTTTAAAAGAGCTGTGATGTGATGGACCAGGTGTCTATGGGTAAAATTTGATGTGATATTTCTATGTTGTGGGGTGGTGGTGTAGTATTGTCATATGCAGAATAGACCGAGTTCCATGATTTACGACATTGGGGCGTGAGATTAGAAAATCAATGGGAATGTTTTTTGAAGAAACCTTTATTGATATGCTTTTTATATTATTATTATTCTGGACTATGTTATTTGGTATGCATTTCTTATTGAGGATTTTTTGGTATAGTTCACCCAATTATATGTTGTTTGGTTCTATTGTTTTCTTAGGGTAGTGTTAGAATGAATCATTTTTATGTTCTTGAGAGACATCAGTTACCATATAGAGTATACATATATGATCACCCGATATATATGAAGGATGTTTATATTTTTAAAAGGATTATGTGGACTACAATGTACACTTCTAGGTCAAACCCTTAGATATTTTCTATGTCGATTCCTATGATTATATTTTGGTAATTATTATTGGAGAATATTATATATATATTTTTTATTTACACATGAATTGTTGGATGATTTTGGGTTTATTTATATAATTTAAAGGAGTTTCTTGTATTTGATTAATCCTATATCATATTCTTGTTTTCTTATAAATGGTAATGACAACCATATAATGTTATTTTTTGACCCTTAGTGCAACTCACAAACCTCAGGTGGGACTCAGGGTTCATAATTACCCTTTGATCATTGCTGGAATTGTAGCGGTACCCTTGGTGGGGGGGGGGGTCATCATAGAGTTGTATCATAGGTGATGGTAGAGATATAGAATATATTTTTGAATTAAAAATAGTGAGTATTTCATGGGTTTTATGGAAACAATTCCAGTTGATGTTGGTTCGTCACATGGGCTAGGGCGATAGGCTTGGACATGAAATTTTAGGGTCCCATGATCCACTGCAAAATAATTCGGCTTATTGATTGACAATGTTCAGTGAACCAATTCACAGGGTAGAGACCTAGAACATGTACTGACATCATGATATTTTTTTCTTTTTTTGAATTTGTTTATTTTAGTTTTGGGAGATTTGAAAATAGCCAAAATGAATTAAATATGTCTAAGTAAAATTCCATACTTCTGGGATTAAGAAATCCTTCATTCCCATTTCATCTATATCCTCTAGTCATCGTTCTCATGTAGCTCAAGAAGTAAAGGTTCTGTAGGAAAATAAATTTAATCTTTTGAGGGTTGATCTAGTTTAGGAGGAAAACTAGTGAAATTGGATGACTTGTTCCTTTTAATGGAAGGATTTGGTAAATTTTTACGGTAGTGCTTCTAACATGGAGATATGGATATGGGTGGAAGAACTATATATTTCATTAAGTTTGATCTAGGCCTCAATGGATTATAGGTTTCCCATGGATGTTAGCCAAATACTTGGATCAGTGAGTCAGTGGTGGATGTTGGTCATTGGGGAGCAAGAATGATGAATAAGTTTCATGGTTTAGATTTTGGAAAGATTCATGGGTGGAGTTTATTTCATCGACCTTGAATGCTTTCAATAGTCTAGAGATTCAATCGACTTATCAGAGGACAATGTCAGTGTAATTTCATGGGATTACGTTTAAGGATTTATTGTGTTTCACCCCCAATGTTTTTCTTGATGAGGAGTCATGTTCATGGAATATTGCGGAGGAAATACAAATTTATATATAGAATTAAGGGACTACATTTTCCTTTCAAATAGAAATAACAGTTTGGAAGAAGGTGGAGGTGATAGATCACATGCACGTCCAATGAGGTTTAACAAGAGAGATGGTCAAAATATGTTCCTTGAGTGGTAGAGTTTCTAGTAGTACATTTCAACATGTAGGGCCTTCAAGGATACATCTAGCAGGGAGTCGACTTTATCTTCTTCCATTATGTACTTTTGGGGATATTGGTTTTCATACTCTTCTTGGGGTATTCAGGATTGTGTGTTTTGTCTTTGGGGTTGATGGAAAGCATTAGATTCAAGGCCCAGTGATCCTTCGAGCTTGGTTTGGTAAACACGATATGGTTTTGAATCATCCTAAAAAATAGTCTCCACAAATTTCATTTCAGTAGTAGGGGGTTTTGTATTATTCTATATGAAAATAATATTGGGTAGGTAGATGTTAGAATCATAATGTTTCCCATGTTAATGCTCCTTGAATTAAGCATGGAAATGAAGGTGGACATTGGTAGAGAGGTAGATGAATTAGTTGTGGTCATTTGTATGCAGTGGAGGTAGTAACAACATAGAGGGAAAATATTTTTTGAGGTACAATCAATGTATCATCGAAAATTGTTTTCTTATTTATTAGGTTCATAGTGATTTGTTTTTTCTTCTGTAGTTCTTCCTCTGGGACTATATATTGAAAGGATTCACATGGACCTGGTGTTAAAAATGATAGTTAGAGTCTATAAAAACATGGTTGGTGTGTTCCATGGGGTATATTATTCATGGGGAAACTTCAGTTTAATGGGGACCTATTCTTACATCATAAGAAACCATACGATTTAATCTATTACATTGACTGGTTGGATTTTATCTAGGTTGTTATCAATTCTTTCTAGAAGAGATTCATGTTCTTTGATCTAAATATTCGGCACGTAGTTTTCATTGGGAGAAGGATTTTTAGATGGGTAATTGAAGCATAAATCCCCTTCATTCATTAATGTCATAGTTTTCTATGTAATTAGTGGTCACTGGGATATAGGAGGCTCCATATTTTGTGGGTTATTTTATAGATATGTTTCTTAAGAGGATTTGCTACTACCCCTCGATGTGATATCGAGTTTGGCATATATATATCACCTGGTGCTTCTAAAGTTACAATGGATACATATCATATAGTACCCTAGGTCATTTAGTAATCGAGGAATTATATTTATGATATGATGTAGATAGGTTTCATCAATCCTAGTGTGTCATCGTGGGGTGTTCCAGTGTTATTCACTGAGATTTAATATAGTAATATGGGACTGTGAATATACTACCAAATGATAAATGAATAGAATATCATGAATTTATATCCTCTTTTAAGGATCGATGATCCTTTCAACTATTTGAGGGGAGATAGTTGGTTCTCAAATATTGAATTACATCCATGATATCAATGACTATGGTTGAAGGAGGATGATACCTCATAGTCTTCCTTCAGATGATGGTATGAGCACTTCATGTTTGTGTTCATGTTGTTCGGTGTCACAAACAAACCTACTGTATTTATGGGGCTCGTGAACTGTATGTTTTTTGATTTCCTAGATTTTTTCATTGTCATTTTCATTGAAGAAATATTAATGTACTCAATGAAAAGAAAGTAACATACTGATTATCTCAAATCTATAATATAGGTTCTTCGTTGACAATGATTATATGGAATTTTTTCTAAGTGTATGTTTTGGAAATCATAGGTGAATTCCACCCAGAATATGGTTTCCCAGTTGGGTGTGGATGTTGACCCTTCAAATTATATGGTAGTTGTTTATTGGGTATCACCGAATAATTTAGAATAATTACATAGTTTAATTAGTCTTATAAGAATTTTTGATGGTTCAAGTATTGTTTGTCATGGATTTTATTCCCATTAAAAAAATTTACCATGAAGAACTATGAATTATCTCAAATGATCAGTTTTAATAATCCTTTGACTACCAGAAGGAGATGTTTCTAAATTCTCCGGTATCCAGTAGAAGGGGTTATGTTCGAGGTATTGTATGTGATTCCCATATGGGATTGGGATGTGTTTTGTTTAATTATAAAGAGGTCATATCATATCGATGAAAGTATTTATGTCCCAATGATCATAAATATGACACACATGATCTGGATATTTTATCAGTTGTGTTTGTGCTAAATTTATTATGACATTACCTCATTGGGAAGTGATTTGATGGTTTCATTGATTAAATGAGTATGAGTTACATCTTTTCATAGTTTAATATGAATTGTTGATAATAAATGTGCATGGTGGTTCTTCAAAAATATGATTTTGAGATCTACCAACCCTTATTAAAGGGTAACTTCAGGTCTAATTATTTGAGTTTTAAGTCATGAAAGTATGTAGTTTGGGATTATAGGGATGCTCTGAAAGCGATGGTGGGTTTGTAAGACTTACACGTGTATAAAATTTTATTTTATGGAAATGATTTCATGTTTTAGATAATACTATAATATTATATGATGTAACAGGTGGTGGAGTCTCAGTGAGGAGACTCAGATGCACAGGTGATTCGTGATATTGTTGGACATGGTGATACTCTAGAGTGATGGTTATTGATGTGTGAAGTTTTCTATCAAGATTTTAATTTCTCACATTGGTTGGTAGACCCAGGTGTTTCCAAGATATTCTGATCTTGAGGCCATAGTTTTTTTGTCCCGCGATGAAATGGGTAGTGGTAGAGTTTTTGACTTTGTATTGAGTTTTCTAATAGGTAAAGGATGAGAACCATGTTACTAGTGGTTTTTTTCATCCTTTGGATGTTCCCGAGTGGAAATGGAATGAATCCTTGATGGATTTCATCACATGGTTACACTATGCTAATGGAGTTTATGATGCTATATTTGTAATCATGGATCAATGGATGAAATCAACTGAATTCCTAGAAACATAGATGTATGGAACACTGAATTCTATTTCTAAGAGGTATGTGGACAAGGTAGTTTAGTTTCAAGAAGTTTTAAGGTCATTTTTCTCATATTGGGATATTAGTTTTATTTCATGATTTTGGAGGGGATTAAAACATGATTTATTCACTCAGTTACACATTAGAAAATAATCATACCCTCAGAATAATGGATATATAAAGTAGACTATCAAGTTTCTGAAGGATATTTTTAAGATGATATTCATAAATTTTTTCTAATCATGGGAACAACAATTGACATTGGTAATGTTTTATTATAAAAATAGCTATAATTGATCCAATGGTATGGCCCCGTTTGAGGATTTATGTGGGTGTTCATGTCGTTTTCCAATGTGATGCGATATGGATGGCAGTCAGTAGGTCTTTGACATGATGAGGTTAACAACATGAAAAATATTGTTCCATCAGTTCAAGAGAGGATAAATGAAACATTTGATAGGCATAAGTCTTATGATGATCATAGAATGAGGCCCTAGTAGTAATAGGATAGATACACTGTGTTCTTGAAGGTCTCATGTCAATGTGTGAAATTAAGGTTCGAATGGGGAGTGAGTTGTCTCCCCAATGTGCTGGGACTATTCAGGTTTTAAGGAACATTGGGAAGATATATTACCTTTTTCATCTTCTTCCATGACTATAATGGATCCAAAAAATCACCCACATCCTCAAAATCATTGGTATCATAGTGATGACTACAATGTCATTTACTTGAGATATTTGGGTTCAAGTATGGAGAGAGAATCATGGAGAAACCAGTAGAGATCCATAATTATCCTTTGAAGGTAACTTCAGGGTGAAACATTCCATTGGATCATGTTTTTTTAGGCATTGTATCCTATAGGAGAGTACATGGATACATAAGATGTAGATGTGTTCCTAGTACCCATAGTTGATTTGATTTGTTTTATGCATTTTCATTCTTCCATAAGAATATATGTGATATTTTGTCCATTCCTTTTGATATGATATGTGATTATAACTTACTGTTAGGATGTCTGATCAAGAAATAAATTAATAGAAATTAGTTAAAATAAGATTCCTAATCAATACATGTTAAACATTAAAACGATTGAAACTACATGGGAAAACATGTTCCACCTAAAAAAGACAGTAACTGAATATAGTATATGGAATTTATTGATTTATGGGATTGGTTTTCTATTTTGAGATGGTTGTGTAAGCTTTTATCCTAGCCCGTATGGAGGACGAGAAATTAATACAGTGGTTGTGAGAGGTTTTTGGAATTTTTTCATTTGGATGCTGAGTTTTTTTACCAATGGTGCTTCAGATTTTATGAGATCCCTAAGAGGTATATTGAGGGATTCCTGTTTGGTCCCTTTTCCTATTTCCTTCTAGGTTTATTTTGATTATAAAGGGTGATAATTTTTTGATAGTAATCTGAGGGAAGGTCCTGAACCGTTTTTCCTATTAATCATTTGGAAATATAGTGTGTGAGGAGTTATAGATAAGTGTAGAGGTTTTTAATAGAGGTACAGAAGAGTTTAGATGTTTTTGGAAGAAGAGTGGGTGTTTTGGTGGTTAGTGATATCACTTGATGTAATCAAATGATGTTATCACATGATGATAACACACTGGAATTAGCACCTAATGATATCACACAGGAGGAATCACTCGGGATGTAGCACCTAAAAGTAAAAAAATGGAAACAAAACCAGATAGTAGCACCCTATTGGTATAACCTGATGGTAGAAAAGTGATGGTTTCATCTGATGGTAGCACAATGGCGGTAACAGTTGATGGTAAAATAGTAGCTGTAGCACCTAACAACAACTTTTTTAAAGTACCACAATAGTGGAAGCACCAAATGGTAGCACACTGCCGTCAGAACATGATGATATTAAACTTGGGGTAACACTAGTAGGTGACACATTTATGGTCACACTAAATGGTATCACCTAATGGTGGAAAACTAATTGTAGTAACTAATGGTAGTAATATAGAAGTATCACATAATTTTTTCATTTAATGGTAGTATCTAATAGTGGAACCAAACATTAGCATATTTTTTTCTTAAAATATGATGGTTTTCCCTTTTGAATATTTTTGATGAAAAATGGATATAAAGAATTAATTAACAGAACTAAAATTAATTTAAATGGAGGATAATTATATATTACATTTTCTTTAAATGTTCCAAACCATTTAAATTACTATACCATGTGTATTTCATGTGATCTTCCTAAAACATTTAATTATTACCATATCAATTCCTACTGGTACTGGATCTATTTATTCTAAATAGAATATATTTCCATCATTATTTTCGGTTATAAATATCTTGATACAAGAGGTTCTTGATCTTATTCCCTTAATTTCATGAGAATCTATAGTTTTAGTTAGTTTTAATTTCATGTATCTTTTTCCTTCCTATGTGCGTTCCCCCGATTATTAGTGTTGAAAATTGTTTAAATCACCTTTCTACTAGGTAGGGTATTCCTTCATTTCATAGTTGTTATAGAATATTTTTCTTTTATCTTTTGATAATATATTATTTGACTGATTAATGGAGATAATAAATTAGTTTAATTTAATCTAATGGAAGGGTAACATATCACATACTTTTAAATCATTTTGATATTGTGATAATAAGGTTATCCATTGTATTTGTATAACTGAATATTATGGTTGTTTTTATCCCATTCTTGCACTATTTTGACAGGTGATTTGAATCCTTATTTCATAAATATTGTGAATATACCTTGAATAATAGGTTAACCACTTATACATGGCTCAAATATTAGTATCTCTTAGATATATGGACTACGTGTAGATGCTCCTAAATTAAAGATATGGGAGTAATGGATAGCCCTTTGAAAAATTTAGAAACATTTATTTGATGATGTCAATAAGTGTTGGGGTATGTATGAATATGTGACATGTGGTCATGGAATGTGGTGGTAATGGTATGTGTAAAAATGCTATGGGGTGATTTTTATGGAATGTGTTAGTGATATGGTAGTTTTAGGGAGGAGGTGGTTGTGGGTATGATGGATTTTCTGTGGGTTTTCTGAAAGATGATGACAAGTTGTCTACTTTTTGTGATGTTCTACATTATTCAATTTGACCAAGTATTAACAGAGTTACAGAAATGATAATAAATACAAATGGGAATGGGAATGGTTTGAAAATAATTAATGATAGGATGTGTGGATTAAATGTTTAATTAATGAGTTAATTGGATGCAAATATGAAACGAGTTGCCTATTTAAATGGAGTTTGATTTGTAAATAGGTAATATAAAAATGGATTATTTTATAATGTTTTATCACATCTTATTGTTGTTAGAAGGTGTGGTTCATTTATATGTGGCAGTGAATGTGGGTAACATTATAGGTTTTTGGGACCCTATTTTGTTCGGGAATCCATATGTTGGGATTATGTGTGTGGCTGTTATATATATTTTAATATTCATTATGATTTCTATATAAACCCCACCCATATATAGAACTATATAATTACTCCGATATATATATATATGGGGTAGTTTTTCCATTATCCTTATGGTGAGGATGGATGGTTGGGTACCCCCTCATCCACACAATTTCTTCCATGTAAGGATGATTTTCACTGGTTTTACTGGTCAATAGTCAAATGTGTAATATAGGTGATGTGCTCTGATGGCCTAAGTGTCTGTGGGAGCAATGTTGGATGATTATATGTCTTATGGTGGGTGTATTTTGGTATGTGGATTTTATGAGGTTGATTTCTATCATGTATGTGATACCCTAAATCCCCAGTTATTGTTTTGGATGAGACATGATGTTATAAACAAGGTGTATTGGGGTGAGTTTTGATGTAATGGACCATGTGTCTATAGCTGTGATATGATTTGAAGGTGTCATTATTTGGGTAGTTGTATGGTGTCCTAATTATCACGCCCAGTCTCTGTGGGGCCCAAGCCGCGACTCCCCAAGACCGCCACCGATAGGCTAGGGGCTAGAGACTAGCACAGAGAAGACATATCAGTAACATGAGATTCATTTCCTATATACCTATACACAAACCCATATCCAAGCCCATGAAATGATGAAATGTAAAAACCACTAAGTAAACAATTCATTCATACAACTATATCCTAACAAATAGAGTTATATGGGAATGTAAATCAAGTAAATTAAATTAGGCCTTTATTTAAACCCACAATAAGAGTCTAGAAACCACAAGTATAAACTATAAATAAAATGTACATGGATTTGTTTTATGTAGCCAAACGAAAACACACCATCCTACCTAATAACAAAAATCACCATCTGGTCCTAGTCCACCTAGTACTCTATCAAATGGCCACCCGACTACACAAGAGATAACACGTGTGAGAAAAGCCTGTGTAGGGGTGAGTATAAAAACACTAAGTAGTAGACCCCAAAACAAAAATGAAATATATCAAATGAATGTACTGTAAGCTCTAAATAAGTTTATTTTTATAAAATATATAATAATATCAAGATATACTCAATCCATTACAAAGAGTCTAGAGGTAATTCATGACAACTGTCACAAACACTAGGGATTCATCTTAAAGATTCCACGAAGCACTCATCTGGGATAACACACTCTTGAGTCTGATAAAACTAGTGGAATCCATCCGAAGATCATTGTTCATTAGTAACCTTCATGAGAGAGATTTGCTGATAGATCAGAAAAGAGAGATATGGGAAAAATATGAGGATCAATGGAAGGCCCATGGAATGGTACCTACAACTCAATATCGATTAACCCACTATGTAGTGGATCAATGTCCTGTAATGTTTTTCACATCAATATCGAGGACTCTACCTAAGTCACAAAAAATAAATAGAGGATCCTTCTCTGGGCCTCTTGTGGGATTCCATCAAATCTATCCAGGATGTCCTATTGAAGGCATCATACTCACATGAGTAGTAATCGATTCAAACCAACCATCAGGAAATGACCAAGGGTAGAAACCCTAATGGAAATTTTCTATTATACGTTGGGAAAATGATTCAAAATATGTAGAAATGGGTCAAGGTGTGTATTAGGGTCACACGCTATTTCCCTTGACCCTTATTTCTACCTATGTACAATGTATCATGTTTTTTTGAATATTTCATGTAGAAGATGGGTGCACACCATGTATAACGAGTCACACTATGTGTCCTTTTTTATAGGGCCTGCCCGTGTGCTCTGGTAATGTACTAGCACACAATGTCAACCAGTGTAAATTTTCTCGTGTACTATTACATGAGGTAGATCATGTTTTCGATTTCTTCCATGCCGTGTGGTGGAGTACACACAGTGTAGGAAACCCATGTAATCCACCCCATGTCTGTGTATCTCCTAAAAAACACAGTGACTCTAGGGAGTACCAACATGTTGTGTGACTGGGGACACACACTATATGATATTTAACTATTACCCAAAACACTAGAAACCTCTCAATGGGGGTCACACACTGTGTAATCCCAATTTACATGTCGTGTTAATTGTATTTTTCTAAAAAGTTTCATTCTTCATCAGTGCACCTTGACCGATGATCTGTATCTTGTTCTTGTGGTCTGTTTCATCGAGACACCAGATTCAAGATCAATTTTGCACCATACCATAGAATCGATCTATCTTGAACATTCGATCTGATTAAAAAAACTTTTAAACAAATCCCAAAAAAAACCTTTTGAAGAATGGTTTCCTAAAATCTGCTTCGATTTATACTCATCTATCGTTTTCACACAACTCTTTGGTCGTCCTGATGTTGGATCTTCAATTTCGAATCATTGTGACATTAAACTAAGGTGAAAATATAGTCTATTCCAAACCATTCAATGAACTAAGAACACAAAAAATAAATACTTGGGGAGAAAAAATCAGAAAATAAATCCAAGAAATGAACCTCGAGTGTTGTTCGTTCCGGCCTCGATACATTCCCTTACGAACAATCAACATTCAAAACAATAGTCAAAAGTCTTAATTCCTGCAAAGAACTCACGAACCATGGTTCAACTAGTTCGTTGGTTGGTCCATGAACAACATTGAATCTATGAATGGGGATGGAAATCCAAAATAAATCATCCTAAATAGGAATTGGATCACTCTCAGTTGATGGTTGATTTCCACTGGTGAGATCCGTCATGTATAGTGTTCATTGATCATCGATCAACAATTTTTACATCTCCTGCTGAGAGAAATCAATTGGGTTTCCTATATAGATACTCTAGGATATTACAGGGTTCTGAAAATATCATTGGATCCCTTCCAAGAGAATTATTTTTTAAAAATTAAATTTTCATCATGTCACAACGTTGATGAAATAGAAAAAAAATATTTCAATTTATTTTATTTTTTAAAAACTCATGTAAGAAATTCCCACAGTTGACCGATGTAAGACAGTTTTAGATCATTCCTAAAGTAATTTTGTTAATCTAAACACAAATTTGTGCTTATATTTCTAATCGGGGAACCAGTTTAGATGTTATTTTAATTTATCGGGAAAACCACACGCACTTGTGATCAAATTTTATAATATATTTCAATAATTTATTCTAGGCACAATGGGCCTCAAAATCGCACGCCATATCCATTCCTAGTATAAATAATAATACATATAATATTTGAAAAAAATACATAAAAATATGATACCTTTCATTCTACCCACCTTGGTGTTTTATGTCCCCAAAAATCCAAAAAAAAAACTACTAAAAAGATTTGAGTATTGTGCAAAAATCTAAGCATCCTGCTCCAATGTACCATCATGGAGATTTATGTGCTACCACCAGACATTCCCCAAAGAGATTTATTTCCCATTATGTATCTTCTACTACTGTTCGTCCATCTATAATAGGTTATTATCAAATTTCACTCCATCATCAATGTCCAACTCGACCGAGTCGATGACGTGTGATGGGTCATGAACGTACATCCCCAATAACGACACATCGAATACATCGTGTACCATGTCAATCTATGGGGATATACTTATGTGGGTTTCCACCTCAACAACAATACCAGGTATATAAAAAGGTTTGATAGAACTAAAATATAACTTGCTTCCCTAACCAATTATGAATAATCCATGTCGATGTGAAACCCGTATGAACATGTGGTCTCCTTCCTCAAACTCAGATGGCCTCTGTAGCCTGTCATCATAAGACTTATGATGGACTAGTGATGTCTTCAAACTCACCTAAATTTTTTTTACATTCTATATATAAGGTTTTACTAAATCTAGCCCAAGGAATACTCACTCTCCGGGGTCATTCCATCAAAGTGGAGACCTGTAGGTTCAACTGTACAATGCTCAAATAACACCATACTAATGAAAGAATGGAAGTTGTTTTTTGTACTCGAACTCCTCCAGTGGTAGATGAACCTACCAACTATGGCTAAAGTACATCCTGAAATATTACATAATTTCATCCATGACCTGAATGGCTTGCTCTATCTTTTGGTACTTCTCTGGGTGAAACATTGTGCTCAAGCGTAACTGGTCCCAAACGCATCTTCTAATCCCTTCCACAACCAGGATGTTAAAATAGGATCACAATATGAAACAATTTCCGATGGAACACCACCGAGTCTAACTATATTTTACATGTAAAGGTATCCCAAGCATTCTAATAATCTGTGCTCTCAGATATCTATGAAGTGGGACTACTTGGTGATTTGGTAGATGATCACACAGATGGAAGAGTGTCCCCTAGACGTAAGTGGTAAAATCATCACAAAGTCCATTGATATCCCATCATAATTCCTTCATGGAACCTCGATGGGTTGAGATAATCCCTCAAAACATAGTGCTAATACTTCATTTAGTAACAAGTAAGGCATCACGAAAAGAAATTTTCCACCCTGTTGTTCATCCCAGGACACCGAAACTGATGTTAGAGGTTCTAGTACATCTTTTACACACGTGGATGTACAACCAAATGGGTTGTATATAACTCAATCAAAACCACCTCTTGGAACATTAATTGTACTACTTTTCATCCTCATAAAATAAATATTATATCTCCACCTTTTGAATATCCATCAGAAGCATTCCCTGTTAAAATTTGATCACGTAGGGTCTCGAAGTTGGTATCCCAATTTTCTTCCTCCCTGACTCGTTATAAGAGTGGACGTGGAACAACCATTTACTAGAGGTACCATAGTTAATCTCCACCTCTAAAGGATAACAAAAACTGCGAAAAATTCCCTAATTACTTGTTCAGAATATATCTTCTGGTATGAGCATCTTCAACCGCGTTCACCTTCCCAAGAGTATAGAAAATTTAAAAATAATAGTCCTTTAAGAAATATACCCATCAACTCTATCAAAATTTCAGATCCTTATTATAGAATATATACTTGCTGCTCTTGTGATAAGAGAAGTTGATAAACAACTCTCCCATTAGGTAGCATCTCTACATATTTAATGCCTATAATATCGCTACTATCTCAAGATCATGGGTCATGTAGTTCTAATCAAGTGTTGTCAATTAGAAAGAACCATAGGCAATAAACTAATGCCTCTACATTAGGACACAAGCAAGCCTAGTTCACAATGAATATAAAAACACTACATACTCATCACCATCCTCTTGAAATATCAAGATCAGAGAGCTCGTCAATATCTTCCTCAACTATGGAATATCCTACTGAAACTTCTAAGTACACATGAATGTTATTGCTTTTCAAGTCAAACATATCATAAGTGTTTATATCATGGGTAAATTAGGTATGAGTCTCTGATAGTATCCTTATAGTCTGAGGAAGCTCTGCACCTCCATCAAACTTCTAGTTGGATGCCATTATAACACTACCTCAACCATGGTTGGGTCTAATGCCACTCCATCTGCTGAGATAACTTGTCACAAAATGTGGATAACTGGAATCATAAACATGAAATTAGAAAGCATAGAATAAATGTGGTGCTCTATGTGAACAACCAAAACCATCATTATGTGTCTCATGTCCTCATCCTCGGATGCCGAGTACACAAGGATAATGTCTATGAAGGGTATAATGAACCGGCCTAAGTAATTCAAAATTATCTGGTTCATGAGTCCCATGAAAACTGTTTGGTTTTTTTAATGCCAAAAGGAAGCACCATGTACTCATTGTGATCTCAACGAAATCTAAAATATATATTTGTTATATCCCTACCTCGTACTCGCAACTAGTGATAGCCAGAAAAAAGGTCAACCTTCGAGAACCATCGTGCCCTTCTCAAATGATCAAAGGGGTCATCAGTCCTCGATTGTGGATACTTGTTCTTCATAGTCACCAAGTTCAAGAACCGGTAGTCCACACACCACCTCAAGCTATCATATTCATTTTTTGGAAAAAACTAGGCCTCCTATGGTGAACCACTAGGTCTCATGAATCCCTTCCTCTAAAAGTCCATCAACTGCACCCTCATCTTGTGAATCTATGAAATATATATCTAATATACTAGTGTTGATATCTGTGTCATCCTGATGGGTATATAAATTAAGAATTATATCTCTTGGTAGGGAGGTGATGCTGGACAATATTCTAGATAGAAAACCTTATAATCGACCACCACTATTGGAAAATGAAATCTCATAACATCTGTTGCGCTGAGGGTCAGGCTAGACAACTGATGAGTAATTGGATACACCGTCCTATGAATAATTCCATATTGTTCTACATGGTATCCCTTTTCACTAATAATGTAAAACATCGTTCCATTTACATGGACACACCACATCCTTCGCCTAAAATAGGGAAATTGTGGAAGGAATGTGTATAACCAATCTATACAATGAATGAAATCATAAGGCCTTGATGGTACCACTTAGAGGTTCCAACTGAAACTATCACCTCCAAGGATCATGTAAAATTTTTGACATAGATGTATGATCATATATTCTTCTCTATTTGTTGTCTCCAATCATAAGGGTTGAGTGAACAGTTCAACTGGAATATCTAGGTCTTGATCAAGATATGTGGCATGAAATGATGTACTAGAACATGTGTCTACCTGTAATGCAGCTATAGTAGAATGAACACAGATCATAACATAGATCATTCCTAGAGCCCCTAGGTCTTATGCCTCAACTGCATACTGCTATCCTCAGCCATGTTCTTCGGCTACCTGATCCTAGTGTGGACCTCCTAGGGGTGGTGGTGGTAATAAGATGATACATCAAAAACCTCATGCAGCTATCCCATTTCTTTTTCCATGTACACCGCCCTACAGATCTAACTTCTACGATAATTGCCTCTACCTCAGTGGTCCATCCACAGTCTCCCTGCCAATAACATGCCAAGTCATAAAATCTCAATCAAGATATCCTTTACTATCACATGAATAGAACCACTTCTCACTTGGATGACTGGACCCATCCTGTGAGCCCTGAACTTTGAATCATCTATATTTGGACATCCTCCAGTAACGTATCCCAAATCTAGGTCCCTATGATTAATGTAGGCTTCTTTATGTCATAGTCTCTGCTCCATCTCATCCACTATTGACTATTGTGGATCACATCTTCTCATCCAAGAATATTTCAACAACCAAATCTATCTTAAGCACCCCATTATAAGTAGGAATGACCAGAGGGATAACACTAGCTCTTATGTCTCTACATAAACCTCGATCGATGGTTCGAGCCCCAAAGTACTTATCTCTAGCCATATCCATCGAGTATATAGAAATGTTGGTGAACCATGATGTAAAATCATCCACTGTCATGCTACCCAACTAGAGATGAAGAATGTGTTGTATATGCACAACTATTAGCATAACATGTGATAAATACTCTATTAAGAGATGTTAGAACTCTTCACATGGATTATTTGACTCGTCATGAGTTTGGATATCCATTCTCCACCATAGCCCTTCTGAGCCATGTAGAATTCTCATAGTCAGAACCACCATATGATCTGATGGTCTTTAAGCTAAGAAGAATACTCAGATCACCACCTCAAGTCATCCATTAGCCACATGAGGGTCTGGAAATCCTTATATCTTGAGGGGTCTCTATCTCTAAAACTCTTCTAGTGCACTCATCTTGTGATCCTCGTCTTATAGTGCTACAGGTAACACATACTACTCAATTGCTGGCGATATAGCTAGTACACCACCTAGAGGTATCATTTGGGGAACTGGTCCCTATATCAATGCCTCTTCATATAGGTGTTCATCTTCATGATGGTGCTAATGAATCCGATAGGGATTGTTTCATAGAGGAATCCAATAAGAAAACAATATGTACCACAGTAAATGAGTTTATCTAGAGATATGACTCCATAAAAACATGGAAACCACAATAGATTCCTATATGATTCATGTTCCATTATTTTCCCTATAACCAGTTTTCACATATACAATGTTGAAAAGAAGGTTATCAGAGACTTATTGTATGGATATGTTGGAAAAACACACCAACACTGGAGTCCCCACCCTGAAAGACAAACTCGAGACACTTAATACTATTTCACTAAACCAATATCAAAGAATCTCAGTCAAAAGGTAGAACCAAGCTGATCTGATACCACTCTTTCATGACCCGTACTAGTGGGGCCCATTCCATGACTCCTCATTCTCACATCCAATAGGTTACTCGCTAGTGACTAACACCGAGTAGGTATATCACAAACATGGGATGAATTTCATATCTACATGTACACACAAACCAGTCTCCAAGAACATGAAATTTTGAAATGTAAAATCTAATAAGTAAACAAATAACACATACCAATATATCCCCAAAAAGAGAGTATGATACAAATATAATGAATGTAATGTAAACTAGTCTAGAATAAAACCCCCAAGAGGTTTCTGAAAACCATAAGTCCACCCTATAAATAAAAGGTACTAGTACTGTTGTCTGTAGTTGTGGGATCCCACCTCAGCCTACCTGATCTCACAAAGAACCATCTCACCCCGGTCCACCTTGGACACTATAAAAAGGTTGTCCGTCCCTAAAAGACACGAGACGTGTGGACAAATTCTATGCACAGGTGAGTATAAAAATACTCAGTACAACACCCTAAAACCACAAACAAATATAACAAAAAAAGTATAGTCATCTCTATTGAATTATATGTATGTAGGACAATTAATAATATCCATACAAACTAAATCCAAGACATGTAGTCTAGAGGAATGTCATCACTACCACATACCAACACTAGGGATTCATCTCACCTATTCCCTAAAGCACACATTCTGAAGAACAAACTCTTGAGTCTGATAACATGGATGACATACATCTAAGAAATAGTGTTCTTAGAGAACCGTCAAGGGAGAGAGATGATTCCCAAATGAGGATCATAACCACGACCATGAGGTGATACCAAAAAAAAATCAATCTATATTAACCTCCTATGTAGTGGATGGACTCCATGTAATGTCAGTCATGTCAATACCAATGAATCTACCTAGGGAACAAAGAATGAAGATAGGATCCTACTCTAAGCCTCTCAGGGGATTGCAAATAATCTATTTAGGATGTCTTGCTGAAGGGATCATACTCCAATGAGTAGAAAATTCAACCCATGTAGAAATGTGAATATTTGATGTAATATGGTCGCACACTGTGTCCCATTCTCAGGGGTACTACCTGTGAAAAATGGACACTATCATTATAACATTTCATGATGAAGATGGGTATGCACTGTGTAGAAGGAGTCACATGTTATGTCTTACCATTCAGGGTCTCCCTGTCTGCTTTGGCTGTGAGCTAGTATAGAATTTCAACCCATGTATCCTTTTACATGTTACTATATATTTGGTATCATGTGTATCCAGTTCAGCCCTTGATGTGTGGTGGAGCACACACCATGTAGGCAACCAGTGTACTCCACCTCGTGTCTATGTATCTCCCAAGATATACGTTGAGTCTATAGGGTGTTACTACACAATGGGAGACTAGGCCTTCACTCCATGCGATATTTAACTATTCTTTGAAACCCTAGTCACAAATCAGTGGGAGTCACAAACTATGTATCCCAGGGTTATATGGCATTTTTTTGGGTTTTTCTAGAAATTCGTGTTCTTCCTCCGCACACCTCGATCGAGGAGCCAGATCTCAATCTGGAGGTTTTTTCACCTCAAGACTATGTATCTATGGTATTTTAGACACACTAAAAATAAATTAATGTGATTTGGGCCTTCAATCAACTAGAAATTCCATTTAAATCCATCCTAACACATACCTCATTAAGAATGGATTCTTCAAAACCGCTTCAATTCATCTGTTGAGGTCATCGTCACACCTCAATTAGGTAGTCCCAAACACAGATCTTCAATTTAAGATCATTTTACTAATAAAAGAAGGTGAAATTATTTTCTTTTAAATACAAATCGGAAAAAACATGGAATAAATACCATGGGAAAAAATGATTGATTCTGAGGAATGAACCCCATCTATTGTTAGTTCCATCCTTGATATGTTCATGTAATAATGATCAAAATTCAAAACAATAGTCAAACCCCATAAATAATGTAGCTAAAACCCATCCCCCAAAGTAGGACTAAAGCACGAATAAACCTGTTCATTGGTTGGCCTATATTTATCGTTGTATATAGGAACATGGAAGGAAATATGAAATAATTCATCCTACCTATTAATTGGATCACTCTATATTGAAGATAGATTACCACTAGTGAGATCCCTAAATAGTGGTATATATCAATCTTAGATCCACAATTCCATATTTTTCCTCCAAGATAAATATGCAGGGTTTCTTCTCTACCATTTCCTTGAAATCACAGGGTTAAGAGTATAACCCTGGATTTATGCATAAAGGTTAATATTTAAAAAATAAATCCATTTATGTGTTTTTGTGTCAACGAAATAGAAAAAATAAAATAAATATTTTATTTTATTTTATTGATAAAAAATTCCTGAATATACATTCCACAGTTGAACCATTCCTAATAATGTAAGGTCACCCTTATGGTAAAGATGCTACTTTGAATACAACGATACTCTTAGATTTTTGATATGGATACCTATTTTGAATTTATTCCACTTTTCAGGAAAACCATGTGTACGTACTATTTAATATTTGAATTTATTTTAAACATTTATTTCAGGAACATTGGGCTTCAGAATCACACACAATCTCAGCAACTAGTCTAGAATATAGTCCATGTAATATTTAAAAATAATACATAGAAAATATGGGGCATTACATTGATAATAAAAATTGATAGCAAAACCAAGACATATGATATTGGCGTGTGAGATCTCCAAATCAGTCAGAATGTATTGCAGGGTACCATTTATCGATATGATTTTTATTGTGTTATTATGCATGGTTGTGTTACTTGTTGAGTGTGCCTTGGTGAGGATATATTTGGATAGTTGAACTTATTATGTTTTTAATCATTCTATTTTTTCATGCAGGAATTAGTATTATTTTTTGAATGTACAAGAGATACATTAGTTACTATACTATGTATATTTTTATTCTAACCCTACATATATAATCCTAATTTTAGGTTTATAGGAGGACTAAATGGACCATGTGAGACATTAGTAGCTTTGATTCTTGGTTAGTTATTGTCCATGATCCATATATTTTATTTTATTAATGATATAAGTAATTTTAAATTTATCTATTTTAATTAGACATGTATTGTCGGAGGATTTTGGGATTAAAATTTTATGTCCTTTTATTTTATTCTAGTGGATTCATAAGATATCCCAATAATGTTTAATAATAGTTTTTAATGCCTCCCATATCAGGAAATTTGTATACCCATGGTTCTAGTCACCAACTCAGGTCCTACTAAAGGTGGTACATGGTAGTCATCCTCTCCCATTCATCATTGTCATCCTAAGAGGGGTAACTTTAGGGGGACAAAGTCATCACAATATATTTCTATCAAATATACACCCAACGCATTCTCCCATCCTTTTATGGCGTAATACATTCATTAAATTTATTTATCAAATGCATACTTTATGAAATATCTTTTGATTATGATATGAGATAATATTATACAAATTATTTTCATTCTATGTTTTATTCTTATGTTTAATATTTATGAGTGAAACACTTTTTGTGCAATAGATAATCATGGACATGTTTTGATGGGTGCACCTGGATAGTGCTCAAATACATTAGGTAAATCATCAGTGTCGTGAGACTTCATGCATGGGATTATGGAGTAAACCTAATCCATTATGGGGATTTTTCCACCATGTAATATTGTAATGGGAGGTTATCCTTGAATCTTTTATAATTCATCTTATATATTCCAAAAACATTCATATAATAGTATGATTTTATGAAATCTTGTTCATTGTGTTATTCTTCATTGTGATTACTCATTTTCCTTCTCTTTTATAATATCATGTTATACCTTAGAGTCACATGATATGTTTCTCGAAAATTCTTATTCCCTTACAGGGCTTTTTAGGTCACCCCTTTCTTACATGTGTTCAACGTGTTATCCTATCCATTTTTTTAATCTCAATGATTATTAGGAACTCAATATGAATAATAAAATATAATGATTTATGTATTAGTTTCTATTGATGCCTTATGTACCTAGTCTTTTAAGGGAACTATGCCTCACAGTCTTTTAATTTTAATTAATGTGTGTTCATGTTAAAAATCATGTAATAAAATGTATAATGTTTTTTGGGTCACTATTGTTATTTCAGAGAGTGATCTAGATATTTTTGTGTATTAGGATTTGAGAACATTTGTAAAATACCTTTGAATAATTTTATGTATTGGATAAGATAAAAAAATCCATTAGAAATGTATTATTTTATTTTCCTAAAAAAAACAACCCTTCCAGGATACAACAAGTGGATTTGGTTTGGGAATAGATGATTTTTGGGTAATTACCATGAAAAGTGTTTTTTGGGTATATATTAATATTCATTATAATTTATTATGAGCGTGCATATACTATCCACTTGGTATGACATTGTTGGGGGATATATTTGGGTATGATAACATTTTCATTATGAACTATTATAATAAAAGATAAAAAAACCTTTGGAAACAATGATTTTGTTTAGGGATATGAGATAAACATAATATTTGTTGGGATGATATGTGTATAATAGATCACATGATTAAAATCATTGATATCATATTTTTTCTTTTTTTATTGATGTCTTAGATGAATAAGAGTATTTTGAGAGACCTTTATTAGAATACAACCCTTTTAAATAATATATTTTTCAGAAAAAATTTATTTGAGGAATAATGCGTTTTATTTTGTAGACATAAGTTTAAAGGTATTATTAATATTTAGGGATTATTTTATATTTGATGATGATGTAATTATGGGTTTTTAAAATTTTTATGTTTGTATTTTATCATATAAAACACCTTGGGATTGAAAAATGTTATCAAGATTATAGTTATTTTTGATTATTTTTATCATATGTATTGAAATTTTATAGAAATTATATAAATATAGTTATATAAATGGGAGGAATCATATTTTGTGAGACAAAAAATCGCATCAGGAAAGGATACAAGGCCTCAAACCACATTCAAACGGTTGGGAGGGTGTGTCGCCTATCACAGGCCTACATGATGTCTAGGTCAGAATACCATTTTTGATATAAAAGGTTTCATAGATAAATATTATTTTGATTTAGGGAAGCATATTTATAGATCAAATACATTTTAATTTTTGTATTTTTGGGGTTCAATGATATTTTTGGAAATTGTTATTTAGGTTGAGATATGTGTGACCCTTAGGTCTAACATTTGATTTTTGAAAAATCATAGATTGTAAGAACACAATTAAATTTTAGAATCTTGATGTTATTTAGGATGAAGGGTTATTTAATTATTGAATGAATAAAGTTGAATTTTAGACATGGGGATTAATATGAATGTTTTGGATGTTATAATATTTTGTGGTAAACATTTTAGTTTTGGATAATATTTAAAGAGAGGATGAATTAATTTCTATCAATTTTTGGATTATGGCATATAATTTTTGGTTATTTTAATGCATCAAGTATGAATTTTTTTCACAAATTCTCATAGTTTAGAGAAATATATTATATTTTGATGAAATATTATTAAATAGGAAATTATTAATTTCAAATTATAACATTTACTTATGTCTATATTCAAGATGGTAGAAAGATCACCCATCATTAGGAAAGGTATATTGAAATAAAAAATTTATTAATTTTTAATAAATTAATAGTATATTATCTTTTGGAGAAAATATATAACAGTATATAAAAAATAGAACTTCCTTCAAAATCCATGTTTTCACTTCCTACCAATGTTATCCTTATGTGGAATCCTTGCTTCATGTTATTTTTTTTATGACCATCACTCTTTTTATGATGTGGGGTTTCAAATAAAATATTTCATAAATGTAAGAACATTAATTTATATGAGAAATCAAAAATTTTAATGATCAAATTTACTGAAGCAGGAACAATGTAACCCCATTATTATTTTTTAAAATAATACTATGTTTAGTAGCATATGGGAGAAACAACACTAAGCCTAAATGAACCATGAAATATTAGTAATTAAATAACATTGTTACATCCGAGTAGGAAAATTGGTGGGTATGACCATAATTTAGTAAATTATCATTTATATATAATGGTCCTGATCCAAATAAATTTATTTAAAAATTACTTGGAATTAATAAATAAATTTTTAGTGAAGACATTTAATTCTTCAAAAAATAGGGTTTCCTCAAAAATGATATTCAATTATTTTTCAGATAAAATATTACAGTTAATTTATTGAAAATTTATAAATTCTATATCTTAAAATTAAAATCATTTTTGAAATAAGTATATAAAAATTAAAATTGGGAAAATTATAAGGACTTTTCTATAATGATTGATTTTTCAGTGAATAGTAAAAATTAAAGTTTTCTCAAATTATTCAAACTCATTAGTTTAATAAATTAATTTTCAAGTCTAGTTATATGTTACATTTCATATTAAAATTAAATATGAAATATTTTATTTAAAATAATATAATTAAATATCATTTTAATCATGAATTTTTATAATTTTGTTGTAACTTTATACTTATACATAAAAATGTTGTCTTTATATAAATTATTTTTAAGTGCATAATGATTAACCATTTTAATAAATTAAAATATCCCAAAACGAGAAATCATTCTAATGAAATATATCGATTATATATATATTTATAAGAATTTTAATTGGTATAATTATTTCTAAAAGTAATATATTTAATATAATATTCTATTATGCTTGAAAAATAAATTTCATGAAAATTTGTTTTTAACACACTGTTCGGGTTCAATTTTAAATTTAATTAGACTACATCATTGAATGGACTTTGAAAAATTTAATTCCATACTTATAATCATCATAAATAAAATTATTTAATAATTTAAACATAATTTTTTTACAATGAATAGTAACATAGTATGATACGAATGTAAATAATTTAATGTAAACCAGGCCAGAATAAAAGCCTACAAAGAGGTGTCAGGAAACAATAATTCCAATATATAAACAAAAGGTATTGATTCTACAATATATAGTTGTGGGATCCCACTTCAGCCCGCCTAATATTACAAAGCACCATCAATCCTCGGTCTACCTAGGACTCTATAAAAAGGCCACCCGTACCTTCAAGACACGACACATGCAGACAACGCCTGTGAAATGGTGAGTATAGAAATACTTAGTAAGACAACATTAAATCACAATAAAATATAAAAATGGAATGTATAGTCATCTTTATACAAGTATATGTCTATAGAGCATATAAAAATATAATGATATAGTCAATATAAGACACACCATCTAGAGGAAAGTCACGACTTCCACATGACAACACTATGGATTCAGCTCAAAGATTCCATGAAACACTTATTAAAGAGAATGACCTCCTACGTCTGATAATAATGATTAAATCCATTTGAGATGTATTTTTCATCAGGAACCATCATGGGAGAGATACAGTACACACATGGGGATTACAACCAAGGCCATGGGGTGATACAAAAGAATCCATCTCGATTAACCCATTAAGTAGAGGATCGACACATTGTAACTCCAGTCACATCAATACCAATAAAACAACCTAGGGCACAAATAATTAATAGAGGATCCTACTCTGACACTCTTTGGGTATTCCAAAAAATCTATCTAGGATGTCTTGCTGAAGGGATCATACTCTTGTGAGTATGAAATGGATCACAATATCATTCGTGGAAATGATCAAGGGTACATAGCCTAAATAATATTATCAAAGATACGATGAAAAAAAAATTCAAAACATGTAAAATGGGAACAATGCGTATAGTAGGGTCGCATGCCCTGTCCCATGACCCCAGGTGTTGTCCATGTACAATGGCTACTGTCATTATTACATGTCACGTAGAAGATGGTTATGCACCATGTTGATGGAGTCACACATTATTTACTTCTATTAAAACTATGTTCGTGTGCTCGGGTTGTGTGCCATTACAAAATACCAACCCATGAAACCTTTCCCGTGTACCAGTAAATAGGGTGGCCTCACTACTACAAACACTGCATTTATCAGCGCTAAAAATGGCCTTTATCAGCGCTAGAAAAGTGCTGATAAAGCCAGTGTAGATAAAGGGGGGGGGGTCCCCTTTATCAGAGCTCCAAAAAGCACTGATATAGGACCCCTTTATGAGTACTAAAAAAAGCGCTGATAAAAGGGGTCTTTTATCAGCGCTCAAAAAAAGCGCTGATAAAAGTACCCCTTTATGAGCGCTTTTTTTAGCGCTGATAAAGGGGTCCTATATCAGCGCTTCCTTTATCAGTGCTCTCGTTTTAGCGCTGATAAAGGACCCTTTTATCAGCACTTTTAAAAAAGGTCTGATAAAAGTTAAAAAAATTTAAAAAATTAATAAAAATTAAAAAAATTAAAAAAAAAGTAAAAAAATTCAAAAAAATTAAAAAAATACTGCCAATCGGGGGGGGGGATTTTATAGCGCTTGAACCCCCCCCCCCCACTTTACAGCGCTTTTCGGCCCCTATACAACACACCATGCATCCCACGCACCCCCTCCACCCTTTAACAGCGCTTGCTCCAATATTCCCTATGCGCGCGCACCCCTGCCTCCACCCAGATTTGAAGTCGAGACCTCCCCCCTGCGCGCCTAAGCCCTTACCACTACTCTATTTTGATTTGCTTTCCAATTCATGATATCTATATATATATATATATTTATATATTTAGTTATATTTATTCATATAGTAATATATATTTATATTAATATATATATGTATAGTTATATTATAATATATATATATAGTTATATTATAATATATATAGTAATATTAATATATATATATAGTGGTATTCATATATATATATATATATATATTTAGTTATATTTATTCGTATAGTAATATATATTTATATTAATATATAGTTATATTAACATATATATAGTTATATTAACATATATATATTTATATTAACATATATATAGTTATATTAACATATATATAGTTATATGAATATATATTTATATAGTTATATTAATATATATATATAGTGATATTAATATATATATTTATGGTGATATTAATATATATATTTATAGTAATACTAATATATATATATATGTAGTTATATTAATATATATATATTGTTATTAGATTAATATATATATAGTTAGATTAATATATATATATAGTTAGATTAATATATAGGTATATAAATATTCAGAAATTGGTATTTTAAATAAAATGGATAGTAGTTATTATTTAGATAAATCTAATATATTTTATATGTAAATATGTTTAATTATTTATTTAAAAAATTTAATTTTTAGGTGCGAATATATAAAAAATATGTACATATAGTTATATATTTGATTATAAATAGCAGTTCATTATAAAAAAAGATGAAATTTCAAAGACATAATATCAATATGAATGTAATACCTTGGAATAAATTTAGTCCCCACTAAGAAAATCAAATAATACCCCCTTAAACGAGATTGAAAATCCAAAAAATGTTAAAAAATCTGGGTACCCCGACAAAAAATTCAATTTTGGAGGCCTTCTGGGCCTCTTTTGGCTTCGAAAACGCTTGACTAGGGTCCCCCCGAGTCACAACGACGTTGAGCTCATCGCAGGCTTCGATTTGAAATGTGGTAGAGCTCAAACGGACACCCAGATCAAAATTTATGGCCGTTTGAAGTTTGAGTTGTGTTTTCAACATATTTTGGATCTTTTTTTAATTTTTTTAATTTTTTTAGTCCTCAAATTGTTATTAAATGACTATTACTCCATAATAATTATCAATTTATTAATTAAAAATATTTTTTTAATTTTTTAAGAAGCCATTTTCACTAAATATCTTATATATATATATTAAGTATAATGAGTGTAAATGTTCATTTATACTTATCTAAAATATATTTAAAAATTATATATTATAATTATATAACAATATAAATATATTTATATATTAATATATTTTTAATTTTTTTTGAATCTGACCCATTATCAGCGCTGCGAAAAACTGTTTTTGTGGTAGTGCCTTTGTATCCAGTTCAGGCCATGTTGTGTGTTAAAGTACACGCCATGTTGCCATCCTGTGTACTCCACCTCATGTCCATGTATCTCCCGAGATATATATCATGTCTCTGAGGAGTAACTACACATTGGGTGAATTGGTTCACAGTCCATGTGATATTTAACTATTCATAGAAAACATATTCACCGCTCAGTGGGAGTCACACATCGTGTATCCATGGGTTATATGATTTGTTCACAGGGTTTTCCAAAAAGCCACATTTTTTCTCCACACACCTTGACTAATGATCCAGATCTCATTCTCGTGGTTTTTTCACCTGAAGAATTTTTTCCATGGTCTTTCAGACACCCTAACCATGAATCAATGTGTTTTGGGCCTTCAATAAGCTATAATATCCATTTAAATCCATTCAAACACAAACCTCTTGAAGAATGGGTTTTTCATAACCACATAAATTCCTTAACTCTTGTCATTATCTCACCACCATTAGGTCATTATGATGTTGGATCTTCAATTTCGGATCGTTGCGCTATGAAGCGATGGTGAAATGACCATTTTTTAAAAACCAATAGAAGAAAAAAGAACACCCACAAGAAATACCAGCTGAGAAAAATCACAATCAATGAATTCATGGATGAAACTTGGTCGATGTTTGTTCCAACATTGATATATCCATATAATAATGGCCAACATTCAAAACAATAGTCACACCCCATAAATCATGTAATTAAAATCCATCCCACAATACATGACCAAATGTAAAATCAACTTGTTCACTGGTTGGTCTACAATAATCGTTGAATATAAGAATGAGGAAAGAAATATGAAATAACATATCATACATGGTAATTGGATCAATATCTTTTGAAGATGAATTTCTACCGGTGATATCCCTTGACAGTGTTGTTTGTAGATCTTCGATACACAATTCCATCATCGCCTGCAGGGAGAAAACATTAGGGTATTATCTCTAGAGCCTCCAAGAAATTACCTTGTTGGAATCCTAACCATGGATCCTGGCATAAAGGTTTATTTTTAAAAAATAAAACCATCATTGTGTTACTATGTCAACGACATAGAGAAAATAAAATAAATATTTCAATTTATTTTATTCATAAAAAACGACTGAAACTACCTTTCATAGTTGACCCATGTCGGACAATGTTAGGCCACGCCTAAGGTAAATATGCTACTCTGAACACAATGGTGCCCTCAAATTTCTGATATGGGTACCTGTTTTGATGTAATTACAATTTTAAGGAAAATAGTTTGTACATACTATTTAATATTTGAATATATTTCAAAAATTTATTTTGGGGACATCGGGCCTTAGAATCACACGGCATATTATCACCTAATATCGAATATAATCCATATAATTATTGAAAATAATATATAGAAAATCTAGAATATTACATTGATAATCAGAAGATATTGGATAATGAAGGCATATGATAATAGGGTGTGCGATCTCTAAATCAGTGGGAAATTATTACAGGGTACCCTGTATCAATATGTTTTTTATTATATAATTAGGCGTTGTTGTGTTATTTGGTGAATGTGCCTTGTTTAGTATGAATTCTGATACTTTAACTTTTTTAGTTTTTTATTGATTATGTTTTTTAATTGGGGAATTAGTAAACATGTTTCACATTTACAAGAGAGACTTTAGTTACCTTACTATTTATATTTTTTTTGAAACCCTACATATATAATCCAAATTTCATTTTTCTTGGAGGGCTATATGGACTGTGATAAAAATTACATGATTCGATCCTTGGATAGTTA
Source organism: Viscum album (assembly GCA_963277665.1). Classification (NCBI taxonomy): domain Eukaryota; kingdom Viridiplantae; phylum Streptophyta; class Magnoliopsida; order Santalales; family Viscaceae; genus Viscum; species Viscum album. Next base: position 1,228,702,187 of record OY728140.1, on the reverse strand, counting down.
TTTTTTATCTTCCATATATTTTATTTTATTAATGTTCTAGAGAATTTTATATGTTTCTATTTTAATTATACATTAATTGTCAAGTTATTTGGGGTTTATAATACTGTGTGACTTTATATTTATCTATTTGATCCATCATATCTCCCAATATTGTTTTATAATAGTTGGTAATTCCTCCTATATCATGGTATTTTTATACCCATAGTGGTAATCGCCATCTCGGGACCTATAGGAGGCGGGAAATTGGGGCCATCATCATCCTTTCATCATTGTTGGCATAATAGTTGTCATGTTTGAGGGAAATAGTCATCACTTTATGTGTCTATGAAATGTATACCCAAGTCATTCTCACATATTTTTATGGGGTAATACATTACATATGTTCATTTATCAAATCAATCCTTTATGAAATATCTTTTGATTATGATATGAGATAATATTATAAAACTCATTTTCATTCCATGTGTAATTATTATGTTTAATATTTATGATTGAGACCCATTTTGTGGAATACATAATCATGTATAAGTTATGATGGGTGCACCTCGATAGTTATCAAATACATTAGGTAAATCATTAGTCTTGTGAGAAATCCTGGATGGGATTAGAGAGTACGCCTAATACTTTATGGGGATTTTCCACCAGGTTATATGTTCTAGGAGGTTATGCTTGACTCATTTTTATTTCATGTTATATATTCCAAATGCATTCATATATTGGTAGGATTTAATGAAACCTTGTTCATTGTGTTATTATTCCTTATAATTACTTAGGATCCTTCAATTTTATAATATCATCTTATACATTGGAGTCACACATTATGTTTCCCAATAATGTTTTTCCCCTTACTAGACATTTTAGGTCACCCATTTATTACATGTATTCCGCAGGTTATCCTATCCTGTTTTTGAATCTCACCGATATTTAGGAACTCACTATGGAGAATAAAATATTATTATTTATGTATTAGTCTCTATTGATGTCTTCTGTACCTATTATATTAAGAGAACTATGACTCAAAATCATTGGATTTTAATTAATGTATTTTTTTGTTATAAATCATGTAATAAAATGTATAATGGTTTTTTAGTTATCTATAGTTATATCAGAGAATGTTCTTGCTATTTTTAGGGATTTGGATTTGAGAACATTTGTAAAAAACCGTGAAATAATTTTATGTAATAGATAATTTCAAAAAAATTCCATAATAAACATATTATCTGATTTTCTTAAAAATACATCTCTTTTAGGATACAACAAGTTGACGTGGTTTGGGAATTGATGATTTTTGGAGTAATAACCCTGAAATGTGTTGTTTGGGTATATATCAACCATAATTAATTGGGATGTTGAGTGTGACCTTTTTGTGATATTGGTATAACATTTTGGGGGATATATTTGGGTAAGTTAACATTTTCATTATGAACTATTATAATGAAAGATAAAAGAAACATTTGGAAACAATGATATTTTAGATGGATATGAGATAAAACTAGAATTTATTAGGATGAAATGTGTATAATAGATCATATGATTAAATTCATAGGTACCACATTTTTTATTACTTAGGGATGTCTTAGTTGAATAACAGTATTTCGAGAGACCTTTATTAGAATAAACCCCTTTAATTTTATATAATTTTTAGTAAAAGGATATTTCAGGAATAATGTTTTTTATTTTGTGGAAAATAGTTTAATGGGACCGATTACCTTTATGGATTATGTTATATTTGAAGATGATGTAATTATTTATTTTTAAAATTTGGGAGCATATATTTTATTATATAAAACACCAAGTGATTGAAAAGTGATTTCATGATTAATGTTATTTTTTTTGTATTTTCTACATAATTATGGGAGTTATATAAAAATTATATAAATATACATATATAAATGGGAAAATAATATTTTTTTTTGTGAAAAAAATAGCATATGGTAGGTCTATAAGGCTAGAAACCACAATCAAAGGGTGAGGAGGGTGTGGCGCCTATCATTGGCCAACATGATGACTAGGTTAGAATGTGATTTTTTTTATATAAATATTTTTACAGATAAATATTATGTTGATTTTGGATAGAATATTTTGATTTCAAATATTTTTAAATTTTTAGTGTTTTGGGGGGTTAATTATATTTTTGGAATTTTTTCTTTTGGTTGATATATTTGTGACCCTTTATTCTAACATTTGATTTTATGAAAATTTAAGATTGTAAGAACATAATTATATTTTAGAATGTTCATGTTATTTTGAATGTAGTGTTATTTATTTATGGAATTATTTATGTTGATATTTATAATTATTGATTAATATTAATGTTTTGGATGTTATCTTACTTTGTGGTAACCATTCTAGTTCTGATTAATATTCATAAAGTGGATGAATTGATTTTATCCAATTTTAGAATATGTGATATATTTAATGTTTATTTTAGTTCATCATGCATGAATTTTTTTTTCTAAAATACTCAATGTTTGGAGAAAAAAATGAGATTGTGGTGAAATGTAATTGTATGATGAAATTAAACTTTTCATGTAAGTATATTTACTTTTTTAGTATATATTTTAAAAGGATCCCCCATCATTAGGAAAAGTATATTGAAATAAATATTTTATTCATTTTTTGATAACTCAATGGTATATTATCTATTTAAGAAAATATATAACATTATATACTAAATATATCCTCTTTCCAAATACATGTTTTCTCATCCTTCCAATATTATCCTTATGTGGAATCAAAGTTTCATGTTATTTTCAATGACAATCATACTCCCCTTTCCTTCATTTTAAGATAATGTTTTATTACCTCTTTTTATGATGTGGTGTTTAAAATAAAATATTTCTTAAATGTAAAAACATAAATTACGGTGGAAAATTTTAAATGTTTAGGTTAAATTTTTTTAAAAGGTGATGTACGTAACACCTTGAGTTTTTTAAATAATACTATGTTTAATAGTGTAATGCCTCGACCCTAGTTAATGAGAGTCCTTGAATTATTTTAATACATTGGCATGATTACAAGGAATCATGTACCAAAGGACCAATCAGTTTAGCAGTCTTGGAAAATAGATAACACACATGAATGATACATTACACATTATAAAATACAACACAACATAAATAATCCTTTATAAATTCCATTATTCCCTTAGCTTAACCCTGCATATCAATCACAATACACTTATGGGAATCCTGGGAAAAATAAAACATAGAAATGGGTGAGCTCAAATGGTCAGAAAGGGTAAGAAATACAATAGAAGATAACATAAATACTAAGCATGGTGAATAATTGAAACCACATGCCTTTACCAATAATAAACATGAATACTTTTATTACAGGAATATGGTTTGAGTAAATAATGCCATAATAAAACATAATCATGGGTATTCCACTAGTTGCATGACCAGATGAGCCATTAATATTATTTTCATAATGAGGAAATTTATAATACAATACTTTAATTTCTGTGTCAAGGCCTCATGCTAGGACCTATGGGCTAACTGTAACCGGACCCAAACCCGAAGAGCCTCTATAAGCGGACTCCATCCCGGAGAGCCTCTGTGATAGGACTCCGACCCGAAGAGCCTCTATAACCGGACACTATCCCGTAGAGCCTCTATAACCGGACTCCATCCAAGAGGGTCTTCTATAACCAGACCCCAATCCGAAGGGATTACATTTACCATTCCCCAACCCAGAACATACTATTCCAATACTTTCATCATAATAAAAGGTTGAAATATAACACAAACATTAATATTAAAACTAGAATACGAAATGTCAACACATTAACCCTAAAAAATAAATGGTATAAAAATAGAAAATCCAGAGTGAAACGTATCTTAACTCATTCAATACAATATAGAAAATTTTATTATAATAAATAATCTTCAAATAAACATAAAATCCACAAAATATGTCGACATATATGAAATCAAAACCTTTTTTAGAAAAATTTCACTTTCTATTTTGAAATCATTGAAGATTAGCATAATTATAAAGGAAACATTTATTTTGAAAATGTTCTTATAAGCTTTAATTGGAAGCTTCAACGAGGTTATAATGGCAGAAAATTGCAGCACCTACATTATAAGTTAAAAAAACATTCTTACCTTAATTATGTCAAAAATGTTAAAAGTACCATGTTTGGAAAACGATGGAAAGATTCCTTTCATTCCATTTTATAAAAAGTAAAATAAGGATATAAATGAATTTAACCCATAGTCTAGTAAACAGGAAAAAAAAATTGAATACATTTTTAAGAACCATGGATGTGGATGATAAAGAGGTGCTAGTAGATAATTATGTATAACCAACCTCAGATAATGAAGAGATTGTGAAATTAAGCCTTACCTCATTGTACTCAATAGAGTTGTATGAAAAATAGTTATTATCGAAAAAATTAATCACATAATATCATGAATATAAAATGAATCATGATAATATATATCAAATGGCAGTACACAATACACCACATGAAATAAATATGTGGTGAACAATGGAAATCTCACGGAATTAAAAGTGAGATAAGAAACCCCTTAACTCGTGTCCAACTTGACCCGTTCATTATTTAATATCCTGAAAGATAAAGTAAAGTTAATTTATACTTTCTTAAGAACCATTTTAATGTTTATTACTCCTTTTATATCACTTAAAACTATGTAACAAACATTATGTAATCATTTAAGTTAATAAGGTTCGTTTTGTCGATATTTGGCACTTGAGTCAAAAATAAAAACCTTATAGTTACATGTTGTTCACATGTTCAAAAATTTAATTATACCCAGAATGATATTAATGATTTAGATATCATATATATCATATATGTCCAGTATATACTTGTTTTTTTAATAGTATATATAATTTTGGGGTAAAAAGTGAAATGCACCGTTCATGGAGACAGCAAGCCGTACGTACGCATGAACGCTACTTTTATATCTATTTCTTATTTTAATGGAATTAAAACATAATGATACATTGTTAAATTATAATTTCAGTATAATATCATATATAATATCATTAACTCAATCCTTTATAAGTCCCAAATATGGTATTAATGATTCATATCACTTTGAGGGGGCGGTAGTCCACACTTCCTCAAATTAAATTATCGTGTTTACCAATAATGGAAACCATTAAGGTATGTTATAAAAGAAAAATACAGAAGAATGAATAAAACATTAACATAATATATATCATATAAAAATACAGTTCCATCATAATGGATACCATTAGAGGTGGTAAGAGGTAATTGAACAATCATTGTTTTGTGAGGCATTAGTTTGCTATCCACAGAAACATTATGTTCTTCACCCATTAGATGGAGGTGTGTGTAACTATATTTTAAATCCTTCTCATAACAAAATCCTATTATATTTAGTATACTGGTGTTGTTATAAAATAATGTAACAAAAGTAGTTTAGGGTTTGGAGAAGTAAAATAAAAGAATAGAAGTTAAGAGAAACAGTTACCTTTAATTTGGGTAACTTCCTTTGGTTTGAACCAAAAGGACTTCTTGATGTGACTTATGCCTAAGTTAAGGCTTATATTAGGAGTAGAGGGATGTAGGGATCTTAATTTGGATGATTTTGGATGAGCCTAACGTCTTGAGAGGTGTGAGGAATTGGTTAGATGTGGTACCCTTTTATAAGGGGGAGGAGGGGCTCATTATGAATGTGTGAAAATATTATTTTATTATATAAAGATATTCAATTTCTAAAGGTACATAAAAAATTAGGGTCGAATATGAGATGACACATGGTTGACAAAAAAATCCAATAAGAATTGGACATTTTTTGAATATTTTTTGAATATTTATAATATAATTTATTTAAATAATTTATTAATGAGGTAAATAGTGCATCATTATTGTGTCATAAATAATTTAATTAATTCGATGTCAAAAAATAAAAAAAATCAATGATGTAGGAATTATTTTTATATTTCCAATGAATATTTGTAGTAAAAAATATTACTTATATAACACCATATAAAAATTAATTACTCAACTATTTTTTTTATGTCCATTTTTCCTTTAAATTAATTAATCTAAAGTGTCATTATCATTCATAAGTGTCTCCATGGGGTCCCAAAAGTGACCCAAGAATGCCCATGGTCGGGCTTTACTCATAAAATAATATTAGGGCATGTGTTAAGGTAATTTTGAATTATTAAAATAATATTTTTTACCTCGAATTACCATATTTACCATTAACTAATGTAAATAAAAGTCAAACGTTACTATTCACAAAAATTATTTTTATCTTATTGAACCAATGTTACTCCTTAATATTAACCATGTCTATTATATTTTCGAAAATCAACTCATAGAAGCGGTAAAATTATGTTTTATTTGAATTTTGAAATTTTCCTAAAAGGTAGGTAAAAGACGGTGAAAAGTTCAATTAAATTTTTATATATCTAAAATTATAATAAACTGACTCTAATGAATTACATTAAACTTATATAGGTATTATGTGACTATTTTTTCATAAATTAATTTAAATAAAATAAATAATTATTTTAATAAAAATTTGGTTTTAAACTATAACTTATGGTTTTTCACTATTCATAAAAAAATGAAAGTTTTCAGAAAAATACCAAAATTTCACCCAAATCTAATTTCGATATTCCGAATTCAAAAATGAAGTCTAATTTACCAAATTAATATAATAGATGTTTCATTTATAAATTTAAATTTAATTTCGGTTGTCATAACCAAAAGATGTATTTTTATGAAATAATAACTATTAAAAAATTGACACTTGTTTATGTCCAATTTCAAAGTGAAATTACATAAAATGAGCAGAATTAGATTAAATGGTAAATATATAATCTATTTATACTTAAAAACCATTAAAATATATAATTTAACAGTATAAATAATTTTGATTAAAAATGTTGTTTTTAATTAAAATTTTGTATTTTTCGCTATTCACCAAAATATGAAAGTTATCAAAAAAATTCAAATCATTTATCAAAACTAAATTTTTAGCTCCATATTCTAACGAAGATATTTATTTTGTTGAATTTAATATATAAAAGTTTCAAATTTTGGATTTAGAAAGGGTTCTCCCACAAAAGGCGGTAAATTTGCATTTTCAGAAAAATACATCCTTTAGATAAAAAATTGATTTTGTTCTTAAATTATGACTAAGAAACTCATAATATGGATTCTAAAATTATAAGGATTATATAATGTTCAGAATTCAGTTAATACTTTTCATAACTTCTTTTGAATGACTAGTTTTGTAAGTTATGGTGCGCTTGAACTTGGTCTTGCGTGTGGGGCATGTTATTGAATTATTTTGAAGAAATAACGTACTATGAATCCATGGGGTGTTACATTATTCCCACCTTCAATAAATTGAATCCTTGCAATTTGAAATCATTTTCCATAAAAAAAGGTTGAATATAGAAAATACCTTAGTGGGAAAACCCATAATGAAAATTTGGTTTATAAAATTTAGTCTTAATAAGAGGAAAGGGGGAATGAAAAAGTCACCACCAAATTATGATCTCTCTTAGGAGAACATTGGTGGAAATTAGAGATACCTAATTCGAGGGAAAGAGTAAATATTTATAGGGAGTGATTGAGGTTATCAATCACAAAAAATTGAAGAATTAAGGGCCTCAAAGCCATCAATCTATGATGATTTAAAATATCATTTGTTGAAAAAAACATAAGGTATTAAGATAACACATTTTTAGTTTTAAGATCCCTTACCTAAAGTTTATGAATTAATTTCATCATAGAATAAGAGATGAAAAAAATATATACTTGATAAGTAGTGTTCCATCTTTTAACAACTTTTAACCAAAAACTCATCTTTCACTTTAAAAGATAATAGAAATTAAAGAAAATATTCTTGTTATCCTATTCGTATAGGGTTCCAAAAAAATGAATTTATAATTCACCAATCAGTCCCTTTTAAAAAAACTAGATTGTACAATCTAGGGACTTCACATAGTCTAGTGGTAGGCAATATATCCTAATCACACTATGGTTATGGGTTCGATTCCCGCTTCTTTTTCCGACACAACGGGTTGTCACACGGTCAGCGTGTTGTCCTTTTTATAAAAATCAAAAAATAACATTAACAATAGTATCTGAATCCATTCAAACCTTTACACATATCAAAAATAATTCCATCCAAACTCACAGTAAAAAATTTATAAGGAAGTAAAATACAATGAAGATCTTTTTTTCCACTTAATAACATTTGAACACCTTCATCATGTATTATTTTAAAACATGGTAACACCGTGAATTACCATAAATCCTTATTGATTACATTCATGCTCCCTTAACAATTATATAAAACTGGATATATTCCTTATATCCAAAAATATTGAATATTCCAAAAATTATGAAATAAAATAACAATTAATCAGTTCCAATGAATTTAATGATATCCAATATAATTTATCCAAATCAACCATCACTTATTTCAAAATAACTACCTCTGTATCAGAACCATATTCTGGTTTATCTTCCTCTCAATCATATATTTTCCAAAATATTAACCTTCAATTGAGTCACTTATCTTGGTTCCACAAGATCTCAAGTCCTTAATGAAATAGTACTGTAGTACAATCCTTATATACATTATAATTCTTATAACATGTAAATCATTAATACAATACTCAAATGACACAATAATTTCGTAACAACATAAGAAATATAATCATTCCCATTCATCTTCACTAGTATCATAACTTTATTTTTATCCAATAGAAGCATTTGGGATATACTCTGGTGATTTGGAAATTGATTTGCATAGTGTCCCAACTCCTTGCAGATAAAGAATTGTACATTGGAAACTTCTTTTCTTACCCATGAAATCATATACTTGGTGTCCATTTTCTCTACACTTATAACGAACTCCCATTCCCTCTATGAATTTACCAAGGTGATTCTTTCCACAGTTATCACATTTGGGAAAATCTTTCTTTTCCCTCTTCACTTTATCTATCTTTCGTTCTTCCATCCTTTTCTTCTCTTGGTTCCCTTCAAAGCAATAGGACTCAATGAATTCTTTACATATCATATTAAAACAGGATACTATTTCTTCATATGTTGAGAATACATGGGAGACTATTTCCCATATAAACGATGGCTTAATACCATGAAAGATATGATCCTTCTTACTCTTTGGATCATACGTATTGTTGGTGATCACATTCCTTCAACTGGGCACCATTTCTATAAAATTCGTTAAACCAGAATAGTTTATGAATTGAAATACATAATTCCAAACTTGTAAAACACATAATATAAATTGAAATATTAATGGATATAATCCATATTCATAAAAATGTTTTCTTTGAGAATGTATATACACATAAACCCTTCATAAGTATTTGTAATGAAAATGAGAATTATCCTAAGCATATCCCCCGGGAGTGTCGTAACCAAGAGTGCAGCAAGTCCCGTTGTCGTTCACTAGTTCCCGTTCGAGTCTATATCAAAGTACTGTTTTCGGATTTTACCCCTAGGTATATCTGTCCCAGATCCGCCTCTACCTTATCTTATCAAGACAGGGATGTATTTTCCTGGAAAACTCACAAAATCACTACATTACCAAAATTATAGGAAGATATTGTATACTAATTCCCAAATTATATCTTAGGGTTATGTATTCTAATAAGAGTTTATCTAAATATAAATTACAAGGTTATTTCTAAACTTCCTCTGATACCAACTGTAATGCCCCGACCCCAATTACCCTAAGTCGGTACATTATTTTATTACATTGGCATGATTACAAGGAATCAAGTCCCGAAGGACCAATCAGTTTAGTAGTCATGGGAAATTGATCACATACATGAATGTTACATTAAACTTTACAACATACAAAACAAAATAATAATTCTTTATAAACACCATTATTCTCTTAGATTAACCCTACATAACAATCAAAATAAACTTTTTGGATTCTTGGGAAAAATAAAGAAAATAGAAAGTGGTGGGCTTAAACGCTCAGTAAGGGTGAGCAATACAGTGGAAGATAACATAAATATTAAGCATGGTGAAAAATTGAAACCACATGCCTTTACCAATAATAAACATGAATACTTTTAAGGCAGTAATATGAGCTGAGTAAATAATGGCATAATAAAACATAATCATGGGTACTCCACTAGTCGAATGACCACATTACCATCAATATTATTTTCATAATGAGGGAATTCATAATAACAGAAATTAATTTTTATGTCAATTCCTCGTGCCATGACCTATGGGAAAACTATAACAGGACCCAAACCCGGAGAGCCTCTGTAACCAGACTCCATCCCGGAGAGCCTCTGTAATCGAACACCAACCTGGAGAGCCTTTATAACTGGACTCCATCCTATAGAGCATCTGTAACCAGACACCATTTCGAAGGGTCTTCTATAATAGGAACCCAACCCGAACAACTTACTTTTACCAGTCCCCAACAAAGAACATACTAGTCCAATACATTCACCATAATAAAAGGATGAAATATAACATAAACATTCGAATTAAAACTAGCATATGAAATTTCAACACATTAACCACAAACTATGAATGGTATAAAAAAATAACATCCATAGTCAAACATATCTTAACTCATTCAATACAATATAGAATATTTTATTATAATAAATCAACTTCAAATAAACATAAAATCCATTAAATGATGTTGACATAGATGAAATCAAAACCATTTTTAGAGAAATATCTCCTTCTATTTTGAAATCATTTAATATTACCATAATTATAAAGAAAAAATTTACTTTGAAAATATTCTTATAATATTTTAAGGGAAGATTCAATGATTTTATAATGGCGGAAAATAGCCGCACCCGCCGTATAAGTTAAAAAAATATTCTTACCTTAATTTTGTCGAAATGGATAAAAGTACATGGTTTGGAAAATGACGGAAATATTCCTTTCAAACATTTTTATAAAAAGTGAAAAAAGGATATAAATGACTTTAACCCATAGTCTAGTAAATATTAAAAATGTTTTGGAATACATTTTTTAAAAACATGGGTGTGGATGATAAAGAGGTCCCAGTAGATAATTACATATAAACAATCTCATATAATGAAGAGATTGTGAATTTAACCCTTACCTCGTTGTAATAAATCTATTCATATGAAAAATAGTCAATAAAAACAAAATGAATCCCATAATATCATGAATATAGAAAGAATTATGATAATATATGTCAAATTGTAGTATACAATACACCACATGCAATAAATAAGTGGTGAACAATGGAAATCACACGGAATTAAAAGTGAGATAAGAAACCCATTACCTCATGTCCGACTTGACCCGTTCGTTCTTTAATTTTCTGAATAATAAACTAATGTTAATTTATACTTTCTTAAGAACCTTTTTCAAGAGTATTATTCCTATTATATCACTTATTACCATGTTATAAACATCATGTAATCATTTAATTTAATAACATTCATTTTGTCGATATTTGGCACCTAAGTCAAAAATGAAATCCTTATAGTTACAACTTGATCACATGGTAAAAAGTTCATTATATCCAGCATGATATTCATGATTTTTATTTCATATATATCATATATATCCTGTATTTACATGTATTTATAATAATACATATCATTTGGGGGTAAGAAATGAAATGCATCATTCATGGAGATGGTAAGCCGTACGTACGCATGAACGCTACTTTCATTTATATTTATTATTTTAATGGAATTAAAAAATAATGATAAAAAGGCATATTATAAATCCAGTAGAATATCATATATAATATCCTTAACTCCATCCTTTATACGTCCCATGTATGGTATTAACGAGTCATATCACTTTGAGGGGGCGGCTTTCCGCACTTCCACATATGAAATTATCACATTCACCCATAATGGAAATCATTAAGGTATCATATAAAATATAAATACAGAATCATGAATAAAAAATAAACAAAATATATATCATATATAAATACAGTTCCATCATAATGGCCACCATGAGAGGCGGTAGGAGGTAATTGAACAAGAATCATTTTGTGAGGCGTTAGTTTTCCATCCACAGAAACATTATGTTTTCACTCATTAGATGGAGGTGTGTGTGAGTGGAGTCAGAATCCTTCTCATAAAAACATCCCAGTATATTGAGGATACTAGTGTTGTTATAAAATAAAGGAATAAAAATAGTTCAGGGGTCAGATAAGTAAAATAAAAGAAAAGAAACGGTTACCTTTAGTTTGGGTAACTTTATTTGGTTTGAACCAAAAGGACTTCTTGAAGTGCCTTCTACCTAAGGTAAGACTTATAAGAGGAGGAGAGGGATGTAGGGAGATTAATTTGGAATAGTTTAGAGGAGACTAAAGGATTGAGAGATTTGAGGAATTGGTTAGAAGTGTTCGCCTTTTATAAGGGGGAGGATGAGATCTTTAAGAAAGTGTGAAAATATTATTATTTTATATAATGATATTCGGTTTCTAAAGATCCAAAAATCATTATGGTCAAAGATAAGATGACTCATGGTCGAAATAAAAATTTCCAATAAGAATTGGATATGTTTTGGATATTATTTTAATATTTATAATCTAATTTATTTAAATCATTTATTAATGAGGTAACCACTACATCATTATTGTGTCATAATTAATTTAATTTATTGGATGTCTAAAAATTATAAAAAAACCATGATGTAGGAAATATTTTTATATTTTCAATGAATATTTATTGTAAAAAATATTACTTAAATATCCCCATATAAAAATTATTTAATAAAGGATTTGTTTTTTGTCCATTTTGTCGTTACTTTAAATTAATTAATCTACAGTGTCATTATCATTAATAAGTGGCTCCATGAGGTCCCAAAATCGACCCAAGGTTTTCCATTATCGGCCATTACTAATAAAATAAGGATAGGACATGTTTTAAGGTAACTTTTAATTATTATAATATTCTTTTTATCTTTATTTACCGTATTTACCTTTAATCGCGGTAAAGAAAAAGTCAAAAGTTACTATTAATAAAAAAATATTTTTATCTTACAGAACCAAATTTTACCCCTTGATATTAACTGTGTCTCTTAGATTTTATAAATTCAACTCACAGAAGCAGTAAAATTTTGTTTTACTTGAATTTCAAATTCCTCAAGGAGGTGGGTAAAAGATGGTGAAAAGTTCAATACAATTTTTATATATCAAAAAATATTATAAACTGACTCCAATGAATTAAATTGAACTTATATAGGTATTTTGTATCTATTTTGACATAAATTAATTTAAATAAAATAAATAAATGTTTATGTAAATATTCGGTTTTTAACTATAACTCAGTGTTTTTCACTATTCATCAAAAAATTTAATGTTTTTAGAAAAATTCCGAAAATTCACCCTAATATAATTTCGATATTACATATTAAAAAATGAATTATATTTTACCAAATTAAAAACATAGATGTTGTATTTATTAATTTAAAATTAATTCCCATTGTCAAAACCAAAAGGCGTATTTTTAAGAAATAATTACTATCAAAAGATTGACACTTGTTTATGTCCAATTTCAAAGTGAAATTACTTATAATGACCAGAATTGGATTAAATGGTAAAACTATAATCAATTTATACTTCCAAACAATTTAAATGTATAAATTATCACTATAAATTATTTCTATTAAAAAAGTTGTTTTTAATTAAAATTTTGTATTTTCACTATTCACAAAATTTGAAAGTAATCAGAAAAATATAAAAATTTTATCAAAACTAAATTTTTATCTCTCGATCCTAAAGAAGAAGGTTAATTTTTCAAACTAAATATATAAAAGTGTCAAATGTTGGATTTAAAAAGTGTTCTCCCTCAAATGGTGGTAAAATTGCATTTTTGGGAAAATACTTCCTTTATCTAAAAAATGGAATTTGTTCATACATTATGTCTAAGAAACTCATAATATGGATTCTAAGATTATAAGAATTATATAAAGTTTGAAATTCTATTTATACTATTCATAAATGATTTTCAAAGTATAGACGGGTAAGTCGTGGTGCGCTTGAACTCTATTTTGCGTGTAGTGCACGTTATTTAATTGCTTTGAAGAAATAACGTACTTTGAAATCTTGTGGTGTTATAAATAGCATACGGGACACACAACACTGAACCAAAATGAACCATGAAATATTATTATTTAAATATCATTGTTAAATCCTAGAAGTCAAATTTGTGGGTGTAAAAATTATTTAGTAATATATAAAATATATATACTATTCATAATCCTAATAAATGTATTTACAAATTCCTAGAAAATAATAACTCAATTTTTATGAAAAACATTTAATAATTCAAAAATTTTGTTTTCTTAAAAAGTGAATTTTAATTATTTTTCTGAGAAAATATTATAGTTAGTATGTTGAACATTTATAAATTCTACTTCATAAAATTTAAATCATTTTGGAAATCCGAACTTCAAAATTAAAATAGGGTAAATTTTAGAGAATTTTTTGAAATGATCGATTTTTTAGTGAATAGTGAGAATTATTATTTTTTCAAATTATTCAATCCCTTTCATTATATAATGTAATTTTAAATTACAATTATATTTTACATTTTATATTAAAATTAAATATTAAAATTTTTATTTCAAATAATATAATTATATTTCATTTTAATAATCATTTTTTATAATTTAAATATAATATAATATTTATACAAAAAAATGTTTCTTTTCCTTAAATTATTTTTAAGCACATTATGAATTTCCATTTTAATTAATTAAAATAACTCAAAATGTGAAATTATTTAAATGAAATATATAGATTATATATATCTATCATAAATTTAATTAATATAGTGATTATGAAAAGTCATGCAGTTAATGTAATATTCTCATATGCTTGAAAAATCAAGTTCATGAAAATACATATTTCATCACGTTTTTTGGGTTATGTTTTAAATTGAATTACACCACATAATTTACTAGACTTTGAAAATTTTAATTCTATACTTTTAATCATCATAATTAAAAATATTTAATAAGTTCAACATAATGTTTTTTCACAATGAATAGTAACAGAGTATGATACGAATGTAATTAATGTAAAGTAAATAGGTTCAGAATACAAGCACACCATGAGGAGTCTGGAAACAATAAGTCCAAAATATAAATAAAAGTTATTGGGACTAATGTGTGTAGTTTTGGGATCACACCTCATTCTCCTGCTCTAACAAAACACCATCTAGCCCCAGTCCACCTAAGACTCCATAAAAGGCCACTCCACTCTACAGGAAACGACACATGCAGACAACGACCATGCAGGGGTGAGTATAAAAATACTCAGTAAGACCCCATGAAACCACAATAAAATATAAAAAAGTAATGTATAAAACATTCTATGAAAGTATATTTCTATAGAAAATATAAGAATATCTGGATATACTCAATGAAAGACGTGATGTCTAGAGGCAAGTTATGCCTACCACATACCAAGACTAATGATTTAGTTTAATGATTCCAAGAAGCACTCATTCGGGAGAACGCACTCCTAAGTCTGATAACATTGATGAAGCCCATCCGATAAATACTATTCATCATGGACCATCACGAGAGACATAAAATACACAAATTAAGATCAAATCCACATCCATGGGGTGATACAAAAAATCATTCTAGATTAACCCGCTAAGTAGTGGATAGACACTTTTTATAGTCAGTCACGTCAATAACAACGATTCTACCTAGGGCACAAATAATGAATAGAGGATCCTCCTTTGAGCATCTCATTAAATTCCAATAAATCTATCTATGAAGTATCGCATAGGGGATCACGCATCTATGAGTAGGAAATGGTTTTCACCACCATTCCGGGAAATGACCAAGGGTATGAACCCTAAAGAATCTTATCCAAGATACGATGGATATGAAATTTATACAGTGTATAAAGGGGAACACTGAGTGTAGTAGGGTCACACTCCATGTCCCATTACCCTGGGGTACTGCCCGTGTATAGTGGTCATTGTCTTTATAACATGTCATGTATAATATAGGTATGTACTATGTAAAAGGAGTCACATAGTGTGTCCTTCCAATCAGGGCCACCTCGTGTACTCTAGCTGTGTTTCAGTTCACAAAGTCAACCCATGTAATCTTTTCCATATACCAGTACAGAGGGTAGCCTATGTATCCAGTTGAGGCCATTTCATGTGGTGGAGTATACACCTTGTAGGCCACCCATGTACTCCACCACATTTCCATGTATCTCCCAAGATATATGTCAAGTCCTTGGAGAGTACCAACACATTGGGTTATTGGGCTCACACTCCATGTGATATTTAACAATTCTTCAAAACCCTATTCACCTCTATATGGGATTCCGACACAGTGTATCCCTTGGTTATATGATGTGTTCATTGGTTTTTTTTTAAAAAAATTTGTTCTTCCTCCGCTAACATTGATCAATGAGCCAGATCTCAATCTGTTTGGTTTTTCCACCTCAGGACTTCATATCCACAGTCCTTTAGCCACCATAAAAATGAATCAACCTGTATTGGGCCATCAATCAGCTATCAAATCCATTTAAATCCATCCTGACACAAACTGCATGAAGAATGGGTTCGTCTAAACTATTTTAATTTTTCTTATGTCATCGTCACACCTCCATTAGGTCGTCCTGATGTTGGATATTCAATTTCGAATCATTGCGCTATGAAATGAAGTTTCAATGATTTATTCATAAAAAACAATCAAAGAACAATGAACACAGAAAAGAAATACTGGGGGATAAAAATTACAATTAATGAATATGAGGAATGAACCCTGGTTTTTGTTAATTCAAACCGTGATCTATTCATATAAGAATGGTAAACATTCAAAACAATAGTAAAACCCTGTAAATCACATAACTAAAACCCATCCCACAGAGTAGGACAAAAATATGAATCAAATTGTTTGTTGGTTGGTCGGTGTTTATAATTGAATATTAGAATGTGGAAGGAAATATGAATTAATGCATCCTACTTGGGAATTGTATCGATCTCTATAGAAGTTCAATTCTCTCTAATGATATCCCTCAGGTATGGCATTTTTCAATCATCAATAAAAAATTCTATCGTCACTTTCCAAGAGAAATATACAGGTCTTCCTCTCCAGAGCCTCCTAGAAATTTCTAGGTTATGAGTCTAATGCTAGATCCCTTCATAACATATTATTTTTAAAAAGATAAAACCATCATCGTGTTACTGTTTCAACGAAATAGAAAAAATAAAATAAATATTTCAATTTATTTTATTCATTCCCAAAACAACTTTTCACAGTTACCTGTGCTAGACGATGTTTGGTCTTGCCTAAGGTAAATATGCTACTCTGAACACAACAGTTCCCTCATATTTTTGATATGGTTAACTATTTTGTAGTTATTCCTCATTTCAGGAAAACTATGCGTACATACTATATATTATTTGAATATATTTCAAACATTTATTTCGGGAACATAGGGTCCCAGAATTACATGCCATCTCATCGCCTAGTGTCCAATATAATTCATATAATATCTAAAAATAATACAAAAAAAATTGGGGACATCACATTGGTAATAAAAATAGATAAAGTACCAAGAAATGTGATATTGGGGTGCGAGACCTCCGAATCAGTGGGAAAGTATTGCAGGGAACCCTGTATTGATATGAATTTTATTATGTTTTTAGGCATGCTTGTATTATTTGGTGAGAGTGCCTTGGCGAGGATGGATTAGCATAGTCAAACTTATTAGGTTTTAATTTGTTCTATTTTTTTTCAAGTGGAAATTAGTATAATTCATTAAAATTTACTTGAGAGACTTTTGTTAACGTACTATGTATATTTTTATTCTTAACCAACATATATAAACTGAATTTTAGGGCTCAAGGAGGACTACATGGACCATGATGTACATTACCATATTGGACCCTTGGATAGTTATTGTACATGTTCCATATATATTATTCTGTTAATGTTTTAGGGAATTTTATATGTATCTGTTTTAAATAGACATGAATTTTCGAATGGTTTTGGGTTTATAATAATATATCATTTTATTTCCTTCTAGTTTATTCATCATATCTCCCAATATTGCCCCGTAATAGTTGGTAATGCCTCCCATATGATGATATTGTTATACCCATGGTTCTTGTCACCAACTCAGGGCCTACTAGAGGTGGGAATTGGGGGTCATCATCTATCTTTCATCATTGTCGGCCTAAGCGGGGTACCTTGGAGGGACAGAGTTGTCCCACTATATGTCAATCAAATATATACCCAACTCGTTATCCCATTATTTTATAGGGTAATAAATTCCTTAATTTCATTTATCAAAAGTATACTTTATGAAATATCTTTTCATTATGATATGAGATAATATTATATAACTTATTTTCTTTCAATGTGTAATTCTATGGTTTATTATTTATGATTGAAACTCATTCTGTGGAATAAATAATCATAAACATTTTATGCTCGAGGAACCTAGATAGTTCTCAAATACATTAGGTAAATCATTTCTTTCATGAGACTTTATTGGTGGGATTAGGGAGTAAAACTATTCCTTTATGGTGATTTTGTCACCATGTTATATTTTTTGGGTGGTTAGCCTGGACTCTTTGTTATGTCCTATAATATATTCCAACAACATTCCTTGACTGATATGATTTTATGAAACATTTTTCATTGTGTTATTCTTCCTTGTGATTACTTGTGAGGCTTATCTTTTATAATATCATCTTATACCTTAGAGACACATGTTTGTTATCCCAATAATGTTTATCCCCTTACTGGAATTTTTAGCTCACCCCTTTCTTACATGTATTCCCCATGTTATCCTATCATGTTTTTAAATATCAAAGATATTTAGGAACTCACTATGGAGAATAAAATATAATAATTTTGGTGTTAGTTTTTATTTATGTATTATTTACCTAGTATTTTAAGGGAAATATGCCTAATAATTATTGGATTTTAATTAATGTATGTTATTGTTAAAAATCATGTAATAAAATGCCTACATTTTTTGGGTTCTCTATAGTTATATCAGATAATGTTCTTATTAATTTTTGGGATTTAGATTTGAAAACATTTGTAAATTACCTTGGAAAAATTCTATGTATACGATAAGATTAAAAAAATTCCATAATAAATATATTATGTGATTTTTCAAAATATAAATCCCTGTCAGTATAAAATAAGTGGATGTGGTTTGGGAATAGATGAATTTTGAGGTAATAACCAAGAAAATAGTTGTTTGGTTATATATCAACGATAATAATAATGAAGGATAAGTGTGTTCTTATAGTTCACCTGGTATGGCATTGTTGGGGATATATTTGGGTAAATTAACATTTTCATTATGAACTATGATAATAAAAATTAAAAAAACATTTGGAAACAATGATATTTTATTGTGATTTGGGATACACATAAAATTTATTGGGATGATAATTGTATAATAGATCATATGATTAAAGTCATAGATACCATATTTTTTCTTTTTTATGGATGTCTTAGATGAATAAGAGTATTTCCAGAGAACTTTATTATAATACAACCCTTTAATTTTATATTTTTTTAGTAATATATAATATGATTATTGATGATTTTTATTGTGTGGACATATGTTTAACTGTATTGATAACCTTTAGGGCTATTGTGACATTTGATGATGATGTAATTGTTGGTTTTTAAAATTTGAGAGCATATATTTTATCACATAACTCACCATGGGATTGAAAATTTATTTCATGATTATTTTTATTATTTCGTATTTTCATCATATTTATATGAATGTTATAGAAATTAGATAAATATAGGTATATAAAAGGGACAACTCATATTTTGTGAGATAGAAAATGGCATCGCATAAGGCTATAAGGCTCAAAACCACATTCAATGGGTGAGGAGGGTGTGGTACCTATCACTAAACTACCTGATGTCTGGGTTAGAATTCCATTTTTTAGATAAAAGGATTCATAGATGAATATTATGTTGATTCAGGGAAGCATATTTTCATATCAAATACTTTTTAATTTTTATTATATTTAGGGTTTAATGATATTTAGTGAAATATTTCATTACGTTGAGATATATGTGACCCATAGGTCTAACATCTGATTTTATAAAAATATTATATTGTAAGAACACAATTAAATTTTATAATGTTGATGTTATTTAGGATATAGAATTATTTATTTGTGGAATGATTTATGTTGAAATTTAGCAGAGGTGATTAGTATGAATGTTGTGGATGTTATCTTACTTTGTGGCAACCATTTTAGTTTTTGTAAATATTTAATGAGATGATTAAATGATTTCTATAAATTTTTGGATTCTGTTATATATTTAATGTTTATTTTAGTACATTATTCATGAATGTTTTATTTTTAAAAAATACTCATTCTTTTGTGAAACAAATGACATTATGGTGAAATATATTTAAATGACTAAATTATATTGTTCAAGTAAGTATATTTACATTTTTTTTACTCTAAATTGTTAAAGGATCCCCAACATTAGTAAAAGTATATTGAAATAAAAATGTTATTTATTTTTGACAAATCAATGGTATATTATGTAATTAAGAAAATACATAATATTATACAAAATAGATCTTATTTCCAAATCCATTTTATCTCTTCCTACCAATTTTATCCATATGTGGAATCCTAGTTTCGTGTTATTTTGGAGGACCATCGTACTTCCCATTCCCTCTTTTTAAGATGAAGTTTTATTAACTCTTTTTATGATGTGGGGTTTCAAATAAATTATTTTATAAATGTAAAAAACATTAATTACTACAAAAAGTTTCAAATATTGAGGATGCAGTTTATTGGAGTGGTAATAATATAACACCTTGACTTGTTTTTGAATAATACTATGTTTAATAGAATATGGGAAACACAACACAAAGTCTAAATGAACCGTGAAATATTTTTATTTAAATATCATTATAACATCCTATCAGTCAAATTGGTGGGTATGAAAAATATTTAGTAATTTATCAAATATATATAATATCCCTAATACAAAAAAATGTATTTAAAAATTCCTTGGAAATATGATCATAATTTTTAAAGAAGAACATTAATTCATCAAAAAATATGTTTTCTTTAAAAATGATTTTATATTATTTTTCATAGAAAGTATTATAGTTAATTTATTAAACATTTAAAAATTCTACTTTGTAAAATTAAAATAATTTTCAAATCAGTATATCAAAATTAAAATATGTTAAATTTTAGCGATTTTTCCGAAATGATTGACTATTTATGGAATAATGAAAATTACTGTTTTTTAAATAATTCAATCTCTTTCTTTAAATAATGTAATTTAGAAGAACAATTATATTTTATATTTCATATTACAGTTAAATATATTCCATTTTATTTAAAATAATATTAATAAATTTCCTTTTATTCGTCAATTTATATAATTTTTTTATATGTTTATATTTATGCATAAAAAAGTTGTTTTGTATAAATAATTTTTATTTGAATAATGACTATCCATTTTAATTAATTAAAATAATCCAAATGAGGATGTATTTAAAAGAAAAAAAATAGATAATATATCTATATATCATAATTTTAATTGAAATAATGATTATTACATTTCATATAGTCAATGTCATATTCTCTTATGCTTAAAAATGAATTTCATGAGAACCTGTTTTTCAACACATTTTTCGGGTTTAGTTTTAATATTGAATTAAACCACATCATTGATTAGAATTTTAAATTTTAAAATCCATAATTTTAATCACCATAATTATCATTAGTTAATATGTTCAAATTTTTTTTTGTCATAAGGAATATTAAACACATTTAAAAAAATACTAGTTACCATGGTTAAAAACGAAAAAGGTAATAGTGAGTAAACTCAGTGGTAAATGGAATAACATGTTTAAAAATAATTCATTATGAATGGTGGAGTTGAGTCTAAAAAATAGCAACCATCCACTATATTTTTTATAAATATTAGAGGCTATTTATTAAGGTTGACTGCCAATTATTGAATATTTTTAGGGTGATACAAAAAAGTCACACATCCTTAATTATAAAAGGGAATCACTCTCCTAGATTATTCACACGTATGAAGACATTTTTATATGAAAAATAGAGGATAGAATCCATCATAAACACCCTTATTAACATTGTAGAGATTTTTTTCTCTCTTAAATACCAACCTTAGAGTCCTTAATAAGAGATCCAATGGATGTTCTCCTAAGAAAATGTAGTCATTATCATTGAGCTCCTTCATTTTACTTCTTCATATTCTACCTTCCATTATTTCATAAAAATTAGAATATAATAGAACTAATGTCTCTTATATAATATTATGTCATTTTTTCAATGTCATAATCTTAATTTGTCTACTCCTACATCGAATGGGAAACAAAACCATCGCTCGTGTGCACATCACGCTACCACCTCACAAACCGATATAATTTGGGTTGCTTCACCAAGTCACATGTATAAAAATAATGTTTGAAAAAATTAATAAATATTATAATTATGTCATAATATATATTAATTAATATTATTATATAATCTGATCCCTTATCCATTAACACATTTTGTAAGAAATTATGTCACTCGTGTTTACATACGACCCGTCGTATCCATGGAACGATTTTTTTTCATTTTCATTGTTTAAATATAAAATAATTATTCTTAATTTTTTACATTAAATAATAATGATATTTATAAGATTAATATATTTATTTATATAGTTTAAATATACCATATTCGCATGAATAAAAACTTTTGTGATCTAACATGTATGAGGAAACAAACTAGTTAATACCCAGAACAATAGTTATAATGAAGTATAGTTAACTAATGAGTGGTATAATGAAATAAAATTAACATATATTATAATATAAATATTGACATAGTTATATAATATCTTAATAACTTGATTAATTTCATTATTCTTGATTTTAATGCATGTTTAATATATAGGAAGCATGTGGTAAGGGTTTTAATCTCAAAAAATACTACTTTGAGGAAAATGTAATTTTATGAACATAATGTATTTTAATTGGTTTATATACTTCCTATTGAATATTTATCATCATTTATTATTATTATTTATTATTTTTAAAACTTAAAATTCATGATCTCTCTCTTTTCAATGAATTTTATTAAGAAGTTTCCTAAACTCTAAGAGATTATGTCTCAATTTCTTTTAATTATAAAATATTTTAATGTTATAAACCACCTTGCACGGTAAGATATATATAATAACCTTATTATAAGATATATCACGAATCATTCAAATATCAGGGTATTTTAATTATTTATTTATATTATTTTTTCCAAGTGGATTCGACTTTTGATTTACAATGCGGTATGTTTTTCATAACTCAATTTATATTAATTGGTTTATATTAATTTTTCATTTTTTTATATTCTAAGAATATGTTTTTAATTTATTTTTATGATTTTATTTTTATTTAAAATATATTTATGTAAATATATATTTTATACTCAAAATTAATTAATTTAACAATTCTTACATCAATGGTATGATCCTTGTATGCAATTTCATCTAAATTTCCACTCTATGAAGTTCTGTTTGGTATTATGAGACATTTTTTATTTATTAAGGGTTTCTACTTCGACATTTATATAAAATATAATTATTTAATTTATATTCATTTTATTTAAATTAATTTAATGTTATTTATTTTATGGGGGTTATTATTAAAATTTTAATAAAGTGGTTAGGGTTTATGTTTCAAACTTATTGTAATCAGGATTGTTTAGTCTTCAATTTACATTGATGGAATGTTTTAGATCATTATATAATAAAACCATTTCATTTTATGATATATTGGTTATTTCTAAATTTTTTATGTAATATTACCATTTTACACTATTTGGTACGTAATATTATTGAGAAAATGTTTTACGTAAATCCAACTTTATTTATTTTTTCAGTATAAAATGATTTTTTTGCATAAATATATATTCCATATATTTTTTTTACGAAAATATTAAAAATTATGTGAGGATATTAAATATATTATAATTTTTTTATTTTAACAAAATTGTTTAAAAGGAATCTTATTGTCTCTTTCAAAACAAGTAATTTTTAACTTTTTCCAAAAATGTGAAAGAAATATATTTTTAACATAGTCACCCTTAAATGAACATTGAGGCCATCATGCCCAATCAATAATGTGGATCTTCCTTAAAAAATTTCATTCTTCCTTTCATATAAATTTTTTCTACGATATTCTAAAATATTTAGATTTCAATGAACTACTTTCTATGTGAAAATGATATTTTCCTCAATACATATTCCATATTATATTTTCTTGATATTTTCGTCAACATCGTCAACCTTCGATGATTTTTATTTCTTCTAAATTATATATATATCTCTCTCAAATTTATATGTATATCATTATCCCATGCTCTGATGGGGTAATACATGCCTTAATTTCATTTATTTAATTCATTATTTTAGAAATAGATTTTCATTATGATATGATACAAGATTATGAAACTCATATTATTTCCATGGATTATTATTATGTTAATTATATATGATTTTTTCCATTTTCGGGAACACAAATTCATGGACATGTTATGATGGGTTCACTCTAATCACACTCTAATTCATTGGGAAAATCATTAGTCTTATGATAAATCTTTTATTGGTTTGGGGAGAAAACTTAATTCATTATGATACACTGTCCACCTTTTTATATTGACTGGGTAGTTATCCTTGACTCATGTTTATAACATGTTATATATTTTTATCCACTTTTCAATCCTTATATGATCTTATGATTCCATGTTATTTATGTTATACATCTGTGGGACGACACATGAGAGTTCTCATTAATGATATAATGTTATACCTTTCACTCAGATTTAATGTTTCCTTATCATGATTATTCCATTATAGAGTTTTTAAGTTCTCACCATAATTTTTTGTATTCTCTAGTTTATTCTATAAGGTTTTAGGATTTCAAATTGATTTATGATCTCACTAAGTAAAATTAAATATAAAGATGTTTTGTAGTTTTTTTTTGTGATTTCATATGTACCTAGTACTTATAAGACACTATGCCTCATGATATTTAAGTTTAATTAATGCATTTTATATCAAAATCATGTCATAATATCTATATAGTGTAATTGGTCTATAAATTAAAACCATATAAAACATAAAGTATTAATTCACAAAAATATAATCAATGTAAATATATATATACATAACAGAGTGAAATAATGTGAAAACATTAATCTTATGAAAAATTTATAATCAAAATATAAATATTAACTACTAAATGAAGTATTATGTACATCAAAGGTAAAAAAAACATAAAGTTTTGATTAAACAATCAAGTACCCCTTAATAAATATTATTAAACAACTATTTTTTACAATATATGGGCATAATATATATACATTTTCAAGGATTCTTTGACATTAATCATTTTAATGTGTCAATTTTTTATCCTTATAATCCATCGATGTAATTCCGTCAAAATGTATCAGTTTAAAAATAATAAACACTCAATATTACTCATCAGAAGACCTCGATCAACTAGATAAACAATTCCTCTTCCATATACCAGAACCCTCAATATCAAAGGATTAACAATGCAATTGTTACCAAACATATCATATGATATTTATAAAAAAATCCCGTTAAATAAATCATATAAAAAACACTCAAAAAGAAAATAAAATTGAGAAAACTATAATGATAGTAATGTAATATAGACTTCATGTGATTGAAAGCTCAAAAACTATCTTACCTCTTCTTAAGGTCCTCAAATATTTTGTTTAATTTATAATAAAAAATAAATTTATTGGAGCCTTTATTCTTCAAGATCATTTAAAACTATATATAAATCTTCGCATTCATCATCTAATGAACCCCTAATATCTTCACATACTCGGAATATGTTAGTCCGTCATTTCCACTATGGTCCTATATCTGATGAATATTGTCTAGAATGAAAACTCAGATCTATGTATTTTCATTATAAAATTATCTGGATGTAATGTTTCTAAAAATTCATTCTACAAAATAAAACCATGTAAATATAAAAGTAAATTTAATCTTTATATTAAAATGTGTGTGATGTGATTTTTTAATTCTAATGACTATGTAATTCCATGGATAAAGATAATCAAACACTATCATACATCCACCTACTCAACACTTATGATCAATCACTAGTGAATAGGGTAGTTTTTATTTTTTTCCTTCTTCATGAAAAATTATATTTATAAAAAACAATATTATGGGTAGGGCTGAGTAGTATAATATTTTATATGATTTCCATAGATATCATTCATGAGTATCCATGTTAAACTTTTTTTGAAGCCAGTAATCAATGTCATTGAAAACATTTAAACACATTTCAAAAATAAAATAATTTATCAAATAGTTCCTAGGAGTAAGTCATTTAGTTAAACTAACTGATATAATATTTTTACCAAAATCAATCGTAACCCCACCTGGTTCACCCATATTAAAAGATATCACTAACCAACCTAATTCATATAATCCTAAGAAATGTAAGTTAATTTATAAAAATAATTACATCCAATTATCATAACATTCACCTATCTCGCATCACCATTCATCTGATTGATTCACAAATGGTTCTCCCCCATTTTTATCTATCATGACCCCATCTATTAGTACCCATCATGGGATTCCAGGGAAAATGTGAATGACCCTTGACTCCTTCCTCCAATTGGTCAGGGGTTAGCGACTAGAATATATAATATAAAATCTATAAAATTGATAGAATCACCCTCATTATATAATTTAAGGACAATAAATAAGAGGAGTTTCAGCAATCAACTACCTATCATAAAAAATTAGATATCCCACTACATGAATTTAATTTCATATTGAATAATAAAAAATTAAAGGACACCAAACGATACACTAACACAATTACCGTGAACTCAAATGGTTCATAAACAACCACTATGAGTTTTTAATTCCCATCATAACCAAAAACTATCTCTAATCGACCTCAAAAAATTATATATATATATCTATATATACATATGGTGATAATACAAATATACACATTATTATCCTACCTGGATCCTCTCAAGATAATGTGACAAAAGAATACTAACACCAAATGAATAAAAAATGAATCCAATTCCCTTCCAAGATTGCTAAAACTAAAAACCATAATAAAATTTCACACCGACCTTGTAATTATTATAAGTATGAATGTCCATATCCAAAAAATTATGTAAGAAAGTGAACTATATATTACTTCCCATTTTAATTATTTCTCTCATTCCCCAATTCCAAGCAAGTTTTTCTCTGACCCCTATATAATTTATCACCCAACTCATGCATACATATCATATCTCATCTTTCATCCCACACATATCATCACAACCTCATTATCAATTTCTCATTCATAACAAATATTTAATCACTAAATCCAATAAAACCTATGTAACATGCTTTATAAATCAAATAATCACATGACATTCTTATTCACCCATAGAAAAACATATTCACCATTACCAAATATATGAATGTGGTATAAACTTAAACAGTTGCAGACTACACTTACATTTATAGTATAATAATGATCCATAACAACACATTTATACATGTACTATGCACATTAACCCATATAACCTAGATATACCTACACGTCATGATATTCTAATGGGAGTCTGAAGAAATTGGAAAAGTCAACCATCTGTTCCCTATCCAACATGGATATTAAGGAAAATAACGACACTGAAAACATTTTTTCTTCAACATTGAACCCAAAATAGGTGGTGAATCTGGTGAAATAATAAAATATAAGATAATATAACTAGAAAACACACACACTAAGGGAAAATACATATCTTTAGACTCAACAATAGCTATCATCCTATATTAAACTTATCATTCACCACTAGGGCCTAGGAAACTAGATTCCATGTTATTGCAAAAGACTCAAGATTCAACACCACAAACCATTTTTTTTGAGATATTTGGTAATTATTATTTACTATTTAATTATGAAATCCATTAAAATTTTGGGTTTAAGAAATTCATTTTTTTATAATCCCATTTAATTTCATTATTCATATTTCAATTCCAACATTTTCCATTTTATATGATCTTTGAGAATTCATTCCATCCATCCGATTGTTTATGTTATTCTATATAAACACACATTACATGTGTTCATTCATTGGTAAATTTACCATTAAATAAATTGGGTACTCTAAGACTCATCCTAATCAACCACATGTAATATGAAACCTCAATGATAAGCCTACTATAGTAGATAGTTGTATTGAACAAAAAACCACTACCAGATAACTAGAGATTAAAATATACATTATTAAATATAAGAAATCACTTCTCTCAACCCATACCATAGTAACCCTTCAACAATACTCACACAATAACCTACCAATAGAAAATCCCCACTCTCAACTCATGCCATGTATTCCCATCAACCACATATCAATGAAATGTTATATATATACCCTCCATTAAACTTATCATATTCACTCATTATGAAAATATAACAATCATACCATTTTTAAAATAATCTAAAAAGATATCTACCTTCCTTGAGAACAAATACATGGGAATAGAATTATTTACAAAATAAAAACACATGGGGGAACTGAGGCCGTTTCTCTATAGAATTCATGAAATTAACAATAATAATAGGATACCTTATCCTAAGAAAACATTTCTCCAATAAATGAACTTTTGATTAAAATATTTAATATACTTATTCATAATTCATAGGTTTTAGAAATAATCCATATATCATTAGAAACTATCAATCCTAAGAACTAACCATAAATATTCTTCAAGAAATTATTTCATGTAAAATAGTATTGAATGAAGACCAGTGATAAAATTATCAAACCTCTTCAATTAATCTATTCATCATTACCAGTTTTACATTTTTAATCAAATATTCAATCACATTAGTCATTCTAAAAAATATCAACAATCACAAAAAGTAGATATCACACCGTATCAAAAATCATGAGGCAACAATAATAAATAATCAACATAAGGAATCAATGTATCCCCTACAATTCATTTATTAATATTGTTATTATATTAATTTAGGTTGATTGAACCATTTTACCAGAGAATATAAATCATATTAATTTCATATAAACATAAAATATTAGGCACCAAAGACCCACACACCCATTTCAGGGGATATAAATACATTATTTCAATACTAGATTTGATAAAAATAGATATGAATGAAGATAATTTTTTTAATGTGTTTTGGTATTTCCCTTTTTTATTAAGGATGGAACAACATTTTTTTAACACGGATAAAAGTGTACCCATTACATACCTCATTGGCTCTAAAGAATATAATATAAAGAAATATGTGTCATAAAATCCCATATATAATCTAAGGGATCCATGCCCCATAGTCTCAGAATTTTTCTTGAGGACCCACCCCAATAGACTAATAATCTAAAAAATACTGATGCCCTAACCCACCTGTACACTTTCCCTCTCTATGCTTGGACCTCACTATCCTACTATCTCTGAGTATAAATTGAGTTTGGTGTCGCTGTATGAACCAAGATATATATATATATATATAACATTATGTTCATGATTTGAACACAACATCTCACAATAATTTCATTCCTTTGAACAAAATGATAAATTTTATTGAGTACAATTTACACAAAAATTTGTTTAAAAGAACTTCTAATTGTTTCTCTTTAATTGGACCGCTCTAGAATTAATTATGTAATTATTATAATTTATAATTATCTTCATAACATTGGGAATGTCAATATAAGAAAAAGGGTAGCTCAGATTCTTAGTAAGGGAAAACTTATCGACATGTCATTAGGGGTTGGATTATAAGAATACGAGAACACATGAACATGGTAAAAATATAATATTAAAAAGATAAAGGAATAATAAATTTTAATATGAGTTATGATAGTGGAAAATATAGTTTCAAATGAGAAAACATGTATCATGGGCTATGAGTGTAAATTGAGTATGAAAACATATATTAAAGGAATGATATCATCAGTTCATAGAATCATACATATGTGGAATCTAAAATAACATGAAATCATAAGAATAAGCCACAGATAAATAATAAGAAAACATAACATTTTGTTCTATACTAACTTCACATGATCAATAAATTTTAACCATTGAGATGAAAATATTAACCTGTGAACTGGAGTGCTATATAATTCCAGTCATACCTATCACATAGTGAAAATCATATATATTCCAGCTACATTATTCCAATAATCAAATACTAATAATTAATGGAAATAAAAATTTACTTCATAACCTTTTTAAGTTTTATATCATAAGTAAACATTTATAAATTCATAGATAATCATTACATAACAGCTTGTATAAATTTAATGTGTTTAAAATTATATTATTAAAACATCTATGTAAATAAACTTCAATTAATATGATGATGTATATAGTATTTGCACTTTATAATGATAGGGTATTTGATGTAGTCAATAATTTTTTCCATAAAATAGATGTATTGTTATCTATATGAGCACCATTAAATAAGAGAAATGAAATATTGGGCATTTATAAAGGAACTGAATTAAATGAAAAATCATTTTTTAGATATTTAATGATTAATAAATATAAAATATTTTATGGAACATTTCGCTAATAGAGTGGAAAATTAAAGTAAAATCAATAAAAAATATTTCTTAGAAAACATTTCTGAACATCGTTGTAAACAAGGAATGTTTTTTGAGTTTCTTTTTAAAAGAATTTTTTAAGAAGATGAAGATCATAAATCATAAAATATTACCTTAAAATAAATTCAAGTAATATGAAATTTAAAGAGAATAGATCTTATGTAAAACAAAAATGTAGTGTAATAGAAAAATATGACCCGAAATAAAATTCCCTTTTTATTATAAAATACATTTATTTAAACTTATTCCATTTAAAAAGATAATAAAACCTTATTCTCATAATTTCTAAGGAGAAATTTGAGGATCATATGAGATATAATGTATTTAGGTCCCCAAATAAGAAAAAAATATTTTCACGAAGGTTTTATAAAAATTAAACATAGTATTTTTTAATGTATAATATTATTCATTAAATATATTAATGTTTTTTAAAAATGTTTTATAAAAATTTTGAGTCATGCCTAAATCATAACAAATTTGAAAATTGCACAGTATTAATAAAAACTAATTTTTCACAATTCACCTGAAAGTAAATTATTTTGGGAAAATAAAAATATTTTATCCGAATATAATATTCTTATTCGGTGTAAAAAATAATTTTAATTTGGTATAAAAATATAATAATTGATAATTTTACACTTCAATGAAAACAATTATAATAAAATGAATAAAATGTTTTATTATAAAATATTCTTTTAACCACTCGTATTGTTATTTTATATCAACTACAAATTAGATTGGTTATATTATTAATAGCCACATTATATTTTATAGAATATATATTTAGTTTCATATTGTTCATAATGTTATAATTTATGTGAAAAAATATTCTCACATATAATTATCTTATTTGTTATTTAGCCACATTAATAGAATTTCATCAATGCATTATTGTTAAAAATGAACATTAATTTTAATTAAAAGTAAAAATGTGAAATTAATTTTTAATCTTATATTTAATATTTTATACCAGTTTAATCTCTACGGACATAACCACTCAGGATCACTGCATAATACATAAGAATAAAATATGCTCTAATTGTTGTTACAGGTCACAGTTCAACAAGCATGGATATATTAGAGATTTATGAAAGCATACATTTTTTGTTCTTTTGTTTTATATCATCACAGAATAATTTTATTTCAATGTGGGATTGGTTGAGTGAAAAACCTAGTGTCTCCACCTCTTTTCCATGCTTAGATAAGTGATCTTCATAAGAATCGTATAGGTTTGTGTCATTTTTTTCCTTTCTACATAGTTTTCATTTTATTTTTACTTTTATTTATACCAATGAATTGAACGACTATATTATAATATTATAATTAAATATTATTATTTTGATATATAATTTATTAATTTTAGTTTAGTGTTTCATATGAATAAATCAATTAAACATAGGATTTAGTTATTGGGAAATTAATGCTAATATTTTTCTGAATTACATTTTCCGCCATAAATAAATTCCATCCTCTAAATTCAAATTGTCTTTAAATAATGGAGATATATAAGTGTGTTTAAAATATAGACATGTATCAAGATATAATTTATAAGGAGATATAAACCTTATAAACCTTGTAAATATATCTTTTCCCCATAAAAGGTTAGTCCTATTTTAGGTTTTTTCAATAATTTCAGTTCAACATATATCATTATTCAATATCAGGGACAAAATAAAATAATTTTTTATAAAGGGTTTTCATAATCATTGTTGTATTGATATAACATTATAGGTTGATAAATATTGTCATCTATTTATTCCAAATAATTTTTCCTCTTTGTCGGAAAACCAAACTATTTCTAAAATCATGTTATATTTATCTAAAGTAATTATCATATAATTTTTTCAAATAGAATTCCCATTAACATGGACATCAGATACAATTATTATGAAAATATAAATTTTTATTACTTTTTTATTATCTATTCATTTAGGTGAGAATTTAATGATATTAGATAAGATTTTATTTAAAAATTAGTGGGTTAAAGAAGATATAAATATATTACACATAATTGTTGTATGGATGATCGATGCTCTTCACCCCACATCATTTTCAAATCTCAGTTTAGTATTAATGATTACATATGCATTCCCTAATTCCCTTGGTGTTGAAAATTTATAATTCATATCATACTTTTAAGCCCTATATTAAGGAATTTATTTCCTTAATTCCTTTTTTACCACATTTTTGGCATTGAACTATTGGTAGTACCCTAATATGAATATTATTTCCATTAATTTTTCTAATTGATCACTTCTTCTTCCTAGGTAGTTTATTTTTCGATTCCCTACTTTACTATAAATAAAACATATTCCATTTTTTATTAAATTCCCTTAGTTACCCCTTTAATCACTTTCTTCAGAATGATTAATGAGTTTTGTTTCCATCATCATTTTCATCGCCTAAACATACATCAAACTCTATCCTTATGTTCTATATTGTGTTTAGAGACTCATCTAAATTCATGTTATTAATCATATTTCATGATGTATCATTAGGCATAATAATAATATTTCACAATCTATCTCATATATAATTTCTATTCTCATTGGGAAAATCCATACATTATCTATGGAACCCATTATAATCAATTTTTCTACTTTCTCCCACCATTACTAAATTAAAAATTAGTTAATTTGTGTGATTAACATCATAATATTACTATAATAAATAATATCATGAATAAATCAGCCTCAAAATGTCCTAATTTTTTAAATTGTAACATTATCATAAGTTTATCCAAAATAACACTAATATCAATATATATTTCTTTAGGTTGAGTTCATTAATATACTATATGCTAATTACATTATAGAACAAATAACTCATAATTACTCTTAAAGGGAATGTGATCAACTAAAGAATATACACCATGAATATTAGGCCAAATATTTAGTATTAGGCCCCCTCATCCTTCATCAATGGAATAATGATTTAACACCCAAACAAGATATTTAGGTTCACTTCCCATAGGTTCATCTATGCTACAGTTGGATCCACCTTCCATTGTCTAGATGGATATGTAATTTCTAGGAAACCACAAAATCTCTACTATAACAAAACATCTGGATGTTATCTTATATTTCGAATAATCCCTTGGGTTCAAACTAAACTAATATCCTGAAAATTACAAAAAATAACAAAAAGTATCCTAAAAATTAACAAATAAATCCCTAAAAATAACTAAGCCCTTATGTGGTACTAGATAAGGTTCACCAAAACTAAACTCATTGGACTAATAATAGAAATATATTCATTAAACTCTATCATTAATAAAAATTTATATGACTTAAAATAGGAACTAATTTATTTCGCATTATTTTCATTACATAAATATTACATCTCATAATATTACCACACTCTAAATAATTAAATTTAGTGTCTTTAAGGTCTATAATCATAAGATACTTATTTCAAAAAACTTATGAACATTTGTCTATTATTTTGCCACTCGTAATTCCCTTCTATGAGTTTCATCATTTATTCTGATCATCATAACATATGGAATGGTGGAATTAGAATGGTTTGATCTAAAATTATCGATAAGGGAATGTTTTTAACATGTCATCTAGTTTTAGATAAAAGGAATATATTAAAAATGAGAATACAATAAATGTCTCATTAATAAGAATATTAAATAATAATAGTTCTCTACAATTCAATGTAACATAACCTTTAATATCAAATGAAGAAACTTGTTCCATGAAATATGAGTTCTAGAAAAAATGGATACATGGAAAAAATGAAAGATATAATATGTTCATGGAATCCTAAAATTGCTTAAATGATATAATACATGACATCATAAGAATATGTCAAGGGTCAATACCAAGAAAACATAATATAGTGTTCTAGGAAAACTACACATGAAACATACCTGGTATCTCATCAGATGAAAAAATCAATTGAGACAACATAGGGAAATATAATTTCATACTCACAACTAACATAATTTAAATCATATATATTTGTGCCACATTATTTCAATCATCATAACAAAAAAAATCCATGGGAATAAAAAATGGCTTTGTTATCCTTTCCAAATGGTATATAATATGAAAACGTTAATAAAATCACAAATAATCATAACATGATATCTTTTTGAAATAAAATTGATATCCAATTAAATTAGGAAATATTTTTTTATGTACAATTAAATTATGATAATTAATTATATGGCATTTCCACAATATTGATAAAGGGTAAAGAGTTTTGTCAAAAAAATTACCATTCAGTCGATGTTTGAGTATCTTGGGGAAAAATATTTAATCAATGAAATGAATCATTGTTTACTCATATAGTAAATAAATTGAATGAAATATATTGTTTATAATCCGTGGATTATTAGTTCAGAAAAAATTAATAATGGATCATTTCTCTAATATATAGGAATATATATGTAAAATCATGAAAATATTTTCCTTTGAAATATTTTCCTACCATCAATAAAAATGGTAATTATATACAAGTTATATTTTAGAAAATAAATTTTTGAAAATTTTAAGAGAATGATTCTATAAACATTACAATAAAATAAATCCAAATAATATCTCCTTTAGAAAAAATAAATCATAAGTCCATAGATGTGGAGTAGAAGATATAAATACAATCATAAATGATATCCCCTAACAATATTTTAAAATAAATTTGATTAAACATACATCATCAAAAGGTAAAGGAAGATATTATTTTGAAAATGGATAAAGTGGAATATTTGGATCACACTATAAAATATATTTTTATCCTTATATTGGAAAGGATTATATTTTCAATGAATGGAATTTAAGTACATGGATAAAACAACCAATTTAAAAGGATGAGTTTTAATCCAAATAACATCATAAAATTTAGGTAGAAATAAACCAATGAAGATGTTTTTTATTTAAATAATTACATTCCCCAAGGAAAAAAATAGTGTTACCTTGTAAAATATATAAATATAAGAATAAGGGAACATAGAAATTAATAGTAACGAATTATAGATCATGTCCTAAATAGAATGGGAATGGATTTAAAAAACAATTTATGATTTTATCATCTTTTCAAACAAACACCCCTAATGTTTAAACATGAGAAGTATTTTTAAATCCCTAATATGTCAATGAAAATATAATAAAGAAACACCAAAGGGGGATACATAAATCAAAAATGGATTAACTATGGAATAAGAATCATATCTCAATTAGGAAAAATTAATATTCCAAAACCTTTGTCTTAGTTTCTAATCCACTATATTCATGCATATATCGTCAAAAATAATAAAAAACGTTTTTAAAAAACATTATGTTTAATATTTTTCTTCAATATTGAACTTTATATGTTCGATTTATTACCATATATTATTTATTTATTATATAGTTTTTTCTGTTGTCAATTACTTGAGGATGTTCTGTCAATTTGATTCCATAACACTTCATGTACGTTAAACATGGACAATTTTATTGAAAATAGGTTCATAATTTCTATAATATTATAGGTTCATGTATTTTATTATTACATTTTCCCAAAATTATTACAAATCCATAGGTTTTATAGAATATAATCTATTTATGAAGGGTTCATTGAAATGGTCAAATTTTAGGTTGTTGAGTATACTATGTCTCGTTATTATTAAGATCACTAGTAAAATGTAAACTATTTTATTTATTTTATATTTATATTTTATAAATTTCATTATTATTGGAGAATTTAATTTTTTTCATTTCATCCAATTTAGGAGATAGTGGAATAATGAAATGTGTCATTCTATGGTGGTGTTAATCTGCACATAGACATGCGAGACATATTGTTTTTCAATGGAATGAGTGGGGGAATAAAATCTACCATAAGAAATATTTAATAATATTAATTATGATATAAATATTATATTTTTCATTAAATAAATCTTTTGGACCATCCATAAAAGGTGGTAATGAAAAATTGAACATGTCATTCATGGAGGCGATAGTCTGCACGTACTCATGTAGACATCTTTATTTTTTTAACAGTTTGTGAAGAAGGCATAAAATTGATGTTCCATTATTAATAAAACATTTTATACTATTAATTATAATTTTCTTTAATTATTTATTATTTAAAATAAATTTTACGGGGTGGATTAAGAAATGAATAAAGAGATCACAATTGAGAACATTACATCTCCATTTGGATATTCACCATTGTGTAGCATCATAAGGATCCTTAGTTTGGTATTTTTTAAATACCATGAAATATATTATTTTTGGGGGAGTTAAGGAGATACTAGTTTAGTTTTTTTAAATAATTCATTATGATGAGTGTAGATATGGGATTGATGTGATTTCATTTTTTATGTGACGGAAATGAAATTTTTGCACATAATATTAACAAAAGCTGACAATTAATTGGTCAAGAGAATCTAGTTATGAAAAATAATGGAGAAGGTATGAGGTAAGGATGAGAAAAATATCATACTCTCATTTGATCATATTACTTTACCATGTTTCAGTTTTTTTTACCAAGGCTTAAACAATTTGTAACTTAATTTACCTCTTCTACATTAACTAATTTTTACCACAGTAATTAAGTTTTTAATAAAAAATAAAATGGAACGTATTATATAAATTTGAAATAATTATTCAAATAATAAATAAATTCATTAAATTAAAATTAATAGTTGTGAGAAATGTTTATTTAAACATCATCCCACTGAACGACTAAAAACATTTTTTTTGAAAATGTAAAATTTTAAGCTCATTTTTTTATAATAAAATTATCTATATAATTTATTTCAATGACATTAATAAGTTAATTATCTAAAATATTAATGTTATATTATTTATAAATAAATAAAAATAATAATATTCGATAATATTATTTCATAATTAATGTAAAATATAAAGAATATTATTTATTCAAATGAAAAATTACTTATGTTTCAACATTATAAACATGAGTTTTCTAAATTCATAAAAAATATTTAAATTATTATTTTTATTATCTAAATAAGTTCTTTTTAATGAAAATATTTTTATTCATATTTTGATTCATTCTTAGATCATGATAATGTAAAAAGTGCTACAGCATTTGAAAAACATAAATGTTTCACAATTCACCAAAAAATAAATTATTTTTTGTAAAATAAAATAAATTATCCCAATAAAATATTTGTAATTATATGTACACAAAGAAATTTAATATTTTTCAAATTAAAATTTCATAAATTTTATAAGTGAACTCTTATAGAAATATAATAAATGTATAATGGAAACTATTTTTCATTAGAAAATAAGATTATCAAATTTTAATTTGTTCCTATCCATATAACTTATCAGTTAATAATCATATTTGTAATATTATTTATAAAAAAATATATTTTATACATGATATATTTATTTTAATAAAGTTCCTTAAAAAACATTTAGAAGAAAAAAAGTAGCTTGAAATGGTATTATGAGTTATTTAGTTAAACTAATTGAATTTTATCAATGGATTGGTATTATAAATTGTCACGACCCAATATTTTTTAAAAGTAAATTACTTTCTTATAAATATTTCATAATCACATTAACTAATAAGTGGTATGGGACCCCTAAAAATCTATGTTTATCACTTTTGTGATGTGAATTTCAAAAATATTACATATAATGTCGCAATTAGTAAGTTATATAGAGTCCAATAAGAAAAACATAATTTTTGGTAAATAGCAACCTACCCTTATGAATATTAACATACCATTATGAATAGTGATTTACCCTAATGAATAGTAACTTTACCTATGATAATATATAAATAATATTCAAGTTGAAAGTATGATATACCTATATTTTATAATAAGTTAATAAATGTTTTAAAATTGGGTTTTGATAATAAATTAGGATTTTAATTAAATATTAAATTAATAATATTTATAAAATTAATTTTGAAAAATGGACATCATTTTTGGACTCTAAACGTCAATAAATGGTTAGGGTGAATTTTTGGTATTTTTCTAAAATACTTGATTTTTTGATGAGTAGTAAAATACAGTAATTTACCGTATATATGAAATATAAGCTAAATAGAATATTCCTAGCATCATGGCTGATGTCACCACCCTTAATCCGAATTCAAATGATGAAATTACTATTCTTTGTCATGGAATAATTACTATTACTTGTCTTGTGAAGAAATAAAAAATTAATGAGTTTAAAATTAAGAAATCCGCTCTCTCCTCCACTATAAAAACCCCATCTCACCCCCTCTTCCAATCACTCCTATTAAGCCTTGTGCCTTCTCTAAATTCTGGCCAACTACCCTCCCAACTTCTTATCCCACGTACATCAAGATTTGGTCTCATTAAAAGACCAAAAACTCTACCTTAAGGAGGTTCCCAAGGAAGTTTGGTTTAAGAGGTAAATTCCTCTTTTCAATTCTTTGTCTTTCCTTTCAAGTTCATTTGTTTTCTTTTTATATTACCTCTCTTTATGATATTTTTTTGATGACTCGAGTACCTTATATATACTGGAATGTTTCCATTATAGTGGAATAAGTTATCATCATCTCCCCCTTTTTACCTTCTTTTAACTAGTAGTAAGAACACCATCTAAGATATGTCAAATTTACACATTCATGGACGATGGACTTTCGATTTATTTTATCATTCAAAATTATAGTAATGAAACCATTATTGTTATGGTTGAATGATATTATTATATATAATATAACCTATTTATGATTTTGTAATCTCTTTGTTCAAATGGTGTTAGGTTATAATGAAAAATGAGTTCGTTGTAATCAAAACCCACAAATTAACCGAAACAATTATCATTAAAGTTCTATATGATAATTCATCCTTGTTCCATGTAACCAAGTTATATAAATGATCAATAACACATATTTATGTTAGTAAATAATATATAATTTCAATTCTAAAGATTTATATCCATTCCACTTCATTACTTAAAAACAAGTGTACCGAATATGAAAATAAGAGAAACGAACACTCTAGAACGACGAAATTCAATACAATAACTTGTCAATAAAGACATAAATGAACTAACCAGAATTATGGTAAACTAAATACATGTATAATAGGTTCTGATATAAGTTATTAACAATTATAATTTCATATTCCAGGATCTTAAGTAGAAGGGCGGAACACATTTGTAGTTAAGGTAAGGGATTTTCCACCCGAACATCCATTTTCATTCAGGTTACTTTTATTGTCTAATTTAATCAATGAAATTATTATGTATTGTTATGTAATCCTTATAAATTATGTGTGAGTATTATATATATGTAAAACAACCAGAATTATTTCCTATTTTTTGGATAGTTACATGTTATAAAATAATCTCTCAAAACTATTTCCAAAATACGAGCCTGATATAAGGGAATTTCTCAAATTCATATCTATTTTCACGGAAAATCTATAATCTGTTTCTAGAAACCATTATTCATCTAAAAAAACTTGTTTTATTATGAAAATACTATCTTACTTCACTTACGGTTTTATACAAATATTTTTTTCCAAAAGAACTATTCTTTTCAAAATAAAAGAGTATTCATCTCGAGAATTACTTAATGATTTTATAAAGGTGTTTTCATCTACTTCAAAACTCTTATTGATTCCATGGTATTATTGTGTTTAATAATTTATGAAGTCATCTAAAATATTTTATTTAATGGTTTATGACTAACTCAATTGTGGATGATCTATCCTAAAACCATTCACCATATTATTGTGAATGGTTAGTGTTTTTTGTTTAATGATTGGGGAAAGTTAGTTACATTTCATATGATAGATTCAATATGAATGTATATATTGTTTATGTTAATCCCTGCTCATATGAGGAGTTAATTGGACTTATTATGTGATGGGTGGGGCCCACTATATCCCCTCGATGCATCTGTACGTCTCATGAGACAAATAGACATGGAATTGCCCAAGGTGTTTCCTAATGTGATATGGATTTTGGCCGAGGCCTAAATCACTAGATGCCTTGGCCGAGGCCATGACAAAATGATTCATAATGTCCAGCAAATGCACTTCCCTCATTATGAAGCTATTAATTGAAAGGTCGTGTGGTTATTCGACTAGTTTAATACCCATTATTATGTTTCATTATGACATTATTTACTCATCTCATTTTCCTGCCATAATGTGTTCATGTTTATTATTAAAGTCATGTGTTTTCAATTATTCACCATGTCTAATGTTTATATTATCTTCCACTGTATTTCTAACTCTTACTGAGTGTTTTATATCACCCCATTCTTATGTTTCATTCTCTTAGGATATGAAGAAATAATTTATGAATGACTTCCAAACATAATCTAGGAGACGTGATGTTTCTACTAGAATAAAATAGTGTTTTGTTTCCCTTTATGTTATAATGATAAACTTATGTATGTAACTTGTTTCCAATAATATTAAACTACTCTGTCTTTCTAGATTCGTATTCCTTGTATGTATGCCAACGTAATCAAATAAGGAACCACCTCTGGGCAACTGGGGTCTGGTCCTTACAGTTGGTATCAGAGGGAGTTTAGTTGATTAATTGGAAACTATATTTAAAAAACATAGAATTAGGGAATAGTTCCTATGTTACTGTATGAGGATATATATACAATAACATTCTTGTATTTTGGTAAGGAATAGATTATGTGGATCTTTCAAGAAATACATCCATGTCTGGATATGAGCAGGTAGAGGCGGATCTGGCTCATATGTATCTAGGGGTAAAACTCGAAAACACTGCTTTGAGCTAGACTCGAATGGGAACTGGTGCACGAAAACGGGCCTTTTTGCACTCTTGGTTAAGACACTCCTGAGTTATATGCTTAGAATAATTCATATTTTCTTTACAATCCATTATGAAGGATTGAAATGTAAAATATTACTCAAAGATACCATATTTGGCAATATGGGATTATCCATGCGTATGATCACAATTTTTCTAAGTATTTTTAAGTTAAGATTATACATTATGATTCATAACCTAATCTAGTGTATTCCATTATCTAGATATTTCGCCTAATGGACAAAATATAAATCACACGAATGCATGTATCCCCTATAGGGAGTTTCCTCTTACACAAGATAATGATGTTGGCTCTGGTGCTGTGACTGGTGGTAAACAACTCATAAATATAATGGGACAACTTACTCAGGTTATGAATAATAACCTTCCCCATATGGATCATATGGATCCCCCACGTGGAGGATCCATGCGAGATCGCCTTATGCGATAACAACATCCATCATTCAATGGGACTACAAACCCTTTTGTAACAGAGCAGTGGATATGTTCCCTCGAGATGGTTTTTATCACTTTGGGATGTAATGAAAGAGATATGGTTATCATGGCAGTATATCGTCTATCGGGAGATGCGGATCAATGGTGGTAATTAATCGAAAAAACAGAGGAGGAAGAAATTGAAGAGATGGAATGGACGGATTTTAAGGAGATCTTCTTAGAAAAATATTTCCCTCGTGAACAAAGAGCAGATATGGAGAGAAAATTATTGAACCTGATGAAAAAGGAGGATGAAAATGTTTCCATGTATGAATCCAACTTTACAAAGATGGAAAGACATGTTGTGGACTACATAATAAATCCAAGGAGAAAAATCGATCGATTCTTTAATGTCCTAAAGACATTCCTTCGGCAAGCACTGGTCTCCCAATGTTTTTCATCATATGAGGATATAGTTTCATGTGCCATCAAGGCAGAAAAAGAATTCTCTAAGTCTTATGACTTTAAGGGAAATCAATAAAAGAAGAGGGATGGTAAAATCCATAAGAAAGGATATAAGGAAACAATGAAGAAGGGAAGAGTTGGATTTCAACCATGTGACAGTTGTGGAAGGAAACACCCCGGTGCATGCATAAATGGAAAATGAGTAAGCTACAAATGTGGTCAAAAAGGACAACTTTCTTGTGATGGTAAAATAAAGAAGGAAGCCAATGATGTTCAATGCTATAATTTTTAGGAGATGGGGCACTATGATAATTATTGTCCAAAACGTTAAGGAAATATGCAACAGAGGAGGTGAAGGGAGCAAGGACCAGCATATGCAATCACAACTGCAGAGGTTGAAGTACCGTGTGACATGGTGGCAGGTACATTGGTCATTTCATCAAGCTTAACCTATAATTTATTTGATTCTGGATCATCGAATGTTTTCATATCATCTTAGTTTTCTATGAAAATTAGATTTTTCAAATTTCATTTAACAAGGGAGTTGTCTGTAAAAACTCCTAACAGAAGTATCAAAGCTACAATGTTTTGTGAATTAGTTCCAATTAGGGCATACAAATGTTCTTTATCTGCTGATCTCATCATCATACCCATGATTGAATTTGATATAATCCTCGGTATAGATTGGAATTCGGATCATGATGCAAAAATTTATTGTAAGAAGAAGGAGGTTACAATTTTCGATGATGATGATAAAGAACACCTTATCATTAGAGCAAAATCATCACCACCTGATTCTTATCCAAATACTCCCCCAGTAGCTCAACTGAATTCAATTATTGGGGAGGAAAATAATGAAATAACTGTGGTTGAGGAAAAGAATGTTCAAATAGAGGATGTACCTATTGTGAGATAATATGTTGATTTGTTTCCAGTAGATTTAGCTGAACATCCTCCAGAACCAGAAATTGAGTTTCTTGTTGATTTAATTCCTAGTTCAAGGCCCATATCAAAGACCCCTTATAGAATGGACACAGTGGAATTAGTGGAGCTAAAGAAACAGCTAGTGGAATTGAGTGAAAACGGATTTATTCGACCTAGTGTTTCCCCATGGGGAGCCCATGTCCTCATTGTCAAGAAGAAAGATGAATCTATGAGGATTTTCATTGATTGTAGGGAAATAA
Source organism: Viscum album (assembly GCA_963277665.1). Lineage (NCBI taxonomy): Eukaryota > Viridiplantae > Streptophyta > Magnoliopsida > Santalales > Viscaceae > Viscum > Viscum album. The sequence goes on along the minus strand of OY728140.1, from coordinate 1,228,658,677 downwards.
ATTCTATAACAATAAAGAACCGTTATCCCCTACCTCAGATTGATGATTTATTTGACCAACTACATAGATCTCAATACTTTTCAAAGACTGAACTTCAATCTGGATATCATCAGTTGAGTGTGAAGAAGGATGACATTCCGAAAATAGCATTTCGAACCAGATACGGGCATTATGAGTTTACAATAATTCCTTTTGGATTGACTAATGCACCCTCTGTCTTCATGGATCTAATGAAAAGATTTTTCAAGGAATATCTCAATGATTTTGTCATGGTATTTATTGATGATATCTTGGTATACTGAAAAATCTATGAAGATCATGAAAATCACTTGAACATTATCCTAAAGGCTCTTAGAAGACATGAATTATATGGGAAGTTTAGAAAGTGTGAATTGTGTCTTCAGGAGATTTCATTTCATGGCCATATTGTTTCTAAATATGGAATCCTAGTTGATCCTACAAAGAAAAAGGTGATCCAAGATTGGCCTACTCCAACTAACATAACTGAGGTATGCAGTTTTATTAACTTAGCAGGTTATTATAGGCGTTTCGTACATAATTTTTCCCAACTGGCTAACCCACTAACGAAGCTCACACGTAAAGGGGTTATATTTGTTCGGACAGAATATTGTGAAGAATGGTTCGAATAATTGAAAATAATATTATTTAATGCTCCTATATTGACTATACCATCAGGGAATGAAGGGTTTGTTATTTATAGTGACGCTTCAAAGAAAATACTTGGTTGTGTCTTTATGCAAAATGATAGAGTTATTTCTTATGCATCACGACAGCTAAAAATTAATGAGAAAAACTATCCTACTCATTATCTTGTGTTATCTGCTGTAATATTTGCTTTTATGTTATGGAGAAATTATCTCTATAGTGAAAAATGTGAGATTTATACCGACCACAAGAGTTTGAAGTACATTTTCTCACAGAAAGAACTCAAAATGAGACAAAGGAGAAGGCTTGAACTACTCAATGATTATGATTTCATGATACACTACCACCTAGGAAATGTAAATAAGGTGGAAATGCCTTGAGCAGAAAGGATCATGGAGTTTTGACCAAGATGAGAGTTGCAAGGGATCATATTTTCCTGGATCTAGTAAAGATGGATATGGGAATAACCATGGAAGGTGAAACATAAATGATTTTTCAAATGGTTTCCAAACCATCATTACTAGAATGGATAAAAAGATATTAGGCTAATGATGAGGGGTTTCAAAAGAAGATTAAATCTCCAAATGATGGGATATTGAGTGAATTGTTATATGAAGATGGAAATTGGAAATTTTGGATGAGACTTTGGGTTCCCTATATACCTGATATAAAGAGGGAATTGTTGGATGATGATCATAGTTACAATTTCCCTATACACCCTGGTAGCACTCAGATGTATAGAGATTTGAAAGAACATTCTTGGTGGGACAACATAAAGTGGGAGATTACTGATTTTGTGTCAAGATGTATAGTTTGTCAACAAGTGAAAGTTGGAAGGCAACAGCCTAGAGAAGTATTGCAACCTCTTCCCATACCTGAGTGGAAATTGGATAATATCATGCTTTTCTTTGTTATGGTACTACCAAAGACTCCTAGAAGGAACTATGTAATATGGGTCATTGTTGACCATCTTACCAAGTCAGCGCGTTTTCATGCTATAAGAGAAGATCTACCACCTGAATGTCTAGAAAGACTATATATTCATGAAGTTGTGAGACTTCATGGAGTACCCCTATCGATTGTTTCTGATCGTGATCCACGTTTTATGTCAATATTCTGGAAAATTATTCAGATGTCCCTATATACTGATCTTCGTTTTAACACTGCCTACCACCCACAAACTGATGGACAATCAGAACAGACTATTCAATAATTGGAAGACATGTTGAGGGGTTTTTCAATTTATTTTCAAGGCTTGTGGGATCAGTATTTACCTCTCGTAGAATTTTCCTACAACAATAGCTTCCATTCAAGTATACAGATGGAACCAAATGAAGCATTATATGGGAGACGATGTCGTACACAAACTTGTTGAGATGATGTTGGTGAAAGAAAGCTCGTGGGCCCAGAACATGTTGAAGAAACAATGGAAAAGGTGAAGATTATCCAGAACCATATCAAAATAGCTCAAAGTAGGAAAAAGAGTTATGCAGATAACCGAAGGTTGGATTTGGAGTTTCAAGAAGGTGATCACGTTTTCTTAAAGGTATCTCCATGGAAGGGAATTATACGATTCAGAAAGAAGGGAATGTTAAGTCCCAGTTTTATCGGACCTTTTGAAATTCTGGACCGAATTGGAGCCATAGCTTACCGTTTGGCAATGCCACCAAGTATCTCCAAGGTTCACAATGTGTTCCATGTTTCAATTATAAGAAAGTACATGCTAGACCCAACACATGTACTCACTTATGAAGAAGTCGAAATTGAACCCGATCTATCTTGCTGGGAAGAGTCGATCAAGATTCTTGATACTAGAGATCAAGTATTGAGAAATCAGATGACTCTTCTGGTAAAGGTTCTTTGTAAAAACCATAAGATGGAGGAAGCAACATGGGAGCCTGAGGAGCTTATGTTAAAGACAAATCAAAAATCTTTTTAGGTAATATTTGGTGAATTTCGAGGACGGAATTTTTGTTAGAAGTGGTGAATGTAATGCCCCAATAGTTTTTTAAATGAAATTACATTATTATAAATATGTCATAGTCACATTAACTACTATGTGCTATGGGACCCTTAAAACAAAAGTTTTTCACATCTGTGATGTGAATTTCATAAATCTGACATACACAGTCGTGATCAGTAAGTTATTTAGAGTCCAACAAGAAAAACTCATTTTTTTGGTGAATAGTAACCTACCCTTATGGATAGTAACATACCCTTATGAATAGTGATATACCCTAATGAATAGTAACATTACCTATAATAATATATAAATAATATTCAAGTTGAATGTATGATATACTGATATTTCAGAATAAGTTAATGAATGATTTAAAATTGGTTTTTTATAATAAATTATGATTTTAATAAAATTTTAAATTAATAATATATAGAAAATTATTTTTTGAAAAATGGACTTCATTTTTGGATTCTACACATTGAAAATTGGTTAGGGTGAATTTTTTGGATTTTTCTGAAATACATGATTTTTTGATGAGTAGTAAAATATGGTAATTTACCATATATATACATTATAAGCTAAATTGACTACTCCTATAATCATGGATGAAGTCACCTCCCGTAATCCGAAGTCACATGATAAAATGAATATTCATGGTCATGGAATACTTTCTATTACTTGTCCCTTTGAAGAAATAATAAATTAATGAGTTTTATATTAAGAAATCCACACTCTCCTCCACTATAAAAACCCCATCTCACCCACTCTTCCAATCCCTCCTCACAAGCCTTGTGCCTTCTCCATATTCTATCCAAATAACCACCGAACCTCCTTTCCCATTTCCAAAAAGCATTAGTCTCATTAAAAGTCCAAAAAATCTCCCTTAAGGAGGTTCTCAAGGAAGTTTGGTTCAAGAGGTAAATTCCTCTTTTCAATTATTTGTCATTCCTTTTAAGTTAATTTGTTTTCTTTTTCTATTACCTATCTTTATCCAAATTTTTTGATGAATAAAATCCCTTATATGTACTGTAATTTTGTCATGATTTTGGAGTAAGTTATCATCATATCCCCTTTTTACCTTCTTTTATACTAGTAGCAAGAACACCATCCGAGATGTGTCAATTTTACACATTCTAGGGTGATGGACTTTCGATTTCTTTTATCATTATAAATTCTGGTCAATAAACCATTATTATTATGGTTGAACCAGATTTTCATATATAATATAACATATTTATGATTTTGTAATCCATTTGTTCAAATGGTGTTAGGTTATAAATAAAAATGATTTCGTTGTAATCAAAACCCACAAAGTAACCGAACCAATTATCATTAAAGTTCTATATGATAATTCATCCTAAATCCATGTGACCAAGTTATATAAATGAACTATAACAACAATTTATGTTCATAAATAATATATAATTTCAATTCTGGATATTTACATACATTCCACTTCATTACTTAAAAACAAGTGAACCGAATACATAAATAAGAGAAACGAAAACTCCAGAACGACAAAATTCAATACTATAACGTGTCAATAAAGACATAAATAAACTAACCATAATTATGGTAAACTAAATACATGTCTAATAGGTTATGAAATAAGCTATTAATAAGTATAATTTCATATTCCAGGATCTTATGTACAAGAGTGGAACACATTTGGAGTTAAGGTAAGGGTTTTTCCACCGGAACATCCATTTTCATTATGGTTACTTTTATTGTCTAATTTCATCAATGAAATTCATATGTATTGTTATGTAATCCTCATAAATTATGTTTGAGTATTATATATATGTACACCAACAATAATCCTTCCCAATTTTCTGGATAGTTACTTGTTTTAAAAGAAGCTCTCAAACCTCTTTCCAAAATACGAGCCCGATACAAGAGAATTTCTCAAATTCATATCCATTTTCAATGAAAATATATAATATGTTTTTAGAAACCATTAATCTTTTAAAAAAACTTTTTTTATTATGAAAATACTATCTTACTTTACTTATGGTTTTATACATAAATATTTTTTCCAAATGAACTCTTCTTTTGTAAATAAAAGAGTATTTATCTCGAGAATTGCTTAATGATTTTATAAGGGTGTTTTTGTCTAGTTCAGCAATATTGTGTATTCCATGGTATTATTGGGTTTAATAATTTATGAAGTCATCTACCATATTTTATTTAATGGTTTATGACTAACTCTATTGTGGAAGATCTATCCTAAAATGATTCACCATATTATTCCGAATGGTTAGTGTTTTATGTTTAATGATTGGGGAAAGTTTGTTACATTTCATATGATAGATTCAATATGAATATATATATATATATATTGTTTATGTTGATCCCCGCTCATATGAGGAATGCATTGGAATTATTATGTGATGGGTGGGGCCGGTTATATCCCATCGATGCATCAGTAGGTCTAGTGAGACAAATAGACGTGGAATTGGCCAATGCCTTTCCCAATGTGATATGGATTTTGACCGAGGCCTTAATAACCAGATGTCTTAGCCTAGGCCATGAGAAAATGATTCATGATGTCCAGAATAAGAACTTCCCTCATTATGAAGCTAGTAATTAAAATTTCATGTGGTTATTAGACAAGTAGAATACCCATTATTATGCTTTATTATGGAATTATTTACTCAGCTCATTTTCCTGCCATAATGTATTCATGTTTATTATTAAAGTCATGTGTTTAAAATTATTCACCATATCTAATTTTTATATTATCTTCCACTGTATTGCTTACTCTTACTGAGCATTTGAGCTCACCCCTTTCTTATGTTTCATTTTCTAAGGATATGAAGAAGTAATTTATGAATGACTTTCAAGCATAATCTAGGATACGTGATGTTTCTAGTGGAATAAAATAGTGTTTTTGTTTCCCTTCATGTTGTAATGATAAACATATGTATGTAACTTGTATCCAATAATACTAAAATACTCAGTCGTTCTAGATTTTTATTCCTTGTATGTATGCCAATGTAATCAAATAAGCCATCGGCTCTGGGCAACTAGGGTCGGGTCCTTACGTAAATGAACATTCTATTTCGTTAAATCATGAAATGTGAAATAATTTATGACATTGATATTTAAAATTTTATACCAACAAAAATTCTAAAATCCCAAGGTCTCAAAATCATCATATAATACATAATAATAAAATAATTTCTTGTGGTAATTATAGGGAGGTAGTTCTTATAGCATAGATCTCATAAAAGTTTTCAAAATATTGAACTTCTCTCCCATATTAGTTCACTCATATCAAAGTTTTTGGGGATTATATTGGGAATGTTATATAATAAACCCCAGTGACACCGCCTCATTTCCATGTATGGATAAGTGAGATTCATATGGAACACTTTTACCATTCGATACAATAGATTATCTTATATATATATTTCATAATGTGGCTACTTTTATTTATAAATTCTAATTTAATATCTACTCTATAATAGTTAAATTTAATAATTTTTACTTTAATTTATAATAATTCCCTTTTAGTTAAATGTTGTTATTGAGTAAATATATTAAATATAATATTTATTTAAAGTACGAGTGGTTAAAAAATTTACAGATGTTACATAAAACAAAAGGATAATTAATGAATATCCAACCTAATGTACATAAATTTCCTCTAAAAATGAGTGGAATAAAAGGCATATATCTTTGATAACCACTATAGTAAGGAACTTATGATCACTAAAATCATCCCACCATGTACAGACTGTCAAATATAAACTAAAACCACATTAGAATAAATGGAATATTACTACCATAGAATGGAAATAAATAATGTGATAGATTATAACGGTCCAATGAATAATAAAATTACCTTATATATCCAATGGATGATTTGTTGAATTCCGGGTACAAAGTCAAAAAAAGGGGATAATGGACTTTGAAATAGGTATTTAGTTCACCTAGGGTTTATTGATGAAATGAGGAAAATAAGAGAATTCTATAGGGGTTTGTATTTTTTAAATTTTTTATTTAACATAACCATGATTCTCCCCATGGACTATACAAAAACAATTACGGTTTTGAAATAAAAAGTATATCATAGAATCAATTACCACACTTCCATGGATTGAATTCAAACACCCTATAGAATAAATGATGAAATCTAAATTATATCTTCTAGTAGATCCAAAAAAAATCATGTTAAATCTATAATTAATCAAATACATTATGATTTAGCATCCGAAAATAAACATAGACAAGGAAACATAATACATTATGCCCCAAAATCCCAACACACAATCTACGCCATAACAACAATTTATGAGATTATGAGGTGAAATATAAACCCTCAATACCTATAGTGAAACTTATTCTAAATTCATCAATTCCTACACAGGTTTTGAACCACCAAAACTATCATGTTGAACCTTCACCCCGGAAGGACTATGACTACGCTAAAATGTCATCCTATAAACTACACCATTACATAATCAAAAGGACCAAACTGTACGAATCCATTAGCATTAAAAACAAATCATGATTCCACTTATACCCTTAAATCCAATCTTGATCACCTCTATCAATCCAAAAACACAAAGGAAGGTCTTGAAAATACTATTCCCTATGACCAGATACCTCTCAAACAATTATCATTCAAGATAATATAAAATTAAAATAATTAACGGATGGAATGGAAAAAAATACCCACACTATAAGATACCACTCAAGGTTTCCCTTACAGTAGTAATGTATAAAAACATTATAGGAACAAGGAAAATAATAATATAAATTTAAACATTAAAAACATCATAACAAAAAGGTCCAGCATACTATCTCAATAGAAAATAATACCTAATAAATGAACAACTTAGGATTTTGAGCGTGTATATATGACCACCACTCCAAATTTCTCGCCACCAAGACACCATTCCACCATGTTATATGATCGAATGGAATACAATGAATACAAATATCCTTATTATGATGATCCTAGATCTCCAAATTCCATTGATCGAATGTCACATCATTTTTAACTCTTGGATAACCCCAATTATTGACATGGTAATCATCATATATGTATCGGTGATTCATTAAGACACGAAAGATGTTACAAATATGTCACATTTATTGAAGAGATTATCTCATATATTTAATCCTTTGATGTATATGACATGCATATACCTTAAATAATTCATTATCTCAAATGTCAAACATTAGAATCCTCATCCTAGAACCAGAATAGGAATTCTAACCATCGTTTTCTACCTTCATTCACTCATGGTTTAATTTTACCCTCCCTGTCATGATCTATACCAATTAATTTTTAATAATAACTAATTCTCCATTATCATTAAAAAAATTCATCAAGGTCACCCATAGAGTTCATTGAACAGAGCCATAAAAATAGAATAATTATAATTGTTATTGTATACAAACTCTTCCAAGGTTATATTCCATGCTCAAAAAACCTCCAAAATTAAAAAATCACATGCATAACACATCCTATATAGTTTGGATAGTTCCCTATATTTGAGAGTATTTCTATAGGTAAAAAGATTCAGAAGGATAATTGAGATCTAAAACCATGATAGGTACCTTCCCCACCCTAGAGGTGAACTATAGAACATGATCAAAGATGATTTTATTCAAAACCACATGAAGCCTCACCCCCTCCTATAGGTACCTCTTTGACATAACCTCCATTTCACATTACTCATTAATAATAATGATGTGTGTTGGCAACATTATGAGATCCACAATCACTAATATGGAATCAAATCCTCCTTGAGATTGAGGGAACCTGGTGATAGAGTCTATCAAGATTTACTCACACTTTTATTAGTAAATATTGAGTCGATAAAGCAACCTACCAAGAACACAATGTTCATTCATCATCCTTCGGAAATAGAAACATCATGAAACAAACTATAAAGCTGATTTATTCATTATATACCATAACAAATAACCTCTCAAGGCATTATACATCTTATCCACACTTGGATGTGCCACAAAAAGTAAAAAAATAGAACTTATTAAGATCCACATTTAATATAATAAAAGAAACAAAGAGTGTCCTATGAAAAAAATATCGGACACCATTCATTGTTATAAAATCCATCAAGGGAATCCCCATAAAGTACTCGATCTGACAAAGCCTCTGACATGGAATCCCCTAATTGGTACTCCTCCACCTGTAACTACAAATATGAATATAATTTCTTCAAATAAATACCTCATATACTATTGAGTAATCTCATCTCTAGGCGCATCATTGAGAGATACTACAACATCCACAAATCATAACCAAACTCATGAACAAAAACACCTCATAACATTCTTCTCAAAGAATCATAAATAAAATTATTATTCCTTATTGTAAAAGAAATATGAAATTCATAACACTATAAGGGTTATATCCACTATAACTAATGTAGGATCAGATTGTGTTGGAAAAAGACACTAATCATGTTCTTTTGATCTATGAACACCATCATGTTCTAATGAATGAGGAAATTATACAACAATTCGGGGAATAAATAACTATAAATATCAAGATAATGGGTAGAGTATTTAAATTTATGAATCCATGACATCTAGTACTCATAATAGATAACTATACATTAGTTCATTACTAAAAAACTCAATCTAATACATAAAAAACACTCTAACTAGAAAAGAGATGACATCCTATATATAAAGATTAATAGGATCACTAAGTAACATGTATACCAAATATTGAAAAGTGTCTTAGAATTGGCCAGTCCACATAAATGCCTTGTATTTGTTAATTAATTATTTCATTTGAGTCACATTACTATATAATTCAAGCATGGAACACCTATAATACATCATTAGTAAAAGGAGAATATTAACCCCTTCCAAATTCTTGGGGGATGACAAATAAATAGTCACCTTGATCTCTGAAGGATTAAAATTTACTCCATGTTGAGACATAACATGTCCTACGAAAAAGATCATATCAGCCTAGAATGAAAACATGGAAATATTCCAAAATATCTTATGATATAAAAGAAGTAATAAATTTTCACTCATATACCTTACATCCCCTCCATTAATGCACAAGGATTTAATCATTAAATACTTCAATGAATCTATCATAAAACTCACTGAACACAATATTCATCATTCCCATGAACATAAGTGGGGAATTCCAGTAACCTAATGATATTATAATGAATTCCTATTTACTGTAACGATATCTAAAATATATCTATATGATATCCCCATAATTTACCAACAAATAATTATATCCTAACCAAAAATAAATCATTGAGAACCAGCTCTTTACCTCCAACTGACCAATCAAATAATCAATCTGTGGGAGGGGATAACAGTTCTTTACTATTATCCGATTAAAGTGAAAAAAATCGATATTAAAATAAACAAAACAGTATTCCTTAATTATAAATAAAACTAGGTCACACCAATGAGACACACTATGATAAATAAATCCTCTCTATAGAATATCATCTATATAAATCCAAATATCCTTTAACTCATAAGTTATCATCCTATACATCGATATCCTTATCAAAGAAACACTTATTTTTAAATATATCCCAACATTAATCTCATTTAATTGGGGGTATTTACAATATCTCTTCTAGAAATAAAATAGGGTACCCCTCTATAAATTTGGGGACCACAGCAGACAAATCCTCTATCGAACTCAACTTTATCTCTATAATCATTGAAGTTAAGAACTCAACAAGTATCCAATCAATATGAGGGTCGAAATCCCAAATATAGACATCCTGATATCTATAAACATCATATAATATGACAAACCTTCTAAATAAACCCACAATACCTTATACTAAATTAAACTAATCAATATCAAGGATTATGTTATATGAATGTATCTATAAGCAGGTGATGTGTCCCCATGAGAAATGCTACTCTAACATTAATTTCAAATTATTGTGCACATTAACCAATCTTGATCGGCCTCCAAATGGAAGAGCCAATTACAATGGAATTATAAAACTCTATTTCTCATATCTAAATTTATAGACTATGGAGGGTGTAATAAAGGTATTAATATCTCCATAAATCATATAATTCGTATACGTAAATCGAAAATAGAGGATATTACCTCACATTATAGTTATCTCACATGATGCTGAAAACTCTAGATAATGAATCTATCCATGACATGCTCCACAGCTTCTGTAACATTGATAGTGTCCACCTACACGGTCATTCCGAAATAATTGTCATTTAGGATGTGGGAATCATGATGAAATCCACTGACAACCCATCCCCAATCATCTGATCAAATGTTGAAACACCCTAATGTTGATTCTAATACCTTAGAGGATACTACTGCAAAAACTATGCCTTAAGAGGGATGTAAACACAATAATAACTATCATGGAAGTGTGGTAACTGAATCTTACCATAGAAATAACCTATAAAAGAATGAAATACCATGATCGATTTTCTGGCAGGGGTCTGATAACTAATAATCCTAGTGAAATAAAATGAAGAAGTCTGCAACCTCCTCTCTTCAATCTAAATCATATTCTAACCAGAAAAAGGAAAACTATTTAACACAAATATTATCTATGGATAGTACATGGGAATCATATCCCATAATGATCTAGTATTATCTTGCACCAACTCAAGAAACACTACAATCACCTACACCTCACGAAATGTTTAGAATATAAATGGGGTGACCTGGCTGTAGTTCAATAGATAAAATTCCTCCAAAAAGTGTATTCTCTAGCCTCCACATATTCAAGAAGTTCCAAATCATATTAAAAGAGGTTTTATACTGAATAATAAACTCAAAAATGCTAGAATAACCCTTTAGGAGATTAAGAATAACCCACTAAAAATACACCTTCACGGACGAAGAAAGAAAATTGGCTATAAATTAGTCATATAACATGCCTCACAAAATTGCTTAATCTTCATGGTCATTAAGGATAAACAACACCCACTCCTATGATTCCCCACTCTGCATCATCACAACCATTAAAACCTAATTCTCTTTTAGAGGATAAATTTAATTGGAGTTAATCTATACATATTCCAATAAAGACTCGACCTCTTGGTCTAAAATGGAACCCTCATTATTCTACAGGCCATGGATGTAAAACTATCATAGTTTCCTCCTCTAATTTTCATTGTCATTGAACTTCAACCTATTGGGATCTGATGTTGTATATTTATGAACATCGCTAATGAAAACCTATTGGGAACATTGACCTATATTCATTCGTGAAAAATAAAAAACATAGGGGACTCATATTCCTAAAATTTGGAATCTTTAAGATCAATTAATTAATTAATTCAATTTTGACCTAATTATCATTGTAAACCCCAATTAAATCATAGTTGTAGAAAACCATGATGTATGATTTGTACCAAGGTCTCAACCCTATAAAAAATAACTTTAATTAATAAATTAAATAATCATTTTGGCCTTTATGGTGGATCACTATAAACCAAAAATACCCATTCCATACCTGATATCTCTTATTTATGTCACATACAATGTTTAGACATTACTATTTAATTAAAAAAACATGCAATCCCTACCATTTCATATGTAAAAACACCATCTTATATATCAACCATCGACTTTAACACCACTATATAATGCCCACACTCAATTAATACCCCTCCTGGGATGACAATGAAGATAGTGATTATCCTTAAATCCCTCCTCTTATATGACATGGGTTGCAGAGTTACACTAAGGGTATATAATTCATAAAATAGAAGGAATTAAACTCATTATATAATTTATGGACATGAAATAAGAGGATTTCTATGAATCAACTCCATAGAATACATAAATAAGCAGTCTCAATACATGAATATATAATTCATAAAGAATGATAAAAACTAAATGATACCAACAGAAAAACCAAGGTAGAAATCATGAACTCCAACATCACATGAACACATACTCTAAGATAGTAACACCCATATTGATAACTAATGATCTCATATATATTTAATTTTTTTTATAAACACAGGGTAAGAATCCAAGTATGTTCACTAGGATTCTCCCCAGAACCTCTGATGATAATATGAATGAAACAAACTATATCACAATGAATACATGAATGAACCCACCCATTATATAAATAGGTAAAAAATATCCCATCTGCAAATGTCTCACTCCACATGTTACACATAGAATTCAACATGTCAATATCAAAACATATATGTATGAAAGGGAACCTTCTTCCACTCCCCCGTAGGTTTTTCGCTCTCAGACACCAAATATGACATCTTATGCTTACAACCCCGCAATAATTAATCATTCTCCTAGTTCATACATATCACATCTTATCCTAAATCATGTGTAGAACATCATAACATCATCATCAATATCTCATCCATAACCATTTAAATGTCTTGAAAGTCACTTTATCCTTGGTTACATGCACTATAGCAACCAACTCCAGAATGTACACTAGTGAAAACTATAGTCACCATAACTAGATACAAGTATATTATATAAACATAAGATGTTATAGCTCACACATAAAAATATAGTAGATCTGTTATCCATAAAATCTTATGTAGACATGTACCATGCACCATAATCCATTATATCCTAGATAAACCAACACATTATGTAATGCTAAATAATGTGTAATGTGGAGGTAGAAGTCATCTATTCATTCCCTCACCAACCCAGATGTTGATGAAAACACCCATTCAAAAAAACATTTGGGCATAGACTTCTTACTCGACTCAGGTGTTGGGTCATAAGAAATAGATGAATGTAAGAACAATATACGACACACCCAAACTAAGAGAGACTACATATTCTTATACTCAACTACAACTATCGTCCCACATGAAACTCAAATTCCACTTCTAGTTTCAAAGATAGTATATTCCAAAAGAGCACAAATTCAATATAATTCAAAAAAATTAAACAATTACACATATAATTTTTCAATATTCATTAATTATTTAATTATTAAACCACTTAAATTTTTTTATATAATTAATTTCATTAATATCCATCATGCTTTTATCATTTAACTTTTTACACCCACATTTTCAACATCCAATACTCTTTGAGAATACAGTTTGTTCAAACTAGTGTAATTATTATTCACCATCAACAACCATACCATGAGTTTATTAATTGGTTCATTTACCCCTATGTAAATTGGGTAATATAAGACTCATCCTACGATACCACATTAAAAATTCACACTCAGTGTATAATCAATGTCAAATAATATATTTGAAATCATGATTAAATAATTAAGAAACCATTCATAAAAGTTAACATTAAGTGTAATAGTCAATCTAGGCTCTCAACCCACCCCAAAGTAACCCCTAGACAACATTTACTCAACATAAAAATAATAGGATAACCTCAGTCTCAACCCATGTCAAATATTCTCATTAAATTCATTTCAAAATAAAAGGCAAAAAACATGCCTTTCTCTAAATTCTTATTTTATTCTCTATCTCTAAACATCCCAAAAATGATAGTTTAAAAAAAACAAAAAATAGGATCTACCATAATAGGGTAAAAATTCATCAGAAAAATTTTATTTTCATCCCACAAATACAGGGGGACAACATTGCATTAGAGTCATTGAATTCAAGTCGTTAATAAACTAGAATGGGATTGCACATCCCAAAGAAGTTATCACTTGAAAAAAATATTTTCAGTACGATATTGAATTAAACAAATAATTATTCATATGTTTTAAAAAAAATAATCATATCATCTATAACTATCAATGTTATAAACCAAATAGAAACGTGATTCAAACAATTATTTCACATTCAATGGTTTAGAAAGACAAATAGTAATGAAATTATCATTCCCCAAACATTAATAAGTTTATCAATACTCTATTTAGATTTTTTTCCAATTTTCACGCACAAGATCTATGATAAAAAAATAATGATTCATAAAAAGTAGATAACATAATATCTATAAAATCAAGAGGGATTGAAGGCAAAGATTCAACAAATAAAATCACAACATCCCTTCATATTCATACTTTAATCTAATTATTATCATCAGTTGGATTTATTTCATCATTTTACTAGATTAAATAACGAATGATAATTTCACATATTCACATAAAAAAAATTAAAAAAATCCACTACCTCCAGAATTAAAACATTCATGAGTTAGAATAGAATAATAGAGAGAAATATTTGATCACATATCTCATTATAAACTCATTATCCCTATGGTAATACAACCATATGACCACCCTAAAAATCAATAGAAACACTATGAGAATAAAATTGAACCAACTAACATAGATTTTAAAGATATACAATGATATATTGGAACCCATACTAGAATAAAAACATGCCTATGATTTCCAAATAATGATATCTAGAAACAATGAGATAAATTTTATAAAATGGGGATTGAATTATCAGAAATAGGCCTTCGAGATACCTAGTATTTGAATGGTAAAGGGTTAAAATAATAATATTTGAAAGGTATTTGATTTTATATAGTTTTAACATAAACTAACTATAATAAAACCATATATAGTACACCAAAACAATTACGTTTTCTATAAAAATTATTACACAAAATATTTGGATACACCATTATGATTTGAATTCATACCCCCTCTGTATTTCATGTTGAAATATATGTATTTTCTTCTATGAAATCCTTAAAAAATTAAGACTACGATGGAACAAATGAATTATGTCATTGATAACACCAAATCAATTGATACAGGGAAGCCTAATGCCTCCATCCCCATGATAGAGCTCATTTTCTATACAACATCATTCATTTAGGATATAAAAAGAACAACCAAAACCAACAATATTAACTATTCAACCAAATAACTCATCCCATATAACTCACAGATGTTCAACAAGAGAATCCTCTATCTGAATCCCTTATACCACAAGGACCATGAATACAATGCAAAATCCACATCCAAACTACACCATAACTTATTATAAAGGACTATAATATAATCCTCCATTATAGATAAAAATAGATATTTAAAATTCTTTTACCCTTCAACTAATTATTAGATAGATAAAACTGTATTTAAAAACCTAGAAAGGTTTTGGGAAAATCTAATACCTTTGATTATCAAATCACTTTATGTCAATTTAAAATTTGGATACTACTGATCACTACACATCACATTTATCTATTTCATGATACTTTTAAATAATCACTCACACTCAATGTTAATTAATTCCCAAAAATTCATATTTTTTCCAAAAACAATTCTATATTAATCCACAAAATATATCTTATATTTGACCCAATTTATGAAAAATATAACACCATTCATAAATACATCAATTGAAACTAAATATAGAAATTCTTATAAAATATATTTAAAAAAATTATTTAAATAATCCATGTCAATTTCAAATAGTTGAAAGTAAAATATGTCGCTTGATATTGAATCATTATCCAATATGGAATAAATAGGTGTCACATACCTAATATAATGAAATCTGGAACACTTGAGACCCTATATCTGATTCCCATGACAATGATTTGAACCCCCAAAAAGTATCAATAAATTTTTTTCATCCTGAATATAAAATTCACAATCTATTTATCTAATATTTGATCTTCTATGATTAATTAACCATGATAAAACAATATAGAGAGATAAATAGATAGATATATGATAAAATAAGATTTTATTTTTCAATGCTATGATCTTTTTTCAATTTAATTTATCATAGAATTAAAAATATAATTTTATAGAGAACCAAAAAAATATCCCAAGAATCCCTAGGTTATAATATTGTCATATTAAGTTGTTAATTGGGGTTAAAGATGGATAAAAATGTTTGTAAAAATCAAATCGATGACTTTTTACCAGACATCAATGTTGTGCCTCATGTTCTGTTCAATTATGATATTTTTCATGTTCATGTTTTCCAAAACATACGGTCGGGCATGAATACATGGATAATAATGCACCTAAAATTTATCTTCTCTTTTCCTCCCCCAAAACCTGAAATTAATTTTGAAGAAGGGAATTAAACCCAAAGATACCTACTAATTTCATGGTGACATAAAACATCCTAATATAGGACTTTTCAATACTATTTTCCATTGAACTCTATCTTCTATGATAATGTATAATCATTTTTACACTTATATTTCTTTCTTTATAAAATATCCTCATTAATTTTTAAATGTTTACATCAATTTCAATAAATAAATATTCCATCAATTCAAATCAATATTTCATTAAACGTCATTTCATGCTCTAATACAATACCATCAAAAATAAAATGAAAAAATATGGTTAGTTATTCCTTATTTCGTAACCATAAAACAGTTTCTGAAGATTTTAATATTGTTATTGAAACATAAAATGGTACTTTACATATCAAATTCATTAAACTTTTTCCAATTAAAATATATAAAGGGGTACAAAATTCCCTGGTTTCCTGATCCACTGTTGTCATAGACTATGCAACACATAGAAAAAGAATCGATCTTAAACATAAAATTTTTATGGTCTTTATATTCCATAAAAATAATTCTTATATTGAGTATAAATATTCATTAAACACTTCATAATTACATGAACATTATCGGTCCTTACATTCAGTGGATTTGGCCTGAAAAAAACATCTCTATTACCTCTTCCTAATAAAATTGTGATCAATATAGTATTCTATATATGTGTTCAAAGTTCTCTATATGAATTTATTAATTATAAATATTATTAGAAACAAGATTCAACAATGGGGTGTAATCCCCCTTGATTTCCTAGAATCCATCAGATAAGCACAAAGCATGGCGTTCAATGGATATTTGGTAATTTTTTATTTCATTTCGGTATTGGGGAGATATGACATACTCATTATCAACTGAATACCCATAATCTTCTACATTCCTCTCTAAAATCTCATATTAAACTATAGGTCTATAAACAAATAATATGAAGGGACCCTAGTTAGAGAAAAAATTCTTTAATATACAACGCACCATTTCCTTCTACTGAAAACTAATGACCCATAATTTTAATACATGGATAAAAAATCTTAATAAATAAAATTCATTACATAACATAGTGATTCACACTAAAAAAGTATAAACCGAGTTCCTTTAGAATCATAAATACATGAAAAAACTACATCATATCCCAATGTTTTATTCATAACTAGAACTATTCTTAGATATATCATATATAACACCTCTTTTAATACCCTAGGAAAAGGAAAAATAATAATGGGTCATCTATGATACTCAGTAATGGTAAATAAGAGGGGTATCAATGACCAATTAAACCTAAAATGAACATAAGGGAATGAGAACATGGGCATTTCTTTTGAAAACAAAACCCCTTATATTATGGTTCATAATAATGAGTCATGGAATAAATCATGGAATATTTTATTACAAGAACTATATAGTAATCAAATAATGTGATTCATGAGATCATAAAATTGTGATAGGACATATGATTTTGACATACAACTAAGCATAAAAATCATATCCTTAATATTCAAGGATCAATTTCAACACTACAATAGTGTATTGGGTTTACTCCCCATTCCATCATAATAGTAAGGGTTTAATACCAAGAATATCATACTGGATATGGTTCCTTACATAAAAATATTAACTCCACATTACAGTCCTATATATTTTATGCGATTTCAATCATTACGAAATGAATTAGATGTCTATATAATTCCATGGACACCCATCACATAATTAAAATCAAATATTTTTGTTCCACAAGATCATAAATCATTTATAATATCATAACCTATATAAAATAAATGGTTTTAAAAAATATGTAATATCCCATGGAAAAGAAATGGGGTTAGTAAAAATTCTATCAATTTATCATAGCAAAAGACATTCAAAAGGAACATGTATCACAAACATATTTTTATCATAATCATAAACAATCAAAAGAAAAAATATGGTTGGTATCATTGAATTATTTCCCTAATAATGGATATGTAACATCGAATATTTATCTTAGATGAAAATACCATTGAAATATATCTAGAATATTTCTTGATTAAAATAACCTTTTGATTTTGATAATCCTTCCATAAAATATAAAAATTTCTTATATATTAAGAATTAATTTTCCTTGAAAATAAAATTGGAAGCTTATAATGGAATAATAAAATCATTGATCTTTTATTATGGTTGGGATTTTTCATGTTGTATTCATTGAACCAAATATTCCTTTCAAAATTTTTGAACAAAATTAAAAATTTACCACAACCAGAACATGAAAATAATATTTCTTTTACATCAAATTTAAATTAAAAAATATGTATAATTTTCATTAAAAAATTATAGAAATATAGTAAAACTTTCATGAAACTTTCTTGTTCAAAACATGGACATGGAAGAAATAGGATTTTCAGTTGAAGAGATAAATGATGTCAATTTTACTTTCAAAAAAAATTCCAGACTAATTAGAACATAAATAGAATAAAATTAATGTAAAACTTTTATTTGATATAAATAAACATAGGATAATAAAATTACTATGTTTTTTAGAGGGATATAATGTAATTTAATAATCTGAAACATAATAAAAAATAATTATGATAAATAATGATATTATAACATAAAATCATTACATTGAGTTCTAGTTGAATTGAAATTAATCTATTGCCTTGTACAATAAATTTAATATTATAATAAATATATAACAGAAACATTTACAATATTATTGTACCATATATTATTCAATTATAACATTTTAATTCCCATTTATCCTTAATTCTTTATTAAAAATGTCATTTACATTATAAATTGTTCTGTTTTTTCATTAGAGTTTAATTTCTGTAATTCAAATAATTGTACATAGATCATGGTTACCTAATCTATATGATGTTAATAATTATATTAAAATAATATAGATTCATTATATATTTATATTTATTTGTTAATATAAGTTAGTGATATAAAAATGAATTAATGTTTCATTGAGATAGTAGTCCACACACGGGCATGAATGTCGATTTCAATTTTCAAACGATGGAATGAAAGAAAGGAATATAATTAATAAACATCATAAAATCATTATTATATCATTTAAATCATATATGTTCATCAAATATTTCCTTATTGTCGTCTATTTTATGTGGAATTAAAAAACAAAACACATCGCTTTATGGAGGTCGGAGTCCAAATGTAAACACGTGTGACGTTATCATTTTCCAAAAGATTAGAAAGTAATAATTTAGATGATATAATTATTAAAAAATAATAATTATATCATAAATATCATATATAAAAACTAAACCAAACATAATACCAATTTCTAAATTGTTGGGATGATAAATTAATTGTATCACTATGCTGAGATGGTAAATTATACATAAGCATGAGCGATACATTAACTTCAAATTTGACGGGAAAAAGAGAGGATAATTGTGATTAAATAATAATAATAAATTTTAAGTAGATTTATTTAACTATATTTATTATTTTATGATGAATATAGTATAAATTAGTGGAGCTATAATAATAAATAAATTGAAAGAAGAGTGGTATGATGATTAACTGTTCTTCGGGTGACCGCTTTTACATCTATACACAAAGACAATTAGATTTGTATATTAAGAATATAAGAACTTATAATTAGTTTATTAGGATGTTTATAATGGAATTGGGACGTTTTTTCTGTAGATATATGGAACAATGTTATGTAAATAAAATAAAAAATATGTTTCCCATTATAAGGGTAGAAAATGATACGATTGTAATTTCTAAAAATATTAAAATTAAACTAATTCATTATCAATAAAAATTATTTAAAATGGATTAATATTAAAAATAAAGATTCTATGTTCTAAATATCCACATATATTTATTTTTAGATATGTTTCAGTTTCATTTTAAACCATATTATTTTCACTACTACAAATAGGGCTTTTATCAGCGCTAAAAATGGCCTTTAACAGCGCTAGAAAAATCACTATTAATGCCAGCGAAGATAAATGGGGGGTCCCTTTTATCAATGCTCCAAAAATAATATATAAATACCCCTTTTATCAGCGCTAAAAAAGCACTGATTAAAATTAAAAAAATTAAAAATAAAATAAAAAAACTACTACCAATCTCGGGGGGGGGGGGATTTTTACAGCGCTTGAGCCCACCTTTTATTAGCGCTTTCCCGCACCTCTAGCGCCCTCCCACACTACCTACACTCTTTATTAGCGTCAGACCTCTAAATCAACCTTGCGCGTGCGCCCCTGCTTTCACCCGGATTTGATATCAAGACCTCCCCCCCCATGCACACCTAAAGCCTTTGCCACTCCCCTATATTGATTTGATCTCTTATTCATGATATATATAATTATTTATATATATATTTAGTTATATATTTTCGTATAGAAATATATATTTATATTATTATATATAGTTATATTAATATATATAGTTATATAGTTATATGAATATATATATAGTTATATTAATTTATATATAGTGATATTAATATATAGTAGTTATATAAATATTCATATATTGGTATTTTAAATAAAATGGATATTAGTTATTATTTAGATAAAGATAATATATTTTATATGTAAATATGTTTAATTATTTATTTTAAAAATTAATATTTAAGTGGGAATATATAAAAAATATGTTCATAGAGTTATATATTTGATTACAAATAGCACTGCATTATAAAAAATGATAAAATTTTGAAGAAATAATATCAATATGAATTTAATACCTTGGAATAAATTTAGTCCCCACCAAAAAAATCCATTAATACCCCCATAAACGAGGCTGAAAATCCAGAAAATGTTAAAACATTTGGGTACCCAGACTAAAAACATAGTTTTGGAGGCTTTATGTGCCTCTTTTGGCCACTAAAAACCCTTGACTAGGGTGAGCCCCCCAGTCATAGCAATGTAGAGCTCATCGTAGGCTTCGAATTGATATGTGGTAGGGCTCAAACGGACAACCAGATCAAAAGTTATTGTCGTTTGAAGCTTTAGTCCCGTTTTCAACAGATTTTTGGATTTTTTTTTAATTTTTTTAATTTTTTAGTCTTCCAATTATTATTAAATTACTATAACACTATAATAATTAGAAAATTCTTAATTAAACATGTTTTTTTACTTGTTTTATAAGCCATTTTCACTAAATATCTTATATATTAAGTATAATATGTGTAAATGTATATTTATACTTATGTAAAATATATTTAAAAATTATATATTATATTTATATCAATATACTATTTTGATATATTTATATATTAATATAATATTTTTAATTAATTTTTTTAAGTCGAACCCTTCATCAACGGTTTTTTTAAAGCGCTGATAAAGGCCCCCCTTTATCAGCACTACTAAAAAAAGCGCTAATAATGGGGGGCCTTTATCAACGCTAAAAAAAAGCCCTGATAAATGGGTACTTTTTTCAGTGCTTTTTTTAGCCCTGATAAAGGCACCCCCTTTATCAGCACTTTTTCATTAGCACTGATAAAGGGGTGGCACTGGCCTTGCCTAGTTTTGTGGTAGTGTTTTATTAACCCTATAGTTGACCAATTAAAACCATAACCACATTGAGAACATTTACAATTTTAAAGTGAATTAATTTTACATATAATGTGACAATTGGATCATAAATTTTCACTTGATTAAATTTTTTAGTAAATATTTTCCACCGTTCCCTCTTACATTATTTTTATGTTTTTTAAATAATTTAATAAAATATAATTTTTTTAAAATAACATTAAAGTCTTTTTTGACACTTTTCATTCAATATGACACTAAACAACCCAATAAAAATATGGAAGTATAATATTTTCTCTTTCACAACAATAATATGTTATATTCATCTACAAAATTTTTGGAACACTACAACTAACTAAAGTAATATTACTACTAAGATATCAAAATAATATTTTTTATTTTTCTAATAATTGAATAAATATTATGTCTGTGTTGCATAAGAATATAAGGTAATTATATAATTACTAAAAATTATAAATAAATTACCATCATGAAATAAAGTTACTTATTCTCAAAATAACTATTATGATTTGTTCACAACATTATTTGGTCCAAATGTGATCATATATGAGATATTGTAGAGTAAGAGGGTGACCTTTTGTTTATTATTTGGTTTAATTATTATATAGGTCATTTTCAAGGAAAACTTCTTTTAATGAATTAAATTTAGTGACTATTATGATAATGGTAGAATTAGATTCATCCAATAAGTATTAATATAAAAAATAGTGACCATAACATTTAGTTTTATCTTTTGTTATCCTCATTTACAGTTTACTGAGGTGATTAATTTTATCAAGGAACCTTTTCATAATGCTCCAAAAAAACGATACCGA
Source organism: Viscum album (assembly GCA_963277665.1). NCBI lineage: Eukaryota > Viridiplantae > Streptophyta > Magnoliopsida > Santalales > Viscaceae > Viscum > Viscum album. Next base: position 1,228,635,745 of record OY728140.1, on the reverse strand, counting down.
AATACCAATTTTGGAAATCATTAATATAAATATAAAATTCAATTTTTATATTGAAATTATCAAACTGTCTCATGAGTGATATAAATTAATTTAAAAATAAATGCATAAAATGTGACAAAATACATTTTTTAGAAAAATACACTTTTAGGCATAAATTGGGTACATATACTTATCTCATGACTAGAAAAAAAGATTGATTTTAAAACATTTTATGGAATATATAAAATTTAAATTTAATTAAATTCATTGATAAATAGTGATAAATTTAATTAATTAAGATGAAAATGTGTTTTGTTCATAAAAATAGTTTTTTAGAATAACAATATCCTTCATTTTTAATATTTTTTATTTTTATTTTAAATTAATTTATAAATAAATAATTAATTAAATGATTATATATATCATAAATTTTTCATAATTTAGTTATTCATATTCATACAGGCTAATCCAATATTTTGGAAAAAATTATCACTTTAAATAATAATATTTAATATTATATCATGATACATTTATAATCTCTATTGTATGTAAATCAGGCTATTTAAGAAATAAAATATATTTTATAGAGAAAAATATCAAAAAATATTGTGGTGTTAAATTCTACCACCACCACCCCCTAATGATTTTTTCCTTGAAGTTTCAACACTCTGATACAAACAAAATAGGATATCTCTTTTTCATTACATCCATGGGTACCCATGTAGTTTCTTTAACTTTCATATTCTATAAGAATTCATTAAATAAGTGAGTAGTCTTCTTACATAGAAAAATATATATATTATCCAAGCTTTATATCAGTTTTTATGAGGTATCACTCTTCAATTTCAAGTCCTCTGAGATTTGTACATGTAAATGACCGGGTACATACATACTCAAGAGAGACACATGGAAGACATAATGAACATGATAGTGGTTCAAATAAAATTCCATGTGATAAGATAATTTCCCTACTCAATCAGGAATATTGAAGGTCTCAAAATATCCATGGTTTAGATTTCCATTCATTCCAAATCTCATAAAATTCATCTATATAGAAATTCATTTAAACAATTTCTCCTCAAATTTTTACTATAGATCTCTCCAATGATTATCCAAATAACTAATCTATAAAACCTAAGATTATTTAATATGATGTTTAATGTCTCTGAATATCTCTTCCATTTTATTAGCTGTCTTTAGTCCCAATAGTTTTCTCTCTACAACTTCATCCCAAACATTTGGATTCAATACTTCTTTTGATATATGGATTCATAAGGATCCATATGAACGCTTGAGTGACTGATATTGTTATATGAAAATTCACAAAGAGGTAGGTTTTGATCAAAAATACCCTTGAAATCCACTTAAATATATCATATTATATCCTCTATTGTTTGTATGGTTATCTAAGAGTAACAATTTTTTTAAATATGGTAAGTAGTAATAAAACAAAGATCTGTATCCAGATCCTACTGAATTATATTCTAGAACATTGAGGTAAACCTAAAATCTCAATCAGATACAATAGAATTTAGTACTCCATAGATCTGTAACAATTATTAAAGATAATTAATGGATATATAATCAAGATAGAAATATTTTATAATAAAAATATAGTGTGTTTTATTCATAAAAGAATTGATAATAATCCAAACATCATTATAGAATATAGTTGTTTTGTTTAGTATGATGATAAAATATACGGTGATTTTTTCCCATTTCCAAACTAGTATAGTTAATTAATGTAACACAACCTTTTACTTATATCTGTCAACCATATCATTCCCATATACCACGAATTGAGATACATACTCAAAAATTTCTATCATCATTTTGTCCCACAAAAATTCTCTTTCAAATCCCTAAATATATTTGTACGTTATCGATTAATAGTGAATGATGAACTATGCAATTCATCCAATAGGCCATTCTTCAAATATTTTTTGGATATAAAACATACATATTAACTAAAACTTATCATTCCATCACAATCATAGTTGAATTGAGGATCATTTCGTATCTTCTTCTACAATTTAACATCATCCTTCAGTGCCTCTTTAATCCTCACATGGATAGATGGTTCAAAAATCATAAGAGAAAGGTAATATTTTAACCCTTACATCAATATTTCAATATCCATCCTATGAATTTTAAAAAATATTAGATCCTTGTGATCCACATCATAATTAATCTAGGATGATCCGTTTGACGTAGAGTATCTTTCTCTATGTTATCTTTCCCTTTGTGGTAATACATTGAGTAGTCATAATTTTTAATCCAATGAAACCGACTTCTTTGGAACATATACATCAATTTTTTAGTGAATGTATATATTTCACATTTATTATTAGTACAAATATCTAATTTTTATATATAATGACAATTCCTCCATTCTTAAATTCAAAAAATACTATAGCTCACTCTAAATCATGAGTTCATTTTTTTACTAATAATCCTTCACTTTTTGAAGGCATAAGCGATAAACATATTTTTTACATGATAACTAATGGAATTAACTTATTTTATTCATAATTATAGATTATAAACCCATCTCCGTTGTAGGATAGTGTAACCACAGGTGTGCTAGCTTATCATTCATTTAATTAATTGAAATTTTACTGACATTCATCTACCCAAAGGAACATGTATGCCTTTAAAGTTAACTAGGTGACTAGATTACACATTCATAATAAAATCTCCAATGTGTTTCTAAATAATCATTCAAAACCATGATAACTATTGATCTTTTCCATAGTGGTTGGTTTGGGCCAACATTTAACAATTTTTTTCAATGATATATCCACTGATATACAATCAATTTAGATTATAATCCCCAATAAATGAAACATTTTAAATAACAAATTAGTAATTTATAAATATTAAATTATGTTTGTCCTTCTATAGGGTCTCCAGTACAATCCTAAATTTATATTCATGATCTTATATTCTCTTTCAATTTATAATATATAGTCTATAAATACAACCAATAATAGTACCTAGAAATCTCAAAAGGCTCTATTCATTAAATCCATAAAGATCGTGGGAGAATTAGTAAGAAAAAATGGAATCAATATATATTCATAGTGTCCATACATTTTATAGAATCATATCATGGGTATATCATCCTTATTGAATCTCAACTGATTATATCGAAAATGAAGATCAATATTTGAAAACAATCAAGCTATTTGTTTTTGATCAAAAAAGTATTCAACATGAGGCATATAAAAATTATTCTTGTTTTTTTATCTTTTTATGTTCCTGATAATCAATGGTGAGTTACATTGATCCGTAATTCTTATTATGAAACATAACATGTTCCCCACAATGTGATTCAGAATGATCAATAAATCCCTTAAGAATATTATCTTGGAGTTTCATTTTGAATTCCAACATTTCAATTGGGGCCATTATATATAGAGTCTTTGAAATATGTGTTGATGCATATATAAGTTCTACTGAGAAATATACATCATGATTTTGTGGAGGTGTTGACATCACTTATGGAAATACATAAAAAAAATCTTCTATAATATCCATATCATCAATGTTTAGTTTATCCCCATCCATCTAAGTTATAAAAACCCCTTTTGAATAGGTATAAAGTCTTATACAATGGATGTAATTTCTATTGGATGTTCCACTTTATTGTTTCAGTAATTGGTGATCATAGGTTTGTTCATAATATCAAATGTGACATACCTTCATCAAAAACTAATTTTAACTTTATGTAAAAAAAATATAATCCATCCCTAATATAACATTGAGTTCAATTATATGAAAAAAAATTAATTTTTTTGGAAGAACATTCCGATAAACATAAATCAGAGAAAACACATATACATATGATGCAATCATCACACCATTTTTGTTATTCACCCCTTATTCAAAATATAAACATTGAGGTTCTATAGTGATACACTTATAAAAATATTTAAAAGTAAAATATAGGGTATATCCTGAATCAAATATAGCCTTATCAGTTCTAGAGTTTATAGTATGCATACCTTTTACCATTTCATTATCATACACCATAATGGCGATAGTGATCAGATGAGATTTTTTTTTCTCTAGGACTAATAGGTTTCTATTTTGAGATTCATCATTAATCATAATATTTGAGTACTAGTTAAAATATCTTCTATAATCCTTACATATGAAACACTCAACTCTGGATGGTGAATATTGTGGTTATTTCCCTCCATAATTGGATAAATTATTCCCATCACTATGACAACAAATTTCTTGATCACCTTGCTTAATATTATTAAAATATATACCAATATCCTTAAGGAAATCACCACTATATTTTCTTACACAATTTGAGCATAACAGTGGTCTAATATTCTTCCATCCATGGTTTTTATAATTTCCTATGATTTTAATCTTTCTATTCTTTTCAAAAATATGAGATGGATAGGTAACTCCAATCTATATTTCTACCGTTATAAAACATAAAATGATTTCTTCATCATCCTTGTTCTTTAGATCCAAAAATTTATTTAAAATTTTTATATGATGAATATGATGGAATTACATAATGAAAAATAATCTCTTCAACTCACCCCACTCTATTGTGTCAATTTTATCATGTTTCCTCAAAGCCTTGATAAAAGTACATCCATGATCATATTCACCTTCCTAATGATTAAAGGATAAAATAACTTTTTCATTATCTGAACTCTGTAGAATGGAAAATATATTTTCACTAGTAACAATCCATTTCATAGAAACTGTTGGATTAACATACCCAATAAAAGAAGGTGGATGTTTTATCATGAAGGTCCCAATCGAACATTGTTCCCTAATTTTCTCATTTGGATCCTAGTTTGACTCATATCATGAGAAGGATAAAAAACATATAAATTAGATTTTTTATTCCAAATCCAATTAAATGTGTTTTCGTGGGTAAAAAATCATTTCATTTTTCGTCACATTCAGCAGTAACATAATTCCATGGAGTTTAAACCATTGAATAAAATAAAAAAAACATTGTGTGAGAAGAAATAAGAAATGATGAAAACCCCATAATCAAGGAAAATCATTTTTAGGATTTCTAGATCATGACACATTATATATATTATAACTAAGGATTAACCTACATTATTCATGCTCGTCATTTATTCAAATCTTTCATAATGTTCCATAAAGAAATAATGAGTAATCTGAGCATATCCATTGGGAGTGTTGAAACATTTTCACAATAAAAGAGCAATCACCATGAAATTGAAATATGGTAAAGATATACCCAACAAACTATTTTTGGGATATTGTCCATATATTCAATTCAAACAGAACCGCATACACATATAGTACCTAGATAGATATTGTCCACACCTAAACCCACACTTCATTACTTAACATAATAGTGGAGTTTCTCATATATATTTATATATGATAATCCTATGGTTTATTACTAAAGTTTTCTAATACTATTTTCCAATGATAACTAAATATTTCCTCAATGACAACTATATTGGCCCATATGTTTCCAAAATAGATATCACATATTAATATATGAATATTAATATCCATGACAGAGTCATATTTGTCAAGTGACATTAATAAAATTTATATATAAACAACATGTTCATAGGTTAACTACATCATCTATCTATTTGTTAATTAAAACTAGATACCTTTTTCTAAATATCATATATAATAACTCTTCATAACATGGGGAATTGAAACATAAGAATAGTTGAGCCTTGATGATCAATAAGGGTAAATAAAAGAGATACCAATGATCACTTAAACATAATATATGTTTAAGCGTATTAGAACATTAGCATAACATTTGAATATTATACCATGAATATTATATATAACAATATTTAGTTATTGAATAAATATTTTTTTTCATAAGACATGAATCCTAAATTAATCAAAGAAAATATTCCATGAGAGTCTAACATTGGCATATGACATATATTTTTGGAATACACATAATCCTAAGAAAACATTTCTAAATTAGTCATGCATTACCCAAAAAATTATTTTAATGTATTGGGTTCACTCCCCCATTCCATTATAGTATTCAAGATTCAGTCCCAAGACTATAATAGTTGATAGAGTTCCTTATTTAATTGGGTTTAATCCCCATTCCAATACAATTTATCTAATGATGTATTCATCCTTACCCAATGTGTTGGAAGGATTTATAATTACAATCACAGCTACTAAATGATGAAAGTGATAAATATTTGTTCCACACAATATTATAAGATTCACCACATCATAACCCATTGAAACTAAACAAGTTTCTTTAAAATAAGATAACTTGTTGAAAATAAATGGCTTTTAGAAACATTTTATCAATTCGTTATGGCATAAACAATGGGAAAGGAATGACTTTCAAAAAAAAAATTCACATAATCATGAACCAAATATATATGGAATATAGATCATATCATCTGATCAATCGCTAGTAATTGATAAGTACAATCAAAAGATTTCATGTTTGATGAAAGTAACATTAAATTATATCTATATTATTTATTGAGGAAAATATTTTCATTTTGGTATCACTTCATTAAAATAAAAAATACTCCCAAATATTAGGGAATTATTTTATGATAATAAAATTAAAAATATATCAAAGAAACTTCAAAACATTGAACATTCATGATGGTTGAGAATTCGTTTCATGTTTGGTATGTTAAAACATTGATTAGTTTCACTTTTTATTAAATAGTCAAAAGGACCTCCATCAAAAATTGATAATAAGATTCATTTTCAAATATTTATAAAAAAATTAAACTTTGAGTAAAAATTAATTTAAATAATCATAAATGAAAAAAAAAATCATTATTAAAATAAATTTATTGATACGATGGCCATGAATGAAAGTGGATTTTTGACTCAAGCGAAAAATAAAGTCGATTTGATATGAAAAATATATGTTCAGAATATTTTTTACATTAAGAGAAAAAAATGAAATGAAAAATTTCTATAATCCAAAAAAAATGAGAGGAAAAAAATTATTGAGTTTATTAAGTGGAATATAATGAAATTTCATCATTAAAAACATAATCATAAATGATCCAATTAAAAAATGAATTTCTTACATTAAACCCATACCTAGAGCACCACGTTCATTGATATTAATCTATAAATAAATATAATAATTTTAATTTTATTAGAAATATATCATAATAATATATGTACTTATTATACAATATATCACCCGTTCATATCTTTTCGACACTCATTTAACAATAATTGAAGATTAAAATCATCATCTCCAGGTGTTACATATTTCATTCCCTCAAATAAATATCAGTTCAGAAGTTCTGGTTTCTGTATGTTGATCATGGTTCGATAATATCTAGGATGTTAATCAAGATATAAATATCATATACATTAATAATTTATGTATTTATATCCATTCAGAAAATTTAGATATATAAAAACGAATTACACCACTCAACCAGACGGTAGGTCGTACGTACACATGAACACTATTTTCATTTTCAATGTATTAATAAAAACAATAATAATAATTTAAATTTAAGGAATCATTGTTATATAATATAAATCATATTTATTTTTAAAATAAAACCTTATTAACATCTATGTAGAAATGAAACAAAAAACGGTTCACATCGCTTTGTGGTGGTCCACACTTACACATGAGCGACATTGTAATTTTCTAATGGATTAGATGAAATGAAATTCGATATGATATTATCATAACATAAAAATAATAATGTGAAAAATATAATAGACAAACATTAACCCAATAATAATACACATCAATAAATGATAGTGACGGAAGATGAATTGTATCACTATGTGAAGATGAGAAGTTGTATATATGCACATGTGATTTTTTCACAACCAATTTGATGGTAATGAGGGTTGATAATTGTAATCCCATAATAATAACAATATTATACTATAATGAGGGTACTAAATATATTATTATTTTATAAATAGGATATTATTATAGGAGGTAATGAAGATATAAATAGGAATAGGTCAAGTAATATGACTAGGTCTTTAGTGGGAGACCTCATTTAGATCAATTCTTAATGAGCCATGGAATTGCGTTTTATGAATACCAGAACATCTAATTTTTGACTAATATTTTTTATAAGGGAATGGGCCAATGATTGTTTTCAACGAATGTTTCACATTTTTGTAATTGAGAGAAATGTGGGGTGTCCTATTATAAGGGAGGGATATGAAACAATTAGAATTACAAAAATTTTTAAAATATAAATAAGAAATTTTCAATATAAATACATCCAAATCGATTTAAATTTTAAGAAAAAGTTTATAATGTCGATATATCATCATCCAATGACATTAATACTAGTTTTAATGTCATTTTAAACCATATATTTATTAGTAACCCATTAGTTAACCTTTATTATCCACAACTATAGTAACAACTTCTTCAATATTAAAGGGTCATAATTTTATATATAAGGAGAAATTTGGTGAATAAATGGCCATGGGATTAAATTTTAAACCATATATTATCAACCATTTCCTATTTTATTTATTATTATTTATAACTAATTTAATAAATTATTATTTTTATAAAATATAATTAATGTCATTTTTGACACTATATATTTAATTCGACACTTAAGACACCAAATAAAATATTGAATTATTATAAAATTATTTAAGGTAATTATAATATTATAAATTCATATATATAATTCATCTAACACTATAATTTATTCAAATAATTCTACTATAATTATTTTGAAATCAATTAATTTTCTTCTATATTAAATGACGAAAAAATGTGTCGATGTTCCAGAATAATTTAAGGTAAAAATATATTTAATAAAAGTTATAAATAAATTACCACCATGAAAATAACTTCATTATTAATAAAATAAAAATTAATTTCCATTAACATCATTTTTTTCTCTATGTGAACATATAAATGATATTTAAAATAATGAGAGTGAAAACATTTTCTCCGCCTTAAATATTATATATTTCATTTTTAGGTAAATGCATTCCATAATAAATTAAATGATTATCATGAAGTTAAATGGCCATATTTTAGACTATGAATTAAGAATTAAGATTTAAATGGTGACCTTAACGTTTTGTTTTAACATTAGTTAACTAGTTTTTTCCTCTATTGAGGTGATATATTTTGTCACATTTACGAATACTAATGCCCTAAAATAAAGTTTCCATATCTATAAAATTTCAACCTATAGATTGGAATTAGAGAATCAGTTTTTCACAATTCACTTCTTATTAGTGGAATAAATAAATTAAAAAATAACTGTGCAAAACACGACAAAGCTATTTTTAAGAAAAATAAATGTTTAAGTATAATGAAGGATATATATTCTTATCTCATGCATAGAAAAAAACTAGATTAATGTTAAAATGTTTTATTAAATATATAACATATAAAATTCATTTAACTCATTCACAAATACATTATGATTTAATATATTAATATAAAAACACATTATATGTATAAAAACAATATCTTAGAAAACAACTCCTTTATTTTAAAATGATTTTTATTTTCATTTTTTATTAATATACAACCAATGATTTCATTTTATACATATATAAATTGTAAATTTTTTATAATTTATTTCATTATATCAATACCATTTAATATAACAGCTAGTTGATAAATATCACATTAAAATATAATATTGTAATAGTATATCTTGGTTCCTTTAAACTTGATGTTGCGTGTAAGGAATGTTATCAAATAAATAAAAAATGTAGAGAGATATATCATAAAATCACATGGTGTTACATATAAAATATCTTGAATTTTTACGAAATGAGTTTTTTATAAGTCAATCCATAGTCACCTAGATAGTTTCATGACTCCATTGTATTCTAGAGAAACCAACAATGAAATTCGTTGCAATGTACTCTAATTTTCAATGTTATCAATTGAAATGTTTGAAAAGGTCTAGTTGTTCTATTCTATTCAAACATTAATTATTAAAAAGTTAACCATTGAGATAAAAATCCATCTATTACTTTATTCATCCCTACCAACCAGAATTATTTTTTAGTGTCAGGTACATCTTCACCGAATTAGGATTTACGTCCAAAAAATTATTACAAAAAACGTTTATAACAACATTCAAATATTTGGTAATTGAGATCTATTTTTAAAATAAATAATTGATTCTATTTATAGTGATCACCTATTAATGGTATAACCTCCATTTTATGTGTGATTAGTCTTTTGACATAAAAAATTAGTATATTTCACCTCATCTACTAGTTACCAAAGTGAAAAAGTGATGTCAATATGATGTAACACCATTAAATCTCCCACTTCATGGGCATCAAAATGTAATTTTATCATCATGATTATCATCTGGAATTTAATATTTTATTAGTTCATATCTTAAGTCTTTATACATAAGGAATCTTATATATAATTATCATTTATTATTTTATAAGAATACTCAATGATAAAAATATAATGATTATATTCCCATCTATGTCGCCTCATCTTCAGAGATTGATGTTAGAAAATATAATTAATACTATTATAATATGAATACACCATGTACATAGGAACAAATTGGTAATATTTAAAACTATTTAATTCAAGGAAAGGCACTGCGGGATTTTTGTTTTGAATAAAATAATTATTCTCATGTGGTTTTAATAGTATTAATTTATATCCCACTACATTATCCCTTACATAAATATGTATCCAAATCTATCTCTTGATGCATCATAACACACGAAATACCAAAAGTTGGATTCAAAAAAATATTTTTATGAGAATAATTTACTCAATTATTTATAAAATCAAATATTTATGTCACTAATAATATTATTTGAAATTTAATTACATTTTATTCATTGGTTTCATCAATATGGTTATATTTGAGAGATCCGAAATTAAATTCTTGAAGTTCGGTCCAAATATTAAAAAAACATAATGTAAAACAAAATGCTTGATCGAATTCTAAGGTATACTTTCAAAAATTTATCTCTTTCAACTAAAATATCATTCTCAATGATAATAATTTCCACGAATTTTACCTCAAAAAATCAAAATTTCAATTGAAATAATTTCTTATATGAACTATTCTCTCACAATATATCTGAAACAATTCTTAAATACCTTATGATGTTCTTCGTAGATCCTTAGTAGACCAAAATTGCATCCACAAATAAGAATATTAATGCAACATGGTATTTATTGAATATATGATTCATCAAGGACATAAAAACATTAGGAAAATTTGAATCCCTGAACAACAATATGTAGACCTCTTTCTCAAAAAAGTCATATTTGAAATTTCTTAGTAATTCACCCTCAATTGGTGATATAATTATCTAAAATCGATCTTGAATAAAAATTGGATTTCGAAAATTGTTTTAAGAGATCATTTATATGTGGTATATGGTACTTATTCTTTAATGTTACATGATTTAGCATCTGGTTCTTGATGGAAAACCTGAATCTACCATTACCTTCCATGGAAAATAGACCCATTGTCACCCAATGTAAAACACTCAAAAAATTTACCATTTCCCTAAAAGTCATCCAACTGAGTTGTTAATTGTCCAAAATCATCCGGAACAATATGATATGAAATTAAATATATTCAACTCATTAAAAACAATAAGAATATATATAACTCTATGTATCACTGTAGTTGTATCTTAGGGAAGTCATTATGGAGAAAAGTAGAATAAATATTCAACTAAAGTTGGTAACTGAAATAAATATCCTTTTTCCACAAATTCATGATCCAAAATAGATAATTGGATCTTTAAAACACTAGTATATTCAAATTTTTTCCCTCTTAACTTTTAAAACTATCCCACATTTTTGGAATGTGTGAACACTTAAAGTTTGTGAGGTAAAAGAAAAAATACAACCATAAAAATAAATATGAGGCTTAAATTTCATTATCCAATCCATTATAATAATGATGAAATTTATATTCATCACATGAACTAATAATCCCTAAAATATATACAAATAAAAAATAATAACGGAACAAGAAGGATAATTTAATCATTAATTTATCCTTTCTTCAAGGTATCTCTCAATCATCATAGTGTAAGACATTAAAATTAAATAAAATTTAAACTGATCTACTACTCATGAAAACATGAATGAATGAGATTCATCAATTTTTAAAAAATAGATAATAGTTGAAGTAATATGAAATTTACTTCATAATATCACAATCCCTACTTTTGATTCCCCTAGTACATGCCCCAAAGAAAACAGTTCCCCAATAATATTCTGAGACAGAGCTTGTCAAGGATTACTACTCATACACATTTATAATTTAGTTATATCATTCAATGCATTCATTATTGTCATACTTGATATTTATTTATAGTGGAAATATAATATTAATTATACATAATAGAACTAAATATAAATTTTTTTCAGATGCCAATGATTCCCACATTGGTAATAGGTCATGGGTTCATTAGTATAGTCACACTTTGAGTGCATCATGATACTGAAATAATAATACCACGATTATCTCCTCTCAAAATATGAACTCAATCATGTTGATATCTTATGACGACCTCCCTGATAAGATTCATATTGAATCTTATTTTTTCACTAGAATAATTTTTACCACTATATGGTCGAAGAAGAAAACACTAATGCCCCGAGCATACATCATGTCTACATTTTTCAGAGCCTCATTATTTAAAATTATTTAATTAATAGGTAGATTAAATATAATCATATTTTACTAAATTGAAATTAAAATAATTGTCTCTCGTGCTCACCCATAATATAATCATCTACGATCAACATCATGGAAAATTGACTACCTATGTAAAACAATCATGAACTCTGACACCATTATATTTCATACACCATATCAATGAACTCTTTATTTTTACTCATATTTAAAGACTATAGAAAAAAATTGAAACATGTTCTATAATCTGACCCAGATAAGATCCTCCTGTAACTTTTCAACCACCATTTTCTCAAATCAAGTATGTGTCACACCCTCTAGTATGTATATTGTTAGCTCTACCTTAAATGTCATAGGAGTATATAGAAACTATATTATATTATTTATCCACTCTAACTAATCCATATATTCATATACTTATTCACCACCCTAAAACACAAGATTATTCACCCTTTGTAACATTAATTCTCATCTCACCTCTATTTTACACTCTTGACCAGTTCCCTTTACATGATCAATAATAACATTGAATAATTAACTCAAGAGTTTAATAACAATTTCCATGTTCTATAATTCTACCCTAATATATATAAAAAATCATCATCGAATAATTTATCAAGAAAGCCATTATAAATTTTATCAATCCATGTTTCCTAATTCTCCCATATTAGAATGTCCACATGTCCCATAATATATGGACAAGATCATTAAACTTATATCTTTATCTTTCATTCCCAAAAAATATCAATGTGAAAATTATATACAGTTATTTTAAACATTAATGGAAACTATCTAATAGTTTAATATAAAGATACTCTTTTTATTCTCAATCTAGTATCTTACTTCTATTATTTATTTTTTCCATTTAAATTTCTTCTTCATGGGGCTTTGATCATTATTTTATAACCCATGGGTTCCCAATATGTCAACTGTAATATCCCTCTATCTCTATAATATAAACTCATTTCAATATCATCTAATGAGTGATGAGAATACATTGTAATGGTTTTTCTAAAAAACAAATCCACATCTTTTCTACCACCATCTCATTATTGGTTTCCTCTACCTCAATTAAAATATGATGGATAATTTGTTTAGATATTTATTACTGTTAAAACAAAGGGTTCTTGGTTAATTTTCATTACACCCCATGGTTTAATTTTCTTACAGGTTTTAGTCTTGTTTTTTCCCCTAGGATTAAATGTTTTTTGTGTGAAATTTTATAGTTTTGGAGGGATTTCTAGGTGTGTGCGATTAAGGCACACTATTTGGGAAACCATGTGTAGTTCATATGATGTTGATGAATAAAATTGAGGTCGGGTTTTATATAGTTTGAGAATGTTCAGTTAGTCAGTCTAACACATAGGTGTATATATAAAAACATAGAAAGTGGTAGACTCATAGTCTGTCATGGTTTAGAAAACCATTGGAGATAATCATGTAGCATGTCAATGTTTTGGATAGTTTTTCAAATAACCCATAGGTTTCCCACCTACATTAATCACCTTAATGGTGGTTCATAAGTTCTTTATAGGTGGGTTCTTCATAGGTTAATATGGTATAAGATCCTCATTCCTCTTCCTCTTTCATTCTCTCTTGTTCACTAACTCATCTAACCCTAGGGTATGTCCTGGATGGTTTTTATTGTTAGGGTATGTATATTTTTAGGAGACCGAGGCAGTATGTGTGATGTAGTTGACATTGTTGGTCTAGTTGAGGTTTTGAGCTGGACAGTCCCACATGTTTTATGTAACACATGTCTAGGTTTAATTTCATTGAGGATACTATTTATATTAATTCATTTAATGAATGTGTGACTGTTAACTATCGATAATATGTGCAACTAAATGTGTCTTGTTCTGTATTTCTAGTAGTAATGGTGATTCCTCATGCTATGCATAATATTTTATCTTATTTATATATATGTATTGGAATGTGTGTTTCTTATTACAAAGATAGAAATGCATTGATACACTTATTCTCATATGAATATATATTGTTTTTGGATATTGTTAGTCAGTACATTTATTTATCAAATCACTTCATACTTATTTACACTTGTTTCATTAATTTGTTTTGATGTTATTATTGGGGTATATTTTAAAGGAAACGAGGGGGATTATATTTCAATATTATAGAATTTTTCTATAATAATTTTTTAATTATTTAAAACATTAGTGGGTATCACTTCAAAAGGGGTGTGGTTATCAAGGAATGTTTTATTGATTTACTTTGGAATTGTAATTATCATGGAAATGAACCATCATTGTGAAATGGTTTTAAAAATAGGATTTTTTGGGACGACCATGTTTCATCCTTGTTTTATTTAGATTTTATGGTTTTATAATGAAAATATTATTTACCATGAATTGTTTTTAAACTACCATAATTGGTGTTTTTATTAAAGAAATGAAATGGAATCATTGTGTTATCATACATGATTCATCTCGCATCCAATGTAATCACTTCGGTGTATATGTAGTCTTCATTTCTTGTGATGGTATATTTAGTTTTCCTTTTGAATACTCTTCATGGGGAAGTGGGTGTTTATTGGATGTTGGTGGTTATAGAAAACTCACACAGGGTCGGTGATTGATCCTTTGTTTTTAGGAACCATCTAGCTCAAGATTGTTTTGATCTATTTGGCCTTATTTTTTATTTCATCTTTGGTTTTTTGTGCATATTTTTACTTTTTTTATTATTTATATGAGATATTTCATGGAATATATTTTTTCACCTTATTTATAATCCACGTTTTGATGTTTTTTGGTTTGTGAGGGTGATCTAATCCGTAATTGTTATATTTGATACCCAAGGTGCATTAAGTGAGCATGAGGGGGGGGGGGGGGTTGTGTACAATCCTCAGGTGTTTGGACAACCTTCTTGGAAATCTGTTGGATATATTTCATATGTTGGTTCATTTCAAAATTTTATCAAATAGAAGGTTCTTAAGAGAGTCTTAGTTTATTGAAATTCACATTTTTTTTATTTTTTATCCAGGTGTAGAAAGAAGATATGTCAATAAGGAATCAAATGGTTAGTTTGGGGATGATCTTAGTCTTATCTTCATTATGTTGGACCACGTGTTTCCATGGGGTTTCAGGAGTATTCTTTTTAATTTTTTGTGGTTACGGTGGAATTTTATTGAGATTTATTATTTTATAGAGCTATCACACTTTTTATAGGAAGACATTAGTATTCATCTCATGAATTTATCATGTTAGAGTGAAATTGGTAGGGTTTTGGGGGGGACAAGGTTAAGGAACATGGTATGTCAAACTGTGTGCAGGTCATGCAGACCATTCTGTAAATGCATTCAATATCATTCTCACAAGTGGTGAATAGTATGAATAATTTTTTTTCCA
Organism: Viscum album; assembly: GCA_963277665.1. Lineage (NCBI taxonomy): Eukaryota > Viridiplantae > Streptophyta > Magnoliopsida > Santalales > Viscaceae > Viscum > Viscum album. Next base: position 1,228,619,748 of record OY728140.1, on the reverse strand, counting down.
AAAAATGTGTGTTAGAGAAGGTTTTGTTTTTTTGTTTCCACCCATTAGTGGATTTATCTATTTTTTTGTTTGGTCAGTTTTTTGATGTTTATGTAATTGTTTGTAGTTTTTAAATTTCTTTTGAAGGAAATTTTTTAGCAAATGGTATATGATTTTTTATAGAAAATCACGTTTTGGTCTCTTGGGTTTCTTTGGGTTGAAATGTTTATGAACTCTTACAAATGTCTATGGTTTGTCTTGTTTTTTAAAGAAATAAATTCACAGGTTATTCTGTGATGGATCCCTTGAAATATTTTGGCTGAGGTGATTTTTTCTTTTTATGAATTATTTTTAACCTCAATGACTGTGGTTTCTATAAAGATAGTGATTTTGGGGTTATTCTACTCCTAAATTCATTGGTTCTATTTTGTGACATGATTCCAATCAATTTCGAAGGGTTGTTCATCACCATAGTTTGATTTTATTTTTATTTGGAGCCCATGTCTAGATATTTATGGATATTCTTTTTCATTTTGTTTGTTTTTTTGTGTTCTCTTTATGTTGAGATCATTCAATAGTGGGTTTATTGATTGAGTTTTCTGTGATTTTTTCTAATGAGGCCCATAGATAAGGACTGAATGGTCAGGAAGGGAATTTCATGGCTAGTTAACCTTGTGATCTAAATTTTTTCCTTCTGGTCTTTGACTCTACCCAGAGTCATGATGAAATGGTAGTTCTAGGAACTTCTCAGCTCATAGATCAATAACGTGTGTTTCTAAAACATTTTACTCATTTTTTATATGGTGATTGAGGATCTCGATTTGTGAATTTGTGGCCAACCATGGTTGAATATATTTTCAACTTGTTATGATCTCCTAAATCCATTAGTTTGTGGTGAAAAATTCATTTTATCTAAGGATTTGTCTTGGAATAGTAGAATTTCATTTATCAGGATTAACTGTTCAAGGATCCCTCTTAGGTATATTTCCAGGAGACCTTATTTCATCATTTCTATCCAAAATAATTGTATTTTGTGTAGGCGTATAATTTTTTTGTATTATATAGGGAGATCAAAAAATTAAATACTATTTTGAATGTTTTATATGATTAGTTCCATTCTCTCTTGAGTTCTCTGATAATGATTCATAGGGGGTGTGGTTCTCCATTCAATCCCTTCATCCAAAACTGCATTCTTCAATGATTTAATTTGGTCAGACTGAATCAATAAAAGTGAGTTATAATGTCATTTTAATTCATAAAATTACAACATGTAATCATAGTATGGGCAGTGTTTCGATTCCCACTAGAGTTAGTGAATATTATTTGGGTCTAAATAAGGGGAATTAGGGTGGTGGAAGAGATAGGATGTTATATTCACAACATTACATTCCTATTTCTGAAAATAAGAATTCAGTGGTGTGTTTCCAGGTTGGGTGTTTGGGAAAATTCAATATTCATGTATGTAAGTTGTAGTGAAATGTAATATATGAGGAAATTATCATAAATTATAGTTTATTTCCACAATAGATGGGCATAAGAAGAAGAAAACTAAGACAAATTTTGGATATGGATATGGTTTTTTGTTGTTTCTTCCTTTTGAGATTCAGTTCTATGAATTATTTTTGGGAGCATCCCCCTTTCTAAAATTAATTTAGATTAGGGCCCTCCCCATATTTCATGTATCCAGTTTCGTTGTGTATGATGGATGAAAAGTTTTTTAAACCTTTTTACGTATCGTGGGTGATGTTCATACCTTTTTAATTTTTTTATCGGTTCTTGGTATTCAAGTGTCTGAACATTGGATGAACCTTGGGTAAATTCGGGGATACATTGGGAGTAGTTTTGTATCTGTTTTTGATATGGTGAAACTAGTTTGTATTTTGTTTTTAGATTTACATGATATGGTATCTCTAAGATATGGGTACAAAAAACATTTTATTTCATTTTGACCCATAGTTTAGAACTCCTCACTTCATAGTGAGGAATGTTTGTTATTATTGTAATCATTGTTGGTGATCTTTGATTCCCTGTGGAGAGTTAGGGAATGAAATTTCTAATATAATCATCTTGTTTTATGGATAGAGATGTCAGTTTTATCCTGATATTATATAAATTCTAAATTGTTGGGAGACCAATTCTAGGTCACCTTATCATGGAGATTACTTTTTCAATTGATTATGTTTGTCATCAGAATCATACATTTTGATAATGATTGTTCTTTTGGGTAGAATTTGATAAAATTTTACTATTTTAGTGAAATTATAAATTGTGAAGTTTCATATTCTAGTTCTTCATGTGTCATTCAAGTTATTACGAAGTGATCGATTGGGATTTTTTTGGTTTGGATGTGATGTCTTTTTTTCTTCATGGTATTAGGTTTTTTGGAGTTAGTATCATTAATTTTTCCTATGATCTAGTTTTGGGATTTCAAAGTCTCTTAAAAGATGTTGTGGAAATATTGGTACCCATGGTTTTAGTTAATTTCATAGGAGTTACTATCCCATCATACTATTTTTTTTATTATCTCTTATTTTGTGAGGAGTCGGCTTCTTAATAATTTTCACGAATTTTATATTTGTGAGTATGGATCATTCGGTGGTGGTTAACCAATGGATGGGTTTCCCATTCCACATGTTTCGTGTTTTAAGGTGCAGAGAAGCTGGTTTGAGTTCAAGATCTCTTTAGGGGGAATATGGTCCTTGCATTTCCTTTTTCCTTGGGTTCTGAGGACTTTAAGGGGGAATAATGTGTATGGTGGGGTTCTTTTAACACCCAAAGTTTTCTTTTTCATTTTTTATACTGTTTATTTATTCCCTTTGGTTTTGAGTGTTATAGGTTAATTTTTTGAGATTTGGAGGATTTTCAAGGGGTTAACAATTAAAGAGAACAATTAGAGAAACTATGCACAATCCATGTAATGTGGATGTTGTATGTGTTAGTTGAGTTTTCATGGTATGATCACTACTAGTTAATATATTCAAATACTAGGGGAAAGGGTCTGTTCCTGTATAGTGTTTGATGCATGGTTTTCACGTAGTTTGGAAACCCGTCTGAGATAATTGTGTATCCTATATCGGTTGGGGGTATTTTTTTATTCGTCTTTATTTTGAATTGGGATTTATCCCCTGAGAAACCCAAATCAAACCAGCTAAACCCCTTCCCTCCCATGGGGCTTACATATCCATATAACCTCTTCCATGGTTGTTCCTATGTTCTTTCAAGGGTTTTTCTTACCCTTTAAGGATTTATAATATCATCTTTCTTTTTTCCTTGTTCTTTTAATCTTTTTCTCCATCTCTTATAAAAATATGGGTCATGTTTGGATGATATTATTGGTTAAGGTTGTTGTAAATTTGGGATTTTTGGTTGAAATGGTTGTGATCCATAATATGAGTTCCTTTTTGATTGATTTCGTTGAATTTTACATTGTTCCACCACCTGACATATATTTTTCCCTTTAATTTTCATTTATTTAAGAGTTATATTATTCCATAATTTTTATAAATTTTTTTCAAACCCAGATAATTATGTTGTGGGTTCTCTAGATTTGGTTTGTATAATTTATTCATAAAACATTTTTTTCTCATGAAAAATTCATATAATTTTATATATAATATGGTTCATTATGTGTAAATTGTTATTTTATGTACATCACATTCTTGATAAAATGACGATGTTGGTTTTCATAGGGAAAAACACATGTTTGGTTGGTATATAGTATTCATGTCTTCTTCACGTATCTTTAGGTTGGATTGTGTCCTATCTCTATTAGGAATATGGAGTTGTTTGGATGATGGTAGTTATTAGAGTGTCTCATGGGGTTGGTGGTCAATGATTCTATTATGAGGAACCAACTGGATTGAGTTTTTTTGGCCTCTTAGGTATTATATTTCTTTTAGCTTCAATTTATTGTGAACATTTTCATGATTAGATTGTTTATATTACATGTCTCTTATAATGTATTATTATCTGTTTAAAAATGTCCCATTTGTGGATGATTTGTTTTGGTTTGTGAGGATAAAACCATCCCCAACTTGTTTTTGATACCCTTGGTCCTTTTTGTCAGCATAGGGTCAGGATCAGGCATTATCCTTGGGTATATCGAAGGATGGATCAAATATATTATGGATTGATGTTTCAAGATCATTTGTTTCATATTATTTAATGTTCAAAACCAAAGGTACACCTTTAGTTATGTATTCTAATTTAAATCAAGTGTTAATAAACCCATGGAAGCCTTATTTTGGTGAGGATACATTGGAGAACCTTTTTGTTCTATTATTGACCATTGTTATTAAAGACTTTCCTATTTATTTACATTTCGTAATTAATTTTTCATTATACATTCAATTCAATTACCATGTTTTATTTTCCACTATTCATTACATTTCAAATTTCATTTTCTTATATGATTTCATTTTGAATTTTATACTTCCGCTTTATTTATTAACATTAATTTTTTTTTTTGAATTTGTATTATCTCCCCCACATTTAAATTTTTCAACCCATGAATTGTTATAAATGAAGAATTTTCTTTTTAAAAAATAATTTATCATTTCAAAATGTGGGTATTTTAATAAAAATTATTTCAAAATTATAACTGATTTAAATTATAAAATTTTAATGGATTATCATAATTATTCAGATTTTATATGTTTTATGGTAGAGGTTATTCATATTGGAAAACCCACAAGTCATTTTTTTAATAAAATAATCCACTATCCTGTTTGGAATGTCTTTATGCCCAGTTATTACCCTTTAGCTGAACTTGAAGCTAAATGGACTCATCATGACATTGTATAATTTGAATAGTTTTCAAAGACTATTAAATCTTCACATTGTCGTCCAAATAGAAATTATTTTTATCATTTTAATTATTTTAAAATAGATAATAAAAATTATAAATTTTTATAAGTCATACATAGGGTTATGAATAATGAAATTGAAACTATATTGGATATATATCATTGAGAATATATAGGTTTCTACATGCATGAAAATGAATCTATTACTAGCATGTATACCCATTTCATTGAATTTTTATACGGAAAAAAATTTCTTAGGGATGAATTTATCATAGAACTCATGTTTAAAATATAATGCATTTTAACATGTTTGTGAGTTCCCATAGTGGAATTATTCGACAAAAACAAGGATATCAAAAATATCGTGGTTAATGAACACATCATATCATCAATGGAATGTGAGAAAATTATGAATGTACAAGGGGGTAAAAAAGACATATATCTCATGGAAACCATGAATTTTTTTTAAGAAATATAATATGATAATTCAATAAAAACATAATCTAATGATGAAATTGATTTTGAAAGACATGTCAAAGTTGTGAAAAATCTTGTAAAAAATGGGAAATCATCCACATGTACTGAAAAGAAAGAAAAAATTGAAGAGACCAAGGTAAAATTTTATAAATAAAATAAGTAGGGACATATTAAACAATATTTACAAATATATAAAAACTTGTTGAAATAGAATATGAAAGGACAAAAAATATATTAATTTTTTGACTTATAGTGTTGTATACCTATCAAGTGAAACATTTACTAAATTACTTATAGCTCATTACATGGAACATGAAGATGTTATTTCTCCAATTTCTCACACACCTTCTCATTCATATTTTAACTCCCCTTATTCTTACTCTTCTTCTTCATCAATATCCTTAACCAATGATGAATATATAAATAATTTTATAAATATTAAAAAAATCAAAAAAGTTAATTAAAATTAAAAACATGTTTAAAAATGTAAAATCTATTCCCATAAAGGAAAAAATTGGATCATTATAATATTTAAACACCCACCATATGTTTATGTTTTAAATTTTGAAAACTAAGATATCGAAATATCTCTTTCTAAATTCAAAAATGGTGATATAATTAGTGACATGATCCTTGGATATCAATGTGTTAATAAAAATAATTATGGTTTTGATATTTATGAAATAATGAAGGTTGTTAAATACAAATCCTTTTGTGAAATTTGTTTTTCAAAATACCATTTGAAACATTATAAAAAAAATTGGAATCTTATATACTATTGTAGTTTCAAAAAAACTAGATGTTAACGGCCTGATTATATCCATATATCTTCTAAAATTCATCAAAACCCTAAAAACGTTTTTCCCCAATGTGTTTACATGGACATATTTGTGGACATAAATTTGTTTCCCTTCCAAAATATTCTTGTGATAACATTTCTAGACCCTCAAGGGTATGAAAATGAATTTTCTCACATTATACATGGAATTGAGACAATAACATATTGATTTATAATGTAGTGTTATTACAATAAAAACTAATCCAAATCAAATTAATTTCTTATGAAAAGTAATATTCATAGATTGGAATGTTTTTTCAAATCTTTGATACATCATGTTTTTTTATCTAGGTGGATGTTTTATTGTTTGTTTCTTCGTTCCCCCTTGTCTAAGAAAATATTCAATGATTTATCTTGTGTTATCATGAAAAAATCTTCTAAAAAGAATGTTTTAATATTCTATCTTTTGGTTGTAATATTTATACATTTCAAATATTTGAATTAATTCCTTGAATATATTTTTAAATTTTAAGAACAACTTTTTCAAAACTTTTAAATTTTTAAAGGAATTTTTTATTCATGTATTGTATGCTCTTTATCTTGAGCATGAGACTAATTGTTAAATATTTTCTTGTTTTTTATGTTTTATAGTTTTTATATCATCGTATATGTTATGGGATGGCAGTTTAGAAGTCCCCTCACGTTAATATGTCTTAAATATATTAAGGGAGTATTTACTTAATGTTGTGTATTTTTATTATGATGGATTTTTTATAATCAATTTCAATTTATATCCTATTTTCTTATCTCTATAACACTATATCTAGAAATATTCCTATTTGATAATCTTAAAAGGGTAAATTTTTATGGAGTTAAATGGCAAATTAATATATTATTTCAAAGGTATTATTATCTTTTTTAGAAAATTCTTCAATGTTGTCACTAAGGGCGGTACACTGTTTCATGAAAATTTGGTAAACTCTTTCGTTTTTATTATTTCCCAATTTGTTATCTTGATTTTTATATCAAGAGTATGTGATCATCAAAATGGAATGATTATTATTCATCATATATTAATTGTTTTAAATGATCAAAAACACTTAAATGTGTTTTAAGAATAATTCATGGTGCATATAATTTATTTCTTATGTTTCTATTGATTTTTTAGGTAAGTAATATGACCTAAATTAGAGCTCCAACTGGGGTCAAAGGGTATCATATAAAAATATTAAAGCATCATTGGATACATAATTCAATGAAACTAGATATAACATGGAATCTAAAAAACCCTGTCACCTAATAATATCCAAATAACTAGCGGGTGGAGTCCTACATGCCAGCCATTGGAAGCAGATAGTTTGCATATAGCCCCAACTAGGCCACTGAAAACCTAATGGTGGCTACAATGTATCTGGTGGTAACGAGGAAGAACATTTTGGGAAGCATTTATGATTTATGGAAAAGGTCATACTATGAAATTAAATTCTTTTCTCGATCTTGGATCACTAAGGAATCATAATAGGCTATAAAAGGAGTAAAGAATTAGGCCTATTATCAACCAAATATGATTATTTTTATAGAAATTTTAAATATTAAAGGAAACTATCTAAAGGCATGATATTCAAAAATCATCTTCAAGTGCTATCAAATATATTTTTTATATTCCTTATTTGATTTTATTTTCTATTTCTTCTTATTAGGAATTTAATTTTTTGGTTTATAACCCATTATCTCCCTCTTTCTAATTTTTCATATCTTTCGCTCTGAGATCTTATATTTATTTATCATTTAGTGATAGTTGATTTGGAAATGTAAAGATATTTTTAAAAAAGGGAAAACAATATCATTTTTCCACCTTATCATGATTGGATTCTTACTTCTCCACTAAAAATAAATGTATTCTTCTTTGGTTATCTGTTACTACAAAAAAGGGTTCTTGGTTTAATGATTTTTCTTTTGAAATGTAAATGGACTTATTTGGATCCTGGTTTCCTTTAAAACCAAGTGGTTTTATACCCCCTAAAATCTTCCTAAGGGAAGGTTCATATGGGATTCTTTGTGTTCTATTGCTGAACTCCATTATCAGTTGTGTGTTGTCTATTTACATTATGTATTTACATTTTCAATACAATTTCCCATAAATTTCCTTATTTTAATTTCTATTATGGTTTACATTGAAAATATTATATTTTCATATTAATTAATTCTATTTTTGTAGAATTGTTTATTAATTCAATTAAATTTATAAAAAATTAAATCCACCCCATATTTCTATTTCTATAACCCAAAACATTCACCTTCCACTAATTCATTTCATTCATAATTCAAGTGACATAATAAATCACCTATAATTTGAATTAGTTTTTATTTAAAAAAAATTATAAAAAATATTTTAATCACATTAAAAATCACTATATGGTAATGAAATAATTTTCATTATTTTATATACCTTTATATAAAATACTCAAACATCAAAAAAAATAGTTAGATGGTTCCATGTTATACCACAACTCCCTAGAAACTCATGTTTCTCCATAAGAAGGTATTCTTTACCTTTTTACTGAAACTACTCAAGATTGAATAATAAAACTCTCTATATATACCCAATATTCAAAAAATAATAATCTCATATCCTCACTCATATATCATTTTGTAACCACAAAACCCAGACAGCTAAGCCCCGATACCTGATCCAAATGTTTTTGATGCATCCAACTAGTGTTTACTGATAAGTGATAATCTTTAGGGGAAAATTTTTACAAAAAAGCAAATAAATACTATATAGAATATAAAAAATTTATTCACAATATCATACCAAATATAAAATATATTTTAATGTAAATAGAGTACCCAAATCAAATACATATGAAAAACTAACAATTTCATGACATAACCAAATCAACTAAATTAATCAAATCATATCCATAATTGGGAGTCTAGAAGTGATTCAGTTTCATATAAGAGAACCCATATATTACTCTACAAATAATGTTGTTATGGTACATCATTGATAAACAAGAGAACATTAAATTTTACTGTATTAAGACAAAAGGTACCTACCTGAAAACCATGATGATCAGTTAGGGTGAGTAATTTAATAATCAAGGGATTACCCCAAATCCCACTCATGAATTTTCATGCACGATTAATTGAAAATCATGTGATCTGTTTCATTAGAAATATTCAAATGCATTTCAATGTAAAATGGCTTATCAAATTATTTATGTGACACAAGCATTGACTGAAAACAACTCACATAATAGTTTTATGAAACAAATGGGTAATCTAATTAAAATGTAAAAAGTCCAACGAAAAGGCATGAACAAGTCAAATAAATCAACTAACACTTATCCCTCATGGATTGTTGAACCCCTCCAATGGTAATTGGGGGGATGCTTACATACCTCTTCCATCACAATTCTTATAGTCGATAACAAAAGAATTAGGTAGTTTTCCCTTTTCATACATCAAGAAAAAAGGCACCAACAGAATCACAAGGGGTTTCTTATAGGAATCTGTAACATAATACTAAATAGGATTTCTACGAATCAAACTCAAGAATTAATTATTTATTCAAAACTATTAAATCAATGTCATTGAAAATAGTAACATTTCACTATAATGTAGTTTATCATAGTTCACATGAGCTTGACATCGATTCAAAAGAATCCATATAAGTGTTTTAAAAAAAATGGTACCCGACCTGGTTCACCCATGATCAAAAAATTTTGTAGTCATAGAAATTTTAGGCATCATGAGAATTATAATTAAACTTAAAAAAATTAATGGCCATAGAATTCACCCGTCATGAGTAATCATCCAACCTAATGATTCCAAAACTAAAGTTCACCACTATTCATACCACATTCCATGAAACATCCAATCCATTTAAATTTCTGATTCTACTAATATTTACCAATCATTCCTATCTATTTATAGAAACATCTAAATCATTTCTCAAATAAAAAAGTTCAATAATTACCTAAAACAATTTTTCTATTGTAGTAGTTTTCTATATCAATCAATAAAAATAAAATATCGTAATTATGATCAAAATTTTAATGAAACAAACACCATTCATAACAACTATGATTTAACTAATTTCTAAATTTCTAAATTTTAATCAAAATAAATTAAAACTACTATTTTATAAAATCCATATAAAATTCAAATAGTAATAAATCACATCAACCATAAAATAGAGAGTCTTAATAAACCTATAAATTATCAAGACCAACCTTCCTTAGGCAAAAAAATCAAAAAATCCTAACAAAACTAATCTGATGTCAATAATCAGAATTTGATCCCTCAAAACATAGCAACATGGAATCATCATCCAAAATTTATAATTCATAATGCAATTTGTGAATATTTGGTCATCCAATATATCTTCACCATGATATATCTATTTAATGAATATGATATTTTTTTAATTAATAAGATCAATGTTGTTTTAACATTGATCTAATGTCAATCCACGTGATTTTAAAGAGAAAATCACCTTTATAAGATAGAGAATCATAAAAAATTCCCACAATATTCATTTATGTTTAATCAATGTCATATTATGGAATTAACGAGCATTAAATTTTCTTAATCATGTTTATAAATTTAAATACCTGGACTTTTTACCTAATTGTTTTGGATATGGTGAATTGTAAACAGTTAAATAATCAGTTTCCACATTTTCCAAAACATACGGCTGAGCTGCATAGTTTGACCAACTTTAAACCTAATTAGTCACTTTTATCTACCGCCAAAAATTCCTAAAATATAAATCTAAAAACTATCATTAATCAAATTTGATCAAACTAATTACATTCATAAATTCACAGGACTCTCATAAAAGAATCAATTATACTATGGTGTGGAATTAAGAACCTCTATAAAGTGATTTTCCGGTGGATATTGTATCAATTCAATATTTTATATTTTTTCAACACGTATTTTATTATCAAATGAACATTGAAAAATATTAGGAGGCATTATAGTGTGTGGGAAGGATTTTTATTACATTTCTATAGGGAATAAATAATCGAGGATGTGGCATGTATAATCACACCATGGTGTATCACAAATTGCATGTGGGGGGGGTCAATTTGAATGAAGAAGAAGATAGTCTCTGGATAAACAAAATAGTTATATAACCATGTCATGCTAAAATATAAGTCCATTTTATTCCAATGTTTCTCAAATTTATTCCACCATAAGGAAAAAACCATGTTTTATAGACTTATTATTTAGTGTCTCGACTAAAAATAGAAAAATCATGTTGTTGTGTGGTGACAGAAGGTCTTTTTGAAAATTCATATTTGGGGAAGGAAAATTCACTCTATATAGATAAAAATAGCAGGATTTTAAATTAAATGTGTGGCCAATGTATTTTAATTTGAGGTGAGTCAACCCATAATTATAAGTTGAAATAAGGAAAGGACTACTAGATCTAGATAGAAGAGAAATATTTAAAAACATAATATGAGTAAAAAATCCATATTTTGGTTAATATTGACGAAATTATTGTGGGTATTTATATAATTTTTCCATGATATGAAAATTAAATGATTTTCAGAAGGAAGTAGGATGTTATATATGCATCGAGGAGGAATGATTATTACTTGATAAACATTATGTCATATAGATGAAGACCAAAAACTTGTTTATAAATTTTCAAAAAAAATAATTTTTAATTTCTCTTAAGTTATTGGATAGATTAAGGACATATTTTGATAGTTTATTTCATCATTAACGTATTTATTAACCCAAAAAGAAATGTGAAACACACATGGTTGTGTATCTATGTGGTACCAGTCAATGATTTTTGATTAAGAAACCTATGTGATGGAGAGTAGTTATATATATAATTTTTCTGTCATTCTAGAATCAACTACATCACATTGGGGGAAATTATAATTAATATTTTCAAAATATTTTTATACATAATGTTAGAGGATTATTTTATTGAAGACAATTGATTAAGATGATTACTTTATCAATAAAGACTAATTATATGTTATTCATGTTCTTCAAAATATAGTATCACTATTATATTTTTATATTCGCGTGGGAAACAAAATAGTGATCGACATAAATTTTATAAAGGGATCAAGTTATATCCCCTTACCCTGTAGATAGGGATATAAAACAAATCTCATCCTAACCCATGTTGATCCTGACCATGTCAGGACAATCAATGCATTTCCTCAATCTGGGTTTGATCTTTTACCATTAAACATCGTAAAATCATATCATGATTTTCAGGTAAAAAAATCCCATTTTTATTTGGTCTCCAATATATATATATATATATATATATATATTCATATGTATGTATTTTAATGTATATATTTTTGTTTTTTATTAATAAATTATTTATGTACATAATAAAAGTAGATTAGTTTTTTTATTTTTTATTTCCCCCATCCTATTGCACAAACATCCCATAGCCCAATTAAATTTTTTATTCACAAATGGTTTATTTTTTTATCCTTTTTTATATTGTATTTAAACTATTAATTCAGGGGAATACAGTCTCAAACCATCACTATAAGATTCTATTTCCAATTGCCTAGGGTCAAAATTCAATGGCCCATGTCTGATCTTACTAGCCTACAATCATTGGCCCAGTCTAGCCTCGAGTTGGATTTCAACCTACGAGCTATAATTACAAACCTTTATATTGGATTGTCATTTATAATAATATGAAAACTATTTAAAATACTGTTACATCCCTAAAACATCATGGACTAGCCACATTAAATGACGAATCATATAAATAATATTATCTAGAGTGACTAAGAGAGAGATTAATTTGTGCTAACTGATAATAAATGAAAATTAATTCCATAATAAATTTTTTAGGGAACTAATTCACCCCCCACCGAATTTTCATTAGTCTTGAAGGGTTGTAAACATTTTAAAGTCATCAAAAAAAATTTCACAAAAAGTTTACTCTTATCAATTTTACCTTAGAGAAAACATCAAAAACATTAATCAAATTATCTCAGATAGATTTGAAGTAATTTTTCGTCCTATAAAGTTAAAAACATTTGTTGTACCATGATCCTCATAAAAAAATTAGTCTATTAGCATCTACATATAGTTATTTCTTGTCTCTATCCATGAGTATACCTATAATCATGACCCGATGATTAATTTCACAAATCATAATCATGTTTACTTCCATGAAAATGGATATTAAAAAGAATTACATAAAATTTTTTCATAATGATAAATTATTTCCATACAAAATTGGAACTATTATATGATCTTCAAGAATCATCATTCATTTTTCATCATTAGATAAGGATCACCAGAAATAAATAAATCCTCTGATACTGGTAATTGGGAGAAATAAAAATTATGACATTATAGGATTAAATTTATTGTATAATCAATTACATTATGATTAATTTACATCATATACATAATGTTAAGAATATATATGAAAGAATTCTATTGATCTCTCTAGACATGTCCATTTGGGGGGGGGGATTTATGGATCATAAAACATTTTTACTTGGTTCACCTCCAACGTGGATATTAATCTATGGAGCGAGATAAAATAACTCACCATCTTACCTAAATCACAAATCCCACTGATTAAAAATGACATGTTTCATTATAAAAACACTATATTTGATAGATATTCGATAAATTTCATATAATATAGGAAATATATCCCTGTAAATTGTCCCCCATGCTTAGTTTGTATCCTCCTTTCATAAAAGATGAAATCAGATATAGAATACCACTACATATTAGAAATAGATCTTAATAGTGTTCCAATGCCCTATTGTTCTAACAGCCCCAACCTACTATCTAACAACTAATCCAACTATCTATAATCCAATAATTTTAAAATATAAAATATAATATTTAAAATTGCAGTTATTAACAATTTCTCGTTACCCTCCTTTGGTAAGAACACTAATGTATTCTTCTATAGTATCATCATCAAATACCTTTTATATCATCAGTGTCAACCATAAATATTCTAGAATCACCATCACATACCACAGTGATGCCCTTATGTATCCCACTAATTTGGTATGTGAATTATATGGGAAGAAATTAGAATATAGTAAATCTATGATGTTTCAAGAGATTTTATACCTTGGACTCAATGGCCAAAATTTCAGAAGCCTTCTTCTTAGTGATAATAAATCATTAATTCCCATATTATTATCATTATCACCTACTTGAAGGGCCACCTTTTCCACAATGTGGAAATAATAAAATTTTCCTCCATCTCCTCTAACACCTCCCATGTCAATTATTTAGCTGAGGTTCTATTATAGCTTACTAACCAAATTATATCTCTACCTTAAAACATATATTACAGTACCAATTCAAGATCTTATCATTCTTAATCAAATCATATTGGAAAAACATATTTTATATCATATTTACCAAACGTTGCATGTCATTTTTATGTATGAAAGACATAAAAATGTAAAAGTGTGTATCGACCATAAAACATGTTCATTCATTTAGTTGAAACCAATATGTGATATTACATAAAGGATCATACCCGAGTCATGGATTGTAGAGAATAATTATTTGTATATTATGAATTTAAAATATTTGTAAATATATTTCAAGAGCTAGAGGCTGATATGATGGGTGATTCCAGGGCCAAGCTTTATCATAATTAATTTTATTAAAATATTTGACATATTTTATACTAAATTCACATTGTAAGATAATTAAAAGGGAATAAGTCTAAAAAGGATGATCAGATCAGAATTTTGAGACCATGGTTGGGTTTGAAACATGGTGTTTTCTATAGGGTAAACATAAAATGAGTCCGCACAAGAAGTTCGGACCCTTCGCTTGTTGGTGGTGCATTTAAGTTGATTAATTAATTAATCAATTAATCACTTGATTTATTTAAAACTAATTTTTTTATTAGTATGTCACTAAGGGAATTTGGAAAGGGTTTTCTCATTATTCTCTTCCGCCGGTGAATCTATCTTCCCCTCCTACATTGCCGAATCCATTGACGATCAACGAAAAACCTTTAGATCAAGGCAGATCGAAGCACGACCAATGAAATAGAATCTACCAATTGTTTCATGGGAATATTCTTCATGAATGATCAATCAAAAATAGAAGTAGGATGTGTATTTTACTGTTTTACACCCTTATATAAAAAATAATTGATCATATCCATCCCATTCATTTGATATGCACCAATTGAAAACCTATCAGGCACCCATGAACTAAAATTCATATTGTATCAATTTAATAAAATACTTGATCAAATCCCGATACCTATTCTTGATCATTGGATAAGAACAGTTCGGTAACTATGTTTAAATCATGGTTCTTGTTCATTTCTCTCATATTTATTCGCGTTCCTCATCAATTGAATCACTGCGGTTCCCAGTTCGACAATTGTCGGGTGAACCGAGCTAGGTCGGGTACTCGGATATGTGGAGGATCAAGGAAATATTAATGATTTTACAAACCTAGCATCGATCTGGGATTCTTTCATGGTGAGGATGACCAATCTAGTAGTTTTCATCAAGAACATGACTTTGATAGGAATGGGTGTGTCTGGAATGAAGTACTAAAATCTCATTTTCTTATCGAATCCATTTTTAGAGGAATGATGATTAGTGATAATGATACATGGATAGAACATAATATTTAAAAAAGAATCATGTTAGGATTTTAGGTTGTTTGACCAGATTCAAAGTACGAGGACCAGATTTGTACATCTATGTTTCTGTAAAAATCCCAACTACACACAATGACAAACTAATAACACATGTCTTGTAGCCTCCCTTAACAATGGCGCTAGGGATTAGAAAATCTCATGGATGGCATGAAATGTTACCATTCTTTACACTTTATATACCCATTTCATGGTTAGAAAATCTGTGTGATGGGTCAAACAGATGGGGACCCCGTGTAAGAGAACAGAAAACCCTGGTTGGCCACACATAAGGTATCCCATGTTGACTAACATGCCATGTAGTAAAGTACATGAACACAAGTTTCAAGTACATAGACACTTCCATAGGACACAACCCCAATCCCAGTTAGCTAGGACATAATGTGTTGTCCTCCAGCATGATGTGTTCGGCTAAATGAGGTAGATCCATGTTCCGTCCAAGCACACATCCAGGTTGTGGGGCATGCCCACATGTGACATGGGTCCCGTCACAAGACGTGTTCCCCTTGAGCTTCTCTAATAAATCCTCATGAATTGGTATATCCATCATTTAAACGACAATTTTATCCTATTAGTAGCCGATCTGGAGTGTGTTTTCATGTAGAATGTGATGGTTCCATTGGAAGTGGATTTAGAGATATATTTTGAAATGTTCTGGGTCTAGAACACACTGAGGATACACCTAATGATACCAACGATCATACAGAATCACCTAGATTCCTGGGTGTAACCCTCTTGTAATTCTAGGAAGTGGAGTTTGCCAAATATAGTAATGGGATAACCCTTCAGTTGGGAATGTCAGTGCTGACTACTAATTATCATTCCAAGTTACCCTCTAGTAGGAATGGGCAGTGGAGTTTCTCGACATTTCATTCTTACCCTCCAATTGGGTTAGGCACTTCTGTTCCCTGATTATAGTTTTATGAATACCCTACAACTTCTTTGGTATGTGACATACCCCGATGGCATCTTCAATGTATAACCCTCAAGTTGATCTAGTTAGTGGAGTTCCCTGGAGACTCACCGAGCTTACCATCTAGTAGGATTGGTTAGTGGTGTTACCCAATTAAATTTATGAGTGTAACCCTTCTGTTGGGATCGAAGGTGGATTTCCTCGGTGAATGTCAGAGTAGGACCCTCCTTTCATACTAGGGTATGGTATCATTACCTATATTCTTTTTCTCATTGACTATGATTCATTGTGAAGAGATGTGGTTTTACATATATTTAGACCCATAAGAAATAAGGACTAATTCCCCCACTAATATGTGGCCTTGTGAGAGGAATTAAATCTGTGTGGGTGAGTCAGTGCTTCCCAAAATGGATAGTATCAAGGAGTGTTGATTGATTCCCTATGTATTATTTTTTAAGGGATGATGCATGAGGTTTTGGGCATCATAGATGGACCACCTTTGGAACTATGGGCTACTCTTCTTCTCAGACTGAGATGTGAGATGAATATCTACTTAATCTCTCATTTTGGGCTTGACTAAGTATATATATATATATACACCTATTTTCAGTACCTACTCTTTGAGTTTTTGTTTCTCTCCATCTAGCGTAGGTGAAACCGAACATGGTATTGCATGTCCTTTTTATATTTATCTTTTCAAGGATGGATGAGTATACTCCCTAGATACAGGTAGTCAATAGTCGATGAGATGATAATATTCCCACCATATCGACCTACTTGTGTTTTTATGAGTTTACATTAACTCTATAGTTGGTTCGAGCTATAATATTTTTATACCTAGTTATATCTAATGTTTAAATCTTCAGTTGTATCTCTCACTACTCCCACATCACCCCTTTTAGATCATTTTAATAGGTATGCATATACTAACCCATTAATGGGCTTTAACAACATGGGTAGTGTATTTTGAAGATGAAAAACAGGTTGACTGAGACATTATGGGATTATAATGTTACGGGGTAGGTGGACCATGTACACTGGTCATAGCATGGGATGCAGATGTTTGTCTCTCTCAAATATTTTACTTTTCATGTATTCGGTTTGGTTTGGACAAATTTATAGTTTTGGTGTGTATCATTCCACTTTTCTTTTTAGTTCACACTACCATTCCATTAATTGTTTATAAGACCATTCATGATTGTTTTATTTATAGTGTTGTTTCATATTTTATTTAATTTCCTCGGAAAATTTTCATTGTGTTGGATGTGTGTGTGTGTGTGTGTGTTTCAAGGTTCTTAGAAAAATAACACCCGGTTATATTTGTGCCTTCAGTGCTTGTCACTTCAATATGCCAATAGTGGGGGTCTCTGGTTTGTTTTGGATCAATCCCCGACTTGGGTCGGGTTGTGAAAAATTGGTATTAGAGAAATTTTACTTTTTAGATCATTGTTCAGACGTTTTCCCATAATTGGATGAATTATGTTTAAGAAAATATTGTCAAATTGTTATGAGTGTGTATCTTAGGCCATGGATTCTAGTGACGATGCCAGAAACCAACATATCCTTTCATCGGGCTCCTAAAGAAATGCTTCTTAACTCTGCTTTCTAAGACATTTTTTGCAGGGATAAATTGTTCATGCATCATTTAGGGTTGATTAATTATTTTTCATTCTCGGTTAAACTCTCCATTTATGTTGATATATATACATTCTCATTTGACCATGGTATTCCTTTATAATTTTCAGGATGCCTCTGTGGTGACAACATGCTAGGATACCAGCTTAGGTTCATAATGATGACCCTATAAGGGACAAGGCCTCAGTTTGGGGTCCATCTTGAGATTACCTTCCTCTAGGTTGGAAGTCTTCAACACCTCTAACTATTTTGTAGTACATCATCCCACCAGAGTAGGATGATGGAATGCGTAGGTTGAGATCACTCCATGAGTTCCAATGTCAGAGACCCCTGAGGTTCTGTGGCAAGCTAGATCCACAGGTAGTAGAGGATTGGATAGAGTCGGTGGTCTATATCAAAAAGAATATTAAGGCCCTGATGGATCAGATGATGGATTTTTCAGCCATACTTTTCCATGGGGTGGCTTGGAATTAGTGGATCCTAGTTACACAGATCCACAAGGAGTCAAAACTCTCATGGGATGACTTACAATAGATGTTTTGTGAGGAGTAATACCAGACCGACCTATGATTAGATTGGATTTATGAGCATCTGAAGCATCAGAATGAAGGAATGGTAGTGTATGAGAACACATCTAAGTTCACATACTTCACATGTTACTCTCTCGATGTAATACGAAATGGATACTTTTGATAACAAATGTTTGAGAAGGGACTCGGTAGAGAGATCTAAGCCAATATAGTATCCTTGTGCACCCCCAAATATATTGGGGTGTTGGAGTTAGAACTAATGATATAGATGTGTCTTCATAGGGATTAATGGTATTACAATCATGTAGTTGGAATAATTGGGATGATTCATCTACAACAACTTCCAGGAACCAAATATCTCAGAATATGATACCCTTCCGTAAGCGGGATCATGCACATGGTCATGTAGGACCAAGAAAATGCAGAGGACCTAAGTATCGTAGAGAGTGGTGGTTCATTACATCAGACTGGTGCGATCAGCTGTCATGGTATTTTCTGAAAAAAAATGTTGATCATCCTAGGTAGAGAGTTGATGGATACCCACATCAGAGACCACATTGTGATCTGGGATCTCCTAGTTGGGGATAGGGTGGTTCCCAGGGAGGCAAATATGGAATAGGATTAGTAGTATCTAGGTTTGGAGTAGGATTATATGAGATCATTCCACCACCACTAAGAGGTCCACGTTAGGCTCAGGGATATGGTGGTTGGTTATACTGGCAACATCAATATTTGGATTTCTACTATAATACAACACATGAGATGATTTGGGGTACGATCTATGTTTATTCTACTCTTGCATCAGTATTAGTAGGCACAAGTTCCATTAAACAATTTATATCTTGGATTATCATGTGATAGATAGATCTCCTGCTAATGTTTCTATCACAACATATTTTCCTTGAGGTTCGTACAGGGAAGACATATTCTGTATCTTTCAACTATCGATAGTGAGAGTTATCTGTTGGAGGAGAGAGGTTAATGCAGGACCTCTTATTAATCAATATATAACATTATAACATCATTATAGGTATTTATGATCTTTCCATAGTCCAATACCAGATTAAATTTCACCACAGAAAAGTCATATGCCTTCATGATGAATGGATGAGATTATCCTTTTCTGGTGAGAGAAATATTATGATGGGATAGGTAGATGCATCAATCCTGAGGTTGCAACCTATAATAAATTAGTTAGTGAGTGTATTCCATGGGACATCTGACTCTTCCGGCATATGGGATCCATTAGTTTTGGAAGATTTTATAGACATCTTCCGCGAGGATGTTCTAGGACTACCTCTGGGGCTGGAGTTGGATTTTTTCATTGAATTGAAACCAGGGACTGCCTCGATATATTCTGTGGCATATCAGATGGAACTTATCAAACTATAAGAGTTACGGTTTTGGTTGGAGAACCTTTATGAGAATGTTTTCGTCATACCTAGTGTGTCTCCTTAAGCACCTCCATTTCTATTCTCAAAAAATTAATACATGATCATACATCTTTGTGTGGATTATCATCGCCTGAACAAGGCCACAATAAAGAACATATACCCATTGCCAAGGAATTACAACCACATTGATAAATGTATATATGTGAGGTGATTCTCCAAAATCTATCTTAGATCCATCTACCACAATTTTATGCTTCACGAGGTTTATATTCTAATTTTTTCATTCCAATTTCATTATGAAAACAATGAGCTCCTAGTGATTCCCTTTCGTTTAATAAAGGACCACATTGTTTTTATGGATTTGATGAACCATGTCCTCTATCCATACATGGATTAGTTTTTTTTCCTTCGTCGGGAACATACTCGTCAACTCTATAATAGAGGAAGAGCATGCAGCGCACCTACAGAAGGTCTTGGACATAAATCTAGAGAACAAATTTTACGGAAATATATTGATGATCCAATTCTGGATACATGAGGTTTAATTTCTAGGGCATGTAATTTATGAAAAAGGTTTAGCTAATGATCCAAAAAATTTTATAGTAGTGATTTCATGGGATGGAACCCAAAAGTATCAAAGGTACAGAATTTCCTTCGATTGGTGGGGTATTACAGGTGGTGCATAGAAAGATTCTCTAGAATCATAGCCCATCTTACTGCTCTGAAGTGAACGAGATAGTCCGTTACCTGGTTCGAGAAGTTCTAGAGGGCCTTTAAAGAGTTGAGGCAGAGGCTGAAAAGTTATCCATTATTGAGACTACCAGAGGAAGGTGTTGAGTACGTAGTGTATTAAGATGGCCAAGGAGATGGGCTCAGTACATTGATGAGGTAGATGATTACGTGTATCAAATAGGGGTCAAGGAATTTTAGACCTCACGAGAATAAACATGTGACTCATGCACTAGATTTGGCACAATTATTCTTCAATATAAGGATGTGGAGACACTACCTTCTAGGATAGCGATTTCTGGTATACTCAGACCATCAGATTCTCAGGTACGTCTTCACTCATAGAGAACTGAACAGGAGACAGTAACACTTCTTTGAGTTCATGCATGACTATAAATTCAATATATTATATACTATTTGGAATGGAAATATTTTAGTATAATCCCATAGTAGTAATTCCTAGGATTTCTTATTATAGGATGCTTCAGAGTAGTTGACTTCCCTAAAAATGACTGAAGTGGATTTGGAGTGTAAAACTTTGTTTCCGTCAATGGTGTTGACAACTTCACTCTTCAAGTGTGTGAGAGTGTCCCAGTTGAGATACATATAATTTTAGGTTGTACATGATCAAATATACATATGTGATCCACCAAAAGAATATTCTAAAGGAGGGAATCATGAAGTCATGTTCCAAGGATGAACAATGGTTCTAGTGGAAATGTGGTAGGAGGTGGTATGGATTGTCCACATTTCTCCCCAAGCTATACACCACTATGTGGGGGAAGATATACCAAGATATTCCATGGATGTTTTGGTGGTGTATAATGAGATGAAACAAAGATGATTTCGTCGCTTGATGCCTCACATGTCAACAGGTGAAGGCTGAGCACCATGTTCTGGATGTTTTGATTAATCCAAATGAGATCATAGAGTGGAAATGGGATAACAAATCCATTGACTTCGTCTCAGGGATTCCATGTACAGAGAAGGGCCATGATGACATTGGGTTTATATGTGACTAACCCATGAATTTTGTGTACTTCCATTCCATCAGGGAGTAGAGTTTAGTGGAGACTTTGGTTGGTTGTATGTACATGAGATTGTCTTCATTCACAGAGTACCCTAAACTATTGCTTATTATCATGCATACAGTTTACATCGGGATTTCAGAGAGGCATGCTGAAGGAATTTGGGACCCAGATAAGGATGAGTACAAGATTTTTACTATAAAATGATTAGAGGATCTAGTTCACTATCCAAGTGATGGTTCTATATTAATGGCTTGCATGTTGGACATCACCCAGAGATAGGAAGATAATATTACGTTGTTAAATTTTGAGTACAACCACAGCTACCATTATACCATCAACTTTGATACTTTTGAGGCTCTATAATGGAGACCCTTTAGGTCACCCTTGTGGTAGAAAGTGATTGCTGAGCCATCTCTTGTGCGACCAAAGATGGTGTATGAAACAACAAAGAAAGTACATTTCATCCATAAATAGGTGAGGACAACCCCAAGGAGAAAGAAATACTGCATTGATTTTCATCATAGGGCCTTGGTGATTAATTAGGGAGACCATTTATTTTTTATATTATCCCTGTGATGTGGAATGCGGAGGTTTGGTCAAGGAACCATGTTATATTTATAGTTCCTCAGGCCATCCGAGATCATGAAATGGTTGGTGAGGTTGCCTACCTCCTCAACCTATACCCATAACAGGAGTAGGCGTACAACATCTTTAACATGTCACATAATAGGAGATGAATTCCTAATCCCAAACACATCATTAACTAGGGAGAGATGGACATGCTGGGTGGATTCACTTTTGTGGAGAATATGTTGGTGATAGAGGACCGACATGAGTGGAACATTCATGGATAGACCATTCCTTTGGTTTTCATATTGTTCCTGCACAGAAACATTCTAGAGAGTTCCTAGGAATGGGAGATCCAAATGAGGGATCTGTATCCTGCGTTTGTTTTTTTATTTTTTATTTTATGATATGAAAATATTAGAGGAGGTAATGATGTAGAGACATGATTTATTCCATTCAAAAATTTGAAATATTTATAAATATATTTCAAGATAAAGGCTCTAAGACTACATGTGATTCAGAGGACTGATGTTCTAGGAATTAATTTAATTAAAGTGTAAAATATTTTTCAATTGAACATGCTTGGTAAATTAATGAAAATTTGATAACACTTAACTGGTTGATCATATCATAATTATAAAACCATGGATGGGACCAAATGCATAGTTTTCTTTATGCATGATATAAAATTAGTCAGCACATGATGTTCATCCCCATTTCTAATTGGTGATGTGTTTAAGTGGATTAATTAATTAATCAATTAATCACATAATTTACTTTAACCGATTTTTGGTTAAGAATATGTCGCTAAGGTAATTTGGCTAGATTTGGATAATTATTCCATTCCCCCAATGAATCTCTCTTCCATTCCCCATTTGTAGAATCTGTTGGTTACCAATGAAAAACATCCGGATCAAGTCAGATCTAATCTTGACGATCACATAAACTTCTCCCAATTGTTACAACGGTGCATTCTTCACCAAAGATCGATCCAAAATAGAAGTAGGACTCTCCCTTTGTTGTTTTACTCCCTTATACTAATATAATGGATAATATCTAATAACTTTCAAGGAACTAAACCAATTCAAAACATTTTATGCTCCCATGAACAAAAATTTTTCTTGTTTCAATTTTGTTAAATCCATGATCTAACCCCGATGTTTGTTCTTGATCATCAACCATGAACGCTTGGCTGATGATATTTAAAACATGGTTCTTGTGCTTTAATCCCAATTTTTTTTACCTTCGTTTCTAAAAAAATCCATATGGTTCTAATTATGAAAATTATTTGCTGACCCGATCTCGATTAGTCACCAGAATATGTGATAGATCGATGATATATTAACATTTATACAAACCAAGAACATTTATGAGAAGATTATAATGTGAGGATGACTGATCTAGTGGTCATTCATTTATAATGTGAAGATCATAGGTGAAGGTATGTGTGTTATTAATAAACTACCATCGTTCATGACCAGAGGTGTTTTCTAGTGAACGACTTCCTTTGAGCATGATTCACGGCTAGATCAGATATTTTTGGGGAGAATCACAGTGGGATCTAAAGAGGATTGACCAGATTCAAAGTAGAATGGCCCGATTTGAATATCAGAGTTTCTAGGAAAACATGAATTAATTCATGTAAAACTAGGAACACATGTCATTCACCATCCTTTAGTGGCTGCACTAGGGTTTGGGAAATCATAAGGATGGAACAATGTGTAACCCTTCCCCACATTCCATGTAATTCTTCCCTAGTTAGACAACATTTGTTATTTTTCACATGGGAAGGGACTCTATGAAAGGGAACACAGACATGGATTGGGCACGTAAGAGACATACCTTATGGAAGGATATGTCATGTACAAAAGTAAACTGGCATGTGGTCTGAGTACACGTAAATAGACATGAGACACATCCCTAGTCCCGGTTAGTCAGGACACAACATGTAGTCCATGTACATGGTGTGTTCTACAAATTGTGGTGGATCCATTTTTTGAATAGGGACATTGTCATGTTTTTTAGTTGGACCACATTATGTGTGGGTCCTCTCACATGTTGTGTTCTCCTTAATCTCTTTTATGAAATCATCAAACATATGTGTCTCCTTCATTTAAAGTATGATTTTTTCCACATGTAGCCAATATGGAGAGATTTTTCATATAGGACCTGATGGTTCCATAAGAAGAAACATTTGATATATGATGTGAAATGTTATGGGTTTGGAACATGATGAGGTTACACTCGAGGACGACGTGGATCATTCATAATTACTAGAGCATCACAGGATTATTCCTATAGAATGGATGGGCAGTGGAGTTCTATAAAGAATTTACCATTCTTACCCTCATACTAGTATATTTAATTTCATTCCCAATGATATTTTAGAGTTACCATATAGTAGTAATGGGTAGTTGGTTTCCTCAATATTTTGGTCTTACCCACCATCATGGCTGGGTACTGGTGTTTCCTGATGATAGTTTCAGGCATACCCACCAGCTGGGTTGGCCAACGACATTCCCCAATGACATATTCTGGGCATAACCCTCTAGTCGGGCTAGGTAGTGTAGTTTCCTGATAAATCACCGGTATTACCCTCTAGTAGTACTCTAAAGTGGAATTCCCTAATGAAATTCCTGAGCATAACCCTCTAGTTGGGCTAGGAAGTGGAGTTCATCAACGACTATTAGGGTAGGACCTTCCAGTCATACCAAGGTGTAGGTCCCTTGCCTATAATATGGGTCCCCTTGACTGTGTAGAATAGTAATGATATGGGTTTGGATATAAATTTGGACTCACAGTAAAGGGGGGCACTTTTCACACCAAGATGCATCCTTGTGACACGACCTAAAACCGTGCAGGTGATTCAGTTTCACCAAGAGTGGATTGTATTAATATGAGGTGATTGAGACCCTTAGACTTAGGTGTTCATCATAGATTCCTAAGGAGATGGGCATCGTAGATGGATTACCATTGGAACTACTGGCTACTATTATTATTGAGATGAGTAGTGAGATAGAGATCCCATTACACTCTCATTTGATCTTATATGACTGAGCATTTATATATATATATATATATATCATTTTTCGGTACCCACTCCTTGGGTTATTGTTATTCTCCTTATCAAAAAAGAGAAGACACATGGAGAATTCCACACGCTTTCATGTTCAGTATCTCATGGTCGGATGAGTCTATTCTTCGTTAATAGGGTAGAGAAGATTTGATGAGATGTTCATCTTTTCACCATGGCATGATCCTTGTGTTTTTTAGAGTTTACATTTACTCTCTTTTTTGGGTTGATATGTACTCTTTTACTATACCTTGTTCGATCAACTATATTCCACTACAGTTCTCTTTCTTTATGCTCCACCTTCACCTCTTTTGGGGCCTTTTTCTAGGTATGTATTAACCTCACCCCTACATGGGCTTTTCCCACACGTGTCGTGTCTTTTGAAGAAAATCGAAAGGTCAAATGAGGCTTCATAGAATCTTAGAGGTACATTGTTCTTAAACAATGTATGGTGTTGGGATCTTGGGATTCAGGTATTGGGATCTCTCATCTATTTTCGTTTTCCACCATTCTATCAGTTTGGGACAAATTTGGGTTTTGGTCTTGTATCTGTCCCATTTTCATTTCATTTTACAATAATGTACCTTGTAAATTTTAGAGTCCAATGCATGTTTGGTTTATTTATTGAAGTGTATAATCATTTTTTTCTTTTCCTCTATGTTTTTTCATTGGTTTGGCTACGTGTCTACAAGTTCATAGAAAATGGCCTCCCCATGTTAGTTGTGCCATCTATGCTTGCCTCCACCCCTATCCCTTGGAGGCGGTCTTGGGGTTGTTGCGGCTCGAGCCCCAACATGGGATAGTTCATAACATCGATAGTTATAGTTAATCATTTATTACTTCCCCAAACTAGATAGTAACATATATGTCACCCATTTTTCAACTGATTTGTGTTCAATAAAGTGAACTTAATTTCCAAGAATCATTCACAAAATCTCGATAGTCACCCATAGAATGGATTAATGGTCACATATGAGGGCACTAGATAACTAATAATTTTAAAGTTCTTTTGGAATAACTTGAAACCCAACTTATGTTCCAATAGATGAATACTTATATATTATATATGAAAATGATATTTTCGATGAAATAAATTGAGGTGTAGTTTTAGAACCTTGATAGCTATTGAAAGGTACCTATAATCTGTACTTCTCTCTATGTTTTGGACACCCAAATCTCAAGTGAAAATTTGAAATTATATATAAAATCTCATTGGTTATTTTAATGCGATTTTGGTGAATACCATTCTAATCAAAGACTGATGTTTTTAAATGTTTTTTGTAAATTATGAGTATCTCTTCAGGTGTATGTACCTAAATCAAAATTACCTAAATCATATCTAAGAGTTATAGGGGAATATGTTCAGTCATATTGAATGATTATATAAAAATAACCTTAAGAGGTCTTATATTGGTAGTATTTTCATGTAATAGAACCTCCATAATCACAGAATCAAAATATATATAAACATATAGACCCCTTTTTTCAACCTCATCAACACAAATCATTATATTGTTGAGGGAAACAAACTTTAATCCCTTAATAAAATACCTTCACATACTACCAATTTAATTCCTCATTTTTCCTCTAATATCATCCTCATCCTTCACACCTCAAATTGATATCTACAAAAAATTATTTCCCAAATTAGTAGTGATGGATGATCCCCATGAAATATTTATAACACCATGTGGACCATCAAAATTTTAAACAAATCCTTTTACATATCATTTTAGTTTTCATATATTTAAGAACTACATATTCAATTTCATGTCCTATTTCAAATCATAGTGGTAACTTTTAACATGTTTTTAGTATATTTAAAATATAGTTCATGTTCTTAACTAAACTTATACCATATAATATCAATAAAAAACTCTATATTGTTACTGTTATTGATAGTTCATGATGATGAAGTTACATTCGATGAGAAACTAATATTTAGATATTAATATTTTTTCCAAAAAAAACAAAACCTTTAATAATAGTATTGTGGAAATTTGGTGTAGATCCCACAGAGACCCTAGAATCCTAATTATGATCTCTAATTAAATTATTAGTTCTCTAAAACCTTATCGCAATATTTTTAATGAACATTATCAAAACCTACTGAACTATATTAAGTATAGAATATAATTATTGATCTAAAAGTAAACGATGATGATAAATATAGGGAAATTGACATCCATTTTTGGATTTTAATTATTAAGTACAACTCAACTCATCTTTTGAAAAAAGTCAAATAAATAGTTATGAGATAACATGGGTAACTATTTATACATAGATGGAAAAAATAGAACTACCAAAGCATTTTAATTCCATTGGTAGAGGAAATATTACCACCCAAGATGAATTAAACTCAATATGTATAGTGTAAGGAGATTGATCTTACTCCCAACTCCCCTATATTAAATTGATTTTTACCCCATAATTTTAATTAGTCTAACTAGAAAATCAGTTGATATGACAGAAGTTAATTTCAATGAAATTTTAATTATGATAAATAATTCTCAAGTCTAGATGAGTGTAATTAAATATATATGCGTATAATTTAATAATTTCATCCCATTTATCAATTAAATTCCAATATATAAATGTATCCACCCATGGTTGAGTGTTTTTCAACCATGAATGTACTAAACATCATTGGTGATGGAATAGAAAACATTGA
Source organism: Viscum album (assembly GCA_963277665.1). Classification (NCBI taxonomy): domain Eukaryota; kingdom Viridiplantae; phylum Streptophyta; class Magnoliopsida; order Santalales; family Viscaceae; genus Viscum; species Viscum album. The sequence goes on along the minus strand of OY728140.1, from coordinate 1,228,591,487 downwards.
ACACAAATAAAAAAGGTGTGTGATAATAAAATATAAACATGAATTTCTATAGTAAAACTATATATAAATCCCACCCTGACATAACAAAAATATAAATGGGAAACAAAAACCTAAACTAAAAAGCTACTCTAACAGTTGATCCACTCTCACTTATCAAACCTCTACAGTATCAATCCCATTCAATTTTCTGCTCCTCCACTTTTATTGGAAATAACTATTTTTTATATTTCTCAAAATATATCATATATTATATCTATATCTCCACTTATTTTCCAAATCTATCTGCCTTAGACTCTTTAAACATTTCATGATAACCACAATTAGTTATTAATTTCATCATACTCTATGGTATTTTCCAATTCATAGAAGATAGGAAGTTGATCCAAAGTGTATAATTAGTTATTCCTCTGATCAGAACTATTTGTTTCATGGATTTTTAAAATTTTCATGTTTGATGTAAAACTATGTCTAAGGGTTCAATTAGTTGTACCTAATGGCATAATAATTTGTGACATATATTTCCAAAATTTTCATATTTTATTGTCAATTTTCTCCAATGAAACAATTATTTGTTCTTAACAACATTTTCCATGGTTTCTAGAGTACACAATCATATGTTTCTAAGGGAATAATCAATTGTGTCATTCCATTTTCAAATATTCATATATTTTTGTTCAGTTATACCAAAGGACATAATCAATAGTTCCTTAAGGGATAATATATTATGTGATATCCTTTCAAAAAATTTATACATCAGGGTAATTTATGCTTAAGGGAACTATAGGATATGATTATGGGAAAACATTTCTATGTTATGTTTTTGTGGAAATTTCACACTTTTTTAATATGTTTTGGAAGCCCTAAAAACAATTATAATATTTTCAAAAAAAGTTTTGTTTTGTAATAAAAAAACTCTTAAACATATATAAACACATTTCAAAGTCCTATATCTAATCATACCCAAGATCGAGACACCATTATCTTCTTAAAATGGATGTTCTATATATTCCACAATAATTTTTTGTTCACTATGGCATAAGTTCTATGGACTTGTTCCCTCCACCATCCATATATCTCCTTTATTAATATAACATTAGTGATAATTTCCAAAAAACACAACATATTTCATATTACTCTAAAATATGGTATGCACACTTATTGAAATGGGTATTTTACCACATGAATAATGGGACTACTTCATTAAAAAATGTTTTTTTAAAGGAAACAGGTACCAAATATTTTATAAAATCAATAAGTGTTAAATGTTAGTGACACATTAATAAATTTAACTAATAGAGACTTATCTTTTAGAACACTTTACATAAAATGTACAAGTTAAATGTTTTAATTTTCATTCAAATGAAAAAATACTACATTTGACATAGACAATAAAAGTGATAAAATGTCATAAGGCTCAATCCCATTATCTCAATAACTACTAAAAATAATAATAGTGATTTAAATCTTATTTTATTTTGGAAATCACATTTAAATTTTATTTTTTAAATTTTAGTAATGACTATAGATCAATTATTAGATTAAAATATACTCACAATATCTATGGTCCCAAAAAAATAAGTGATGAACCACAATTATAAAATTTCAAAATCATCTGATCCATAGAAGAATGGTTATTATAGATAATGTAATAAATTTCCATGTGAAAAATATTTTAATGTTTCCACCATATAAAAAATATTCCGGATGTCGCAAGAGAATTGATACTTACAAAATACCTTAAGGGTTATATCATTGTTACATAAAAGAATCAGATTATCAATCATTCTTTATTTGATTATGTATGAGACTAGGGAAGGTATAGAAGAGGTAGAACCCCAATCATGCCCTTCTTTGGAGAGATTCCATATCCATTATCAATGATGTATTGAGGTTTATAAACTCTTATCATCTACTCTAAGGATGAGTTGATGAGATTGAAACCTGGGATTTTTGAATGAGAACACATATCGTGAGGGGATTGACTCATATGAGCCTAGTGGTCCGGATATAACCTCATTTAAATTAGAAAAAAAAATTAAATTTTAATTATTTGATTGACTCATAATGAAAAATATATAATATTTTATTCTTTATTTTTCTCAAATTTAAATGAATTTTATAGTTTATATTAAATAGTGGAGTGTATGTATCACTCCAAATCTATACTCAATCACTTTACAATCAATGTACTATACATCAATCAAAAAATGGATTTTGTTTCATTAAGTAAGTTTTTTTGAAATAAATAATGAAAATATTTTCCCCCAAAATTGAATCTAATTACATAATTAGATTTGACATATATGACTTTAGTTTGGACTCAGTCATTTAAAAAATAATATAAAAAATAATTAAATGTGTAATTAATGAAATTAATTCCCCATAACTTTCTAAAATTTATTATAAATTGGATGGAATATTTTTCCATGGATTCAAAAAACCCCATACTTATTAGTTTCCAAATTTTATGTTTGTCATGTTTTTATAATAACAATTTGAATTTAAAAATACATTTTTGTTTTTCATTTGAATTTGATGTTTCATTAACTCGAGGCTCAGGATGGGAAATGATAAATTAAAATTTTCTTATTTTTCATTTTTTCCATTCATGATTTATTTTCCACATATATGGAATCATAGGTTACCACGTGTCATTTCATTGAATGGAAATTAATGTTGGAATATTTCCTAGATAATTTAAATTTAATCGAATTTTTGTTGATATTTTAAAATATATGTATGAAATATATGTGAAATTAATTTTTTTATGGATATAATGTGAATATTTATATTATGAAATGGAGAGAGATTATTGATCCTTTTAAGAGGGATATTTAAGACCCATTGTTGATTAGGGGTGAGTCTTTGAAACTAGAGAAGCCTCTCATGAAATAAATTTAAAATGGGGGAGTTATGAGTTTATATCAACAAAGGAATGGTCCATATTGTAAGTGTTCATTCCACGCAATTCTATGTTTTTTAAGATAAGATAATATTTTTAAAATTTTAATTTTCATATTTTCTTCTTCGGATATTCACGTTGAGTATCTTTTAAATAATTATTTCCATATCTATTTTAAAAGGTATTAGTTTCTTATAAGGGCCTATAAAAGGGGAAAGAGGCAAAAACCCAAATTGTAATGAAACACATAGTGGAGGATAGAGTCTTCATAAAAATGGTTGTAGAAACTTCTGTTGCAGATACGTGGGTGACATTGGGTGTTGGATGTAGTGTGCAGTGGCTTGCACCGTGTAGTGGTAAAATCAGGTTGTTTAAGAAAACTGTTATTATATGTAAACTAAACTAAATAAAGATGATGATCCCAACATCCCTGGTAGTCCATCAAATAAGCTCGAAGCTTATCCTCCAAAGTATGAATCGTTCGTTCTGACTGCCCATATGATTGAGTATGAAAAGATGTACTGAAATTTAATTTTGTGCCCAACAACTTCTGAAGGAATTTCTAAAAGACAGAAGTGAACATTAGAAGCCTATCAGATAAAAGGGAATTTGTAAATCCATGTTACCTAAAAATATAATTTGAGGTATAGTTGAGAAATATAATCCAAAGACATTATATCTCTAATAGATATAAAATTTGAAGATTTAGTCATCCGATCAACCGAAACCCAAATCGAAATATTACCATGAGAAGTATTAGGTAGTCCCACCACAAAGTGCATAGATATATTTTACCATTTACACTTTAGAACTGGAAAAGGCCGATGCATCCCCTTTAATAACTGCTATTGTTCTTTAACTTGTTAACATGTCAATAATCTCATGGTGAAATCAGCAATGTCTCTTTCTCATTCCATCCCCCCATCAATAGTCCTGAAGGTCTCTGTACATCATTGTGCTTCCAGGAAGAATTAAAAATGGAGAACTATAAGCTTCCAAAAACAAATCGTTCTTCAACTGGGAATAACAATCCACACAAAACAACTTACCAGATCTTAAAACACAATCTTTATCAAGGATTAATCTAGGAAACTTATCCATTTTAACCAATTCTACCATTTTCAGTAGCTCACTGTCTTCTTTATGTGCTTCGCTAATTATGTCTGATAAAGATGACTATACTGAATCCTAAAACAAAATAGCAGTATATCCATCACAAATAACTTCTATGAAAAAATTCATCAAATCATTAATCAATGGATCATGTTCCAAATGTAACATGGTTTATGATTCATGAATTTTTCAACTCAAGGCATCCAAAACATTGTTTTCTTTTCCCGGATGGTAATTGATCGTGCATTCATAATACTTTATCAACTAAAGAAATCTTCTATTCCTCATGCTTAATTCCTTATGAGTGAATATATATACTTCAGAAAATTATGTCCAATATATATATATAATAATTAGATCCCTATAAATGATGCGTCCAAATTTTCAAAGAAAAAAAACCACAACTGCCTATTCCAAATCATGTTTGGGATAATTTAACTCATGAGGTTTTTGTTGTATTGATGAAAAAAAAATATCTAATCATTCTGCATTAGAACACAACCATGAGCTTTTAATGAAGCATCACTATAGATGAAAAATCTCCCCATTTCAAGAAGGAAAGGAAAAAATTGGATAATTCACCATTCTATTCGTCAGTTGATGAAAACAAACATCACATTCTCGTATCCAAATAAACATCACTGTTTTCATGTTAACATATTAAGTGGTCTAGATAACCATGAATTTTTTTTAACAAATCCTTGGTAATAACCTGCTAATCCAATAAGACTATAAATCTATGTAATATTTTGGGGTCTTTTCAATTAATCAACCAACCTTGTTTTATAAGGATAAACATTTATTCCATTATGATTTACAATGTACCTATGATGATAAATATGTTGTAACCAAAAATGACACTTGGTGAATTTTCATACAGTTTATTTTCCTTTATGTTTTTTAAAACAACCCTTAAATGTTTTTCCTTTCCTTCTTTAAACTTATAAAATACCATAATTTAATTAATAAACCCAACGAAAAATATATCCAATAACTCATGAAATATTCTATTCATAAGATTCATGAATACAGAAGGTTCATTAGTGAACCAAAACGCCATAAAAAAAATTCATAATGCCCAGATCTAGTACGAAAATTTGTTTTCAGGATTTCATCCTTCTTCACCTTCAACTTATGGGTTCCAAATCAGAAGTTATTTTTGGAAAAGTAGTGAGATCCCTGGAGATGATCAAATAATTCATATTTATGAAGAATATGATACTTGTTTTTGAATATGATTTTATTCAATTCTCTATAATAAATGAAAAGTATCATGGAACCACCATTCATTTTAATGAAAAATACAACAGCACCCCATGGTAATATGCAAGGATTAATAAGGCCTTTATTAAGAAAATCATGCAACTGAATTTTCAATTCAACTAGTTCATTTTGAGCAATTTTGTATGGGGGTTTTGAAATTGTCGTAGCATCAGGAACTAAGTCAACTGTGATTTGACTTCTCAACATGGTATAACAGTAGGTAAATCATGAATAAAAACAACATCATATTCATTTTCCACTAGCACATCCTTAATCTAAATAGTTCCCGTGTTTCCAAAAATATGAGAAAGATAACTTTCATTTCCATATTTCAATAGTTTATGAGCTTCATGTCATATTATCAATTGTATAGTTTCATTCATTTATACAAATTGAAAATCATTCTAAAAACAACTTCTATAACTCTACAATCAATCATTGCATGATAAACAGAAATCCATTCCATTCCCAGAATGACATCAACCTCTAATAAGGGAAAAACAAAAAGGTTTATATGTAATTTCATTCCCCATACCTAAATAGAAAGATTCTTATAATTCTTTTTTGCTATAATACCCCCCGGGGGTTTTAACAACAAGTTCTAGTCTCATTTTTTGAGGTGATATTTCCAATTTACCAAAAAAATCCTCATATACAAAGGAATGTATAGAACCCATACAAAACAAATATTAGAAAAATATAAGTAAAAAACAAGGTACCTTATAAAACTTCATTGGATGGCCCATCATCTGCTGATATAGTCCCAAATGATCTCAATACCCCATTATATTTATATTCTAGATTCTTTTCATCATTTGGATACCTCTTTGGGCATGAATTTTCACAATGTCCTATCTCACCACATTTAAATCACAAAAAAATTTTCTTATTAGGATTAGTCTTAAGATAATTTTCATTACAATCTCAGGCCATATTTCCAAAATTACAACATCCAAAACACTTATCAGTTTTGGTAACGTATTCCCTAGGGTGGTTCTTGCCACACCTTTTACAAACTGGAAAATGGATTTTCATACCATCATATTTCTTTTGTTGATTCATTCCCATCACTTCCCATATATAAAACTTAATATCATTATTTCCAAAATGTATGTGATCATAGGAAAACCCCATTTTTACCATCTTAGAACATCAGAAAGGTTTCTTATAACTTTTGAATTCACGGGAGGCCATCTCCCTTTGATACAATGGCTTCAGTCTAGAGTAAAAGAAGATGATTTTTCTATCAAGATCTAGAATAATATTTGGATTGTTCCTCGTAGTTGGGTTAAGTTCACTTCATACACATCCACAGAATATTTCCCATTTTTCTTCAATTCAAGGAATTGATTCTTCATTATATGTCTCACTACCTAAGGAAAATATTTTTCACAGAAAATAAATTTAAATTCATCCCACTCTATGGAATCGTTATATTCTATATCCTTAATAATCGTTACCATTGACCAACACTGATTAGCTTCACCTTTAAAAGAATAGATGAAAAGACATAACTTTTGATTATCTGAACATCCCATAACATCAAATATCATTTCAAGGGATTTAATCCATCCTTCAACAGCTACACGGTAAGAAAATACATTGAAAGTAGGAGGGTATTGCCTCATAAAATGTTCCAATATTTTCATGTTCAGTTGTGGTTCCTCTAGTTTTTCTATTTCATGGATTCCACCACTATTTATTTCCTTCGTTATCTGAGCCATTACTATCACAAACTCTTCGGTTCCAATCTCTACCATTCCAGGATGAAAATTTAGAAGGATGTGGTTCTGTTGGTGCTTCTCCTCTTCAGTTTCCATGTTTCTTCTGTGAACAACAACTCTAATCAAACATATCATTTTCGAAGCAACATAGTAATCATTAAATGCTATATCTTTTCAAATTAACCACAGAGTAAATAAACATTAATTGGTTCATATTTACATCATCCCATACCCCAAAAGTTATCTAAACTATCCTCTAATACAAACTATAAATACCTAGACTTATTACATTAAAAAAATCACAAATTTAGTTAAGAATTCAAAAACATTAAAATTGAGGATCTTTTCAAGTTCATATCTTTATATAATTTTACATAATACACTCATATAATTTCACATTAATATATAAAGGATACCATAAATTCAATATAGCCAGAAAGGTCTGGACCAGGCGGAAGCCTGATCCCGAAAATTTATTAAGAAAAAAGTGCAGGTAAAGACAGAATAAAACAGTGCTACATTACATCAAACCCATACTCATCCCTCTCCCTATCATCGCATAACTCATCTCCAGGATCAGCAGACTCCCAATCTGAAGATTCATACCTCCGCATCATCTCAAGGTACATGTTTTTCTTCCTAAGCATCTCCTCAGACATCTTCTCCTTGATTTTCTGTGTCCCACTATGTCCATTATCCACCTTAGGAGACCCTCCCCTTCGCTTGCCACTATTCCCATTTGCATGAACAATTTCTTGTGACCCTTCATTCTTGTACGCAGACCTCGTCGCCATTGGTTTGGGTAGGTCCTTGTAGTCCCTCCGTGTCTTCCTCCTACTTTTGGTTTTCCCCTCCACTTCCTTGCTTAGGGGTTCATGAAGTCCATGCTTGACAACATCAATGTAGGATGCTTTGTGGTTATGTAGCTCCTCCTCTTGCAAGGGGTAACCATGTGATTCCACAACACATCCATCGTCAACCTTACTGCTCATACTCAAGTCATTCATAATTCTTCCAACAACCTGACTAACTTTCGGATCTTCCATCACCATTGCTTCTTTTGTCATGACAAGATCATGTTCACTGCCTTCTGCCACCATAGAACCATGCTGCTGTTCAGCCACACCATTCATGTCCAAACTACCTTGAGAAACCTGCCCATGATAAGCTGCCAATACCCCATTCACCTCCTTTGAGATCTCCTTGATCTGCTCATCAGAAACCCCTACACTTTTACCAATTTTTACCTGCTCCATAAATTCAATATATGTTTCTTCTAAACTATAAAACATTTCAAATTAAACAATATTATATGAAAATTCAACAAACATTTAACGTGTCTCCCATATTTTTCTTACACATCCTTATAAACATTGTAAATAATTTAAAAACCTGGGATGAGCACAAAATACTCAATAAGGGATACAAAAATATGTAAAGATCACATTAGTCCATGAATACTTGTAACGTATGAAAACATTTTCAAAATACGTACTTGTCACCCATATATACTTACTTTGGGACACAAGATGTTTTCACAAGATTCGAAAAAAACATAAGAACATAAATTGAACCATAAACATAGCTTTTGGGATTACAAATATAATCTTGTAACCCTCTCGGCTACCTTATAATTTATAACCCTTATAGCTACCTTAAAAATTTTTGTAACAATCGTAGTTACACTTGGAGTGACCATATGACGGGCCTCCATCATAAACATACCCAATAAATTTGGGGGAGATAAAGGTCCCAACCTTCATCATAAACAATTCCCAAGAACCAGAACATAAATATACAACATGACTAATTTCATAAAAACATTTCCTTTGAATTTCATAAAACAGAATCTTAAAAGAGGGTTTTCAAAGAAAAGTCCCTTAGTAATATCATATATTTTAAGTGAGACTTTATAGAGTGGATGTAATATTTATATACACTATAAATACTCATAATTAAACATATTCTGAAAAAATTGATCACATAAAATTTTTTAATACCACATATATAATAAAGTAGAAGGTTAACCCAGAGAATGGAAATTGGGTTAAGAATTCTCTTACCCCAGGTTTGTCTTACATAAGACTCATTTAAACATCCCATATAATTGTCTAAATATTTTTATTAATATATTGAAGAAAAATATTGATTAATATAGTACCTTATATGATCATTTCATTACAACCATTCACTCTTTAATTATTAGTATTTTTTTCCTTGCATTGTTTTGGGTTTGTTGTTTATATGGATCCCATGATCGGTTCTTGATGGATATTCTTGTCGATTAGAAGTGTATCTCCGTAATTGGAATGAAATCATCTCTAAATATTTATTTTAGCATGAATTATAACATTGATCATTTTTAATTCTGACATGAGGATGATTCATAAGTTAAAACATTACATATATTTGTTTAGGTCGTTTGGGTGATTCTTTGATCGTAATGAACTCATTTTGTTTCATAAATTAATAACATGTGTACAGAATTATTATAGATACTTATATAAGATATAATACATAAATTTTAATATGGGCGCATCATAAAAACGATTTCATGACAAGTATTGAAGGAATTAAAAGAAATTGAAATCACATTGTCTACGATGTCGGTAAATATACAGATCACAGACTGTGTTTTAATTTCTTTAATAAGTGGGTGAGGCGAAGAGGTATAATAGGGAGTCATCCAAAAACATGATAAAATCCTGAATATGTAAGATACTGGATCATGTATACCTCTTGGATAAGGGGAGGTGAGGAAATAATAATAGAAGAAAAGAAAATGAAAAGAAAAGAACGATAACAAAAGAGGATGTTTACCTCTTGATTTTTTCTCCTTGAGATCCTCCATAAGGCCATTGGTTTTGGCATTTGGGTGAGAAAATATTCTCTAAGACGTGGTGAAGAGACCTAGGAGGATTTCTGGGTAGATATTAGATAAACTTAATGCTTGAGAGGTGTGGTAAGAAGGGGGAAATGAGGGTGGTATTTATAGTGGAAGAGAGGAGGTATTTTTCATGATTTTAATAATTTCTATAATAAATTTTCATAAGACTATAAATAGTTATAATTCATGTAACCCAAAATAGTAATAATGGAATGTGAATTAGAACCAAGTGGTATTACATTACTTATGATGTCATAACTTTTGTATTTAATTGATAATTTGAATATACGATATTTTACTATATTTCAATATTCATAAAAAATTTCATAATTTCCAAAAAAATATCAAAAATTAACCCCTACCATTTTTCTATTTGTAGAATTAAAAAATGAACTTCGTTTTTTGAAAATAATTTTGTAAATATTATTAATTTAATTTTTAAATAAAATCGTACTTTATTAAAAAAAAATCTAACAATTTTAAAACTATAATAGTTTTTATGTCACATTGAATAACAAACCAAAATGTCATTATCATAATTCCTTAAGAAAGTAATATAATATAATAATTTACCATTAAATAGGGTCATATTACTATTCATACTACTATTCATAAGGGTATGTTAATGTTCTCTAAAAATAAATTTAGTTCTGTTAGACTCCAAATAACTTACTGAACACAATTATAGATGACCATTTTTTAAAATTCAAAACATAGAAGCTGAAAATGTATGTTTATAGGGTAGTTATAAATATCTAATGAAAACAATGATTCATGCATTTAAATATATTTTTAAAACCCTGGGGTGTTACACTAAGAAACATAAAACATGTTTAAAACATTTCCTCAATTGATTGGATGATATGTGTCTTCATCTTTCCTAATACCATCCAAATTATTTCTCATTATTGGTTCCTTTTTACCCTTGAATAATTAAATTTCCATTATATTATTTACAAAATCGTAATCTCCCTCACTTATAAAACGTTCTCACCTCTACCCCATTTCTATTCTAATCACAATGATTCATCTCAACCAAAACACTACCCTAGACTCTCCTTAACACTCCCCCTAATCCTAGAATCCTTTTTCATTCCAAAATACCAATTTAATTAGCCTTATCACGGTACCCAAGGGAGAACATCCAAAGTGAGAGGTAATGTTCTCAACCGAGCTGTCATAATTTGATTCTTATTCTACCAAAAAAATATATTTTATCCTTCAAATAATGATAAAATAAATACTATTAATATAATGATATTTTTTATACAAATGGGAAATACTTTTTATTCCTTTATTGAAAATAATTTAATAAATAAGGACAACATCATAAATAAAAGAGGACTACCGCTTCAATCAAAGACATGTTCTATTTTACCTAACCTCTTTTCATGTTTTTTAATATAATTATTTCATAAAAAGTAATATATTTTTAAAATTATTATTATTATTTTTTAAATGATACTCATTTTTTCGCCCCACTTTATCATTGGAAAATGAAATTATCATTTGTGTATATGTGCAGACTACTACCACCATGTAACGAAATATTTTATTTTCTATATCTCAATAACATGGATAAAATGAAAATTTTATTTAATATATACTAATTACACTGATGAAATTATTTATATTATAGAAATATAATATTTCACATTCTAAGAGTTATATTAAAAAAATGAAAATATTAAACTCAATAGCCAAAACAATTAACATATCAATAAACCATTCTTAATTTGAATCAATTTTGGAAGAACTATGAATAATTATAATTTTTTGAATAATATAATTATAACATATTACTTTATACAATTATATATTTTATGAATCAGATTTACAAAACCATTAAGAATGCTTAACATATCAAAATTTTAATGGAAAAAATGAAAGATCATCCTCAAGCAGCGAAGTTACGAAAAAACTACATAATAAATAAATAATATATACTAACAATTGAACATTTTCAAAATAAATTTATATTAAAAATATTCCTAATTATTTAATATAAAATGGGTTTTCCATTTTCAATTATTTAGAATCATGCACGGACATAATTAGTAGCATATATAAGTGTTTCAACTTCTCAATTTTATACAATTGAAAAATGATTTATATTCAAAACGTGTTCCCTTTTTGTTGAAAATATTTTACTTTTATGATTTTTCTATGATAAAATTGATTAAATGAAATTTAATTTAAAATCATCTCAGGGTCCAACTATAATAGTTTTCAATTCTAAATATAGAGATGGAAAAAAGACGTTTATTTACTCAATTTTCATTCAATTTCAGTCATGAGATATCTTTTCCACTATTCTATTCTGAGATTTCATATTAATACATTTCATTATTATACATGGTAAATAATCTTTTTTCTATGGTGTTAAATTAACTCTTTAAAGAGAAGACATCATTGTTGGTTTATTTCATCCTAAACAAAAAAATATTGTAATGATTAATACATGTCATTTTTAATGGATTTATTTGGTCTATATCCAAAATTCCCATTCTTACCAATGTTCTCCATTCATATTGGGGAAAAAATATGTTTTATCTCCTATCATAAATATATTTTTCCCTAAACAACTTCAACAAAAAAATCATACTTTTTAATAACCCGTCTTTGAAAAATTTTGTTTCAAAATATAAAAATGGAATTTCATTTATGCAACATTTTTTCTCTTCTACTATACATTTTTTAACATCATAATTTTTAATTTTACCGATCATATTATTAGGATTTTATTTAATTTAATATTTTACTAATTATTCTCTCTATCTTCTTAAAAAAATATTTTCAAAAAAACAATACAATCATTCCTTTTTATAATGATGTGAAGTAATATTTCCTAAGAAAACTCTTTTTTGTGATTTGACATGTCTTTTCCACCATATAAAACAAATCTACCCTCATTTATTTTTTTCTTTCCCAATCATCCACTATTTATAAAAAAATTCATTTGCATTCATTTCCACTATAAATTCCATAATTATAATTTCTTTGATTGAATAGTGATCACCTAGATACCCAAACGTCGATTGATTGAGGTAATTATTGAATAAACCATGAACCCTTTACCTATAATTGGAAATAGAAAATAATTAATCATATAAATTGAAGGGTATTTAAAAATAATGTTAAATAACATCAATGGATACCAATTGAAAATGATATGAAACCAATTTTTTTTCTATTGGATTATTTGATTTAATGATTGAAATAATGTGGAACACATATTTATAATTTTCATTATGTGATACGAGGTCCTATAATTATATAGCCTTTCAATGCATTGGATAATGTTTATATCTAATGATAAACAATGAATCATGCTTTCCCATCTTATTAAACTATGTTATGGTTTCATGGAAGTAATCCTTGACTTCTACTTATGATCGAACACTTTATTTTTATGCCACCTATTTATGATTCCGTGCTCTTTAGATATCATTCCTTTATAACATGTTCCAATTATTTTCTCACATTTGTATGAAATAGTATTAGATTGTTCGTTTTAAATATTGTGTTCCATTATCATAATTACTGGAAAACTATATTTTATTCACTGTTATTGTTAAAAATATATTTATCCCCTTCCCATTTTTTTCATATTCTTATGAAATAACCCTTAATTATTTGTCGATAATTTTTACCTTATTTAGTTCCTTGTCATGCCTCATTCTTATTTTTTCATTCCACAGGTTATCAAGATATGTATAAAATTTTAGATGTCTATAAGGGGTTATATTTTTTTATCAATTATGTATTAATGTTCAATTGTTATAAAATAAGATTTTATTTATCCTGTTTAAAAAGACATTGAACCATCAATTATTGATATTTTGATATTATTATTAGATTTAATGTTTAACTTGTAAAAATTATGTGATGTATATGTATATTTAGCTTTTTTAATATCAAATTGTATCAATTTATTCATTTAAATTATTTTTTCTAGCTGAAGACCTTGGACTACGTGTCTGGGTGACCTCAATAAGAGTAAAACAATTTACAAACCAATATATCTATTGAGTATTGTTATGAGAATGGGTTTATAGATTAATTAGACATAGTTTTTTATATAAAAATTTCAAAGGATGAAATTAACAGTGACTTTCTGATTGATTTCAATATTAAATATAAAAAACCGTTAGATACTTATTGGGATTATTTTTTCATAAATGAAGCTCTATTTGATATCCCACACTTCAAAAATGAATAATCAGGACCTTTAAGAAATTTTTTTATCAATGATGACACTAATTTTTCGGTGAATGGTTTGAATAAAAATTAGGGGGTTCACTGATCAGTACATAAAATTAATTCACAGTGTCAATACATGAGGTTATAGAGTCTAATGCTGAAATTTATGAGGTATATACATTTTTAGAATTCCATTTAATCAAATATAATTGATATTGAACTGAATAATCAACTCCATCATATTAATTTTATAGATTATGACATAAAATAGTAGGACATTGACAATGAATAAGTATAATAATGGATATAACTAATAGATCAATAGTCTTTAATAGCACACAATTAAAAATGTTTTATCTCGAATTGGCCTTAAAAGTCCACTTTAAACAATGATTCTGGCCTGAATGGCCCGAAGGCCTTCATTTTTATGGGTTTTTTGATAACCACCCTTTCATCTCGAATTGGCATTAAAATTGTGTATATCATTTCTCTATATTTTATTAATCATGTTTCTCCATTAAAATATATTAGCAGATTAGAATTTATGGCCATCAAAAATTAGACTTTTCTACGTGAAGTCCAAATTTTGATGTCCATTACTTTTTCTCGGTAAATTCCTTTTTTCTAAATGATTATTAAAATTTAATAATGGGAAATGAAATACAGCCTTATAATAATTATTTCCAAATTTATTACATTATTTATTTGAAATCCCAATGTGAAAATTTTATAAAATATATTTTTAACATTGTTTTCTTAAACTAACAATAAATATATAATAACATATTTTAATTTTTTTCTAAATTAATGATCTTAAAAATATTATTCATTACATCAGTTATAAGAATAACTTATGTCAAAATTTAAGTATCATAGTTCTTACATGATTTGTTTTATTTTTTTATAGTGTTCTTCAAAATTTTAGGCTACTACATTAAATTTATAATTCCCTTGGAATCCATTTTCATATAACACTTATAAATTTTCTAATTCCATTTTCCAATATTTATGAACCATTCCTTTTAGATATACATCATTGTTTAATCATTTCATTATTAAATGATTCCGCTATTTTAATTATGAATACTATATCATCATTTTTTTCATTTATTATTGGCTTTCTTTTTTGATATATATTTTAAGGAATTTTTTTGTGAGGAATTACACTTCATCCCATCTAGCAAGATAACAAAACAACCATATGAAATTTACCAACTAGATTTTAATATGACTTGCAAACCAAAATTTTGGACGAAACTTGAGTTATTATCTCAAAATAAAAATAACATCAAAGATTAATATTTACAATTGAAGTATGTCAACATAAGTAAGGAAATGAAGTAAAATATTCATTTTTATTTTCTATTTTTCTCACATGGTTTCTACACTTTATAGACCATTTATCTCATGTTTTTCTCTTATAGATTAATTTTCCATGAAGGATTTTTCTATTTGAATCATACAAAAAATATAAATGTTGATAGATAATTTTTTTAAACTCCATGACTCGTAAAACAAAATACAGTGAAATGAACTTTTCCCTTATATATGTTATCCATGCATTAACATTTGATATTATGATATGTGATATTTTAAGTATAATAGAATTTAATTTATCATAAAAAATAAGGTTTAAGGTACTAAAATGTTTAATCATATATAATTAATTAGAATAAAATATTTTTAAAATCTTATAAATTTTAGGATAAAATTCATTTTATATAACAAACATTAAAAATAACACTTTCAAAATTGTATGTATATAGATCAGATAAAAAAAGTTGTTAAAATGAAAAATAAAAACAATGTTAAATATTGTTTTTATACTAGTTTGGCTGATTTCAAGGAAGGAATATAGGTGTTTGTGGAGTTCAATAATGGTGAATTTGAGGATGATGGTAAAAAATTTGAAATTATTGGAGAAATTGTTTCTAAAACTGAAGTAGAAGAAAGGATTCAACCTATTTCTAAGCTCTCACAACTAGTTGACACCCCCCTCTTTATAAAAAATATTAAGAGACCATATGCCTTCATCCCCCACCTCTATTTCCATATATTTTCACCCATTCTTACTATTTGTGGGTTATAGAATTTCATCCCCATTAATTTGGGGGGCTCTATTCTTTGTGTATATTTATTGACACTCGGAAAAATAACATTTGGTAGTTTTTGAGAATTAAATCCCACACTTCTAAAAATATGAGATAAAATTGACAAAATATAGGTAGTATAAACTAAAAAACCCCACTTCGAAGTTCCAACCGAGATTATTTCCACTATACACATTTTTTTATTTTCCATTGTTTTTTTTTCTATATTTCTTGTATGTTTAAAATTATATAGTAGATTAGAGAATAACTCAATTTTAAAATTCCCAAAATAAAATCAGGTTATTTTTTTCCTTATCTTTGATTTAACTACCAAATTATTTTGAATTTTTCATATCTTAAATGGATGTTATTTTAATATAGATGGGTGGGTGTGTTAACCTTATTTCTTTTCATTATTTTTTATCTATTTATGAAGATTTATCCTCAATGAATATTCATTTTCATTTTTACTTTGCATTGATCTCGAGACTGTTGAATTTTTTTTTAATGAAATAAAATTTCAAATTACTTGTTATTTAGAACCATTATCTATAATTATATTTTACAAAAAAATTATGACTTTGACCAATTATAAAAATATATTCCCATAAAACATAAAATATAATTAATTTTTCAATCATGTGAGTTTATTTAAAATACTTTGACAAATTTTTCATAATATGAGTCAATTTTTGAATTTTTGTGAGAACTATAACAAGTGATTATTTACATTGCAAACATTGAGTGTTAATAATTTTTTTTAAATATGATTAAGACACTTATTTTGATTTCCAAATTTTTATTTCTTACATACCTTTTACATTAACCTGTTTCTTCACATAGATTCTAAAAAATGACTTTATAGATTTATGCTACATTAAAAGATATTTTTTTATTTCCTACCTTCAATATTAAAATTTTGGAATAGATATTTCAATATTAAGTGCGGAGGAAGAAATATTCATGTGTATTTTTCAAAGAAACTTTTTATAGGGTATGTGGGGTGTGTGTAATTATTATTTTTAGTGTTTAAAGTACAAACATGGGTTATAATCATCATTAATACATAATTTATATCTTCATTTTATCCAAATAAATAAATAAAAATATAAAAGAAAAAAAAATAAAAAAATAAATATGAGGTTCGATTATTCATTATCATTACATTTAGGATTATTGATTAATTTAGTTCAATTATTTTCCATATTATCTTCCATTTAATAAAATTTAAAATATTTTAAAACTGGGGAATTTATATGAACTCATTCATTGCAATAATTTTTTGAATCACAGACCATGATATTAAAATGCGTTGTGTGGTGTGTCACATTTGTAACTATATTTGAGTAACCAAATTCCTATGATTTTAAATGAGAATTCATGTTTTATACTTAATAGTTTAACCTCAAATTTAAGACAGAATATTTTGGTTTCTTTACCAAGAAACCGTTTGGCATAAAAATCACCCTAAAAAGACCTCTTTATTGAATTGTTTCTATTCATAATGGGGTGTCAAGATGAGAATTAAAATATTCCTATGGTTATAATTTTATTTACAAGTATGAAAATAATTTCCAAATAATTTTAACTTGAGTTAAGTGTGACATCAATTTCCATATAAAGTATGTTTTTATTTGGTCGTGATTGGAATTTTAAGCCCAATCAAATTTAAATGATAAAGAATAAAATCAAAGGGAATTTATTTTTATATATGTTACATCATTGACTATATTTTGTAAATTATCTTCTAAATTATATCATTATTGATTTTGAGTGAATTTTATATGCATATTTAAATATTTTTCCCATAAGTGAAAATTATTACGTGTGGGTGTTTTATCACATAGTGAACTCTCCTATATTTTCACCTGTATTCATGTGAATTATATTTTTTAAATTATTTAGTTATGAATAATTTAATTGATTTTCATTCAACCATCACTTCAAAATTATTATACGGTAATAAAATAAAAAGGGAAACTTTCTTGTTTTAGTAATTCCATAGAATATTATCAGTTTTTTATTTTTTTTCAATGCATCCATTTTATATATCTAAATTAAATAATTCATTTTTTATAGCAATAAATTGAAATTGGGATCTATTTAATTAAACTACAATAATTATTTAGTCTGATCATAGGATGAAAAAAGAATCATACAAATTTTGTAAAGAAATATTTTCACAGTTTTCATGTTTGTTAATTTTGGGCCCATATGTCCAAAATTTTAGACCTAAATTTTCCAAATTTTTTTGGATATATAATATTCTCCCTGTAATAATTAATTAAACTATAAAATGTTGATTTTTTTGTCATTTCAATGTCCAATAAATTCATAATAAATTAAATCATTGGAATTTAGAGAATCTATTATGCTAGAAAATTAATCATTAGTAATGTGGGCTTAATCCTTTCTAAAATTTTCCAATTATGTTAAATAATGATTGTTGAAATTGAATATGTATCTAGAAGACTTCCTAGAAAAACAATTTTCTAGATCCAAACATTTAATAGAGAAACCATTCATAAACATAGAAATGATTGATTTAGAGTGAAAATTACAAACCTCCCTAGATTAACAATTTTCACGTGGTCTTATTTTCAATAGATTTCAATTTTCATAAGCTAATGTGGGGATTTTTAGTTCATAATAGTATTAAAAAAATTAATATATATAATTATTTTTCAATTTTTCACTTTAATTTTTTTTCTATTTTTTGATTCACCCTTCGTGGTTCTCTCATCTCCATAGTGATGGAGAATTGAGAATTGTAATTTTTTTCGGGGTAGTATTGATGCTTATAGTTTTTTATATTTCAGTTTTTTCTATTTATTCTATTCTATGAATTTATTTGTGGTTTAACGATTTAAATTTTTTATTTTCCCCCTTTTTACTATCATGCATTTCCCTCTTCCTCATATATATATATATATATATATATATTCATTACCATCACTATATCTGACATTAATGTAATGAATTTTGACATGGACAATGTTGTTCAATGAAGAGGCATCATCTCTGATTTTAGGAAGATTGTTACCTTCATACAAAGTTATTGGTGTGGGGGCATATAAATTTAAATTTTGAAATTTTTAGTTATACCTATTCAACTCCACATTCAATAGATTATATAGAAATATATTTTAAATAAAAATTATGGAAACACTATGTACTTCTATAAAATAATATTCATTCATAATAACCTATTTATGTATTATTTTTCATTTTATATATTTTGATATAATTTATATATATCTATATCATATTCATTTTAAACCCATATTCTTTTAGTTTTAATTTATTATTATATTTTATATTGTTCTAGTTTGTGATAATAGTGAATTAGTGGGTGTGTGTGTGTGAGTGGTAACCTCAAGAAATTAGACCATGGTGGGAACTATTATACATACCTAGGTAAAAATATTAAAATTATATTGAAGAAAAATCAGTCTCTTTATTTTATGTCATATTTGGGCAGGTGCATTTGTTTTATGCACTATTTTTCATTAAAAACAAAAAACAAATATCATAAAAATAGAAAATGATTACAAAAATATTTGTTTCAATGATGGTGTATCATAGTGACCATTCATATATTTTTCTTATTTATAGAAAAAATATTGATCCCACCAATGAATATTCTCTGACGCATAAAGTAAAAAAACAAAAAAAATTCATGAACTAGTTAGCAGCGAAATGGAAATAATTTCCACTTTTATGAAAGAATTATAAAAGGATTCATAAGAAAAATTATATTTACCCACTTAATTTTTTATCAAATAAACTTTTTGTAATGGTTAATTATATGCATTAGATTTAATTTATTTATATTCAAATTGAATTTGGGACATTTCTCATAACACACACATTTATTTTTTTATTAGAGCTAAAAAATATTTGTATACTTTTAGGGTTGATTTTGTAGGAACTGAAATTCCAATTGATCATCCACACATTGATAATAGAGAATTAGTTTCTTTTATCACTATTAAATTCCATGATGTAATTTCTTAGGATTATAAATAGTTTTACAAAATATAAATTTTCCATTGCTCACTCCAAAAATTAATTAAAAAAGGAAATACATTATTAGAATGAGTTTTAGGATGAAATTTATGAATAAGATACATTTTTTGGAGCGTTAATTTTATATAAATTTCATTGATACAAAATTAAAATATAAGACCCATTTTATTTATTTTATATAATCCTCAATAAATTAGAAGGACCAAAAATTTGTTAAAGTTGAAGCATCAATTGTCGATATCAGGGAATGAATGGAGGATCCAATTGAGTTGTGTACTGAAACATAAAAGGATGAAGGTACAAAAATAGATATCATTGACAAATTGTATTTTGAACCAAAAATAAATGAAAATATATGTCTTATTATGAAGTCTCCATCGCCATTTGAAGCTACTACTCTATTCAAATAAGGCTGAGATCTCATCTACCTTCTCCCACCACTCTTTTAACTTCCATTTCTTTTATTCCTCTTTCTTTGAGGTTGCAACATTTCATCATTTTTTATTTGTGTTTATCTATTTTGATATTCTAGTAATGGACACTAAAAAAATAGAACATAATAGTTTTTTTCATGAAACCCCACACTACTTCATACTAAGGATTAAAATTTGACAGATTCTGGTTATGAAGAGTATAATATACAATAACCACTTGGAGGTTCAAAAAAAGATTCTTCCCCTTCAATCATTCATTTTATTTATTTTTAATATAGTTAATTTCATTTACTTTTTTCTTCCATTACTGTAAATTTAAAATGTGTTATTAGTTTAGAGCTTAAGTGAAGTCTTTCATTTCCATAAAAAATGTAGTTTTACTCTTTCGTTATCATTTATTTTTTACCTATATTTTGAATTTGTTTACATAAATAAATGGCAGTAAAGTTTAATTTTAGGGGAATGTTATCATTATTTGATGATTTTTTATTTCTTTTTTCATATTTTACAAAAAATATAATTTAATTAATATACATTATAATTTTTTCATATATGATGTTTTGAGAGAGTTGACATTATTATTGAATAATGGTATTTTTATGTCATTTTTTATGTAGATGTTATTCATAAAATTTTATTTTCAACATATTCAATTAATTTGAAAAATTTTACAAATAGATCCCCATACAACCATATATATGATATAAATTTTGTAGTATTTTAATTTATTTAAATTTCCATTGATGTATTATTCATAGTACCCTAACATTTATGAATGAAACATGGAATTTGTGTGATAATTATAACGTCTGATTATTTATTTCTCTAAGATTGAGTTTTTATAATATATTTTTAAAATGATTTAGGAAATTTATCATATAGACACTGTATCTTACCATAATTTCCATGTAATTTTTTTAATATGGAATTCCTTCAAAACTGTGAAATTCAACAACACATTTTTTCAAGGCCTAGAGTGCCTAAATGATCGGTCTGTAAATGTTTAGCTTTAAATAATATGTATGAGAGGTTTACTGAAAATGTGGAATAACCCTTAAACGGGTGCCAAGATCTGAAATCTGATTGCACCATTCTGCTTGGGATGGTGGGTATATCCAAGGCACAACATAACATTAGTCACCGCAGCCCCCCGGTGAGAAGATCCGAAAACGGAATAACCGTAAATAAAATAATTAAATAAAAATTATTTTCTTTTTAAAATTCTTATACCTCACAAATGGTGACTCAGATTAAAATTCTGAGACCACCGATTAGCTTTTGAGGGTATGCTTTCCTTAGGAAGATCGATACATTGTTCAACTCAAGTCAATGGTTGAAGTTTGTTTTTGGCCATTTATAAAATAATTAAAAAACATTCATTTTATGGTCAAATACCTATAACTTGTAAATGGTAACTCAGATTGAGTATATGATACTACCATTGATCTTGTGATGGTGTGTCCCCTTAGGTGGAGCCTAAAGTCAACTAGTGTTGGTGAGGGTGATTGTTAACCTTTTATGAACATTTTAGGATAAGTTCAGTAAATGTGCGAGTGAGATTTTATAACTTTTGAACCGATGCTCGGATCAGAAAATTGAGGGCATCATTGAATTGGGAATACCAGGATTCACCATAAAATGAATTAACTTAGTCTCGAAAGGGAAAAGAGAAAAATTATTTTTCGTAATTTTCAATAAAAATATTGAAATAATTTAAAGTAATTATTTTAGTTCATTTCTTGTCGTGGGGTTACAGACGATGACAACGCGGGGCAATGACAAGGCAGCGGCTAGGTTCATTAATGGAGGATCAATAATGGCTTGTTTGAAACTGTGATGCTGTTTTCTTATTGGGTAATTAAATGTGGTTCTTTAAATGACGGTAACATACTATGTATTATTAATGGGTGCAACATTGATGTGACTTTTGTTTTTCTAAATAATCCAACATGTGGGGTTTGGGATTTAAAACATAGAGGTTTCTTTGACTAAACTCTTAAGAATTTCCTCTCTATTTAAGAACGATGAAGAATTCCCCTAGGACTCTATTGACTTCAACGAACATTAAAAAATGGTTCCGGAAGCATCATTGACACCTGGAATCACTGAGAATGAATTCATTGTCATAGAACATCCAAGATGTAGGCTTTTACATTGTGTTTAAATTCCCTGTCCATCGTTCTAAAAAAAGAACACAGATCAACTGATGAATGGGTTGATGCATTGATCAGAAGTTCTTGTGGGAGGGTGTTTGACTTGGGGTTTTGTGGGGTATTTTTTGATAGCATGGTTTTAATTCAATCCATGAACCTTCCCCTTATTTCAACTTCTAACACAGAGTGCCTAGGCCGACACAAATAAGGATCGAGCACCTCTGCTCATGTGTTATTTGTGACCATATTATCAAAATTACATCACAACAGTTCTGAGGCCTTCAAGGTGAAGAGGGTGATCCCCAATGACTATAGGCACAGGCGGAGCGAAGAATGGACCACTATAGCACATTTGGTTGTCCGTCAATAAACCTTCTGGTGCATCGGCGTCAATGGTAGCAGTAGCGGGGACCAGAAGTGGCCCATAGCTGTGGCCACGGGTGGAGGGTTGGTGCATGCCGCAGTGGTTAGAGGCCACAACGGTGAGGAGGTGCAGAGGAAATTAGTTCCAGTTGGAGGAGCGGCCACATCTGGCCACTCAGTGCACTAATGGAACATGCTCTGTTGACTGTATGTAGGAGGAAACAGTTAGTCATTCGGCCGACCGTATAGGATGAATGGTGGGTGCCATCTGGAATCATTGGCTGGACAACAGGACACAGCCGAGCCACATCTGGGCTAGAGAACCAGACCACTCTGCGGGCTGATTTTTTATAGGTGGTCCACGCTTCGCCTGGCGGGCCAGGGCAACCGCAGGCTGGACCCGCGGTCCAATGAACCGGACTCGCGCCACTGTGTGGAACTTGTGTCGCTATGACATACCCATCTTATCGGGCCGGACCTAGGGGCCGAATGTTCTAGCTTTCCTAGACCCATGCTAGACCCGCATCGGACCCTCGAACCAGGTCGGGTTGGGTCGGTCCGACCGGGTTGAACCGGACTCGGACCTGACTGGCCCCATTTCACTAATACACTAACAGCAATCAGATCAGGTGTCCGATTAACTCACTGTATACGACACAAGGACACATGAGACAAGGAAATTTTTTATAGATACTATATATATATATATGTGTGTGTGTGTGTGTGTGTTTATATATATTGGTGTATGGCCAAGTTGGATCGGACATGAATCCAACCACAATGTTTTTATGAAAATGCATATATCATATAGACCGAGTGTCTGATTGATGTACTGCTTATTGCATTGTGATCCTTACTACAAGACGATATTTTGGGTTTGTCATTGTGGGACTCCGTGGTGGTTGATGTATGACTGAGGGATTCGGGAGAGGATCCTCCTAGAATCAGGCATCGTAAGTTCAAAATCCAGTGGTTGGTTGTGACGTGAAGAATAAAGAGTGAACCTTCTTGGATCAACATAAAATAATCCATTCGTGGATCAAAATAAAAGCGAACCATCATGGATTAGTAGTACCGTGAATCGATGTGGATCATCCATAAAGAGACCCACCATGGATCAACAATTGAGTGACCATTTGTAGAACATCATTAGAGTCACTCTTCAAGGATCAGAAGTATCGTGACCCGACATGGATCAGCCATAAAGCAACCAACCATAGATCAGCAGTTGAGAGACACTTTGTGGATCGGCAGTAGAGAGACCCTTCATGTATTAGTATAAGAGTGAACCTTTGTGGATCAGCAGTACATAGACCCTTCATGGATCAGTAGAAGAACATCTCAATAGAATAAGATGATCCATCTTTACAACTAAACATCCTTACCTCTTTACTTTATGTTATACCTAGTGTGGTATGACTTTTACTTTGTGCCATGTGATTGAGATCATGCTTTGTGAGTTTTCCATGTGGAAGTCCTAGAGACCTTTGTGGGTATCAATGTCCCTATTGAATATTTTTATAGTCACCCCTACATATGTTTTCCATCACCTTGTTGTGTGTTGTGTAGATGACAGAAAGCTTGACTGCGACATTGGAGATTCAGGGCTAGACGGTACAAGGAGATGACCGATTGACGTGGTGAGCCACAATGATGAGTGGTACCTACCCTTCAAGAAGCATCCTTGATGGATGATCTCTAGATCTATTTTTTCCTCTTTGTTGTACTGCACTTTTAGTTGGACTTTTATACTGGCCCTTTTTTCTTTCAGTACATACTTTTACTCTTAGTGGAAGTTTTTAGTTGTGGTTGTACTTATCCTTTTTCATTGTGTTTTGGTTGTGTGCAGTGTGCCATGTCTATGTGTGTACATGTTTAAATGAAATTCCTTCCCTTTCCATGTTTCTCCAATCCACTGCTAGCCACCATCCCCTAGCCTATGGAAGGAAGGCTTGGGTTAATCGTGGCATGGGCCCCAGCGGGACAGGTCATGAAAAAGTGGTACTAAAGCACATTTGGTTCTACTAAAAGAACTAAGAGTCTGTATTCTCAATGGGAAAAATAGTGTTATGTTTCTTGATTTTTGATTTCCATCCTGGGAGTCTAGTGTTGGTGTGGCGGCCGACGTATCCATACACCAGGACTCTAAATTCCGTTTTCTAACTCGGTACATGAAGACACTAGTTGCATGTGTTTTGAAAATGTTTTCCTCTTTATCTCTTTTGATTCATCTCACCATGTATAGCCTTTTGATCATGGTTCAACTTGATTCTCTTTCAAGATTCCTCAACGCAGATAGCCAGCAATGTTTCTAGTGTGTGACCATGAGGATTTTCTACAAAGTGATGAGGATTTCATACAAGGATCATTGCCTAAGATGATACCTTCGGGTGGGGTCCCAATAATACAACTGCATATTGGTCAGTAGTTACTACTCGCGCTACCTCTAGAGGAAGCACGTAGGCTCAGTTCCTTACACAAGTTTCAGTGACTGATACCCCTCAGGTTTTGAGGCATTCCCAACTCATAGGTGGCTATGTACTACCTTGTGGCGGTGAATGAGTTTCCATCTAGCGGGGGAACCATTAAATCCAATGGCGGCCCAAGTAGTCATCCTTATACATGATTCAATAGGGAAAAGAAAGGGTTTAGATTACCCTGATCTTACGATGAGGTGACTCTTCTGTGGATAGAGATTGAGAACCTTCCTCAGAGAATGTGTCTCTTGCCATAAAATGCTAAGGGTTATTTGTTCCCAAGAGCTTGTATAGCTTCGGTCGGATGACATGTCTGTATCTGAGTATTTGTTAAGGCATACCGACCATTCTAGGTACTTGATTAATAAAATAAGACCTTTTATTTATGGATCGAACCTCTGAGCATGATGTGTTTAGGGTCCTCCAAGACATAACTATTCCTCTATAAATTTCTACTTATGTTAGGGTGCTAGGGAGAACCTTTGTGGTTGAAAATTCATTCGCTGAGCAGATACATCCAATGAATGTCAGCAGTGGGAAACAGGGAAACCAATGTTAGTCTCAGAGACATAGATTAATAAAATTATTCGAGAAGAGGAAGTGATAGAGAGTAGCTACATGCGGTCAAGGATTATGACCCAAGGGCTCCATGAATGATTTGATGTCCAGTATGTGTTTAATACTAGCTACCGTATTGATAAACAAAGGTACTAATCATTCCTTCTTGTCACAAGTCTTGTTTAATAACTAGAGTTTCAAGTTAAAAAATTTAATTGATCATTACATCTGGAGATACCTATGGAATGAGACTCAATAATCACACTTACATCGAGGGTGTGATACTACCCTCGAGTCAAGAGTTTTGGTTGGAGCCACTTGGTGGTAGTGTCAAGGCCTTAAGACATTAGTCGAGGTTTGGATAGGTCATCCATAGTTGATTCTCAGATTGACTATTTTATGAAAAATGATGTTGTATATCTGCATCATTGGAATGTGATTTTTCTTGGTCAGAGAAAAATGAATCCCTGGGATCACTGAATGGAAAAATGCATAGGAGGGTACAACCGATCACTCTTGAGTTATCCAGCCTTACCCTCATCGCAGTAAGTGTTTTGAGTTTTCATTCCCAACAGTAGTGGAAATATGATGGATCATCCTTTCAAAGGATGTTTCAATAATTTCCTACCCACAGGGGGAGGGACATATGTATCATTCTACACCCTGATATGGCACTGATATTAGCATCATTATATTAAAGGGCTTTCATAGTGTTTCTCATGCTGGAGCGTAGGTGGAGAACTTATAAAGGAAGGGCATAGTAATTCCCAGTGTTCGAGTTTATGTGTGTACTACTATAACCTTTACCAAGTGGCCATATAGAGAGAGTACCAACTACTAAAGGGTCTATGGGAACATCAATCAAATAAAGGGGTAGCCATATGCAAGGATGGAAAGATGCATGTAAGGTTTTCAGTAGTTGAGACATCAGTGATTGTTGGAGTTACTCCATAACTATGACCTTGAAGGAGTATATACTATTGGGATGGAGGAATTGGTGGAAAACATTATCAGCATGAGGTTTAGTTTACAGCTATTGAGTAATGCGACAGAGAAACTATCTGCAGTGTAGATATCCTTCTTGGATGATGATGGAGCACCTTACCTCCAGTCTATGAATGTGACTCCCCCACTTCTTCTACGAGTTAGGGAGGCACAACATATGGATATTGACGGCGTGGCCCGAAGTGCTCAGATAACCTTGGGATAGGCTCTAGATGGATTTTCGATAAGTGGGGAGCACTTCATCCTTTTTAGCGGACATACAATGGTACCAATGAAATTATGGGAGGTGGTGTTGATAGAATACAACACACCCCCTTGGGAGGTATATAATGGTATGGAAAAGATGTACCAGGACCTCCGACATTAGTACTGTTTGTCAGGGATTAAGTAAATGATGGCAGTGTATTTTTTTCAATGCCTTTCTTGTCAGCAAGTGAAACTTTAGCATCAGGTTCCAGTATGCTTGAGAACAAATTTTACCCACAAAACGTTTGTTTGATGGATCATACCATTAAGACCTTGGAAGAAATGAATTGTTCTTGTGTCATGGAGTTTTGGTCATAACTGGGAGTACCACCCACCACTAGTGGAGTTTTCTTATAGACATATCTATCACTCCACTGTTGGGAAGGAGCCGTTTGAGGACTTGTATGGGCAGCCATGCAGATCACCTCTATACTTGTAAGACATAGGGGTGTCAATACTTAATGGTTGATAGTTGGTACGAGATACCCTTGAGATAGTATAGATCATCCATGAGTGGATTATAGCTGCACAGAGCAGACAGAAGTCTTATGCTGATAGAAGATGGAGACCCTTGGAATTTGAGGAGGGCGGTCATGTTTTTTTTTGCCTCAATCTGACAAGGATTATGGAGACTTGGGATGGGGTGGGAATCTATCTCTGAGTTTCATCATAACTTTTCAAATATATAGTAGTTTTGACGAGGTGGCGTATTTCCTAGCTCTTTTCCCATATATTCACTGAGTGCACAATGTTTTCCATGTGTCATTGTTGAGGGGGCACATGCTTGATCCATCACATGTCATCGATTGGGGGGAGCTGGATATTGATGATGGGGAAACATTTGAATAGTTCCCTGTAGTGATAGAGGATCAACAAGAGAGGGTCCTACGTGGGTGGGAAATTACTCTAGTACACATCTGATGGATGCACAAGAATCTCCATGATATGACATGGGAGTGGGAGGCCCAAATTCATTCTCAGTACCCCTATCTTTTTGTTTTTTTATTGCATTTTCAGTTGGGGACGTAAAGACCTAAGGTGGGGAGAATTTAACATCTCAAAATTTTTGTGTAATGTTTTATATATGGAATTATTTTGAGACCACAGAAATCGATTGCACCTGATTTCGAGCACCAGAATGCCTTGAATGATCCATTGAAAAATGCATAGCTTTAAATAGTGGGCATGGGCAGTTTTCCTGAAAAGGTTAAATAACCCTTACCTGGGTGCCTGGATCAGAAATCGGAGGGCACTGTTTTTTTAGAGATGTTGGATTTACCATAGGCATGACATATGTTCTGTCACCACATACCCTAGGGAAAACCCCGAAAATGGATTAATAGTAAATAAAATAATTAAATAAAAATTATTTTATTTTTTAAATACATTTAACTCACGAACAGTGAATCAGATTAAAAATTTGAGACCTTCACTGAGCTCATGAGGGTATGGTTTCATTAGGTAGATCGTAACACTGGTTGGTGCGAGCCAATGATGGAAGTAATTTTTTGGCCGTAAATAAAATAATTAATTAAAAATTATTTTATTATCAAATACTTATAATTTATAAATGGTACTAATATTGGAAATCTAATATTTCCATTGATATCGTGAGGCATTTCCCCCCTTAGGCAGATATTAACCTCGAATGGTGTGGGTCGAGGGTGAATTTTAATTTTTTTTCAAAACATTTTTTAAGGTACGCTTAGTAAATGTGCAAACCATATTTTCTATCATTTCAACCAGTGGGCGGATCAAAAATCTGAGGGAACCACTGAATTCAGAATGTTGGGATTAGACAAGAAGTGACTAAAATTAACCTAAATGTGTAGATAAAAAATGTTATTTTGGGGACTTTTTAAGAAAAATAATAAAATATTTTAAATTTGGCTCAGTAAATGAGGCTAATTTAATGAGAGTTATTAATGGGAGTAGCACCTCTTCAGTTTTTTGTTTTCCTTAAATAATACGACGCATGGGGTTTGAGAATTAAAACATGGAGGATTCTATGAAAAAACACTAGAGAATTTCTTCTCTAGCCAAGAATGATGAAGAACACTGGCATGAATCCATTGTCTTCGAAGAACCTCGAAAAATGGAGATGGAAGTGACGTCGACACCTTGAAACCTCATGAATGAATTCAACGACATCAAACGTCAAAGTGGTTGGGATTTAATTTAAGTTTAGACTCCCCATTATTGATTCTAAAATAATGAGCATAGATCCATAAATGTATGGGTTAATTTGCAGATCTGATGTTCTTGGGGGTGGGTTTTTCAATTGGGGTTTTTTTCAGGATTTTCCAATAGTAGAATGGTTTTACTTCAATCCACAAACCCCCTCCCTATTTAGACCTCTATCGTGGAGGGTTCGGGCCAACACGAACAAGGCCTGAGCACATTCTCTTTTTTGTTCCTGGTGACTGTATTCTTGAAATGATTACACAACAGTTTTGAGGCCTTTGTGATGAAGGGAGAGGTCCCCGAGGACCATAGGCTTAGGTGGCACCATGAACGGATCACCAGAGCACGTCTGATGGTCTGCTGAGAAACATGCTGGCGCACTGGAAACATCACCAACGATGGCGGCAACACCGACGGTGGCTGCAGGAGGAGGGTGGAGGTGCACTTGCAACATCATTGAAGATGCTAGAAGCCCCAACCGTTTCTGGGGGTGGAGGGTGGCGACAGACTTTTTAGCATGTCGGGCAGTGAGGAGGTGCGGTGATCGTTAGTGCCGCAAGGAGGAGTGGCTGTGTCTGGGCGCTCGGGGCATCTGGTGCACACGGACCGTCAACCACATGCATGAGGAAATGGTCGGACACTTGGCCTACCGTGTTTGACAAAAAAGTGGTGCCAGATGGAGAACTAGATTACACCGAGCCACGTCCGGCTGGAGAACGGGCCTGCTCCGCATGTCGGGTTTCTCCAGGTGGGTTGCACCCCAACAAGCGGACCGAACTCGCAGTGCAATGGGACGGACCTACGGTCCCACAGGCCATACCCACACTGTCAGGCCAGTTTCATGGGCCCAATAGGCTGGATGTTCCATAACCATGCTAGACCCACATTGGACCCTCGGACCAGGTCGGGTCGGGTCGGTCCAGCCCCGTCGAATCGGACTCGGACAGGAGCAACCCCATTTCACTAAAGCATCAATAACTATCAGACCGTGCGTCCAATTGATGAAATATCATAGGCACATGGGACCTTCTGACAATATGGTCCTTTAGAGACACTCTATATGAATTTTTTAAGAGGTTGGCATATAACTGGGTTGGATAAGACTCGAATCAAAAAATAACCTTTTTACCAAAATTCTCATATCTTATAGACTGGGCGTTCGATCGACACACCGCCTATTTTGTTGGGACCATTTTGACAAGATGGTTATTTTGGGTGATAATTTATGTGTCTTCATGGAATTTGAAGTACGACCGATATCTTAGGGAGAGGATCCTTCATGAATCAAGTGTTTAAGTGAAGAATCGAGTGGTTGGTTGTGATGTGATGAATGAAGAGAAACCCTTTATGGATCGGAATAAAAGAGAACATTCGTAGATCAGCATAAAAGAAACCATTCATGTATCGGCATAATAGTGACCCTTATTGGATTATTAGAAGCATGAAAAAATGTGAACAACCATAGAGAGACCCATCGGGGTTCAGTAGTTGAGTGACCCTTTTTGGATCAGTATGATAAAGGTCCTTCGTTAATTTGCAGTAGCGCGACCCAATGTGGATCAGCTGTAGAGCGGCCTATCGTGGATCAGCAGCTGAGAGACCCTTTTTGGATCTACAGTAGAGAGACCCTTTGAGGATCAGTAGTAGAATGACCCTTTTTTGGATCCACAGTACAAATACCCTTCATGGATCAGTAGCAGAACCTCTCAACAGAATAAGATGATATTGCTTTACGACTAATCATCCTTACATCTATACATTATGTTATATGTGTTTTGAGAATTATTTTACATTATAGCATGTGATTGATATCATGAAATTTGTTTTTTTCCTTTAGGAATTCTAAGAGTCCTTCAAGGGTCTCAGGGTCCCTACTGAGTATTTTTATACTCACCACCGCATGGGCTTTGCCCGCACCATGTTGTGTCTTGTGCGGACGACTGACAGCTTGACTCAGACATTAGAGAGCCAGGTCTAGATGGTACAAATATGTGACCGATAGATGTGGCGAGCCATAGTGATGAGTTTTACCAACCCTTCAAGTAGTATCCTTGGCGGATGATCTCTAGATATGGTTTTTCATTTTTTGTTGTACTATTATTTCTATTGGGCTTTCATATTTGACCTTTTTTCCTTTAGTACTTACATTTACTCTCAGTGGTGGTTTTTAGTGGTTGTTGTACTACCACTCTTACATTGTGTTTTTCAATGGTGTATTGTGCCATGTTTTTGTGTGTATAGGTTTAAATACAATTACTTCCCTTTTTAGGTTTCTCTTTTCCGGTGCCAGTCACTATGTCCAAGACTATGGAAGGCGGGCTTAGGGTAGTTATGGAATGTTCCCTGGGGGGGTATGGGTCATGACAACATCATTTTGAACTTGATACCTACCATTTATAGAAACGATTTTTTATATTTATAATCCATGAATTATGTTGTAGGTTTAATTCATATTACATGTTTATTTTCCTATACCAAACATGACTCTAAATATTTCACTACTACAAATAAAACCTCTACCGATACATATAGACCAATAGTTTGAGAATATTTTTGGTATCTGTATGATTTTATGTTTACTATACTATTAGTTTAGTCAAAAAATTGGTATTGGTATGGTGTATGGAAACCTATAAAAAATCGGCCAATATGTTGGTATAGGTATAACTATACAAATGATTTTCTCAACCCATTTTTATTGTTTTTTCTTATTGTCACCTAGAACAATGATTTGGCTAAAACATTGGTATAAATGACACCATTATTCGTATATAATTTTAAAATTAACATTGAATAATTAACAACTAATATATATATATATATATATGTGATCCTAATAGTTGTTATAGAAGAGTGGTAAGGCATTTGGGAAACAATTTAGATATTATGAGTTCATTTATCATCATTAATGTTCTTTAAATGAATACATATACAATAGGGTTTTATTAAACCTTTTTATAGGTATTTAAATTGAAACTACACATTCAAATGGTTTTGGAATAGGTAGTATAGACCACTTATACCAGCAATTTGGGAAAACCTTTGGTATAGGTCATTCTTGATTGAAATTCACTGAAATGATCATTAAACCCTTAGTATATGTTATACAGATGGGTTTTGAGTCCTATAAAACTAGTTCCCAAAAATTTTTATAAACATATATCTTGTGCTGTTTTGGCATGGATATTTCTAGTTTCATTGTGGGGGACAATCATCTTGTTCTTATTCTTTGGTAAAATAATCCTTGTTAGGTGTGCAGAGTTTGTGTTATTATCATATGGAGTGGGGAGGGTTTGGGAATGGGTCATTATCATAATTTATGATTCATTTTTATCATGTTTTTTCTATACAAAAAATAAATTAAAATGGTGGAAAATAATAAAAATAATAAATAGAGATGATATATAATACTTAATTATGTGTACTTTTATTATTTTTCATTCATTAACTATATTTCATTCTTATCTCAACATTCATCATTTTTTATAAGTGAAATGAGAAAATGTGATATTTGGGGTGATTTTCTTCTTTTAAATCATTATTTGAAACATGGTACCCTCTATTCACAATGGTTGTGATGTGTATAAAATTTATGGGGGTAATTAAGTGAATAAATTCATGGGATTTTACTTGAATATTCTTTCATTATATTTCATAATTAAACATCTTATATATAGGATAATTTTTTTAAAAACTACCACAAACCCTTAGACCCTAAAATAACTTTTAAAATCACTCATTATTGGAGAATGTTTTATGTACCACATTGTACATTTTTGAAACTTTTCGAAGACCTATGAAGATACTATTGAGAATCCCATATGAAATATAGACATTAGAAGTGCATTCATATGATGAAAAAAATGGAGAAAACATATTATTGGATGTGGATACTTGCAAATTCAATGTGCAAGAACTTTTAAGAAACACATTCAACGTCATCACCAAATTTGGTTTCACTTACACATTCCTATTTACTATTTATCACAAAACATTCAACAAGTTTAATGAAACTGAAAAAAGATCATCTTGAACTAAATAAAGGATTTAAGTGGATTGAAATTTCATCCTACATCCATGAGGATAAGAATCATAATTCTTAATTTCATTGGGAGTATAAGGATACTATAACATGTGACTAGGAGAACATGTTCATCAATAATTCATATGAATGTCCAAAAACATAGTAAAGTTGTCCAACTCCATGATATGGATGGTCTCATATAGTCATTAGGTAGCACCAAATTGCTATAATTTTTGGAATCTATTTACTGCATTATTCAACTTTTGACTCCCTATTTCATTCATCATTCCAACTACTAATCACTAGTAAAATAATAGTTCTCCCAAAACCTCAATCATTTTTGAAAATTTCATGCATGGAAATATTCCAATGTAGACCCTATCATATTTCTATGATTGTATAACCTAATGGTCTTCTAGATTATTTGAACATCATGTTCAATAACCATAGTAAGTTCAAAAATAATCCTATAACCTCACATTCATCTAATGATAACATATTAAACTTATCGGACAAGACTAGTGGGTCATTCAATGTTTCTCCATCAAGTTAACTTACTCCATTTATTAATACGACTTCACAACATCTCAACAATATCCTACTTGAAGGGACCTTCAATGATTTTATAACATCCTCCAAAAACACTGAAAAACATCATCTAGTCTACCTACAGTACATCCGATGATCCTCTTATATTATATTCCATTCAAACTAGTATAACTAAGGTACAATTCTTCCTTAGGATCGCATTGATTATAGTCCTTGTGAACATATCCTTAGGGTTATATTTTCTAACTATCATCCATAACCCTATCAATTTGTGATTGATTTCTTGAAATCTATCTTAGTGTGGTCCCTCCAAAGGAAAATACAATCATAGTTATTACACTTCAAATAATACGAGTCTCCCTAAATGTCTACATCCACATTACTATATGGTGAATCCTTATCTTGAAGTAAAGGATTTTAAATTCAATTCCTTTTAGTTATCTCAAAATCAACTTGACAATATCCCAATGCTCTTTCCCAAATTTGACTTAAACCATCTAACAACTCCCACTACATGTGTAAGAATCATTCAAGTGAACATTGTGTCACACATGAGAC
This sequence comes from Viscum album, assembly GCA_963277665.1. Lineage (NCBI taxonomy): Eukaryota > Viridiplantae > Streptophyta > Magnoliopsida > Santalales > Viscaceae > Viscum > Viscum album. The sequence goes on along the minus strand of OY728140.1, from coordinate 1,228,556,725 downwards.
ATCCTACCACTAATGCATATAATATTTTTGTAATGTCATTTGTATCTTCAACCATTTTTGTTTCTTATTCATCATAATGTTTACAGATTCAATGAAGAGGAGTTGAAAAATATTTAAATCTAGTCATCTAGAAAATTTATATAATATTCTAAACATAATCTTTCTGATATAAAACCAAACATTCAATCATCTTTTCAGACTCAATATTTAAAACCATTATTGCCTTCATTTCTCGGATATCTTTCATTTCAAAATTTCTTAAACAAGTCCTTATTCAACTCTTGGATCTATATGATTTATGGAAAAATAAAAATCATGCCAACCACAAAAAATAGATTAATGATATATTATTAAAAAATAGAATCATTCGAATAGCAATAGTTATTTTAGATTCTCATTATCAAACCATTCCCTAATAAAAATGATTCAAACTATAAGGTTGATTATATATTATTATAGGAGATTCTATTAAAGTAAATGACTCAAGAATTTATCATGTAATATTATTATAATATTAATTGTAAGTGATAAATTAATTTTAAACGCTGCAACATTTTTCAGAAGGCAATAACTGTTAAATATAGTTTAAATTAGAAGGATTAATTTTTTTAAAGAGAAAACATGAAATTTATCATAAATTAAACCAACTTATATAAATAATATTAAAATTGTTTATAGGGAAATATTAACCTACTTTAATTATGCCTCCTCAAAATATCCCTCTAATGTTCTCGAGTGAATATACTATTTGTGGAACCCTAGTCCATGAATGAATTCTTATATTGAAGTATTGGTGTTCCCATGATCATGATGAAATCAAAAAACCCATTTCATTATCTATTCCGGACCTTGATTATATATATATATGATTAAAAAAATACGTGATGATATGTGTATGATCTAGAGAGTTCAAAATTTTATACCTTCATGTGATATGTAATATTTTTGAGAGAAACATATTTCTGATTAAAATAAAATGTGTTATGTTTTTTCTTTTATATTTTCATGATTAACTGATTCACATGGGATCCTTAGGTTGTATTGGGTGTGGTTACACATCTTAGAACAATACTACATCAATCAAAGCGTAAATATTTTAATTTCTCATGTTTTTTATGAATCCAATATGTGCTTGATACCATTAATTAATAAGTCAATGTGGAATAGATTGGTGATGCAAAGTGGATAGTATGTTAAAACCTAATCATTCATGTTAGGGGGACATTGTGTTAGACAAACAATAATGATTACTAAATCTTTGTTCATATTCATATAATTATGTATTTATTCCTATTTAATTATTTTTTTCATGTTCTATCAATATTATTTTAGGAATTCCATAATTTGTATAACTACTTTTATAAGACATTTATCTATATATACCATTTTTTCTCATTTAGGGTAATATATTAAAAAAATAATAATTAAAATTTTTGGGAGATCTTTTTTCCCTTCACCTATGTTGCTAATTTGGGAATGGTTACATGTCATATTAATATTAATATAAATATTATTATGATTATATGACTATTTATTTTCCCATAATAATGAGATTTTAAACTATATAAAAATATTTTTCCCATAACAATTTTGCTTTTATAACTTACTTATGTAACTACTAGAAACAAATATTATCATATTCTTATCAAATGTAATGAATTATATTATCCTAAGAGTAATATTATATAACTTAATTCCAAAAATTAATGATATGAATTTATATGAATTTATTTATTATTACAAAAAATTTAAAATACCCGATTTATTATTTTAAATCCAGATATAAATAATTTTTTTATTTTTATAAAATATAAAATAAATTTATTGTAAATTCTTATCATATTACAAAGTCTTTTGTCCAATGATATGACCATTTTTGAATAATAATATATTTTAAGCATTATGATCAGAAATAAGGTAAAAATCCAAAATCCTATTATCTTGTGTGTATATCACAATATACAAATAGTATCAAAAACACATTCTCAATATCAATTGCATAAATATTTTAATGAATTTTAAATTTTAGGTATAATACACCTTGAAATTTATTTAAACATTCATGTCATGAATGTTAAATAGAAAAAATATTTATTTAAATTGAAAATAATAAAAATATGAAATAATTATTGGGAATCCCTTCAGCTACCCTTTTGATAAAACCAATAAAATATTTCTACCTCAAAAAATAAAAAGTATACCTCTGGAGGAAGACCGTCATCTAATGAACAATGAAATTGAGACATCGGGATTAATTACCTTGAATGAGTGTACTAGAATTTAGAAGTCCTCACACCCTACTCACCCCACAAAATCATCTCTCAGAAATAGTTTTTCAAAATCACATTCATAAATTGAAAACTATGGAATATAAAAAAAACATAATAAAATAAATAAAGACAAATAAAGAAAAGGGGATACCATGTTATGGAAAATCATTCCAATATGAAATTAAAAAACACTAAAAATTATTTTAAATTATAATTTATAATGTATGATTTACAAATTAGATTACTATTTCCAAGTAAAGTTTATCAAATACTAGCTTCTCACAATTAATCTCTCTCTTAAACATTCATAAATTCAAACAAGTCCCACAATCCATTATATTATGTTCCATATGACTACTTCTTAAACCCATTCCACTAAAATAATGTTCAATACAAAATTTCTATCATAGCTAATAATTCCAAAATGGTAACTCGTAGCTCATTTATCTTTCAAACCATCATAGCCTCATCATGATATATAAATTTATGCTTAATCGAATTTTTTTGAGATAATTGGTTTCTAATAAATACATACCATTCAAATCCATATTGAAATAACATTATTTTAGAGATATAAATTGACTTCACAACCTAATAATCTACCACATAGAGATTATTCTTGGGTTTCTTTGTTAACCCTCCATGAAATTTAAAAAATGGGTAAACTTCATTTCCTTCTCCTCATTTAGTGTCCTCCATTCTCTCAAACCACTTACCTACGTTTTATTATGGAAGGATCCTAACATAAAAATTCATAAACTATCACCATGGTGAACATTTCCATCAAATGTTCACTTATAGATATTTTTGATAACTTCAGTTCCTTATCCTACGAAAATTTCTAAATAAAAAGGTACTTCAAGTCAAAATATATTGAATTTTCAAGGAAAAATGTATTCAATGCCACGTAGATTGCACTTTCATTATCATATTATAAAATACCACCTTCTTGAATTCATATGATCTCATTTAGTAAACACATTAACAAAACCATTTATTTCCTTGGTTCCATTTCATCGATAAAATGTTCTTCTATTTTACTTAGAGTAAAAATATTCTACAACAATGGCATACACCTAATTTTTGTTCTTACATTGGTATGAAAATAGTTGGTCATTCTCATTTTGGTGTATGAATATCCATTGATTAAAACATCAAAAAATACTTGAAATGGATCCCCCTCCCCAAAACAGAGATACAATTCTTTCACTATGTTTAAGCTAATAATGATAAATTTAGATGTATCCTAGTGTTTTTATCCTAAATATTGGATGAATTTTTAAAGTACCCTCATTAGAAATGCAGTATATATCTGAATAATGATCATTTCATAAATCATAGTTCTAACAAATAATTAAAACTTTACATTCTCCATATACTAACAATATTATTCAATTGTTGATGTTTATACCATAGATGGATTAAAGTGTATAGAAAGAGGGGTTAATACATGATGGTGTCTGGTTATCCAAAAAAATTCATTGATATTAAGAATGTATTCTCTCTAGGATAACACCATTTTAATGGATTTCATATCCATTTATATCCTTACCAAAAGTATTTTCATAGAATTTCTAATTTTCATCATTTCAATTTTTTCATAAAACTATAACTTTGGTTACTTCTTTTGTGAAACATCCCGACCTTCCAAGAATAATTCATCGATATAAACATATAATATAATGAATATATGATCATCCAATTATTTTTAGTAAAGAAATTAACTATGATTCACCTTCTGAATCTTTTATCCAAAAAAACATTGAATTTATGATTCCACTATTTTGGTTCATACCTCATCCCATAGATAATTTTTTCAATTTGAAAATAAAGATCTAGTTCCCATATATTATAAAACATGTTGTTTACTACATTTAAATTTCTTCTTCAAACCCACTATGAAGGAAATATGAATTTAAATTCATTTCATCTAGGTATAGACCTTATAATTCCACAATTTTTAGCACTTTCCATATAGTTACATGTTTAAATACTTGTGAGAAAAAATAATTAAAATTTGAATCCTTAAATTTTTTGAAATCCCTTTAATACCATTAATTATTTGAAACACCTCTTTCTGTAATTCTCTTCCTTCAATAGGATTACATAGTCATTGTCAAGTTTATATTTCCCATATCATAAGTAAGTTAGTTTCCAAGGTCTATTAATATTCCATGAAGAAATAACATCATTCAATTATGACTTCAATTTTTATGATCCAATGAGTTATATAGATTCAAATAGGCATTATGGTTCCATTTCATCCATTATATGTAGGAATATTATATTAAACCAAAACCATTTAATTATTATTTTAACACCGGTTAGTATCCTATGCTGATTTGGTTACTATATATTTATCTAATATATCTTATAATATCCTAAATTTTATTTGTCCCACTCAATATTTTATAATCATATAATATCTTTTAATTTCATAAACTGGTCTATACTTTAGAAATTCAGTTCCTTTATTTGAGTTTCCTTGTTTTTTTATCATTTTTGGGTTCATAATAAAATATTATACATTAATATTTGATCTGATTCTCCAAAATTCATTATCCATTTGGTTTTGGTCTTTCTGTATAACCTATTTATTCAAGTGTATATCTCATCTATAAATGAATTTTCAGTACCTATAATCCAAATTCTAGAAATTGAAGTTCTCATCAACATACCCAATAAATAAACACATTTGGATATTTCCTCAAGGATTTATCAGTATATAGAATCAATATGAACATATGTAAAACTTATGAAGTCATTAATTTACATAGAATCTATGCATTTTCTAGAACATAGGTTATCAATAATTTCCTTCCCAATGGGTGATGTAAAAATTTTATTAATTTGTTATGGAACAATGTTAAGTGGGTCCACCGAAATTCCCATAGAAATTCTACAGTGAAAACACAAGAATAAATAATTATCCATTGACACCAAATACATTATTACATATTATTCAATATACTAGGCTTTTATGTTAAATATATTTCCATGTATTATCTATATCATTTGGAATAATTTCTACAAGTTATATTAGGAACATTCTCAAACATTGTTGGAACATATGACATTAAACATTTGAAAACATTTCCAATACACTATTAATTTCAAATGAATGAATTATATAAAAACATTATTATTATTATTTTGAATGTAACCCCAAAATAATATTATATCACCATCAATAGAATTTAAAAATCAAAGAGAACCAATGATTAACTAAAGAGGGGATAGTCCCCAAACATCAGAGTGAACCAATTAAAAATTCTTTGATTAAGGATTCTATCTATCTATATTATGGGATATAATTATCTATTTTTCCATCACACAAATTTAAATTCTTCCCATTCATATTTTCTCTTGTTTTATAATTCTTTTAGTTATTAAAAATTGTATATTCAACTCAATGAGATAACCAATCTAGTAATTTCAATAATCTTGATATTCTGAACATGTAGTTCCAACCATTGAAATAAAATAATTTGATTCATGTCATATACTATGTCAAATATTGTACTCCTCATGAAACCACAGTGGACCCTCAAGTCACTTTCTAGGATCCGTTGGAAAATCTAGATCAAAAGACCACATTGTCTTGTTTTCTTATCTAAATAATGTATTTTTATTTCATTGCCATGGGCCTAAATCCATTGAGTCTCAGTGTCCTACTATTAATCATTATATTCACACAACCCCTTTGACAACATTTAAGTACATAAAATACACTTGATGTACTTTTTAATACTTATAATTATATAATTCATAATGAATCCATGGTATTCCATTGAATGAATAGTTAAAAAAGAATTAATTACCCATGAATTCTCTAAAATATTGACACTAAATTGTAGATTGTTTCTTGCTTCTTCTTACTAATAGAATTCGTTCTTTGTATATGTTGATGTTATTATATAGCTTTAATGGTGTCCCATATAATCCTAATTAATGTTCCGTTTATTCCCATGTCTCCAACATATAAGAGAAGGACTTTCCAGCCTACCTCAAATATGATCCTATGAATTGATATTCAAATATTTCCTCTAATTTATATTCTATTGTGGTGATTATTGTAATTTGATATCAATAAAAGAACATCTGAATATTACATGTATTTCTATCGACTACAAATCCTCAATTAGGATCAGTTTCCACATGTCATAAAAAACAATTTTCCTGTATAATTGTATTCAATAATAACCGTTGTATCCCAACTCTATGAATGTGAATATAATAGATGTTTCAACCATCCATCATCCATAATTTTCACCTTTACTAATTTGATCAACCTCCAAATAATTTTAAGGTTATTTTAATTTTATAAAACGTTTCTTCCTTCCAAAAACCATAAGTTAAAAAATTGTTTCATCATGAATACTTAGTTCAGAGTTGTATGATTCTAATTTATATCTGTTAGTTCCTTCATCTCTTCTTCTGCTGTTTTCCTTGTGTGTATGTCGATGTTCATGATATGATCAAATGACATCCTAAGTAGTACTTATGCCTTCATGTACAACTCTCCACATTCCACCTTCTCTACTTTCTTCATAAAAGTTCTATTAACTGGTATACCTAGGTGTTTTGAATCCTATGATCCTATATTCATCTTTTTTTGAAGCCAGATTTTACCATCATACATATTTACCTTCTCCTTTTATTCATTTTACACCGTAACTTCCATTAATGGTGTACTCATACTAAATAAAATAATTATATCAAGATTAGAGTGAGATAAATAATATCATCTACATGAACCATTATTCTATGATACCACTTATTGAGAATACCATATTCTCCCCATTCAATAACACCATTGAAATATTCCTACTTCTACCAATGGAATTACCCCTAAAGAATAATACCACCACATGATTCATAGTTGAACCATGTTATCTAGATGAATTACTTTGACTGGGTGTATTAGAATTAGGAAGACCTCACACCCTTCTCATCACTCAAAATATATCCACACAAAAATTTATGTAAAATAAAAATTATAAATCAAATTTAATAGATAATAAAATAAAAAAATTGAAAAAAATATAATTAACAGAACTTGATTTTCATTCTTTATAAAATGATTCATAAATTCACGAGGGAAACAATTCCATCTTGATTTCATTATAATAAAAATTAAAACAATGATAAAAAAATTACATTGAATAAATAATATTTATACCCTCTGAAATTCTAAAAATTTATACACCTCTTGATCTTTATTAAATTTAATAAAGATATAATCACTTATACTATATTTATAATCTTATCAAACTGCTAAACCTGATCCCCTAAAATAATAATAAAGCCAACATTATTTCCTTTTCAGGTAATAACAAACTGATAACCCCTAACTCTTTATGAATTTACAACTCCATAACTTTATCAGAAAATATAAACTTCCAATCGATCCACTTCCCCTAGAAGATTATGCTTCCACTGTTTGAATAATACACTACTCAATTTTCCAGTTTTCTAATTCCAATGACTTGAGTTTAATGACCTAAATATATCTCAACCCCCCAAAAAAAGATAAAAAATATGGGACCAATTAAACATATCACACATAATGAGGTGATATAGGAGGTTATATATAATAGCAGAGATGGATGGTGAAGGCACCAGGGAGTATGACTACTATAGTAAAAAAGAGAAGTTATGTGGAGGTACCACAATGTTAGGAAATTGCGATGGGTATGTTAATGAAGGGTCTCGGGTATGGTGTATTTTCATATCTAAGGAACCATCCTTTTGTTTGGACAAAAGCTTCCAAAAGTCCTCAAGATTTCCTCCCCACACACAAAAGCCTCATAACTAGTGATGATATTATAAAAACATAATATAGGATAATATTATCACTATATAATCACATAAAATAACAGAAGAAAAAATATTATATATTAATACATTATTATAAGGAAATAACGTTATGTGGTGTCCATCAATAACATATAACAGTAATATCTTGAATCAAAATTCATATCATACCAAAATTAATAAATACATACATCATGGATCTTCTAATAGGCTAACCAAGACAAAAATAAATAAACACCATAAAATACCAATGAATACAATTCCATGGACTTGATTCTCCCATGAGCCTCATCATCAAGCATCGTACAAGCTAATCTTGGTGGGTCCCCGATGAATTCTGTAACATGAAAGTAAACCACTAGATCCAAAAACAACGAAGGGTTCCGAAATATGGTGTGATCAAAAAACATAGTAGGGATGCAAGAACACATCCCTAAAAATGTGTCATTTTATATAGTGTATTCATGTGTGATATTTTAAGTCAAGTTGTAACATATTGAACAAAAATAGCCATGTCAGCTTATCATGTGCTAATGTGTAATTCCCCAACCACATAAGAACATAGCTGATGCATTAATAAATTAAATTGGAATTATTACAAGGAGTAAAATCATGATGGAACATCCAGTATACCAGTCTTGGAAATATATATTATATACATAAAACCCATAATATATTGAAAAATAGAAAATACAAATAATATACATAATAAAATGAAATAAATAGAATCCATAAATTCTTATTCAAATATTTATTGTTCATAACATGGGGAATGAAACATAATAAGGGTGATGAAAATTATCAATAATGTTATGTAAAACAAAATAAATAATGAATAAATAATAATAAATTAAAATGGCATGGTAAATAAATGATTCAAAACTAATATGTTGAAAAGGAAAAATTAATATGGAATGGTAATAATTAGTAAACCCGACCTCTTAATAAATAAACTGGAAAAAGAATACATCAATAGATATGTTGATGAAAAATCTATTTGATAAATAATAACTAAAATATATATGATGTGCATTCAGCACTATGGATATCAATAACATACCTTTGAGGCTTCATTTCAATGTTCTATTAATTTCAAGGGAGTATGACAAGAATCTAATACTTATAATGGTTTATAGAATGAATCTAATAAATTAAAGGCTTCATGCCAAGAATATAATAATTTCATTGATTTATACCAATAATTTTATAATTTCAACAATTAATTCGAAGAATCTAGTTCAATCATGGATTCATGCTATTAATCTAATACTATGAAGTCTTGATGCTAAGAATATTAAACATTTAAAGTGGACGCCATATGGAAAATGGTATACGGTTTTAGGAAATTATTATATTCATGAAAAATGATATAGATATTTAAGTAAATTTACAAAAATATTATTCATCATTTTGATTCATTCAAAATAATTTTAACAATCACAGGAAGAAATGATATTTCAATGATAACAATTAAGAACATTCGCACAGAGAATAATCGTGAAACTTTCCAAAGTGTCGCATATCACTTTGAAACATTTTAATAATAATATCCATAAAAGTTTAAAACTAAACGAAACATAGAATATCATTAAAATAAGATGATTTATAATATAACATGAAAAATTAACTATATATACCACTTAAAAGGGAGTTGGAACATAATAAAAAAATAAGTCTCAGTGGAATTTAAATTGAGACGAAATTCCCTTTTCATATGAATCAATAGATCCAAAAGTGATAATCATAAAATTGAACATCTAAATACCATGATTATAAAATAAAACATGATATAATATATAAAAATGGGTAGTATTTACACCAAAAAAATGATGTAAGTAGTGAATATGAGATTTATCCCACAGATGTAAAACGTGAGATGGAAATTCCTTACCTTATCCTTTAATATATTGTGTCATATTTAGCATCCTATATAGTGGTTTAAAATATTTTACTAACTAATAAAAAAACCATTATATTTTTCATAATATCATACACTAACTTCATCCAATATTTTATTATCCGCTCCTTATCACTTGTTCATTATTTTAACTATTTTAGGTGTTAATTGCATAGTTTTCTCAAGTACATTTTTAAATGATAGTTGGTGTTCTTATAAAATATATAATGGTTTCTTCATCTAAAAAATGTAAAACTAGACTAAATTATCTTAAATATTCTTTACATACATATTTATAATAGTCCATAATATTTTGAGATTATAAATGATGTGCATCGTTGATGGAGACGGTATGTCGTATGTACGCATGAACCCTACATTCATTTAATTGTGATATTAAACGAATGAAAAATAATTGAAAAATAATTATATTATAATTAAAATATCATATCTAAATTATATATGTTACATATATTTATTAACACCATCATTTATGCATTCCATGTATGGAATGAACGGGGCATATCACTTTGAGGGGGAGGTAGTCCACACTTCCTCAAATGAAATTATCATATTTACAAAACAATGAAAGCATCAAGGTATGTTTAAAAATAAAAATTAGAGAAGCATCAATACATTATAAATATTTTATATATCATATATAAGGAGAGTTTCCAACATAATGGCCACCGTGAGAGGTGGTAGTGGAAAATTAAACAATCATCGTTTGAGGAGGCATTAGTTCGTCGTACACAGAAACAATATGTTCATTACTCATTAGTTAGAGGTTGGTGTAAGTGAATTTATAACCCATAGAATGAAAACAGATTATAATATTTAATATATTTTTGTTGTTATGAAATCACAGAATAATAGAGTATAAGGAGTGTAGAGTGTAAATGACACTATAAAGCATGAGAGAAGGTGTTAACTCTTAATCGGGTAACTTATTTTGGTTTATACCAAAATCATTCTTGGATTGTTTTCTTCCCAAGGGAATGATTCTAGGTCAAGGGGTGATTTTTGGATACTATTTTTACAGAGGTTGTATGAGCCAATTTGGCTTGAATATTGTAAAGAAGGGGTAAAGTGCTTAACTTTTTATAGTATTGGGGGAGTCACACTTTTGAAAATACCAAATGGTATTTATTAATGTATTGCACACATTACATAAAGTGCCAATAAAATGTAAAAGTAAAGGATTAAAAATTAATAATGGCTTATTAAAATATCCAAAATTCAAAAATACTGGAATTTAATTAATTTGGTTCATAAACTTCTAAGATTCCCGAATTTTATCATTTTGGTTTTTATTAAAGCATCTAGTTTTCTAATCTAATTAATTTACCCATTAATAACAAAATAATGTTAAATATATTATAAAATATAGAGACACTAAATTATAAATTTTATATATAATTTATAATATAAAATAACAATGTTTTTTGGGAAATTAATTTTAAAACAATTGTATGTGACGGGCTAAAACTCTACTATAGTCTAAACCATGTAAACCACATTATTAAAATATATGGTCCAATATACTTATTTTAAAATATTAATTGGTCCATTAATATACAAAATTTAATATTTATTTACACTTACTAATATCTTGTAAGAATATCATATTTTTATTAATTTTAAATCATGTAATAAAATCCATTTATTGTAAAATAACAATATTGTCAATATTGACATTATTTATTTAATGTTAATTTAAAAACATCAATAATATATGGGAATTAAGATATATTAGGTTTATAGGTTTGTAACATGATATATTCACCTAAAAAAATATATAAATTTAATAATTCAATAAATTGACATCACTTTTAATATTTATAGTTACATTTGTTTTAGTTAATTATTCACTAAATAATCACTACATTGGTGTTTCTTAAGATTTTTATGTAACTAAAACACATCTAAAAATTATAGATAAATTATTATCATAAAAAATCCCATAAATATTAATATAGTATATGTATAAACTAAAATAAGATGTTTTTACATTTATAAAAATTTTATAAATTATAAAGGTAGGGAAAGTTCCATTTTTGTCTTTTTACTCAGTTAATATTTTATATAAGGTACTTCCATTTAATAATATCCCAGTAACCCATATAATTTGAACTACGAGGGGAAATGAATAAATTATTGTTAGAAAAAGTATATTTGAAAATTTTCTATTTCATTTTATTCCTTAATATTATGGTTGAATAAATTATTAGGATTAATCATACCTTAATCATAATAATTAATTTCAACCACATTCACTAATCATTTTGGTCAGAAAATTATGTTGTTATTATTAGACTAAAAATAACTTACTAATTACATATTTCTATGTATAATTTTAAAAATTCAAACCGCATATATGGGAAAATTTAGATTTACACTACTCTCATGGATGGGATGAAATAACAGGTTTTTAATGTTGAACAAAATTGAAATGTTTGTTAAGCTTAATATTAAATTTAATTTTAAAATTGATTCTATTGTTAATAATTGTGTAAATAGATTTATAATTGATCTAATTTCCACTAAAAGAAGTCTAAAATATATGTTATCATTAATAATTATTTAAAAAATGATGTTTTAACAAAATTTCAGTAATTTTCTCTATTCATAAAAAAATAATGTTTCTTAGGAAAATCCCAAAAATTCTGCCTATTAAAGTTATATCATTTTTAACTCAACAATAATATATATTTTTTAAAATAAAATTCATAAAATTTTCATAATTTGGTTTTAAAATTGGTTCACCAGTAAAAGGATGTAAAATTTGGTCTTTCGTGTAGCACAAATTAATTCAGTGTCGTGTGTAGCATAAGTTTAACATTGTGTATAAATGATGACAAAAAAATTATATTAATTCCAAATGGAATATATTTTAATGTCTTGGGGTGTCACATTATCCAGACCATAATTAAATTATGACCTCACAATTTAATCTACGACTCAATAATGTATGGATTAAAAATAAACTATTTTTGAAATAATCACATCATAAAATTATTAATAACATATTTTTTAATAAGAGAGAAGAGAATGTAAAATGGTCACTTATCTAGGTTTACTAGTAGGAAAAATCGGTGGTAAATCGAAATATGGATACAAAATAAAAATATAAGCATCACGTTCTCATAGAGAGTGCTAGAAAAATGGTTATGAGAATGTTATCAAAAGGAATTCCATAAATCCCCAATGATCTAAGTGGAAATCTGATTCATCAGAAATTAAGATACTAATAATAAAAATTGTTTCAAGATCATCTTTCATGGTGTTGATGAATTATTTCACTCTCATAGAATATAAGTAACTTTACATACCTGTTATTCTTATATAATTAGAATCATATCCTTTGGTCGAGGGATGGACTATTTATTCTTCATCTCATATAAAAATATTCATTAAATAGTGATGTATTATATCAATCTCTAAAACCATGTCCAAAGTACAAATTAAACCATTTCTATAATGGATAACATTTCTAACAGATTATGATACATTTTTTTTTGAATTATTTCCATGGTATTTTTCAATATCCATTTTATATTATCCATATAAATCATCTCTATGTAAAAAATTAACTCATCATTAGGGACATATTAAGGCTTCTAAAGCATTTGTTTTGAAAAAACTTTATCTTATTTATGACATAATTTTTGTGGTACTATTAAACGTATGATCTCAAATACATAATGAAAATGTAACTAAGAACAATAATTATATATTTTATAAGTCGTATAATGAGAACATCATCAATAAAACACTATTACAACATATTTATTAAATTAAAATATTGATGTACATTAATCATTCCACTTTAGTTGTTTTAATAAAATTTGATTCACTATGATCCAATATCTTCTTCTGGGTGATATTCTCTTATTTCATTGGGAATTTATTTCTGTAGTCCCCATATCCTTATATTTGAATCATTGCACATTAGAAAAAAAATTCCCTTGCAATCCTGAACATGGGGTCCTTTTTCTCCACACTTGAAGAAAACTCCTTTCATGTTTAAGCATGCTCCAAGTTGTTTCCTTTCACAAGTATCACATGTTGGAAAAGCCTTATTTTCTTTTTCCATTTATCGCCATCTTTTTCTATTGTCCTCTTCTTATCTTTTTTATCATTAAATTCAAAATAATTGGAGAATTCATTATCTATATTTATATAACATAAAACTATTTCAATATATGGAGAATTGGTTTGAGACAATATCTCCTTTCATGGACATGTCTTAAGTCATACAATGAAATGATCAATCAATCATTCTGTATTGCATATGACATCAGTAGTATACCATGATAACCTTATAAAAGTGGATTCATACACCACAACACTTTCGTTCTGCTTTTTTATTAAAGTATGGGACTTTATCTTTGTCTCAATTTTATTCTCGGGAGGAATGTATTTTTTGAATAATGAATCCTTAAAATATTTCTATTCCATGATTTATATCTACTCTTCTCTCCTAGTTATTTGGATGATGGAAAAACATCGATAAATATCGTCTCTATGACAACACACTACAAGTCTAACTTTTTTCTTTTCACCACATCCCAACACCGCAAATATCTTCTCCAAATACTTAATCTATTTCTCATATATAATAGGATCAATATTACCACTAAAGGATGGGGTCCCTTATATGATAAATAGATATAAAATAGGAGACTCCCTTTGAGGATCATTTTTCTCTATTGGAGAAAGGTTATGTGTCATAATATGATATAGATGCCTTAATATTTCCATAACAATCTCATTTCCAATATTATCTATGTTAGTTTCTTCAGTAAATAAATCCCTACATTTTCCATGAGTAATAATACCATTTTTCATAGTAGGATCCATTTCTAAAAAATGACATTTAGTAGATTTTCTCACAAAAATATGAACATTGTATTACTTTAAATATGGAATTACGTAAATTAAGAAATTTATGCATAACTAATATCATAATCATAAACATGGAGTCTTTGGGGATATCATTAATTATAAATCCTTCATAATGGAAGGTAATATAAATGTTTGATATCATATGTGTATCCCATAAGAGTGTCAAAATAGGAGTGTAGTAAGGCCTGTGGTGGTGTACCGGGTTACCTCGATCCAGGCCCGAAACACCTTGTCAGAGTTATTTTTCCTAGGTACATCTGTGCGAGAACCACATCCACCTGTATTATCTAGATATGGATGTATTTTTATGAGTACCCACATAATATCTACACTAAAAAAATTATAGTATTATCTTTTACACTTATCCTCAATTTTCTATCCTATAGCTATGTTCCATAATCTATGATTTATAAATCTAGTTTCGAAGGTTGTTTTCAAACTTCCATTGATACCAACTGTAACACCCTGACCCCCAAAGCCCAGAGCCGGTGCATTAATACATTACAATGAAATTATTATATGGAATCTAATACCGAAGGACCGTTAAATTTAGTAGTCTTTGAAAGCTATATTTTATACATGATACCCATACAACATTGAGAAATAAGAAATACAAAACCTGAAACATAATAAAAAGTAATAAATAGAATCTATGAATGATTATTCATTTATTTATTCTCCATAGCCCGGGGAGTGAAACATAATAAGGGTGAGATCAAATGTTCAGTAAGGGTATTTGAAGATGAATATTTAATTAATCAATAATAATAAATTAACAAGGCATGGTAAACAAATGACACCATTGAAATAAATAGATAAGGAAAAATTAATATATCAATGTAGTAATTTTAAACACAACACACTTAATCAATAAAAATAATAATAGAATAAGTCTATAGATATGTCGATGAAAAATATCATGGGAAAATAATAACTGAAATATATTTGAATGAAATTCATATCTATGGATATATATAACATATCTCTGATGCCTCGTTCCAAGGATGTTTAACTTTTAATGATGCATGCCATAAATCTAACGCTTTAAAGGAAGCATGAAAAGAATGTAATACATTCAAGGTTTCATTCAAAGAATCTAATACTTTCAAGGCATAATTCCAAGAATTTTATACATTCAAGGCATCATGGAAATAATCTAATACATTTAAGACTTCATGCCTATAACATAATATTGGAAAGGATTCATGAAAATAATCTACAACTTTTAAATTGAACAACGTATAAAACATGCTATAAAATATTAGGAAATGACCATATACCTAAAACAAGATATAGATATTTAAGTAAATTTAATATGAAAAATTATTTAAACCAAGTGATTGTTTTAAGAGAAATTTAACAATATCAAAAGTATGTGAAATTTCTAAGATAACCATTATGAACATTCATGAGGAGAATCATTATTAAACCTTATAAAGTGTCATATTCTACATTAAAACATTTTAATAGTAATCTACACAATGGTATGATTATAAATGAATCTTATTATATCATTAGAATAAGAGGATTAATGATATAACATAAAAATACAGTATATAAACCATATAAAAGTGAATTGTCACTTAATAAAAAATAAGCCTCAATGAAATAAAAATTAAGACTAAATTACCTTACATATGAATAGAAAGTCCCCAACGAGATAATAATAAAATAAAACATATAAATTAAATGATGATAAAATAATTAAAGATATAATGTATCAAAATTTTAGTTTGTACACAAAAAAAGAAGTAAGTTGTGAATATGACATTTATCTCATGGATGTAAAAAGTGTTATGAAAGTCCCATATCTTATCCTTATTTCCCTTTCATGGTATTTATCTTGCTTTATAGTGGTTTAAAATATGTTACACACTAATTCCATAACCATACTCATGTTTATAAAATCATAAATGAACTTCTTTAAATATTTTATTACTTATTTGTTAAAATATTTTCACTATTTTAACTATTTTGGGTATTAATTGCCTAATATTCTCAAGTACATTTCAAACTTTTATTTGGTGATATTATTAATTATATATTGGTTTAATATTATAAATAATGAAATACATGACTAAATTATCTTATACATTCTGTAAATGTATATTTATAATTGTCCATAATATATGTAAATTACAAATGAAGTGAACCATTCATAGAGACGGTTTGTTGTATGTACGCATGAACGCTACTTTCATTTAAATTTTTTATTAAATGAATGAAAAATATTTATATTATAATTATAGTATAATATATATTATATATGATACATATTTTTATTAACAGCATCCTATTTACATTCAATGTATGGCATGAATGAGTCATACATCTTTTTGGGGCGGTAGTCCACACTTCCTCAAACGAAATTATCGTATTTACTAATCTTGGAAACCATAAGGGTATGTTCAAAAACAATTAAATAAAAATAAATTGATTATTAATAACATATATATCATATCTAAATATAGTGTTCATCATAATTTCCACCATAGGATGTGGTAGAGTAAAATTGAAGAATCATTGTTTCATGAGGCAGCAATTGACCGTACATAGAAACAATATATTTGGTACACATTAGATGGATTTGTGTGTCATCCTAGGTATAACCATTAGAATAACAATATACTATTATATTTAGGATAATTTATTTTTTATGTAATAATATAATAAATATATTATAGGGAGTGGATAATGGAAATGAAATTATAAATCATGAGAGAAAGTGTTACCTCTAAACCAGGTAACTTTTTTGGTTTATAACAAACTCTTCTATAGATTGTTTTCTGCCCAGGTGTATGTGTTTAGGTACATGGGAGTGATTTTTTGGAGACTATTTTGATAGAGTTTGGAAGATCCAATATGTCTTGGGAGGTGTGAGGAAGGGGAAGAGTGCTTTTTTTTTATAGTGGAGGGTGTGTGGGACTATTTTAAAAACCAAAAGGAATTCATTAATGGGTGGTCCACATAACCTAATGTTCCTTCAAAATGGGAAAATAAATTATTAAAATGGAATCATGGTCGATTAAAATCTCCAACATATAAAAATATGAGGATTTTAATAATATGGTTCCTTAACTTCTATGATTCTCCATTTTCATCATTTTTCTAATAAAGCATATAGTTTTCTAATCAAATTAATTTAACCAATAAGATTAAAATAATGTTACATATATTAAAAAATATATAGAAACATAATTATTTTTATTATATCAAATTTATAAAATAATATTCCAAGGTGTTTTGGATATTAATTTTAAATCATTTGTATGTGACATGCTAAAATGATTCTTCAACCCAGACCGTATTAACAACATTATTAAAATATATAGGTAAATATGTTAGATATACAATATTAATTGATCAATAAATGAAACTATGTTGGAAATAATATTTTTTGAGTGTCTAAGATTATAATTATAATTTATGATAGGTATATTAATGATTAGATTATATACATTTCAATTAGTATGAATGAATAAATTATAAATAATGATCCCAAAAATTACAAAAAATCATTTTAAGAACTAAACATTATAGTTAATAGATTACTTCCATGAAACAATAAATAGAATCACTTTTAAAAATACTAGTTATGCTTTCATTCAACCGGTAGGTTCTAGATTAGTATAATATAAATGAATATTTATGAGAGAAAATGGTAAAATAGAGAATAAAATATTCCAATTCCAAAGATACCTCTTATGGGTATTGTACAATGTGGGACATAACATAATGAAACAAATAACATTACACCTTAAGAAATTTATTTCTATCACGGATACATATTTAAATAAAATAATGAAAAAATATTCCCTAATACCCCCCATAAATTGGATATACACATCTTTATTATATAGAATGCAATGGTTACATATTTGGACTCATCCGCCTACGCATCATTTCCACCTCATTATAGAAATTATTGTTTTGAAATAATAAAACGTGATATTAATAGGTAATTTTATGAACTATGATAGTAGAAATAATTGGGGGATCGATATCCTAGATAATATAAATAATGAATGGAACCTCAAAAATTGTAGGTGAAATTATTCCTGATTAGAAAACCCAAGAGATAGACTGAATTTTTTGCCATACTATAGACCCAATAATGATAGATGGAATAGTACCCATCACATGGAACCAAACATCTAGGTGGAATGATGAAAATCAAGTGTACCCTTGATGGTTGGATGGAATAGATCCCGTCATGGTGACTGAAATAGCTAAATGAAACAACACATGCATTATGTACACAAATAGTTGGGTGGAATGATTTCAATAATAATAAAAAAAATTAGTTATTAGAACACCCATAATGTCGAACAAAATGATCATTCTCCCACTATGTAGAACAAAATATTAGAGTGTAATTTCTTCTGCATTGATGATCCAATTAGTTTGGTGGAATAATGAAATCTTTCAAAACCAATAATTCATGTTGTAAATATTCCTATATTTTAGACCTGAATGGTTTGATGGAATGATGGATAACATGTGGACCAAAAAAATTATGTTGAATGACACCAATCTTTTGGACCCAGGATGGTCAGATGAAATTTTTCCTATTATGAATACCCTAGAACATAGATCTTGTAAATATAACACAATCACATGAAGTGAAATTTTTTTGATCATCACCATTATGTAACTATGTGATCCCAAGTCTAGGGTGGAAATATGAAGTAGTAAATAGACAATAAAAACGAAAATATTCACCCTTATTGTGGAAATGTGGATGAGAAATAGTGAGATTGTTTGAAAGAGGCTAGATCTATGAAAGAGATGTATCTTTAATGTTGGATATCAATGATAAAAAAATTTATAGGGGTGTGGTGATACTAAATTAAAGTGAGGG
Organism: Viscum album; assembly: GCA_963277665.1. NCBI lineage: Eukaryota > Viridiplantae > Streptophyta > Magnoliopsida > Santalales > Viscaceae > Viscum > Viscum album. The sequence goes on along the minus strand of OY728140.1, from coordinate 1,228,536,972 downwards.
TCTAGAATTTTTGTTCTACAAAAATCAGATGCCTACATGGTGAATGAGACAGGAACAAGGAATGCCACTTGATTCAAGTTCATATAGGGGTATTATACTTGGAGAGATAAAGAGATACATGGTTAGGGTGAATGACAGAATAATGAGGATAATGATCAGGATGGGGTAGTCATCAATAAAGAACAGATGGGAAGTGGAAGATGTCACATTCAACAACACCTCTGTAGTATACATTTTTGTAAAAAACACTTGAAATGATGTAACATTGGGGGTCTATCACTATAAGATCATGCATGATTGTTATAGTGTTCTAGACTAACATATCATAAAAAAAACTAGTCGAATAAGGAAAAAGTAAACTGGTAAAATTACATATATATCAATTAATTAGTTTCAATCAATAGATAAATATTGTTAAATTATTTTTTTGGTTTGATTCCGTATGGGAATCCATAATAATATTCAGCTAAAAATATGAAATTAAATGAAGTATATAATTAATTGTTAAAATGGGTAATGATGGTTATTTTTTATGTTAACTATTGAATAGAACATATATCGGTATTTATTTTTCATTATATTGAAACAATATGAACATATGTTACATTTAATTGAATATATGACATCAATCCACATTGAACATCACCGCAATTTATGAATTTATATAATCTATTTGCATGTTATTGTATTGATTGTCTATTAAACTATTTTCTTTATTTTAATATTTAATTGGTCATATTTTCTAATTCATACTCTCTATTGATTTAATTCCATGATCCCTTCATAATCTATAAAATATTATTTATGAATATTTAAGGTTCAAACCATTATTTTATGAATCACACTTACTTCATGTAGTTTATTTATCTTCTCATAAATGATATAAACTATTTTTAAATTATAGAATTAAAATTTCTCATATTATTACTTATTTACTAATCATCAGTCAGTATTCCTTTTCAATAAAGATAATTCTTTAAATTAGTTAGTTGAAACAGGTACCCTTAATTGATTTAAATTAATTTTTCAAACACCTTCCTGAAGGGAGATGTTGTGGATTTAGGGTAAATATAGTAGACTTCATGACATGAATCTGGGGAATGTGTGGCTATTGAAAACAATTAGATGTAGATGAGTGGAAAGAAGAGTTTATGTTTGATGTGTTGCTAGATATATCAATTGGGGGTAGGGGGATTCCACCATTGTGATATCCATATTGACTTTTTAATCTAAAAATTGAATATATAATGGAAGCCTTTATGATACTCACTCAAATTGTATATCATAATGGGGAAAATCATATCAAAATACCAAAAATACCTCCAATGCGAGGCTTTGGAAATTAATTATATTGAATAATTTTGAGGACTTATCCAATTTGAGATATAACATAAGACACCCTTTAACAATAAAAATACAGGACATAATTAAAAAAATGAAATACTAGGTCAATAGCTCAATGGTTTTTCACAATGTGAAATCATTAGCTATAATGATTTTTTCCTATTGTTATAAATTAATATATAAATTTGTTTTGTGATTTAAAAAAATTTGGGGAATTTCTGATGTGTTCTAAAGGAAATCATAATTTCCATTTGTAGTTGATGTAAAGATGAGTCTCTTTTTAAGATAAACATGGAGTAGAATCAATAATATTAATAATTAAATCCCATAATAAACATACGTCACTATTTATGATTTTTATCTAAATTGGAAATGATTTTGATCAAGTCCTATCAATAAAAACCAATGTGTTCTTTCCTCGGATGGTATCCAACAGCCTTTGGAATATCCAAATGGTTTGGCAGGACCTCAATTTTCTAAATAATATGTCAACACCTCCTAATAAAAGGTAAATTATGAACCAAGAAATCATGAATCAATTTTATCCACTATAATTACCTCTTATATACACAAAATAATTCCAAAAATTCTATTAAAATATTAATTTATCATAAAATGGACAAGACTATTTGAATATAAATGTTTTTAAATAGTTAAGAAATATTGTAAATCTATACAACATTAACCATATTTATCAATCATATTATTAAACATCTTTAATAATCAATGTTAAATTTACACATCATCTCATCATTTTTTAATGGCAAAATGAATCTGATAATCATATTGTGATAATTTATAAATGATATCATAAATCATTCTATGAGAGCACCGCAATTTGGTATTTTATAACACATGAAAACATTGGACATGGAATGGTAACATTCACAAATTTGTGGTCTATTATTTATATAAAAAATACAATATTCTTCCACTACTATTAATGCATCATATAACATATTCCAAGAACATATGTCTGAGCATGCACTCTACTATAGAATTGAAAAAAACTATGATTTCTATAATCTGTAATTGTATGATAGGATAAGTCTCTAGAAAACATACAACACTACTCAATCTATTAAGGGTTATGACATGATAATGATCAAATAAAATCATATATCAATATAAATATCTTCAACAAAAAACGTTTCTATATAAATTACCAATGATCATATAAAAACCCTTTTCCCATGAAATTGGGTAATCACTAGACCTAGAACATCTCAATATAGTATAATCTTACTCAAGAATTCATGGTTTTCCACAAATATACTAATTTATATTAATGAATACATATATTTTCATTCATCAAAGTGTTAGAACATCACCTGTCTCTCAACTAAACCTCTCCATGAATTTATTCAGTCTAATTCAGTCATGGTCTCAGCTATCATGGATTTCATAAAATAGGAAAAACTATCTTTGTTAAACTCATCCTATGAAATGATAAAAAAAATACCAACCACCCTTATGTTATCTTATCCTTAAGGACCTCGTATGAATATAATCAATGTTTTAAGGTTCCCATGTTGAGTATCTTGTCAACCATATATAATTGGGATTTATATTAAGTATACACCCCTAAGTATATCATGTAAAATTTGGCATTCTATGTGATACAATTTCATGAATCATACTAGATAATAAGTCTATACTTATTATCTAATGAGTCTACTCTATATCACATACAAGACATATACTTATTCTAATCATTCATATCATCACAACCCATAATACTCCATTATAATAATTGATTATAAAAAAATAGTAATCAAAATTGTGGGGATATTATCAATCCATTATTCATTTAATATATGCAGCACACACAAATAAATGGTAAATGAATATTTCTATTATTGAAAAAACAATATTAAACATTTTACAAGCATTACCTTAATGTTTTAATGTATCTAATATGCATAGAATAAATATGACAAATATTTTTTTGTTGTATTGTTGGTTTTATCGATAGATATACTATGTTCTAATGTATATCCAGATCATTACATAATCCCTCTTAATGATATCTTGAATAAGGTACTATTTTATAATGTTTTTATTTGTTATTAGGTTAGACTAGGGTTCCGTAGACACAGAAATAGATCCATTTTTATCAGAGTAAAGCTAAATTTTTTCTTAATGATATCTACCTCACATAGTTCAATGGTGTAATTCTTGATCTAAATTACATCCTTTTCAGTATCTCGTGTAACTAATATCAAGTGATTCGATATGAACCTCATTATTTTCCAACATTAATAGGTTTTTCAATGAATCTACTATATTCACATTTATAGTCACACAACAAATCTATACATTTCCACTCTCTACAATGTATTGATAGAAATAGTACTTTCAAAGGATGTGTTTGGACTTTTTGTGAATCCAGTGTTCCCTTGTGAACTTTATCCATTATTATCATATTAAATCTCAATTGTTCCCCAATTTATAAGAACCATCATAATTTCATTTATCAACTTCTTGATCCAAACAACTTTCTTCATAGGATTTTATGTGGTGATATACTCCACCTATTCTTTTGGGTGTACCATAGTGGATTGTTTATAAATATTTCAACTGATATCTCCTACATTGAAGTTGAACAAAAACATATTGATAAATCATATCAAATTTTTTTGATTAGAATATATCATCTGTGTAACCCCTTAAAATGAACTCATCCTTGCCAAAAAATTCCTTGAAAAAATATATCTTCTCAACTACATAAAGGTATTGTTATTTGTAATCTAGTGACTCGCATAAGGATAAAAGTGGTATAAATATTTTATGGTCAAATAATAAGTGACATCAATTCAGGTATAAAATATAGAATACATGATAGATTCTATAAAGGGTGTATAAAGAATCCCAAATATATTTTCTAAATATTTATAAATATTTTTAATTTCCGAGGATCTATGCCATGAAACATTCATAAATAACCCATCTTGTATTTATCAATGTCAAACCACTTTAGACATTTGTAAATATATTTGTTTTGAATCAGTCCAAGAAACCTATTTGAATTATCCATATTAGTATTAATTCCTATAATACAAGATACTCCACTCATGTCTTTCATTAAGAAAAATATTCAAACCCAAATATTTATATCATTTAATGTTAAAGTATTACTTACAATAAGTAGTATGTCATCCACATAGAATATATAAAAACCCAAAATACTCCAACCAACCTACCTATATACACAATAATCATTGGAATTATTAATAAAATAAAACACTTTGATAACATCATCATACTACATATTCCAGCTTTGAGAAATATTCTTCAATATATAAATGGATAATTGAAATTTATAAAAATTAATATACTCATTCAATACATTAAAACCTTCGAGTTGTGTCATATATGTGTCCAAAGATATATTCACCATAAGGAAAGTTACTTTTATATCCATTTGATATATCACATAATCATAACGAGTATTTATGTAAATTAATATCTAATTGTATTTTATCATTATTACAAAAGAAGATAATTATTCATTGTCAATTCCATTTATTTTATTGTATTTCCACCAAACAAACATTATTGGTTAACACAAAGACATCCAAGTCCATTTTCCTATATGAAACTCACATACATATTATGAGTCTTACCTATTTAGGTGAATCCACACATTTCCAAACATGGTTACTCTACATGGGTCAAATATCAGTTTCCCTAACTTTTATCCACCTCTAATAATTAGAACACTCAATGTCCACTTATTAGATACTAGGATAATCTTCTATGAAAACTATTTCATCATAATTTTATGTAAAAAATCCATATCTCTAAGAATATTAACAAATGATATTATACATATGAGGTTATTATCTAACATGAGTTGGTTATTATTATGATACACTTTATTAAAACGTCTCTACCTCACTCAGAGAATCACTTCATTTTTGGTTGTCCTAAACATCTAATAGTTCAAATTTCTTCATACTAAGTCCTAAATTTATGTACATTTTCTCAAGGAATATATAATTTCAGGACCCAGTTAGTTCGGGATCAATATAATTATTGAGGTGATATATTATATTCATAATGGGTTAACTAATGAAGAATTGTTTATCTAATACTAGGTTTAGTTTTTTTTGGAAATATACATCATATGTATGTATAAATGCATTAAATCTTCAAAAATATATGTTGGGTTGTTTCCCATTACATATACCATATGGTGTTTTTATAAATACATTAGATTAATAAAAATAATTACGAATGCCACAGTTTTCAGAGAATATGTCATTTACCCCTTCAACTATTACACCATTTAGGTTATTAATATCGAGGGGAGTGACAATTGAATCCTACCTCAAATAGGTCATGAGTTGGTGACATGAACCATGGTTATAAAGCACATTATTAGAGGAATTTACCTTAGTAATTGTATAAATCTAATACAAACCCACCAATAAAAACCGTGAAATAAATTTAAAATAACCATAATCCAAAATTCATGTTAATAATATAAATACAATATATAAAATAAATCCCCATGAGAAAATTACTAAGGAATCAACTATGTTGAAGCTCCAACCATCAAGATATTGATTACCAACTGTGTTGGTAAAATACTCATTGATACCTAAATTTTATTTTATATAGTATGATTTAGCATAACATTTTTATTTATTATCAACATACCCAAGGTCTCTTTTGAAAATGTGGCAAGGGAATACTATTACTCCAATGAATGAACCAAATAAAAACACCCTCCTAAACTAGATCAACTAATCCCATTTGGAACCTCACCAATGATCACTAACCATTTAATATATCCTTAGTTGTAAACTAATATATATAATATAGATAAGACACCCCACAAAAACTGCACCACTAGTTTTCTGATCTCACATCCCAACATCCAATATCATCTACTTCCATCCCTTAAATTTTCACCAAATGATACATCTAGGGAAGTAGGTTATCATGAACATTTAGGAAGATAATCTCTTTTACTCTCCCTACAATACATTACCCCCATCACAAATCACAGAAAATAAGACCACAAAATTAAAATTCACCACCACTAGGGATCACCACCAACTGATCCATCATCACTAGGAATCTCCACTAAAAAAACTATCACAATTATGAGTTTCATCTAGATAAAAATCTATCAAAACAATTAACCAACCAAAACTAATCAATCATCAATAATTCTCACTACCATCTAATAATCCGTCACCACTAGGTACCTTCACCAACTAATTCATCATATATATACACATAAAATGAAGACAATGTATGGGAGAGAGAGACGTTAGTCACCCACCCTCACCAACTTGCTTCTTAGAGAAAACACCTGGAACCCAACATCTTTAATTCATCGTAATAAATTATTGAATCAATTAGGATCCCTATATAAATCATATTAATATAAAATTATAGTAGTAAAAAAATGTGAAACTATGGCTAATCATTAAACAGCCCTAAAGCATCACACTATGTTACCATAACACACTATGACATCCATCACCAACTACTACCACTTCAATAATGTTATCCACCACAAAAGAAACAATAACAAAAAATTAACAATTCCAATATTAATTACCAGATTCAACCATTTCCAATCATAATAAATATTAACCAAGTTTCATTCATTAATCTCTTTGTCTCCACAATTAATGTAAACCCATTTCTTGACACAAGCCATATTTAATTTTATTCACAACCTACTAATTTTAGTGGATTATTATTAATAACCCAGTCCCATTCAAATATAACCTATTCCTTAGAAGTTCATCATTACAATATACATTGCATAACTACCCGGAAACTATGAAACATACCCACAAAAAAACTCATCCACCATGTAATAAAAACCATCACATCCCGGGATAAATTCAACACAACATCCCAAGCATCAAAAAAAGATAACCATCAACCAACCACTACAAACTAACCCTCGAAATATCGCATGCCAACCAACTGTAGCTTGTATTCCCAACACAACCATTATGTGAACTATTTTCCATCAACAAAAGAAATCCTTACAATATCCATGGAAACACATGGATATAATATAGAAACCCAAAATTAAATAACATTATATTTCATCTTCATCCTTGTTTATAATTTATATTTGATGTGATTTTTTTTATTCCAACACCCATTGCATAGTTCCTTTCACATAATTTGTAGATTGAAACAGAACTTTTTCATCACCCTATTTATGATCATATCATTTCATGAAAGATGATTTCAAACAACCAAATGCACCATGAGATCATAATTCATAACAACCATAATAGAACCATAACAAAAACATTAATGTTTCACAGAGAGATCATGCACCAATAATAAGAAAAATATTAAAAAAAGTCAATATCATCCCTTGAAATTTAATTTCATTTGATCAAAATCATTATCTTATTTTAGTTCTATACTAACTATCCATTTAAAGGAATATCACATCATGCTAATTTTATGGATAAGAAATAAGAAGATAGATTACATCGCCTTCCTTAATATGAAGGTTTGGAAATAATTGTGTAATACAAAACTGATAAAGCAATGTTCACTAGTCTATAATCACTAAATGGATAAATAAAAAAACAATTCATAACATCCATTATCAATATTACAATTGCTATACATCCTAATAAGTCCAATTTTCTACCACAGTCCCTCTGAACAACGTACAAAGGAGTAACTATGAATAAAAAAATAAATGCTGAATAACCCATCGTAGATCAGCCAGAATCAATCTCCCAAGGATGAGTGTTAGATGAATAGAAGTGGGGTTTAAGTAACTCCCAAAATATCCCCTTGGACACCCATTAATTGAGAGAGTATTCAAACTAATGATGTTTTTCAAAAGGGTCTCCAAAGTTACACACTTTATATTTTTAAAGGAAAAAATGAAACACAATAGACTATGAGATAAGGTATATGATTTTTATCAAAAAATATTGTGTAGTATTTTTGTTTACACTATAATGATCCACAATCCAACATAATCTAAAAATTACACTGAAAATCTCATTTATAGCATATATTCTTGGAGTAAAGATATGACCTAACTTACCCCCACGGCATAGCTTCCAAAAAATCAAGAGAGATATCAAAACTGACCATATGATACTTCTTGCCACAATGTTGATATCCATGATGAAAAATCTTGATGTGAAGCCTTACTATAATACCATTGAAGACCAATGATGTAACTACACTAAAATTGACATAACATCGGAACTCCACCTATCCAATGCCTTATCTCACAACCATCCCTCACATTGTGGCTTGGAAAAAATCAACGTATCCAATGAAAGCCATTATCCTATTCCTCCACACTTTATACCCTCGACTATGTTTCAAGGGCCTCTATTATTCCAAAGCTATAGCTCTATAGTGAAAAATATTATTATAACTAATATTTCAACTCAGACCACCCATATCCTACCTCAGTACTTCACTAAACACATCAATCTATAAAATCCACACAATGTAACGAGTCAAATGTTCGGGGTCGTTACATCTAATATCTGTCAAACAATTCTTATCCTCATGAATGTAAAAATTACCCCAAAATTTAGGTAAATGGGGAATAAAACATAATCACTCCATGATACACCTCTTAAAAATCACACAAATACATAAACATGACCACCACATTGTTAGAAAAGGGAACCTAAAACGTGTAACACAATAATCCAAAACCACACACTAAGAGGACATGTCTCTCAAACAAGAATGACACCAAAAATAAAAAATAAAATAAAAGTAATTAATATATTTCATAAAATACTAATAATTAAAATATAACACCACTAAGATGAAACCAAATTCAAAAAAACATGGGATAATGAGTGTGTATCTGGATCTCATGCTCCCAGGTACTCTCTTAAAATGCACCTTGACTCTAAAACACACAAACCAATGCAATGATACAACAAAGAAGTACCTTCCCTTGAAGATCATGGATATCTACTTACTCCTATAAGAATTTCACATCATCCTCTATATCCTACTCCCCTCAATCGATGGAATTAGATTCATCATTATGATACTGACAAAGCAATGACATATAGAAAAATTCATGTATTTTTTCCTTGGAGGAAGTTCTAATCGATACATACCCTCTCTAATTTTCTACAACATGTCAAAAGGACATAAAACATTGGATAGTTCTTAATCCCTAGAACACACCTCTATCTCCCAAAATAATGGGAATCCCTAAATAACACATGGTATCAAGAATGAAACTCAATAGGTCTCCACTTATAGTGAACATAAGAGTTTTGGAACACACAGGCCTTCATTAACCACTCTCAAACCATATATATATTCTCTATCATACTCTGCACCATATCAAGACCAAGGACATAGGACACCCAAACCTCGTTCAAGTAGAATGGATATCAATAAGATTATACATACAATTCCTCAAATAAATCCATACTTATATATGAGTTATAGAAGTTATTATAAGAAAAATTAACCAAGGTTAGTTGATTCACCCATTATCTACCAAAATCTATGATTCAAGCTAGTAACATATCCTCCTACATCTGGATAGTACCATCCATCTACACATCTTTCTGAGGATGAAAAATAGTGTTAATGAATCGTTGAGAGAAGTAATCATCATACCATTATTTCTAAACTTATGTGGTGAAGTAAGGGTCCTAATGAGAGATGATAGTACATGGAACGCCAAAGAGCCTCACCACTTCATCCATGTACCACTACAATAGAACATCTATGAAATTATACTGTTGAATTTCCAAAAAAGAGGTTGCTTCATCAGTCCATCCATAATCTACCAAACAACATTATATCCTACATAATCATGGGGTAACCTTGTGATGAATTCTATATTTATATCCTCTAAAATAAACATGTAGAAATAAAATGTTTTTAATAACCCCTTAGGGGAATAACCTCTATATTCTCCTACCAGATGTCCATAATAATACCATGAACTCTTCCACTGGACATTAAACTCCAGACCACAAAAGGTGCCACCTTTAGACATGGGTACATATTAGTCATGAATGGATGGATCGATAATGGTGAACTATGAAATTCTTAGAAGAAAACCCTCATGAATGGTCAATAAGACATAAAATCTCTCACTAAACATCATCTGGAAGTGAATCCCACTAACACTCCCCCTATAGTATCACCATGACCCACACAATCTGTACATCACCTCCACCTCTGAGTCTCCAAACTGTGACTCCACTACCTACGACAAGAAATAATATTCTACCATCACTTTATAGGATAACCCTCTATATTTGGCCTCCTCAAATTTTAGATACTAGGATTCTAACACCTCAATCAACATAAAAGAATCCTAGGATCCCAAACATATCCCTAGGAATTCCTATATAGTGTGTTAGTTGCAATATTAATGTATGAGATATCATTGTCGTAATATTAATGGAACTCCATACATCTTTACTAATATTGGCTTATATCCTTTTTAGATATAAAATACCATAAACTATGTTGGTCTTTGAAGACTATAAAGTACTCTCCTATGATGTAATGTCACTATATCATCAAGTAAAACACCACTTTTGTAAACTCTATGTCATGGGTAACATAGTTATGCTCATAGTAACATGAATTATTCAACACATCTGAGATCACATCCCTCTAGTATATCAATATTCATCCAAAAATTCAAAGGTAAGTGTCACAAAAGACATCAGACACTACCCCTTGTTTACAGCACCAACAAATATAATTTTATTTCATTTTAAAGACACTTCTAAAGAGAAGCGGGGAACCATAAAAGGAAAAAATTATCAATACATATAGAAGAAACACACATATTTATCAAAAAACACAGAGGTTTCTATCATTCGAGACCCTATATAATTTCAGGGGATGTGAAGTTACCTATATATCTGGGTAATTGTTGATATTCTCCTCAAAATGATTATCCATTCTGTCCCATATCATTCTAAATTCCTCCAAAATTATATTTCGTTAATTGGAATATCAATTGAGGATTCGTTTTTATTTATGAATCTATTCCCTCCACTCCCCATTGGTATTAACTTGAAGATTTATCTCATAAAATAAATCAACAACCTCTCTAGAATATTTGATCATGATGAATCAATCTATAATTTATTACATTGAATGAAAAATAAGCTCTAGATACCCCCTTGTATACTTCCAGTTATCCTTCTATTCTTCTCTGATCTCCTCCAGTTACTGACCCATGGTCAACCACAAAGGCTTCACATGAAATAAATCCATTATTCTCCCAACATCCCAACTGTTCATGTAACTTCATATCATTTCTTGTTTTTCCATTGTTGTATTCTTATTTTCCATCTTACTAGAGACCTGGATGGCCCTTTCAACCAATGATGAATCTACCAATTTTTTTTTTGTTTTGTTCCCCTTTTCCTTACCTGATGATCTGGTAACTATTGTATTTAGAGTGTTTGAGTAATCTTTTAGAGGTATAGGTTTTACCACCCTTGAGGATCTGGAAGTTCACGGGAAGAGTAATTCCTAGTGTCCCCTTCTTCAAGATATGCACTACCATTGTTTCCCTATGAATGTCCTTCTCATATTTATTCATTGGTTGGGAGTCCCCCTCATTTTCACTGGCCTTGATATCATCCAAACACATTGACCCAACATGTTTCTACTTCCATTTTATAATTTATGTATTCCACCCTTCTAGATCCTCATTCTCCATTCCATCTCTACTCAATGAGGATAATTTTTTTGATATCAATTTCTTTTGATGGTATGTTATGATCAAACACTCCTCAATTTGAAATTAAAAATATCTAGATCAGTAATATCATGTTTATATTCTATAATACATACACTAATAAGGGTTATAACACCATTGGTAGTAGTATATGTCTCATACATCGTTCCATTACCAAGACCACCATCATTTTATATAACAACACAATAAGGTACCATGATGGTGTTTTCCTTTCCTGAGGCTGGTTTTTTTATTGTAAAATACAAAATCTTGTTTCAACTATCTAAAAATATGATCATATCTTGGGTAATGAATCACAAAAATCTACATGATCATAGGAGGATCCATAATTAGATCTCGGTCAGGATATGAAGTACTAATAGAAGGATCATATGAGTTGACTAAGTAGACAAGTTGAGAGAATACACCCCATGTGGGTTTCTTCATTGAAAAGATGGAGGATAATGACCCAATATCTTGTATGTTTAACAAAAATATATCCTAGACTCAAAGATCACATTTTGCTTCCAAAACAAATTCATCTCAAACATAAATGCAAACCCAATCAATCGGTGATTTGGAAACATTAATATCAACACAATATTGTGGTGAAATATGGTGTAAAATAGAACTTGATCTACTATTAGAGCAGAAGAAGTGTCCAACCATGTTTCTCATCATATGAAATATTGATGGATTTTGAAAAGGCAGAGGATGTTCTTGGAGACTTACCCATAACATCATCAATGTAGTATTACACTTCATGTGGTAATCATAAGACCATCAGAAGAGAAAGAAATATAATCTATTAAAATAGTGGGGATCTCTGCAACAAGTTGTTACCATATCCTCCTATGATGAGAAATAAACATTGATATGGTTCTTTTTTATAAGTCCAAAATCATTGAATTTTGAAAACCCTACGAAATGAATACAAATATATCAATCAAATCCACATATGGTCAATGTCAAATAAAATGAGACACCAAGGTCAGATTAAGTTGGGAAAAGGTCTCAGTGAACTATACAGTCAATATTGAATGATGAGGGAAGTCGGTGAAGAGGTCATCCACCTTGGGTATTTAATGGTTTCCTAACATTGATCAGTCTAGATCAACTCTTGTACCTATTTAATCAAATACAAATATAGGGATTCACCCTTAGAGAAATAAAATACAAACCTATAATAATAGACATTGTGACTAAGGATACAATTACCCACTACAAGTTTCTTTGACTTTTCCCAAGAAACAATTGACTCAACCTAAAATGAATACACGGAAACACCCTTATATGAAACCAAATGTCAAAAGAAGTGTTCCAACCATGTCAAAACATACACTATGGTAGATTAAAATATATTTTATGGTTTTTAAGATCTTCGATGGTATCTCCATAATGCTAAACATTCCCCTCCCCTAATTCAAACATTTTAAGATTTTCATCAAGGGACACAACAATGAACTTGTCTCAGAACTCATGGAACATGTGATTATGATCCCCATGAACACAGATAGTGAAATCCTGACATTGAACAAAATGACCACAAAATCAAAGGGTTTATTACTACACTAGAAGGTAGTATTTTAGAGATAATCATCTTTAACCCTCATCTAATGTTATCTAAAATAAAATTTCATCTTTTAAAAATAATCAGACCTAGTCATCATGTTGAAAAGATCATAAATCCTTAGAAGGGTTAACATTTAAAGAATTTCCCATAGTTTAACCATCAATTTTCCATACACTACCTCCGACTAACATCCTCATTTTAACGAATAGTTCTAGAGAAACCCAATGTGATGCACAATGTTGGACAAATAACTTCTACAAAAAATCATTGATTTGGATTTTAAACTCATGTAGTTCTATCGGTTCAATATGGTAATGGTATATCAATATTATAGATCATTATGACAATAACTCTATCACAATCTTGATATTTCATTTTATGGTAGATCCAAAAATACATCAAGGAAGATGTTTATAATCCCATAGACAACTCTAATAGATTATACTATTTTTAATTCCATGATGAACACTAAGAAATGAGATAAAAGAGGTTACATATTCCCACCACCCATCTGATAATTTTTTCTCACTAATGAATACTAATTGTTCTAAAAAAATAAAAAAATGGAACTATCCTCCCAAATAAATCATCAAATTCATGCAGAAAACATAACCAATCCATGACAATGGTGAACAACTATAGATGTGTCTAAAAGAATAAGAAATTCCCCAATCGACTGATGTTACCCCATAATTATATACATCCATGGAACACATCAAATACCATAGCTATATCTCATAATAGTATGGATAACACCTGGGTAACTAGAAGTCTCTAAACATTTAGTCCCAATGTGCGTACCAAGTAGGGTGAAATGAAAGAGGGTAATGATTCAAAATAAAGAAAGGTGAAAACTAAGGTAGTCGATAAAATGATCATTCAATGGATAAAATTTGGACCCTATGTCAATTTTGACTCCATAATATTCATTTATCCATGTATAGATTCAAAACCTCACTACTAATAGCCTCTATAACCATGCACTAGTCTGTGTCCTTGAAGATGAGGACCACCATGATATTAACCGATACTTGATTTATCAGTCCTTGTTAGGTAATTATCATAATAACACAAATAAACGAAAAATGATTTCATCACTTTATTTTCATATGATATTTGGGGGAATATGTTCTTGATACAAATAGAAAGGGTCATAACCACCCATGCTATAATGACCTCCCTAAGTGGTCGGGAAATAATACATATTGTGTCATTGACCTCTATAGTAATTTTACACAAACTTCTATCCCTATAAGTATGATTAATAATTTTTAACATTAGAATAGTATGAAATTCTTATATGGGGTCAAATACCTTTCAGTAAGAACCTTAACTATCCAGAAATCTATGATTCCCTTCCAAAAGATATAATTCTTTAGGATTTGAGATAAAATCCTACATGAGGATATCATCCATAGGAATACCTCTTCACTATGACTTATACATTATAATAAACCTCCAATTAAATTTGAACCTTAAATATTGAAATTACATACCAAATTACTGGATGAAGGGACTCCTAATGTTGTCACGATATGGGATCCTTATTTGGAAAATGATTAGGATAAAAGTAAAGAATGTCCTTTATCTTTAACTCAAGCTCCCATATTGTCAGGATCCTATAATAAAGGGATATAATCAATTTTATCTTCACTTCCTTCATCTTTGGTGATGATAATCATAAATAAGATTCTTTTTAAATGTCATACCATGAAAAATTATCTTTCATCCTCTATATGTAATATATAATCCACCAATGATGCAATAGCTCTCACATTGGACTTACTACCAATGAAACCTATTACTTGGTTCGATCATGAATCAAACAGATGGAGATCTCGAGCTCCTCCAATAAGCTTCCTATTTCACAATTAGACACACTCCACCCATATTTATTCAAAATAAATCATTTGTACGAACAAATTATTTTCTACCATGTCTAATTCTTCTCAGTAGGATTAATATTTCAATGATCAACTGGATGTTCCTCTTGAACCTATTATCAATGAACTATATGAAGATGAAATCTAGGATCCCTCTCTCAAAAAATGTTCTACCCCAAACATAGTACCATGGAATTTATTAAGATTCATTTTATTAGGATAATTTGATTCCCCATATACTAGATTCAATGGTTTTATTAGTAATCTCACATTATAAGGCTTTCGGTGTAAACATAAAGTGGATCTCTAAAGATGAGGTAAAATTATTAAATGAACTTTTTTTATTTCTTCTTCAACCTCCTTAAAATATTATTAAATGATTACAATAAAATAATTCAAATATCTCTCACATATTTATATGTTATTAGGTTTTTTGAATAACAAATATCCATATATAATTATATAAAATTTAAATGAAACCATTGATTGTGTGTACAATGTACTACCACCTAATGAACTGATGTATTTCATTTTACATCCCAACTATCATGGTTAGATATATTGAGGGATTTATCATATTTATATGATATTTATGACATTAATATACTTCTATAATTTAAATATCACATCTAATTTTTTACATTCCAACCTATTGAAAAACAATAACATCACTCACGTGTACAGTGGACTACCACCTCACGAACCGATGTGATGTATTTTTTACTTTTCAATTTTACATGGATGGTATTACACATAGATTAAATAAATATATATGATATTATTTACATAATAATATATGTTTTATTAGGATATCACATATAATTATAACTTCTAATTCTGTGGGGGATACAATAATGCCTCTCATGTGTACAATATAATACCTCCTCACAAAGCGATGTTACACATTTTTTACTAAATATTTACATGGATTGTGGTAAGAAAGTATTTAATAAATATATGTTACATATAATATAGAAAAATGACTTTATAATTTTTCTATATTATTTACCTTCCTTTTGTTTCATCCATCTGGAAATAATGGAAAAAAATTTCATCTGTACATACAACATATCATCTTCGAGAATAATGTAATCCATTTTATATCACTAGCTTTTAAAGATTATAATAATTCAATATGAAATAAATATATATTATATTTAAATAATGGATATATTTATGGGGATGATGGAACCATGAATATAGTAAAATTACTGAAATTTCCCCAGAAAAACATATATGAAAAAACAAAGCAATTATCAACAAAAATAATGATTCTAATAATGGAATGTTAATTTATGGGTGATAAAACAATATAAATAAATCATATATGGAGTTAAATATATGATTATGGTTCAATAATAGATTTATAATAAACCTATATTAATTATATAGGGTGTTCAAACATTTATGAAGGAAATTGGACTGGAGGTGAGGGTTTCTAATCTCACTTTTAATTATGTGAGACACATGTCATATTCACTGCTTATTACTTTGTGTGGTGTTTGTAATTACCATTTCTATATGTTATATATTTAATTTATTGCAATTTATCATACCTAATGGTTAATTTGATGTTATTTTAGTCATGGGTATTATGATTCAAAATTTACCCAATTGGTAAGGGTTTATATCATAACCTCATCCTTATTCGGGCTTATTTTTCTTTAAGTCAATCTAGGTGGAATTATTTGATATATCAATATTAAAATCAATATATTTTATTCTCATATAGTTATTCATGATTTTTTCTACGAAATAGTTCCATTGTTCATCTCTTTGGAACATTAATTATTTAGAATTCTTTCTAAGCAAATCTGTCTTTATTTTTCTCTTTCGTTAGAAAACTATTGTCTTTCCAAAACCATGTTTTCTAAAATAATTTTTTGAAATTTTTGTAACCTTTTCTAAACTATTAATTTATGATATTTCTACCCATGTTTTATATTTTGAAAATTATTTTGAAATGAATATTAATGTCATTTTACAAATAAGGCTCATTTGACTTATAAGAAAAATGTGAATGAAATTATTTTTTATCATGTACCACATGTATAGAAAAAACAAACATTATAAACACAACATATTTTATAGATTCCATTATAATTTAAAAAAATTACTTTATAAATAAAAATTATTTTAAATTATTTATTTAACCTTTTTTTAAAAAGTGATATTTAAACTGCTTACATTATTTTCCATAATAATGTTTTAAAGGATCTTTTTATGTTATTTCTATTCATCGAATATGTAAACCCTATATTGTAATTATGATCAACAAAGGATATTTTGTATTTCATCCATCATTATTATTTATCTGAATGTTTTATGATCAATTTGATTGGAGATATAAAATTTTATTTCTATTCTCCCTATTACTATGGATGTCTTATGATTATGTTTATTAATTTGGGTAAGTGTCAATATTTTGTATTATATTTTTTTCAATACCAGTGTTTATGTTAATTATATTTCACCCTACCAATTTGAGGAATGCATTGAAAATATTCTGTAATGTGTGGGGCCTGGAATTACATAGCCTCTTGATGCATCGATAGGTATCATGAAAAAATCATTTGGCTAAATTAAATCATTTTTTACCCAATGTTTTAAACTCTATTCTTAATGTTATTAACAGTATGTTTCAAATTCTTGGAATTATGAATTCCATCATTATGAGAACAATTAATAATTTCCATTTTCATATTATATTAAGCATAATATACATTTATATGTTTTAAGATTATTTGATTGTGTATATGGTTTTGTTTTATCATCTTTTATTTCTCTCATATTATTCTGAGGCTATTATTTATATAGCTTGTGTTTTGGTTATTTACTTAACCATATTATTAATATTATTATTTATGATATATTCATCTTTATGATTACCTCTAAAAAATATAATCTCCCTCATTTCATATGTTTTATTTACCTAACATAACAGGAAGTTTTTTTTGATTAATATAAAGTGTTATTCTAAGCAGAAATATATATTCATCAAAGAAAATACTTTTTAAATTTTATGTATTCCATTGTAATATAAATTTCATGTATTTTTCAATTTTACTAAGCCTATTAAACTAATCATTCTTATAGCTTTTTATTCCTTTTATATTATTCCAATATTATAAATTAATAATACACTCTAGGATACTAGGTTCGATCCCTTTTGATACAAAATTAGGTTCAATAATGATAATTAGATCCGAGTTGATAGGAAGAACAAAATTCATAGAAAAAAAGAAGATAAACACTACAAAATTAAAATCTGATAGAGGAAATCCATAAAAGAATGATATCAAACTTATGAGAAGATTGATCATCGGTAAATAACATGTCAACAATGATGATGATGAAACACCATTGTATTCATCATTCTTATCATGAGTCCCCATGATTTATTGTCGTCAATTCACATTCATGAGCAAGAAAACTCCCTTAAATCTATCCTCCAACTACATTCCAAAATAATAGGGTTATGTGGATAACCATGGACACTAACCATAATTATGTTTATATAGTGTGAGATTTGGTATTATCCATTAAAAAAATAAAATAAATTAATCCATAAAATTGTTTAACTCATTATCCAATGGCTTCCATCAACCGAACGCCTGACACCGACCAATTTTATGTCATGTCAAATGAAAAACCTAATGTCCAAAAATTGGGGTATCTTATTTCCTATCCAAGGTATCGATCAATGTGGAAACCATTTATTCTAAAACGATTCGCACATGAATTTTAAAATACATAATTTTTTTAAAGTATTAATTCTAGGGTCATGTAACACCCAAAACATATCTCCATATTCAAGGAAAAATATAGATATATGATATATATATATATATATATATTTAAAGGATCAAAATACAAAAAATGTTTCATTAAATTCTCCCATCATTCAAGGATTTTCCATATGAAAATCTCATGTTACACGAAAAAGATGGGGGTACTAAGCCTGCAACTTGATTTTATGCTCCCATGATATCTCCTACATTCTCCCATGATATCACATCTTCCTAACTAAAAGAATATTACATCCATACAAGGAATTCTCCTAAAAATATTTGATCATCAATGGGTACTCTCAAAAGGTGGACCCATCCTCAATATCCAACATGATCTAATCTATAATATGCATCAGGTTTTTCATCTTTCTCCCCAACATGACACATGGAATACATCATGTGCTCGGTATAACTATAGGGGCTTGTCCAGGCGGTAACAAAAATTTATTTTTTCTAGAATAGTCTAATAAACCATAGGTATAGCTTGCATCCCTCACTAAATCTCTATAATCCTCTTCATGGGGAGAGTCTTATAAAAACATGGTATCCCTAATTGAACTCCAAAATCCTATAACATTAGTGTGTGTAATATTTATATCGAATTAGATCTATACTCATATGTTCTCATATCTCCTGAACATTCTCTATCATTTCTTGTACAGTTTATATCAAAACCAGAGTTGTCAAAAAAATATTAGTTCACCAAAAGGTTGACCAGTAGGGTCCCCTATACAAAGCCTTAGAAGGTTAAAAGGTAATAGTATAGTAAAGGTCGTTTTTATAATAAAAATCTCAAATTGGAAGTGATCCTCTAGGCTTCGGTTGAAGTAATACACATAGGATCTCATCATATCCAACAAAAACTGATTTTCCTACTCAGTTTCACTATCTATCTAGGAGTGAAATGATTTTCTCATATGCAATGTTTTCTTAAAAGCATCATGTGACCCTCTCCATAACCTGGAGGTAAACTGAGTATCATGCTCATTGATGATCATCATCGGTACCCCATGAATCCAAATGATCTCATGCATGTACAACAACCCCCCAAATCCAAATCAAAATATTCTCCCATATGGAATGAAACAATTATGTCATGGTAAATTGTTTGAAAATCAAAAAAATAGAATAATGGGATCTGATTGTCTATGAACAAAAAGGCACAAAATCTTTTGATATATTATCCCACTTCTATTTTTGAATCTTTAGGTTTTTGGTCAAATATGATTGAACCTAATGTTCATCCTTTACCTGCTGATATGTGATACACCGAGAAACAATCTCGAAAACACCTCAAACTCATTCCAACACAAAAAACCTACAATTTATTGAAAATAAACATATTATTGACAATTGAATTAATATCCATGTGGGTGGTATGAAACTCCTTCAAAAAAACCAAATTCAATGTCATCATTACTATAGTACATCCTCTAAAATTGATAACGTTCTCCCAAACATTAGTAAATCCATCTGGTTTATCTACTAAGGTTATCTAGTAAAAGAAAAACTCACATTAAACCCCCCATAAACTAAGATTCTCTCACTTGAATAAGATGTAGGGGAGCCACAACCTTCAAATGAAGATAATTTTCACCCTTATCCTCCTCTATGGTAATCTGTAATGAGAAAAACTATTGAAATGCCTCCTCGACCAAGGGGAATGGGATTTACAAGTAATGGAATCTTCCTCCTTGTTCCCCTTCCTATGTAGTGTATAATATCTCAAAAACATGGCCCTATAAAAACTCAAACCATTTCCTATATCTTGAATTATGATCTCTCTCGATGTGGATTTATTGAATACACATGTCGTCTAAGTAAACAATGAAATGCTCACCTAGATGGTAATGCCTTCACATATTTAGACAAATGTCTACCCCAACCAACTCTATGACGTGGGTCATGTAATTCCACTCATGGGGTATCAATATCTTCTACTCATAAGAAATAACATTCTACCACTTCATCAACAAGAATTTGATCCCAATTACAATGGAATCAATATCATTATGTACTAAATTCCCACCTATAGTAGTCTTAATTTTGGAGAACTGGTCAACAACTTCCTTAACAATTTGAAGGCTCTCTAACACTACTATGACAATGAAAATGGATAACCATTCCTTTTAAAAGGTAGTGAAATGTACTTAATTCATCAGGAATTCTACTAGGAACCTCCCATAGTACCTTCCAAACAAAGGAGGATTCCCAAATCTGACACACACATAGGTGGATCCCAAGAGAGGAATGAATTAATCTTCACTAGAACCACATATTTTCCATGAATTGATATATAATTCCCTAGAAAGTGAACCTCTCATATCCAAAACTAACACATTGAGATCTTACTGTATAGACAATGATTCCATAGTATGTTTAGTATCATCCTCAAATACTATTCAGGATATTCCTTAGATGAAACATATATGAGGATTACAAAGATAAAGACAATTATGAATCGGTCCATGTTTTGTTGGAGGATATGATAAATATGTAATGTGAACAAGTTATAGAAATTAGTCACACAATAAAAATTTACTAGTAACTATAAATTCCTTTAGATACACTGGATTGTTTCCTTCATCATATCATCCTCTTGAACCCTCAACTGATGGTAGCCTAACCAGGGATCAATATTTCAAAACTAGTTTACACCTTTTAGCTAGTCTAAAAGGCCAAAAATCCTTAGTAAGGCGAACATTTTCGTGATATTCAACATGATTGACTAATGGTAATTAAATAAAATCATCAAACACCCATCCAACTTTTTCACAATATATAGTAAATATTTAATGGGGACACACTACATTTTATAAAACCATTCTCTCAATGGTCTTCCAAATGCTACAATAGCTCTTAGAGCACAATAGGGTCCATATGACATGATACTATATATATCAGCGTGGTATCAGGTTGTAATTTGATTAACAGGTCAATATCCAACCATGGAGGATGTATTATAACATATTTAAATAATAATTCCATATAATTCTCCACTACCAATGTAATCCAGATGCATGAAGTGCCCAATAATGTTAGGGATAAACTCCCCAACCGGTGGGTGATAGGTTACAATTTATTTCTTATGATCCCCACTATCTCAACCATAAGATATATCTCACCTGTAAAGGATTATTTCATCCCATATGAATTAAGTCATCTACCTCTCTTGTAATTATTGTATGTCTAGGGACATGCTATTAATAACTAGTACATACCCATGATGATATCACAAGGTTTCATCACAATGACATAGAGTTCCCTTGAGAAACACCCTCCACTAAAATCCAACTCACACTTCTAGAAGATATGTGATATAGTATAATCTGGCCTTATAGGAACCTATATCAATTGACAAAGTGCTAGTGAATCTACAACAATGTCTTGATTTCACATAATGGATATAGGGACAAGGTAATGAATCACGCCAGTGTTTACAAGTATGAGAGATAAATTAAAGAATATATAGACAATAACTAAAATAAAATAATTATTGTCACGGTCATATCCCTCAATGGCTTGCATCTATCAATTATTTCAGTCATTATAAATTTATGTTTGGAAGGGTCCAGATGGGTGTGTTGGTGGGATTAGGTTCTATAATCTTCCTCTAAATACAGATCTTCCCTCTAGGTATTCACCTGCTTCTCTGTTAGCATCACCTGCATGAGGGTCACACTAACCACACCTCGAAGATCGATAATCATGAAGTTACCTATATAATGTAGGTGCATCCAATTCAGGGCCACTACCATTATCATGATGAGTCAGAAAATCATGATCCATGTGATCTCTTTAGTAGAAACATAACATTATCCTTCTCTATATTAAATGTATCCTCTTCATGATCAAATTACCATAGATCCAAATGTTCGAGTATGAGCATGATTATGCTTCTTGTTCCACAAAAATAATGATATATTACTTTTAGCTACTACATATGAATCATCCCTTTGATTCCAACTTTTGGCTCCCACTTACTAACACCCCTCATAGAAAGTTATCAGTAAAAAATTCTGACCCCAACACCGCAACAAAATTTTTAATGCATAATGAAACCATGCAAGAATGACTGCCTCTGGGATTCCCCTGCTCAATATTATTTTCACATAATTATTCATCTATCACCAAATATATAGAGTATCACATAAGGTTGGTAAACATGGATTCATACTCAACAACTGATCTAACACCCTAGAACAACTTGATAATCTCATACATATTTACAGAGTCTAGTCATGATGGTTAATAGTCATCACATAACAACTATTGAAATTATTTCTAAGAGAGAATAATCTCATCATGGGTGTATGTACTCAGAACCCAATAGTCCCAAATTACACTCTAAAGAAGAATGGATGCAAGCATAAAGAGTTAGATCAGGTGGGGTCCTATAGGGAAAAATCCCTCAGGTTCTGTAGAATCATTTTTGAGGTAATTTTGATTGTGGACAAAGAAGGCCTATGGGATTTGGTTATTGACAAAGCAGACCATGATGAATAATATTTTTTCAAAATTGTTTTTACATGGTGAGTTTTCGAGTTAAGGATATTTTTTTTACAATCCATGACTTGAAGAAGAACCTAGACAGAGAATGGATGATCTGGAGGTGGTACAAAAAAGAGCAGATACAAGGTGGTGCTGTTTTCCAATGTTTTCCATGATTTTGGGCCTCAAAATCGACAAATAGAGAAAAGTGTTTTTGGAAAAAGTGACATCTGTTCAAATGTCTTGGAGGCTTGGAATGTTTTGTGCCATATGTTTTCAACATAAAAACAGTAAAATATGGAAAATGAAACAGGGGATACCATGTTTTGGTTTGGGAGATCAAGGTGACTAGGGCGAAAGATGCACAGGCGGCTGGGCTTGTGCACCGAGAGGAGAATTGCGTGTGGCACTCATGGTGCCCAAAATTCTGATAAATAAAGGGATACCCCTCCTCATTTCAGAAAAAAATCTCTAAACATAGTGAAAATTTGATATCTAGTCCCACCAATGGTTTTGTCGCGCAAGTGGTGGTTTGGGCATGAAAGTATAAAGATAATCAGAAGTTGTGTGCTATTTAATAGTTGCATTTAAATATTTTTTTGGGAATAAAATTGTGTGACTCTCCCATGTTCTTAGTTGGTGAATGGAGTTTCATGAAATTAGTTTTGGATCCCATGTGCACATGGCATAGATAACTACGCTAATCTTTTAGAAGCATGCCAGTCATTCTCTGGCTGTGAAAAAGTTGTAAGATTGCTCGGTACAACCGGTGCAATGGGAGATTCATATGAGGTTGAAAGTGGAACATATATAGAGAATCTATTTACATATAAATATGAATTCATTTGTGATAATGAAGGGACCAACAAGTCTTTAAACTGATAGGGGGTCTTCTGATGAAGCAGTGAGCACAATTCAGTTGAGAGAGCAGTGAGATTTCAGATTTTGATTGGTTGAAAACCAGTAAGGATAGTGAGTTTGCTCTGAACTTGTTAAATATCACCATGCTTTTAGTGAATTTGGTACATCGGAACATTGTCAGTGTCTGCTCCATGGACGTAGCCCAGTGAGGGTGATCCATGTAAAATTGTTGTGTCTTGTGGATGCTTTAATATTTGTTTATAATCTGCAATGGGAATGATAGAGAAGAGAGTTTTTTCTCACAGTAAAACAAAATAAAAGGGCCAGTTGTTTTAATCTATCATAATTTTATTCACCCCCTCTTAGGGTATCCTGCCAAGTGGACCTCACAGGTCCAATGATGATGGAAAAGTAAAAAAACTAACGTGACCCAATCCTTTTTTGTCTAAGTGTATATCTAACCACAAAACCGAAGTTACCTCTATCGCTAGGACTCACATAACTTGAAAACATTGCATGAATCATCATCCTAACTTGATGGAGATATCTATTGTCTAACATTCAATCGACCATCTTCATAATCCTATATACATGGATCCACATTCTACCGGTAAGGTTTAAGAATGGATTTTACGATCACATGATGGGAATACATTATGAATAGGTCCATAAAAAAGGACTCATCATCAAATGGTGATTTTTTTAGTATTGTATCCGTATCCTTTTTGTCTTTCATCAAGGACACATCTATAAATTTAATAATATTTACCCCGATTATATGAGAATATCTAAGAAGATGACACGATACTATCATGAATATCAAAATATCATATATTATATGATTCAAGTACCATTACCTCCATGTATCAGATTCTTTGGCATAAAAAGTTGACAAGTAGGTAGTCAGAGACATGGTGCATGGATACATTGGTTTCCACACCATTAATAGGTTACCTAGCATAAGATCCAAACATGAGGAACTTCTATATTATTTCCTTATGTTCTTGAACCAATTATCCGGATATTTCCATCTCTAAAATCGGACATAAACTATCATTTGATATAACTCTATTATGACTCAACCCACCTAGACCCTTCTCGTGTATGAATTAAGCTAAAGGAGTATCCCAAATACCTCCTTCAATAGGCCGTAAGTTGGAAACAAACATCAAGTATACATATAACTAAAATAGGATGCCTTATCTGAAAGTACATATACACACAATCATAACTAGATACATGAAATATTGTTGAGATATAGAAATAAAGAAACATCCTGATTATAATCAATACATGAAACAACCGCCAAGAAATATATCAGAGTAATGCAAAGTAATAAAAATGATATAAAGAGGAAAAATACACACCCACCCAGAAAAGGGTTTGAAGCCTATAAACCTCTAGGAAAGGGGAAACTAATGAAATCATGACTAACATTCTATGATGCATGACACCAGACATGGATAATACCTCCATGTACTACTACGCTTCTCCAATACTAGGTCCAAAAATCTATTTCTATTCTTTATATCATCTACATAATAGACAACATGTGAGGGAATATCCTATACAGGTGTTTATGTATAAATACATAATACGAAACCCCAAAGAGAATGAAGGGAGAAGATAAAGACAATATTAATCTCAACCAATAGAAAATTTGGTAAAGGAAACTCAATCCTTTGATATTCTCATAATGAAACCTTAGTCGAGAATGGAGGGAAGTGTTGATCTCCACATCCGGCTATGTATGATGATGATTCTATCTACAACTCCAACATTCCAATATCGGATTCCAAACATCACATATAACACCATAATAAAATATGGTGGATGCCCCACACCTCGACACTTCACTCTATAGTCAAGGGATCACTAACTTCAATAGATGGCCTGCTACCCATCATACCTCAATGATGGGGGAACCCCCAAATATAGATAGAGGACACACACCCTATATAGTATGGTGGGAGTAAAAACATAACCAATATAATGATTTTTGGGAGTCCAAAAAATTTTTTGGTAGGTGTGTGCCATCTGTGACATCTCTCTGATGATTCAACTAGACTACAATCATTGAAAAGGCATTACAGGAAGAGGAATCCTACTTATAACACCTATTATTGTATTTCAATTTCCAAAACAAATGTATACCTTTGAATCGTACGTGGAAAACCACTAATGATAGTGTACCTGTGGGCCCAAATATGATTCATTATGAAATAGATACAAATATATAAGTTCGTTGGAAAATAACATAGTGTGTATGTAGGGTCACACATCACGTGACTCTACCCGAACACCAGGGAATTTCTTTCCCTAGAAAACACATGTCTAGATATATAGATCAATAGTTTGTTTCATAATGAGTACACAGTTAATATTATCACCCAAGTTCATGGGTGTGTGCTCTTGTTACATGGATCGGGTAGCCATGCACCTTCACATGGGGTGTCCCTATAGGGAAACCATTTGTATTCCCACCTAGGGTCTTGGGTGTGTATCCTTTGAACATGGATCAACTTCCTGGGTAGGGTCACATAGTGTGTGGTCAAGGAAACAAAACTTGTGATAGTTAACTCAGACCAAAACCCGAGATGTTGGGTGAACATGAGATACACAATGTATGTTCCACCATGATACATGGAGTGTATTTGGATTCTATACAGTTAGAGAATTATGTTCATCATGTGGATGCTAGATCTATGATTCTCTCCTTCTCCTCCACAATTTTTCTCTCCAAAAGTGAATGAATTCAACTTATATCATCTTAAATATTCATTTACCATATTTCAGTAGTTGTAATATTGAATTTTGGTCATCCAATTTTTATTTTTCATACCTATAATCATTATTCTAGGTCCAGATCCTTAGATCCATCACACACAACCCAAAAATATTACTCATTCTATATAGAAATCAATAATACCTAATTAATTTTTTGATACATTATGAATATGTGCGTATTATCACATGTGAATGTCATCCAGATATGATGAATCATCAATATCATGGAACAATGAAAAAGAACAAGAAATAATGATAGAGAAAAAGAAAAATAACTAAGTGAGATCATCACATATCGATGCGATCTAATCCAATGATTACACATCATGGTAACATAAGGGTATATCCTAGATGTATTAGGTATAATAAATTTATTTCATGAAAACTAAATAAATTTGAACTCATATGAAATGTATAATTCATAAGAAGTATATTAGAATGCAATCCATGCTTTACAAGTCAAATCGAAGTGTAAAAATCCAAAAAAATTAGCCTTACCTAACGAAAATATCTATCATTAATGAAAAACAATTTTGGTAGAAATGATTATAGATATCATGTTTTGTTCATGATTCATCTCCAAAATCCCATTGATCTTTTGTCATTTATTAAAATTCCAATGCATGAAAATTCTAATGAATCTCTCCTCATACCACAGTCCAAACACTTTGGGTTATGTGGATAAAATTCAAGATTCCCCATAAAGTTGTTTTTATAGAGGCATATTTGGATTAACCATTAAATAAATAAAATAAATTAATCATTTAATTTATTTAACACACCCTCTAATGATTTCTCTCAATTGAATAATTACAGCATGCCAACTTTACATCGCCCAAAGGGGAAATCCAATGTCAGGGAAGCAACCATGGTCATATATTTTCAATGTATGGTCCCAATCAATGGGAACATTATTTATACAAAAAAACGTTTTTTCATGATTTAATAAATTAATTTCAAGTTCAGGTGACACCCAAAACGTAGTTCCATCTCCTTAAGAAAACTAATCGCGTGCACACACACACACACAATTGTAGATGAACAAAATAGGAAACTTGGATTCATTAAATATCCATTGCAATGGATTAACGATCATTACAAATCCTTTTCGAATATTAATTATAGTCTCAATTTTAAACCCATTCATAACTTTTCAAAATTAAGGAAAGGTTATGTGGTATATTGTGACAGGTCTAGGTCATGATTAAATTATTTTCTCGTGAAAGGTTATCATTTCATAGCCTATGTATCGTAAAAGATATGAATTCATTAAAATAATTACCTAAACTATGAATTGAAATTGGTTTTGGTTATTTTTCTTTGTAACATGGTATCATTATCTCTTTGGTGAGAAGTTCCATGTCTTCATAGTTCATAAAATCTAGAAATAAATCTTTTCACAAATAGATTTAGTATTAATACAAAGAAGATTGAATGAATATCTCTAGTTTTCTGACTTTGAAATAATTTTCACACCTAAAAATTAAATTTCTGGGTTTATGATGAAAATCATTTCACTAGATGAAAAAATAATATCATAATTACAGGAAATTTTTTAGTATAATTATTGTTATGTATTTGGATTTCATTGAGGAGAATAAATACAAAATATTTGTTTTGGTGACTCTTATTCCTAATTTTTTTGTGAAATTCAAGGATTATAAAATATCAAATTCTTATTTCATTACTATTATATAAAAACTAAATAGTGGGGAGACCAATTATATATGGGAAAATATTGTAGTTTTGTGGTGAATTTTTTAGATTGGATGGATATTACTCCATCATGTTATGAACATCTTCTTCATATCACCACACTAAGTGGTAAATTCACGAGGACATCAAAAATTTATAAAAGGCTTTGAGAACCGAAATTTAGTGGTTAGGTATTAAATTAAATGGATTTTATTGTGTTATGAAATACGATGTATATCAACAGGTCAAGGTTGAGCATCAATGACAAGCTGGTATATTGAAATCATTCTAATACTCATATGTAAATGATCTCATATCTATATGGACTATGTCAATGGTTTACAAAGAAAAATGTAGAAGCATTATTCAATATAGTTAATTTTGGAACGACTCATAAATCCATCACACTTCATTCTGATTAGTGAATCCCAAATAGTAGATGAGTTAGAAAATTTCTACATTTATGAAGTGGTAACATTTCATTGAATACCCATTTTGATCATCTATGACTGAGATCCTCTATTTAGTATTCCATTTGGGAAATCTCTATAGAAATATTTCATTACCTAGTTTACTATGAGCACATAATACCATCCTCAAATGGATGTGTAGTTAGAATGAACAATTCATAAATAGAGGGACATGCTCAGATCTTGTGTTGTCTATTTTCTTGTCTAATTTGAATATCATTTTCCCTTATTGTAATATTAATATGAAAACAGTTATCAGGTAATGATAGATGTTGCACTGTTTGATTCATTGTATAACTATCCATGTCAATCTCCAATTTATAGGTTAAAAATGGGTATACATCTCCTATTGGACCTATAATTTTTCATTAAGTTATTGATAAGATTTAGATAATTAGGAAATAGATGGTTTCATCCGGAATCCATCGTAAATATTATGTCGATCATCATCATCTCCCAATATCATTTGTGGTGGGATATTTTGTTTCCTTGACATGTTTAGGAAATCATCAATTTTTCAAGAGAAGGAATGTTGTATTATTATTATATTATACATTTTGAGATACTGTAATTTCATTGTGATGTTATTTATCAACTAGGTTTACCCCCATGACTCACTTTAATTTATAATAACTTATTGTTTCACTACAATGGAATTAATATATTGATCCTAATAATGTAATTATATAGAATCAAGTTTATCATGAACTAAAAGAAACATTTTAGCATTAAAAAATATCATATCAAGGATATACAATTTAATGTATTGGGTAAAAAATTTAATCATTTAGTTTGAGTTTTGTGGAATAATTATAATATAAAGGAGGAGATATCAAAAATTGGGGAATATATAATGAAGTAATGGCCATAACCCTTAGAAATCCCTTCTAATATCCAACTTCTTGGGGATAAAAAGACCAATGTTGTGGAAGATTTAACACCCAAATTCGAGGTAATTTTTATGTTATGGATTATTTTTGACCTATGGATTAATTTGTCTTGGCCTCATGGGTTTTTTTGATTATTTTGAAATGTTTTAGAGGGATTTATTAGGAGATATGGTTTGATATTGGTTAGGGAAACCGAATGGACATCCTTGGTAACCATGCTATGAGGTTAGGGTTTTAAGTGTTGGCACATGATTCTCTGATATGTGCGTCATAATCACGTGATGTTATTAATTAAAATTAAAAATTAGATTTTAACCCTAAAACTCACTAGAATACTATCATTCCTTCATATATGCCCTTGGATCTCGACCACCATCTTCATGTTTTGTGATTTTGGTGAATATCTACCCTTCCGATCCTGATTTCAACATATTAATGTGTGTTAGATCTACGAGATCAAATGTGAGATCCTTTTCCTCTCTACATTCTTCTTTCATTTCTAGATCCACTCATTTTTCTTTGAATATAATAATACAACAGGGTTTATATACACATATCTATCAGAGTAGTCCCTTTTGAAAAATTTATTTCCGGATTTGTTGAAGGAATAAGAAAGGGATACAAGATTGGCTAAATCGTGAATCTATTCATTACTCCTCAAGAGATACATTTGAGGTATCTGGTTTGTCGTTTTATATCCAATTACTATATTACTACTTGATAGAAATTTCTAAATGGTTTATTTTTGTTTTCAAGGATAACATGTTATAATTTCTCTTTAGATAGCCCTCTATGTTTTTTTACTATGTGATCCTTGTATTTTTAACAGTTTTTTGAAAAATCTATTCCGTTTCATGACATATTAATTTTTTCTTTTAGAAACGTATGTAAGGTGTTTTATAATGTGACTAAAAAAGCATTTTGACTTAAAAGGGGACTTATATAATGTGAAATTGTCATATATAGAATTGTGTGAGTTTATTTTCATTGAATGATGCCTTTTTGATTTCGTCTTAGTACATAGTACCACATAGAGAACAAAGAGGATTAAAACTAATTACTATATTTGTGGATTGAAAAGGTACCACTTAAGATTATTGGGATATCATGAAATGCATGTGTCATTTCATGTATAAGAATGTGGAATGGGTAGTCCAAGTGGAATAAATTGATAAAGTTTTTATGATGCTTAATTTTAATTTAGATTAGTAGTAAAAATTAATCAGATTTACTATATTATTTAAATTTTGAATGGTGAGCCAAATTTATCTTTTCCAATTGGCATGACGTGGGATGTCTCTTTGATATTTATTATTGGTTAATATACTCACCCATAATATTCAATTTGGTTTGTATGTATGTTTTTGTATCATCAACTAATTAAAGTAATATTATCTTATTTATATACTGTATAATTTGTATGTTATATTTTCAGGATGGTGGTTGAAGCTTGAAAATTTTCATGGAGAATGGTGGGAATGATTCCATTTCGGTATTGTTGGGTTAGGATGTTTTTTTGGTAGGGTGTCTATTACATTTTTTATGCTACTTTATTATTTATTAATTATTGGGTTTACGTTTTATTATTTATAATTAAGGATTCTTATAGGGTGGGATTGGTTGTTTTTATTATTTTCCGGAACATTCATGTTTTTTAATGGGAAACCCCCAGATTATTTAACTATCCCTAAGAATTTATTTCTAGCCATTAGTGACTTGGGGATGCCACCTAATGTTAAATTCATCTTAGGTCTATATAGTCCAATTGTTAGGGTTTGTGTGTTACACGAAAACTGTATTCAATTATTTTATAAAAAAATATATTTGTAGGTAACTTTTATGACACTTTATTTTATCTCATGTTTTAAAATATTTTCTAACCATTATTAGTTATATATTTGAAATAAAAAAAATATTGTTTACAAAACAATATAGAATCTTCATTTTTAAATTAAAAATATGAAATGATTATCCATTACAAAATTAACCCCCCCCCCCACACACACACAATCACACACGTTTTTTAAATAACCAACATGTAATAACCTAAAAACATTCATTCAAACTAATTCGCACATACACAATGAATTTTATTGATCCTAATGGATTGCTGACTAGCACATATGCATCAAAAAATAAGTAGAGGGAATTGTTTCTCCCAACCAGAAATAAACTACAAGGAATATATAAAATGGTATGAAGCATACAAAGAAAACTATAAGAAACATATTCCATAATGATAGATAATAATAAGTTCAAATACATATAAAAATCCATTAAAAAGGTTATATAACTAACCAAACCATAGGTAATATGTACATGAAAAAGTGTACTCAATGTGATATGTGTGAAATCTACCACCGTGTCACCACTAGCTTCCCATACCCACCGGATATAAACCTATCCACATTACAATGAAACTAAGACTTTTAGGATAACAAAAGAAAATACTATGTCTATACACCACTGATGTGGTGTTTGGGGTGAGAGCTAAATAAGATCAATAGAATCCCTCCCAGGTGTTCCATATTAGTCCTTTATATAAATAAACACAATATAGT
Source organism: Viscum album (assembly GCA_963277665.1). NCBI lineage: Eukaryota > Viridiplantae > Streptophyta > Magnoliopsida > Santalales > Viscaceae > Viscum > Viscum album. The sequence continues at coordinate 1,228,503,912 of OY728140.1, read as the reverse complement.
AATTTAAAATTAATAATGGAATTATTAATATTAATTATTTTTTATATTAAATTCATGCTACATATTTTTCTTTTCACAGCGTTCCCATAAAAATTTTATGTAAAACAATTTGAAATCATAAATCCACCTTTCTCAATGCATCAATATCATATCCAAAAGAGTGAAATTTCAAACCAAAATGGTAGGAAATCCAAGGATCATAATATTTTGGGATAGTAGACTACTTAGAATATAAATAATGACTAGTGCACACTTAGGTCCATAGAACAAAGGCCTAATAGTGGAGGAACACCCCATGAGTGAACCCCACCCACAACAATGTTATGGTCAAGCCCCTAGAACACAGGCCTTGGGAATTGTGGAACACCCCATGAGTAAACACCGAAACAATAAAATGAAGTTGTCCTAATACTAAACTTTCCTCCTAAGTACCCATGTTTTACCATGTTATTGATTTATCAAATCAAATTCAATGGTATTTGTATTTCAGAAACAATTCCAAACAACCATTTATTCAATGAAAACCCATCATTGATAACCCATTTACTAATCCATTTAGGAATTCTTCTAAAATACCTTTTCTATTTCCAGAACAACTTAAAACAAATATTATATATAAAAACCAATTATGCACAAAAATAAATTTTTTCAACTTGTATAAAAAAATTATAAAAGGATGATTTTTAAGGTTCTTCCAATATAGGCTACAGAATGAAATAGATTTCATCAAACATTGGCCTCACACAACCCGCAATGGGATCCACATACTAAGAGAACAACAAAAACAACTAATAAATGACCATGTATCAATTCCCACATATCAAAATTGATTCCATAAATTAATATTTTAGTGGTGAGCACTGATAAATACATACCTCAAGGAAATAACACGACATAATAAAACCAACTCAATGGCTAGAACCCTGCAGATGATCACACAAAAGATCTAGAAGGGATAAAAAGCATCATCACTTAATTATTAGACTTGAAAAATGAAACTCAATACCACTGACACAAATAAGTGGAATGAAAAATCAGAAAGGACACACTTACCTAAAGGGAGACAATAAACCACACTTGAGATACAAACTGTAGATCAATATCCAAATAAAGGAACTATGAATAATATAGTTCACCTAAAATAAACTATAATGGAGGTTAGGATCAATGAATATGACTACACCACAAAATAATATAGAGTTACAATAAAATTAAATAAAGCCTACTAGGCAAAAGGGGTTTACGCCATAAATTATAAATTAACATTGGAAATTCCTTATATTTTATGTTCTATATAAAAACACATCAACTCAATTTTTTTTTCCTAAGTGACACACTTACAAAATAAAAGGTGTTTAACATCGTAAGATGATTTTAAAAAAACATACAACTTTTATATATTTTTCCTATCATATAACTCACATTTTAAATATTAATTTTATGACAGAAATTCAATCTGAGGCCAATGCCCTGTAAAAACACATGTTGAAACACCTAAATGTCTCATACACCCTATAAACCCAATAGAAAACGTATTTAACACTAAAATAAAGTGTACATTTTTTCTAGTATAATATTATATCCCTTATATAGTACTTTTGATCCACATGAAGTAATGTGGACGAAGGGGTTCCGGAAAATGGTTAGGTCATTGTTTCATAATCTATGATTCACACTCCCAAGTCTCGTGAGAACTTGATCCATGATTCAATACCACTCTGACCAATGGAATAAACATTCCATGAAATACATTCCTTTGAGAATCAATTTTCACCATTGGTTTCTTCATATTTGAAAAAAAAGGATATCAATAAATTTATTCCTAACTCAGAACTGGGTAAGGATACAGATATCACATCCTTGGAATTGATAAGTGGGAAACATTATGGAAACATCTCAACTTAGTCAAAAATGTTAACACATAAGAAACCTAACCATGCATCTCCGAGACCTAAAATTGTCCAATATATATTGAATTCATCATTACTTGTTTCCCAAGATAGTGGTGACCTAACTGAGGAGAAATGTTCATGAAAACTCGTTCACTAATTGAAATCTCCAAAGGATTTTATTTAATATCAACATATGATTTTGTCTAAATTTTCACTATAACTAGAAACTGAAGTATATCATGGATTATAATTGATTTCTCTTGAATAACACTTAGTCACAAAAGAGAGGCCTCACCCTACTCTACCCAGCAAATAGGTGACCAGCAAAGGTGACCTAAAATTCGTCTAAGGGAACAGTTCTGATTGAGAATTGATAAATTTTATTATATAAAATATCGACCAATACTAGATAGATATATGAAAATATTAATCAATCATTGACATAGTCATGAAACATATCCTCTGGGATATGAATATAATTCCCTATTCCACCATCTGTCTATGGATGGTAAGATGTACTCAACTAAAAATTATTTCCATTCATCCCATGTAGACTCTTCTAGAATATGTATGTGAACATGGGGTACCTATATGATATAATGAATGAAGTAACCCCATGTAACCTCATGATATCATGTATATACATCATACCTATATTATAACATTATATAGTGCCTCTAATCATAATAAAATTTATTGATTTCATTAACTGATCAATCTCCACCATGATATATTTTTTCCCAATGGGAGTTTGTGGGAAACAAAAAAAAATATCCAGGGGAAACTTATCCCATATCAACTATAGTACTGGAAGGTGATGGAGATAACTAATGGTTTTTAGGTTTTCTACATTTATCTTCATGCAGGTTCGATAGTAGTATATAAAATCAACAATGTCACACATTATACATATCCACCAGAATCCTCATATCATTTCATAATATATCTTCATTATGTTAGATTTAATGGCCCATAATTAACTATGAAATTCATGAAACATTAATTTCCTCATGTATAATGAGATTAATAATTTATTTTCAATGTGTAGAATACAATATTAATGTAGATACCAACCAATAACAGTCTCCCAAACCCTTAAATGTTTCCTTGCTTCATTTGAACTCATCATCTTATTAATTTCCCAACAAAATATACTCAAGGAGATATAATGATAGCTAAGAACTAGTCAGAACCATAACTAATTCATACCCCTGACCTTCCACATGTACTTGAGTGAAAATTCTCTTTTTTTCACTCTTACTTTAATTCCAGGACATCATGTGGTCAAACATTTCTACTAAGAGCATTGGTAATAAAATTCCTCTTTCGTTAGTGTAGGTGATTTCAATGTCCAGTATATAAATATATTCCACACACCATATTTTTTTATATATTAATTTACTACGATGAATATATATATATCAAACTCTTTTGGCCATAAAATACTTTGAACCTCTTTCAAAAAATAACTTTCTTCCAACACTTAAGTGCCTGAATAAATATGATAACTGTAAAATCATGAGTGAAGTAATTGATCCCCTGAATTTGAAGCTAATAATAGACAAAGGCCACAACTTGATCGTCCTATATAATCCCAAAAAATAGGAAAAAAAGTATAAGTATCATAGTACCCCACATATCCCTTACTGGGTTTAAGTAAGATCAAAATAGTTTTTGATCTCAAATGTTGTATTGTCTCATTAAAAGAAGATTGATATTTTTCATCCTTGGTAACATTTACCCCTTCGATGGTAAGAACAGTCAAGGGAGAATCAAAATAAATAATTCCTCGATGAACCATCCATAATATCAATCAATAATAAGGAGTCTATATTTCACAAAGACATTTCATGGTTCCTTCCACAATAATTAAAATTTCACTATTCATGGATCTACTAATAGTACATGTTCTGAAATCAAATACACCTACAACATCACTTCTTCAATGCATAAATTGCATTTAGGCTGTTCTCCATAAATTTAATTGCTACTCATGATTAGTAAAACCAAATTCAGATGGTGTGCATGCACATGATTGAATATCGAATAAATCATGACATCATTCATGGAAAAATGAAATGTTCTTGAGATGCTGAAGTGATATTCGGGTCATCAAAGACATAAAAACTACACAAGCATTTTTTAGACCAAAAAGATTCACAATATATTCTTAATTTCCTAACCTTCTCCTGAAATGGATCTCAATAATAGCATCCTCTCGAACCCTGATCTGATGATACCACGACCGAATAATGATATTTGAAAAACACTTCTCCCCTATTAATTGATCAAAAAAATTAATCTACAGAGGTCAAGAGACACATATTCTTAATATTTATTGATTTAATATTTTCATAGTCCAAACATAAATGAACTGAACCATTATAATTCATTGAAAAGATCACTTGAGATGCCCATGTAGAAACACTAGGGAGAAAAAATCATTCGACAGTATATCATCAAACTAGATCATGAATTTTTTCAGCAAAATATGGTCCATATGATAATAGTGAATATAATTTAGATGTAAACCCAGCACCAGAGCAATCATGACCTCTACCTCCCTCTAAAAATGATGACCATAGGATATTTCTATGAAGTCATCTAGGAATTCCCAAGTAACCAATGGAATATATCTAATATAATAAATTACAATGGACTAAATTGTAATGGAATAAAACAAACTCCTCACATATATTGGGAAGGTATTGCATTACAAGATCATTGATCCCTCTCTCGCTGAAAAACCAAAGAACACCTACTAGTGAAATGGAATGAACCATACTTAAAATAAAAAATAATTTCTACATGATGAGAAAAAAGTCATTAAATCATGATGATAATTTTGAACAGATACAGATAATGAACTAAGAAATCCAAAACTAACTATACATTTAAAATTTATAGAGAATAATAATGATAATGAACCCCTTTTATATTATATTTACAAGAGGTGTTTCCAACACCATAACAATGGACATGATCTCTATTGGATGTTTTAGAACATCAAAAAAACGTGCAGATATAAATGAGTTGGAGGCACTGTTATTAGAAAAATAATTTTTTATCAAAGAAGTAGTAAATATGAAACCTCTCACTATCCCTAGGCATGAATTTACCTCCATTGGAAACACATACAATGCCTAAAGTTTCTTCAACCCTGTGTCTTGTGGTTGGATCCCTAGGATTTTAAAGATTCGTTGTACCCCATGGTGTCTGTTAGAGTTAAATATCACGGACCATAGTGGGGAGTATTCAAAGACTCAAAAAACCAATGATAATGGTTGAGATAGCAACATTAATTTTATATATTTTTTGTTGTTGGATAGGAACATCATTTGTACCCAACCTTGGTGCACTAGTAATAAGTCAAGGAGAAACTATTGGAAGCCAATGAGGTGTATAAGAGGATAAGTACTGAGAACATCCTCCACTAACAATATTATGATCATGTAACATCCTCTACATTCCCTGCGTAACACTAAAGCTACCATATCATGGAATTGAAGGGGAATAATATACACTCTTGTATTTGATGTTAATTTCTACCATCATAGCTCAGTCAACTATGATAACATGTATGGTATGATTTATCATACACACCTTCTATCATATATCCGGTATCAAACACATCAGTTACTTCTGATATATTAGATATCATTCCTCACCACCTATATATAATGATGAATGATCTGCATGAAAAAAAAAGTTACTATGAAACCTATTTCTTTTGCTACTTCAAGTATAGGAACATAAAAAACATTCTCATCACCAAAGACTCTGGGATAAACTAATGAAATTAGAGGGTATCTAAACCATTCCAATATAATAACATGTGTTTATATTATTTTATTTTAGAATCCAACAATTAGTTACTTGGACCCTCAATCATGGACATCATGAAAATTATCATGAAATATTTTGGGGTCTCTAAGAAGTCAAACATCAGAACAATTATGACTAGTTAGTCTTATAACTCATGAGGTTCATTATCACACTTAATGGATGGGAGATTCACACAAAATAAATCCTATGATCAATCCCTATATTCCATATATCCTATTTTTCATCAACTACTTGATGCTAAAATCATGGTACATTCTTCTGTACAACATGAACTGCTTGAATGATAGCCTCTATTATTCTGATTTAAAGGAGGATTCCCTTGAGGAGCCTCTCTCGATGATCCAACCTTTCAAACCCATAAAATATGTCTCATATGCAAGTTTATAAACACAATTACAGAATGAAATGATTATAAAACTATATAATAAAAATTTAAACTAAAAAATAAGATGTAGAAATTATGATCAATGTCAAACATCAAAATAAGAGACAAACATCCCAAAATCCCTTAGTAACTTGGGGATCATCATAGAAAGAGTAGTCATGCACACTATGCAACCAATATCCCATGATCTGAAAATCATTTCATTAATATAATAGATTTATCTAAACAATGTCACATGAAGAAAAAATCCTCTAATTCAAATTTGTAATTAACCAACCTGTAATACTCTAAAAATAGAACCCCAACCAATATTCTATATACAAAAAATGGGCATTCCTGATCCCTATGGAATTACAACCTATGGACAGAAAAAAACAGCAACAAGAGGGGATTATTTCACCAATCCTGAAAAAAAACATCATTTCATATAATATGAAAAAATATTGGAAGAAAAATTGATGAAAAATATTCCATAATTAGAGAGATACGATGGTATCGATAAAAATCAAAATCAAAAAAAAAACTAAATGTTATGGGTCTATCAGAACTATAAGGGAAATTGAAAAAAAGAACATTGTACCCTATTATATGTGGTAAAAATCCCACCATCTCACCATTATATACCCATACAAAGCTGACATAATCCTCCCCACCTTTCAATGACCCCTTTTCATTTCCTACACCAAAATACAGTCTTAATTCTACACACCTCTGAAGTTGTGTGTATGGTGTGAGATAGATAGTCTTAGTATAAATCGCCTAGTTATTCTATTCGATTAATTGTAAAAATAATCCCAATATACTAATTCCAATGAAAAAAGCACACGATATGCAGTAATTTAGTCTTATATCATAATTTATTTTTAATAAATTCTCATTTTCTACACTTCCAAAAGTGATAGGTAAAATAGTTTCAAAGCATAAATCCACATTTATCAAAGAATTTATATCCACTCCAAAATAGTAAAAAGCCAAATAATAATGTTAAATGGGATAAGGATCATAGTATGTTAGGATGGAAGACTAATTATACTATAATCATCAACTAGTATGCACTCTGGTCCTCAAAAAACAAGCATAATCAGTATAGGAACATCCATTAAGTTATCAACTCCACAATTTCTTGTTAAATACCCTAGATCATATGCCTAGGGAATAGAGGAACACCCCATGAGTGACCACCACCCCCCACAGACATACAGAGTAAAATATATGATTATAAACACCAAACCTTCAACCAAAGTACCCAATAATTATAAATTGTAGCATTTATAAAATCACATTTTTATGGATTTATATTTCATAATCAATTCGAAAAAATCCTTTATTCATTCAAACAAATGATTTGAAAACCCAGTCAAAATCCATTTCACAATGCCTTGAAAACATATTTTCACTTACCAAATGTAACACCCCATGCTTCCACGGTACGTTTCCCTTCGAATAATGCGATAGCGTGTGTTGTACGCAACCTCGAGTTCTAACACACACCACAACTACTTAAACTAGCCGTTGTGAATACTAATACCTACTTTTTGAAATTATATATATTTTATATTTGAAAATGGACTTCATTTTTGGATTCGGAATATCAAAATTAGCCTAGGGTGAAATTTTGGTACATTTCGGATAACTTACATATTTTGATGAATAGTGAAAATTACTAAATTTTAATTAAAAACAACTTTTTTAATCAAAATAATTAATAGTGATAAATTGTGAATTTGAGTGGTTTTAAAGTATATTTAGAATATATTTTTACCATTTAATATAATGTTAGTCATTGGACATAATTTTACAATTAAACCGAACATAAACAAGTGTCAATCTTTTGATAGTTATTACCTCTTAAAAACACACTTTTTGTTTTGACAGCGGGAATTAATTTTAAATTAATTTCTGCCACTTCTGTGTTTTGAATTTAGGAAAATGGATTCCATATTTGGAATCAGGATGTCCAAATTATGTAAATAGGTAACTTTTATTTTTACACATTTTGAATAATTACTGCGGTAAATATTTTATTTACCATGGTTAAAGGGTAAATCCAGTAAATAAGGGTTAAAAAAATAATATTATAATAATACTAAATTACCCTAAAACGTTTCTTAACCCTATTGGTTGATACATGGTCGACCATGGGCATCTTTGGGTCTGTTTTGGGACCCCATGGATCCACTTGTAAGTGATAATGACACATTATATTAATAAAGATAAAATAAAAATAAAAATGGCATAAGCTTACATCTTTTAGAAGAACAATTTTTACATAGGGTTATACATGTTGGATTATAAATATTCATTAGAAAGATAAAGAGATTTCCTACATAATGATATTTTATTTATAATTTTTAGACATCAAATAATTTAAATTATTAATGACACAATAATGATGCAATGTTTACCTCATTAATAAATCATTTAAATAAATAAGATTATAATGATTAAAATATTATCTAAAACCTGTCCAATTCTTATTAGTTGATGTTATTTAGAAAATGAGTCATCTTATCTTCGACCTCAATGATGTTTGGACCATTATAAACCGAATACAAATATATTATAAAGTAATACTTTCACACTTTCCTAAAGAGCCCCTCCTCTCCCTTATAAAAGGAGACCACTTCTACTCATTCCTCACACCTCTCAAGCCACTTGGCTCGTCCAAACTCTGCCCAACTTAGCTCCCCACATCCCTCTCCTCCTCCTTGAAGCTTACCCTTAGGCAGAAAGCATTTCAAGAAGTCCTTTGGTTCCAACCAAAGGGAGTTACCTAAATTAAAGGTAACGATTTCTCTTAAATTATTTTCATTTATTTTGCTTCTCCAACCCCCAAACTCTTTTTATTTCCTTTCTTTTGTAACAACACCAGTATCCTCAATATACTAGGATGTTGTTATAAGAAGGATTCAAACTACACATACACACAACTCCATCTAATGGATGATGAACATAATGTTTCTGTGGATGGAAAACTAACGCCTCACGAAACGATGATTGTTCAAATACATCTTACCGCCTCTCATGGTGGCCATTATGATGGAACTGTAATTAAATATGATATTAATGATATATATTTTATATATAAGCTTCTGTAATTCCATTTTATTTCATACCATTATTCGTTTCATGTTGTATATACATACGATAATTTCATTTGAGGAAGTGCGGACTACCGCCCCCTTAAAATGATATGACTCGTTCATACCACACATGGAACGTATAAAGGATGGTGTTAATGAACTTAAGTAACATATATAAAATATTATATTATACTGGAATAGTAATATACATATGTATCATTTGGATTCGATTCTTTTAAAATAAAAATTAAATGGAAGTAGCGTTCGTGCGTACGTACGGACTACCGTCTCCACGAACGCGATGAGATTCATTCTCCATCGTATCAATTCAAGTATAATTATCATTTAATGATTTAAAAATGATGTTTAAGGACTTGATATCATTCTGGATATGAATAAGATAAAACAAACATGACTTATGTAACAAAACATATAAAAGAAAATGAGTAAGTTAACACACGAAACGACGATAATACTAAGATATTATCAAATCAATATTAAAAGATCATATATGATATCATATTAATGTATATGATTCTTTTATAATTTAATAACAATTATTTCACCATTATACAGGAGGTTAACCTACCCCAACCGAGGAAAAGTACAAGGTAAGGGTTTATTTCCCAATCTCTTCATTATCCGAGGTTGTTTATACGTAATAATCTACTGGGATATCTTTATCATCCACATCCATGTTTCTTAAAAATGTATTTCAAAACATTTTTACTATTTACAAGAATATGGTTTAAAGTAATTTATACCCTTGTTTGACTTTTTATAAAAGGTTTATAAAGGAATCTTTCCGTCGTTTTCAAAACAAGGTCCTTTTTAACCTTTTCGACAGAATTGAGGTAAGAATGTTTTTTTAACTTATACGGTGGGTGCGGTAATTTTACGCCGTTATAAAATCTTCAAAGCTTTACTTAGAAGCTTATAAGAATATTTTCAAAGAAAATGTTTTATTTTATATGGATCTTAAATGATTTCAAAATAAAAGGAGATATTTCTTTAAAAAGAATTTTGATTTCATCTATGTCAACATCCTTTGACGGATTTTAAGATTATTTGAAGTTGATTTATTTTGATACAAAACTTCTATATTGTATTGAAGGTTTTGTGATATGTTTGACTATGGATGTGCTATTTTTATATCATTCATAGTTTATGGTGAAATTATTGACATTTCGTATGCTAGTTTTAATACGAATGTTTATGTTATGTTTAAACCTTTTCATACGGGAATGCATTGGACTTAATAAGTGACGGGTGGAGCCCGCTATAGCTCCTCGTTGCATCGGTAGGTCTCATGAGACAAACTAGTGTCTTGGCACAAGGCCTTGACAAAATCTTATTTGTAGTCTTGGCACGAGGCCTTGGCTATGTGGTTATGATAGTCTGGCATTATGCATTCCAACATTATGAAAGTGGTTATTGATTTTGCATGTGATTATTCGATTAGTAGAATATCCATGTGAATAAGTAAATGGAATTATTTCATTTTACTTTTGCCATACTATGTTGAAGTTCATGTATAAAAGGCTTTTGTTTTAGTAATTCATTGCCTTAAATGTTTATGCTTATTTTGAATGTTCCGCTATATTGTTATCCTTACTGGTCATTTGAGCTCACCCCTTTTCTATGTTTTATTTTTCCCAGGTAGTGAAGAAGTAAATTATGATTGACTTGCAGGGATATTATGAGGGGTTAATAGTGTGGATATGAAGACTTTGTTGTTGTAGTAGTTTTTCACTTTGAAATGTAATGTAAAACTTTATGAATATATCTAGTGTTTCCAAGGCTACTAAACCAATCGGTCTTTCGAGATTTGATCTTTCTTGTGATCATGCCAATGTTATGAAGTAATGCACCGACTCTGGGTAGCTGGGGTCAGGGCGTTACAGTTGGTATCAGAGGAAGTTTAGTACAAACCTTGGAAGCTAGATTTAGATAAACTCTGATTAGAGCACGTAGACCTAAGATGAACTTTGAGGATTAGTATAGAACAACTTCCTAGAATTTTGGTATTGTAGAGATTTTGTGAGTTTTCCGAGCAATACATCCCTGTCTGGATACGAGCAGGTAGAGGCGGCTCTGGCACAGATGTACCTAGGGGTAAAACCCGAAAACACCGCTTTGAGCTAGACTCGAACGGGAACTGGTGCACGACAACGGGCCTTGCTGCACTCTTGGTTACGACACTCCCAGGGGATATGCTTAGGATAACTCTCATTTTCTTTACAAATCATTATGAAGGGTTTATGAGTATATACTTCCTCATAGAAAACATTTTTATGATTATGGATTATATCCATAAATAGTTCAATTTATGTTAAGTGTTTTATAAGTATGGGATTATGTATTTTGATTCATAAACTGATATAGTTTATGCCATTGTTTAGAAATGGCGCCTAGTGGAAGAAATAGAAACCGTATCAATGCACGCACTCCATGTAGGGATTTCCCTTCTGCTCAAGATAATTATAGTGGGGCTGGTGATGCAACTGGTGCCGATCAGCTAATCACCATACTGGGACAACTTACTCAGGTTATGAATAATAACCTTACCCGTATGGAGCACCCTGATCCGCAGCGTGGAGGATCAATGTTAGATCGATTGATGAGGCAACAACCACAAACTTTCAACGGGAATACAAATCCATTAGTAGCTGAGCAATGGATATTTTCCCTAGAGAAAATATTTCAGGCTTTGGGGAGCAGTGAAAGGGAAAAAGTTATCATGGAAATTTACCGCCTCACTAGAGATGCTGATCAATGGTGGTCATTGATTCAAAACATGAAGGAAGATGATGAAGTATCAAATATGGAATGGAGGGAGTTCAAAGATCTGTTTTTAGAAAAATACTTCCCTCGCGACCATCGAGCGGATGTGGAAAGGCAATTTCTAAGTCTGAGACAAAAGGAGGATGATAATGTCACAAAGTATGAGGCTAACTTTACAAGGTTAGCGAGGTATGCTGGAGATTATATACACAACCCAAGAAGTAAGATTGATCGTTTCTTTGATGGGTTAAAACCATTTCTCCGTCGAGCATTAGTCTCACAATCCTTTTCATCGTACGAAGACATTGTCTCATGTGCTATCATGACCGAAAAGGAATTCTCTAAGTCTTATAACTTTAAAGCGAAGCAAGAGAAGAAGAGACCTGCTGATCAATCTGGGAATGGAAATAAGGGGAAGAAGGGAAAGGTTGAATATCTATCTTGTGGTAAATGCGGGAAGAAACACCCTGGTGATTGCCTGAAGGGAATGGGAGTCTGTTACAAGTGTGGTGAAAAAGGCCACCAAGCTCATGATTGCAAGGGGAAGAAGGAAGCTACCAACGTTCAGTGCTACAATTGCAGGGAGATGGGGCATTATGCAAATGCATGTCCTAAGCGTCAGGAGAACTTACCTCAGAAAAGGCCAAGGGATCAAGGCCAGGCTTATGCTATCACTACTGCTGAGGTAGAAGCTCCGAAAGACGTGGTGGCAGGTAATTTAATGGTTTCCTCAAGTTTAGCAAATGCATTATTTGATTTTGGATCATCGCATTGTTTCATATCTTCACAGTTTGCTAAGAAAATTAGATATTTCCAATTTGATTTAATAAGGGAGTTGTCAGTCAAAACTCTTAAGGGAAGTATCGTTGCAACAAAGTTTTGTGAATCAGTCCCCATTAGAGCACATAAATTTTCTTTATCTGCTGATCTCATCGTCATACCTAGGATTGAGTTTGATATAATCCTCGGTATGGACTGGCTTTCGGACTATGATGTGAAGATTTATTGTAAGAAGAATGAGGTTACGATTCTTGATGATAATGATAAGGAACACCTTATTTTTAGAGCAGAATCGTCACCACCTAATTCTTATTTAGATCCACCCCCAGTAGCACAACTTAATTCAATTATTGGGGAGGAAGAGAATGAAATAACTGTCGGTGAGGAAAGTAATGTTTAAATAGAGGATGTACCTGTTGTGAAAGAATTTGTAGATGTATTTCCGGAAGATTTACCTGGACATCCTCCAGAACGAGAAGTTGAGTTTTCCATTGATTTGATTCCTGGATCAAGGCCTATATCGAAGACCCCTTATAGAATGGCCACTGTAGAGTTAGTCGAACTAAAGAAACAACTAGAGGAATTGAGTAATAAGGGATTTATTCTCCCTAGTGTTTCTCCATGGGGAGCCCCTGTTCTTTTTGTTAAAAAGAAATATGGATCTATGAGGTTATGTATCGACTACAGGGAGATCAATGCTATAACGATAAATAACAAGTATCCCCTACCTCGTATTGATGATTTATTTGACCAACTGCATGGAGCTCAATACTTTTCAAAGATTGACCTTCGATCTGGATACCATCAGTTGTGTGTAAAGAAGGAAGACATTCCGAAGACAGCATTTCGAACCAGGTACGGGCATTACGAGTTTACTGTAATGCCGTTTGGATTGACTAATGCACCCTCTGTATTCATGGATCTGATGAATAGAGTTTTCAAGGAGTATCTCGATGAATTTGTGGTGGTATTTATTGATGATATCTTGGTATACTCCAAAACCTACGAAGATCATGAAAATCAATTGCGCATTATCTTGAAGACTCTGAGGAGGCTTGAATTATATGGAAAGTTTAGCAAGTGTGAATTCTGGCTTCAGGAGATTTCTTTTCTTGGCCATATTGTCTCTAAAGATGGAATCTCTGTTGATCCTTCTAAGACCAAAGCAATCCAAGAATGGCCAGCACCTACGAGTATAACTGAGGTACGTAGTTTTATTGGCTTGGCAGGTTATTATCGACGTTTCGTCCAGAATTTTGCCCGATTGGCTAACCCATTAACAAAGCTCACACGTAAAGGGGTTAAATTTGTTTGGACAAAAGAGTGTGAAGAATGTTTCGAAGAACTGAAGAGAAGATTAGTCAATGCTCCTATATTGACTCTACCATCGGGGAATGATGGGTTCGTTATTTATAGTGATGCATCAAAGAAAGGACTTGGTTGTGTCCTTATGCAGAATGATAGAGTTATTGCCTATGCATCACGACAGTTGAAAATTCATGAACAAAACTATACTACTCATGATCTTGAGTTAGCAGCTGTGATCTTTGCTTTAAAGATATGGAGGCACTACATCTATGGTGAAAAATGTGAGATTTATACTGATCACAAGAGTCTGAAGTATATTTTCTCACAAAAAGAACTCAACATGAGGCAAAGGAGATGGCTTGAATTACTCAAGGATTATGATTGCACGATACACTACCACCCGGGGAAAGCAAACAAAGTAGCAGATGCTTTGAGCAGAAAAGACCATGGAGTTCTGAACATGATGAGAATTGAAAGGGATCCAATTTTCATGGATCTAGAGAAGATGGACATGGGAATAACCAGGGAAGGTGAAACATCAATGCTTTTTCAAATGGTTGCCAAACCATCTTTACTAGAAAGGATTAAGAGTTCCCAGACCGATGATGAAGAATTTCAGAAGAAGATTAAAGCTGTGAATGATGTGAGATTGAGAGACTTTGTGTATGAAGATGGAATTTTGAAATTCGGGAAGAGACTTTTTGTTCCCAATATACCTGATCTAAAAAGAGAATTGCTGGATGACGCTCATAGTTCCAATTTCTCTATACACCCTGGGAGCACCAAAATGTATAGAGATTTGAAGGAACATTTTTGGTGGGACAACATGAAGAGGGAGATTGCTGATTTTGTGTCAAGATGTATGGTTTGTCAACAAGTGAAAGCTGGAAGGCAACAGCCTGGAGGAGTCATGCAACCTCTTCCCATACCGGAGTGGAAATGGGACAATATTACGATGGACTTTTTCAAGGGGCTACCAAAGACTCCTAGAAGGAACGATGCAATATGGGTTATTGTTGATCGTCTTACCAAGTCAGCACATTTTCTTGCTATAAGAGAAGATCTACCCCTGGAACGTCTAGCAAGACTATACATTAATGAAGTTGTGAGACTTCATGGAGTTCCCCTATCGATTGTTTTTGATCGTGATCCCCGTTTTACTTCAAGATTTTGGAAAAGTCTTCAGAAATCCCTGGATACTGAACTTCATTTGAGCACTGCTTACCACCCTCAGACAGACGGACAATCAGAACGGACTATTTAGACCTTAGAAGACATGTTGAGATCTTGCTCACTTGATTTTCAGGGTATGTGGGATCAATATTTACCACTAGTAGAATTTTCCTATAACAATAGCTTCCATTCGAGTATTCAGATGGCACCATATGAAGCGTTATACGGAAAGAGATGTCGTACACCAACCTGTTGGGATGACGTTGGTGAAAGAAAACTTGTAGGCCCAGAACTGGTGGAGGAAATGGTAAAAAAGGTGAAGGTAATCCAAAATCACATCAAAGCAGCTCAAAGTAGGCAGAAGAGCTATGCCGATAATCGAAGGAAGGATTTGGAATTTCAGGTCGGTGATCATGTTTTCCTAAAGGTATCTCCATGGAAGGGAGTCATACGTTTTGGTAAGAAAGGTAAATTGAGTCCCAGGTACATCGGACCTTTCGAAATTCTAGAACGAATTGGGGATGTAGCTTACCGATTGGCAATGCCGCCAAGTCTCTCCAATGTTCACGATGTGTTCCACGTATCTCTGTTGAGAAAATACATGCCTGACCCAACACATGTACTCACCTATGAGGAATTAGAACTGGAACCTGATCTTTCCTATTGTGAAGAGCCCGTCAGGATTCTTGATACAAGAGAACAAGTACTGAGAAACCGGACGACGCGTCTGGTAAAAGTTTTGTGGAGAAACCATAAGATGGAAGAGGCAACGTGGGAACCCGAGGAACATATGATGAAGAACCACCCGAGTCTTTTCATGTAATAAGTATTCTAGAAATTGCGAGGACGCAATTATTTGAAGGAGGGGAGAATGTAACACCCCAAGCTTCCACGGTACGTTTCCCTTCGAATAATGCGATAGCGTGTGTTGTACGCAACCTCGAGTTCTAACACACACCACAACTAATTAAACTAGCCGTTGTGAATACTAATACCTACTTTTTGAAATTATATATATTTTATATTTGAAAATGGACTTCATTTTTGGATTCGGAATATCAAAATTAGCCTAGGGTGAAATTTTGGTACATTTCGGATAACTTTCATATTTTGATGAATAGTGAAAATTACTAAATTTTAATTAAAAACAACTTTTTTAATCAAAATAATTAATAGTGATAAATTGTGAATTTGAGTGGTTTTAAAGTATATTTAGAATATATTTTTACCATTTAATATAATGTTAGTCATTGGACATAATTTTACAATTAAACCGAACATAAACAAGTGTCAATCTTTTGATAGTTATTACCTCTTAAAAACACGCTTTTTGTTTTGACAGCGGGAATTAATTTTAAATTAATTTCTGCCACTTCTGTGTTTTTAATTTAGGAAAATGGATTCCATATTTGGAATCAGGATGTCCAAATTATGTAAATAGGTAACTTTTATTTTTACACATTTTGAATAATTACTGCGGTAAATATTTTATTTACCATGGTTAAAGGGTAAATCCGGTAAATAAGGGTTAAAAAAATAATATTATAATAATACTAAATTACCCTAAAACGTGTCTTAACCCTATTGGTTGATACATGGTCGACCATGGGCATCTTTGGGTCTGTTTTGGGACCCCATGGATCCACTTGTAAGTGATAATGACACATTATATTAATAAAGTTAAAATAAAAATAAAAATGGCATAAGCTTACATCTTTTAGAAGAACAATTTTTACATAGGGTTATACATGTTGGATTATAAATATTCATTAGAAAGAAAAAGATATTTCCTACATAATGATATTTTATTTATAATTTTTAGACATCAAATAATTTAAATTATTAATGACACAATAATGATGCAATGTTTACCTCATTAATAAATCATTTAAATAAATAAGATTATAATGATTAAAATATTATCTAAAACCTGTCCAATTCTTATTGGTTGATGTTATTTAGAATATGAGTCATCTTATCTTCGACCTCAATGATTTTTGGACCATTATAAACCGAATACAAATATATTATAAAGTAATACTTTCACACTTTCCTAAATAGCCCCTCCTCTCCCTTATAAAAGGAGACCACTTCTACTCATTCCTCACACCTCTCAAGCCACTTGGCTCGTCCAAACTCTGCCCAAATAAGCTCCCCACATCCCTCTCTTCCTCCTTGAAGCTTACCCTTAGGCACAAAGCATTTCAAGAAGTCCTTTGGTTCCAACCAAAGGGAGTTACCTAAATTAAAGGTAACGATTTCTCTTAAATTATTTTCATTTATTTTGCTTCTCCAACCCCCAAAATCTTTTTATTTCCTTTCTTTTGTAACAACACCAGTATCCTCAATATACTAGGATGTTGTTATAAGGAGGATTAAAACTACACATACACACAACTCCATCTAATGGATGATGAACATAATGTTTCGGTGGATGGAAAACTAACGCCTCACGAAACGATGATTGTTCAAATACATCTTACCGCCTCTCATGGTGGCCATTATGATGGAACTGTAATTAAATATGATATTAATGATATATATTTTATATATAAGCTTCTGTAATTCCATTTTATTTCATACCATTATTCGTTTCATGTTGTATATACATACGATAATTTCATTTGAGAAAGTGCGGACTACCGTCCCCTTAAAATGATATGACTCGTTCATACCACACATGGAACGTATAAAGGATGGTGTTAATGAACTTAAGTAACATATATAAAATATTATATTATACTGAAATAGTAATATACCTATGTATCATTTGGATTCGATTCTTTTAAAATAAAAATTAAATGGAAGTAGCGTTCGTGCGTACGTACGGACTACCGTCTCCACGAACGCGATGAGATTCATTCTCCATCGTATCCATTCAAGTATAATTATCATTTAATGATTTAGAAATGATGTTTATGGACTTGATATCATTATGGATATGAATAAGATACAACAAACATGACTTATGTAACAAAACATATAAAAGAAAATGAGTAAGTTAACACACGAAACGACGATAATACTAAGATATTATCAAATCAATATTAAAAGATCATATATGATATCATATTAATGTATATGATTCTTTTATAATTTAATAACAATTATTTCACCATTATACAGGAGGTTAACCTACCCCAACCAAGGAAAAGTACAAGGTAAGGGTTTATTTCCCAATCTCTTCATTATCCGAGGTTGTTTATACGTAATAATCTACTGGGATATCTTTATCATCCACATCCATGTTTCTTAAAAATGTATTTCAAAACATTTTTACTATTTACAAGAATATGGGTTAAAGTCATTTATACCCTTGTTTGACTTTTTATAAGAGGTTTATAAAGGAATCTTTCCGTCGTTTTCAAAACAAGGTCCTTTTTAACCTTTTCGACAGAATTGAGGTAAGAATGTTTTTTTAACTTATACGGCGGGTGCGGTAATTTTACGCCGTTATAAAATCTTCAAAGCTTTACTTAGAAGCTTATAAGAATATTTTCAAAGAAAATGTTTTCTTTTATATGGATCTTAAATGATTTCAAAATAAAAGGAGATATTTCTTTAAAAAGAATTTTGATTTCATCTATGTCAACATCCTTTGACGGATTTTAAGATTATTTGAAGTTGATTTATTTTGATACAAAACTTCTATATTGTATTGAAGGTTTTGTGATATGTTTGACTATGGATGTGCTATTTTTATACCATTCATAGTTTATGTTGCAATTATTCACATTTCGTATGCTAGTTTTAATACGAATGTTTATGTTATGTTTAAACCTTTTCATACGGGAATGCATTGGACTTAATAAGTGACGGGTGGAGCCCGCTATAGCTCCTCGATGCATCGGTAGGTCTCATGAGACAAACTAGTGTCTTGGCACAAGGCCTTGACAGAATCTTATTTGTAGTCTTGGCACGAGGCCTTGGCTATGTCGTTATGATAGTCTGGAATTATGCATTCCAACATTATGAAAGTGGTTATTGATTTTGCATGTGATTATTCGATTAGTAGAATATCCATGTGAATAAGTAAATGGCATTATTTCATTTTACTTTTTCCATACTATGTTGATGTTCATGTATAAAAGGCTTTTGTTTTAGTAATTCATTGCCTTAAATGTTTATGATTATTTTGAATTTTCCGCTATATTGTTATCCTTACTGGGCATTTGAGCTCACCCCTTTTCTATGTTTTATTTTTCCCAGGTAGTGAAGAAGTAAATTATGATTGACTTGCAGGGATATTATGAGGGGTTAATAGTGTGGATATGAAGACTTTGTTGTTGTAGTAGTTTTTCACTTTGAAATGTAATGTAAAACTTTATGAATATATCTAGTGTTTTCAAGGCTACTAAACCAATCGGTCTTTCGAGATTTGATCTTTCTTGTGATCATGCCAATGTTACGAAGTAATGCACCGACTCTGGGTAGCTGGGGTCGGGGCGTTACACCAAAACAAGGTAAAAATTAATTTTATCAAATACCATTTACACATATAAACAAATCATTCCAACATGTTTATATAATAATTTTACAACAAAGATAAATTATAGTTTATCCAACCAATTCTAGAGACTTGACCACATGCCTCACACTTGGGTTGTATAGTACCTACAATTGGATTTTCAATCTTGGAGGAATGAACAACAATAAGTGGAGGACCGAGAATTTTATCCCACTTCTCAGAATGGAATCCATAAATGAAATAGCTATCAGAGAGGATATATAAAAATATATACTGAGGAACTCACATGCCATACCACAACCTATATAGGGGATAATCCCCATAATAAGACCACACAATATACATAGAAGGGATACAATTAAAATCAACAGATCTTCAAAAAATCCCATAAAAAGACTAATTTTGATACCAAAATAATGTTAAACAATGAATTAGAAAGGTCAAATGTACAAAAAAAGGAGACAGCCAACCACACTGAATATCAACATTGAGATCAATTATCGAATGGAGGAACTCAAAAGTGTTGATGAGAAAAACAATTTCCATGAATGGTGGTAGGGTTATAAATATATGGATCCCCGATAAAAGTTTAGGAAGTTACATTAATGGGGAATAAAAAATTATTCGCATGAGGGGTTTATATAATATATCATAGATTTGTGATTTAAATTCCCCAGATTACATGTTCTATTGAAAAGATATTCTATAATGTTTTCTTATTCATAGAAATAAATTTACTCAGTAAAAAGGGTTTTATGGACTAAATTGATTTTACACCATAAAACTACTTTTACATATTGTGTCCAAAGAATGAGTTACAACATAAATAGGAATTTAAAATTTAAATCCCCTCTGTAGTTAGAACCCAGCCGCAACCCCCTGTAGAAACAATAGAACATATTCTACACCCTCCAAACCTAATAAAATGGCTTAATAAATAAAATAGAATTTACCTTTTATCCATCATGTTACACTTTTGATAAGAATATGTTCCATAAAATATTCATGATATCATGATACCTTTATGATATTGAAAATTATAGAATAGTATCTCCACGTACCATCAATCAAAATAAAATTGAATTTTGGATATCTATTTGTCAGTTGGATAGGTTATACATTAATTTTGCAACATGTAGATTTGATATATATATATGGATATTTTGGGAAAATGAATTTTTTAAACCCTAGGATCTTTTCAAATATAATTATACAAATAAGTTAATACATCCCTATATAAATTCATCCTCACAAATAAAGAAACCAAAAATTCTTAAAAACAAAAATGGCTCCAAAGCACTCTAAGTTAAAATAATAGCTTGCATCTTCCCATAGGGGTTTGATACAAATATATGTAAATTTAATTTTTTTTATAATATAATTTGTAATTGAAATCATAAATATGAAAATAAACAGGGAAATAAATTTTATAAAGAGAAAAAAGGAAAATATTATGGTTATAAGGAGTTTATAAAATCATATTTCATTATAAATTCTTTAATCTTAAATAAAATAATAATTTTTTTATTGAATTATCATTAACAATTATCTATAAAATCTCATATAAATTTTATTAATTACTAATGGGTAAAATAAGAGTAAAAACTTTATGTAGAAATTTTATCATTTATATAACACATTTTATAATTTTATGAAATTAAATATACTTTAAAACATTTTTAAATTTTACAATAAAACTTAATCTTTTATTTAATATTTTACTTGTGTATATTAAAATTACATCAGGATAATTTTTCAATTGGATCTATATTTCAATAATAATATTGAAATAAATTTATGGGTTTTCATATATTTATGATTTATGTTATACTTATCTATTATTGAATGATTAAACATAAATTTAGAATAATTTTTTAAATCTAAAACAAGTATCCATGGGGACAATCAACTGTTGTTCTTTCCAAATCATTTTTGAATAAAAGAGGCTATATTAAATATATTTTTAAAATATAGAAAATGATTGACACAACATCTCAAGTCAACATTTATTTACCTTTCACTAGATGTTAATAATTTTTTTTATAAAATAAAATTATATTAAATATTTAGGATTCATTTCATATTATAAACACCAAAAAACTATCTTTAAACACATTTAACTCCATATTTTTTTGTTTTATACCCCACATTTCCAATCTCTATCTACGATAGGGAGTTCAGTTTCATTAGCTATGGGAAACCCTATATGATTCTTCCCAAATCATTCATGAATTTGGTTATAGAAGGGATAAATTTTCTCATTTTTTTAATTTTTTTATAAAATGTTGTAACAAAATTATTCAATTGAATTTTGAAAAACATGAATGTATGTGGTTTACATTTCATGGATATTTATTTTAGCAGAAATGTGAAAACAATTTATTTTCAAATAACCTCTCATTTTTGAAATCATTTTTCTAAAAAAATTGTCCCATTGAGAAATATTTATAAATTTTATAATAAATTTTTGGTAAATAAAAATTGAAAAAAAAAATTCAAAACCAAACATAGCCACAATGTACTGCTAAAGAAGACTAACACTATATTTTCAAATTGTGTAAAATCAATCATCAATAATATACAAAGAAAATTATTATTTTATTGTGGAAAATGATAACTTGAAAGACTATATAGAAAATAGAGTTGATACTACTGAAAGCATGATGTACACTAAATAATATTTAGAAAAGATCTCTGAATAGATAAAAATTCTTGTTTTGAAAAATATTCAAGAGATGGAAAGGGATAGCCAATTATATTTTATTAGAGTCCAATTGGGTTTAAAAACATGTCCCTTACTTAGAAAATTAATTTTTAACACATAATTGTTCCTAATTGGATATAAAATTAACAATAATACTCTTTCAACGGTGGAGAAAAGTAATATTTTTTTACATTTTATTTTAATTATTTAT
Organism: Viscum album; assembly: GCA_963277665.1. Classification (NCBI taxonomy): domain Eukaryota; kingdom Viridiplantae; phylum Streptophyta; class Magnoliopsida; order Santalales; family Viscaceae; genus Viscum; species Viscum album. Next base: position 1,228,481,278 of record OY728140.1, on the reverse strand, counting down.
TATTTAACTTTTTATATCATGGTTTTAATACATGAAAATAAAAATATTATTAAACCATAAAGATTATTCTCATTATAACTCCAGCATAATCATCATTTATATCAAAAATTCCTATATCATATGAATCATAGCCTAGAGAAATAAAGGAAATTGTTGAATGAAAACGATAAAAGACATAAATGATCTTTTTATCATAAAGTTATACCCATATTTCTTTTTTGTAAGAATTTGAAACATAAAACCCTATCATTATAAAATAAAAAAATGGTCTTAGATATACTATTTGACACACAACAACAAGATTAAAAATCCTTCTAATATATTTCATTAATTTTAATTTATTCAATTGCTTGTGATTCTCACAACCTCGGGTCTAAAAGAACTGTGAAATAATTTATCATTATAACCATTCTGTAAAATTGGAGGGTACGAAAAGGGCTAAATAAATTTTTTGAAAATTATATAATTTAAATATTTATATAATAAATTAATTTCAATATATTGTTTATAAACACAATAAGAATCATTTGAATGAAAAAGAAATGTTTTCTGAACACTATAATTTTATAAAAGGTTATTTCATTGTGCTTTTTCACATATACTATAATTTATTTTCTCCAATTTTGGAAAATTTATATTTAAAATTAGAATTTAGATTTCAAATCATAATTTCAAAATTATCTAAGATATAATTTTTATAATTTTATAAAAAGAATATTTTTTCAATGAATAGTGAAAAATATATGTTTTTATTAAATACTATCTTTTCATTTAACGTATTTAAAAGTTCCGTTTTGATATTATTTTTTTAAAATGAAAAATTATATCAATTATATTAAGATAAAAAAATTTAATTAATTTTATTCAATTTCAAATGTAATTTTTATATTTTATCTTTCTATACATATTGAATCATTTTCTTTGGAACCCTGGTTTTTTTGTCGTGCCTATGGGGTTAATTTTAAATTTAAAATTTCCAATTATCTACACTGAATTCAGAAAAAAATATTACATTTTTTAGTCAGAATAATTATTATTATAAAAATATTTTAACATATTTTTCGGAATAAATAAAAACATTAAAAATTAATCACGACGGTTATGTTTAAAATGAGTTTCTCAGGGTTAATCTAAAAATATCTTGGTTGACATGAACTATAAACATGAGCAATTCCTTTTTTGTCTATATTGTGAGATTATATCATCCATGGTTAGATAATGATCAATATTGAATCCCTATGGCATTTATAAAATGTGGGAATTACTTTTTCTTTTAAAAATATCCATGTTTCCCCGACATATAATGGCCATACCCTATACTCTCCAATCCCAAATAATATTGTTTCATAAAATCCCAACAAAAATATATACCACAAATCCCTCATCATGTTCTATATTCCTTGTATTGATAATAAATCTATGTTATGATGGATTAGGTATAATACTAAAGAGGTTTTCTGGAGAAGAGTTAAAGTTCTTAACCATGCATTTTTTATTTTACTTCTTCTTCTAAATTCATCATATATTATTTGACTATGATAAATAATAAGACCAGTATATAATATATATTTATTATTTATTATTTTATTTCCAAAACGCATGATCAATATTTTCAATCATTAAATGGGAAATGAAACATTCGATCATGTGTATGGGGGATTATCACCTCACAAACAAATATAATTTATTTTACATCACCACCTCTTGAAGCTAAATATAATGATGCATTTAAAAAATTTAAAAAATATTTAAGAAAGTAATATACTTATATAATTATAATACCACATATACCTTCTTACCTTCCCACCCTTTGGAAAATAATAATCTTGTTCATGCGTACGTGTGGACTACCTCTTCCAAGTAGTGATGAATGTTTTTAAAATAGTATTTTTAAATGGATAGTAAGAAGAATAATGTTTTTAAAATATTATTTGAGTACGTGTGGACTATCAATAAATATTTTATGTGACTATCAAGACACTATTATGACCTCGAAAACAATAAACTTCCTAAGTAATATAACATTAGACAAAATATAAATTCCACGACTTGAAGAATCCTTCAAAAGACTTGAAGACTATATACCAAAAAATTTTAGTATGTAGTGCCTGAGCCTATGTTTGTAGGATAGAAACCTCTAGTCTCTTTCATTCCTTCCTAATGAAATAAAAACTTCTTTTTTGAATATAATGTAAAAAAATTGGTATTTATTTTCTATTACATGAAATATATGTAAAAAAATACATCATGCACTTTATCAAAGATTAAAAATTTTAAAATATTCCATAAAGTGGTTTTCCCATTAGCAATTCCAATTCAATGTCTATTCAGCCATCTTTAAAAAATAATAGTTTTGAAAAAATTCCCAAATGTTGTTTGAAACATTTCAGAAGTATTTCAAACAAAATAAGAACATTGAAACCATTTACACATTTCCATTTTAATGATTTTACATACCAAACTCAACGTTAAAAAATGATACAAGGGAAATATATAACACAACACAACATTAAAAGGACAAGGATAATGCCAATAAATAGATGTAACCAAACTAGTCAACATAAAGAGTAAACTATAATAGGATTAACACACCATTAGATTCCATCAAATTAATAATAATCTAATATGAAAATAAATAATGATAGGAATAACACATGATACATTACATGAAGGCATCTATATGAACTAATGGGATAGTACAAGTCAGGAAAAGGTGGACTTACATACAGAAGGCTAGCGGTCACACATCGGTTTACTGGATCACTCTTACCTTGTCTCATTTGGCACACCCCATTTCCCTGGTATTAAATACAACTAGGGGTGACTAGCTAGTGCATAATTTCAACTTGACTAGATATATCCCACTACTTCCCACTTAGTATCATAAGTCTACTTATGTAATAACGATTGGAGGAGGACCATGGATAAAGACAATGTCATCACATGATAATAAAAAATCCTCAAGGGATAACACCAGAAACGTTCCATTCCCACCTCACACACTACCCTTAGAAGTGTCCTTATTTAATAAACACAACATGAATTACATAACAAATCAACCATCACATGGATAAGCATAATACCATAAACAAGAACAAGGGGGTTCAGAAGTGAACAATCAACAATAAACTAATAACCACTTCATAATGTGACAAATAGATTTATACATTATCAGATATAGGATATATATATATATATATATATATAATTCTACAAAAATTGTAAATCCAAAAACATTTTTAAATTAAATCATAATCATCATCAATTAAAATATAAAACCAAAGGGATAATCCATTACATTTCATATATAAACATAATAAAATTTTAAAACATGGAACCCCTTTAAACACTATAAGGGAAACCCAATTTGAAACCTCAATTTCACTGAAAATAAAATGAACATGTTTTTATCACTGAAAAACATATTTGGAAAGTTATTAATCATGTTGAATGCATAAAACACCCATTAAAATCCAAACAAAACATAACTATAAAATTCCACATATCATGACAAATGAAATCCAATTGATACTAATAAAAACCTTGATAAAAATAACATTTCTATCATATAAATTATTAACATAATTCAAAAAAATTAATGCATACATAATTAATTGAAATCTTAAATAAAAGATAATAAAATTGAAACAGATACCTCAGGTGGTGAATTAATGTATCCTTAGATGAAATCCATCAGAAAGAAACACCTAGGATGGATTGAAACCCGTAGAAACCAGAAATAATAAACTTCTACCTACCATAAATATGAAAATTTTTCACCCATGACCACTACGGTTAGACTAACATGTAGAAAATTAAATAATATAGGAGTAAGAGAGAAGAGGAACTCAGCCTTCTTTATCTAAAAAAAGAAGCACCCATGAACCACTCAAAACATACTTGGAGAAACTTGAAGAATGATGGAAACCCCCATAGAAGTAACTGAATATGATACGGTCAAATGTGGGGGGGGGTATTGGGTTACAATCCTTAATTTAAAATAATGAGAAAAAACAAAAATACCAAAAACTAGGTAGGTCATAATTTTTTCTCGCATAGTTTTCAAAACCTTGTGTAGACCATGACATAGAAAATACTTCAAACCCTTGTGACAACATAGTTGTCTTGAATGGTTTCCCAAATTTTTCTCAGAATATGTGATCAACTATATCAACCACTACATAAGGAACACATTTTCTATTACATGAAATCAAAAACATTCACCTAACTGATCACCCTTAAATAATCATCTATGAAATGAAACTTTAATCATGGACGACCCTGAACCCGAGGGGGGAATGAACAAAAATATAATTATTAAGAATGTGAAACCCCTAGGTACTGTAGAAGGTTTCACCAAACATGAAAAAAATAAATATGGACTTCCTAACCCTGTATAACCACTTAAAAGTAAAGGCAATAACGGTTCAGTAACTTTCATAAATTAACTAGGTGTTTTGGTTAATTATAATTGGAAACCCAAATATTATAATTTCATTTAATTAATTATTCCTATGGATATTTAAATAATTGTGATTAAAATAGTAAAATCTAGATTTATGAACCTGAAAATAATTGTTGGAATTACATCCCACAATTTTTGGATTTTAAAATAGTTACACTGTCAAGCTAGAGAAGCCGAATAAGTGAAAATTGGGGTTTTAGTTGTATTTTTTCTAAAAGGATGTATTGTTTGTGTAAAAAAGTTTACCCTTACATAGATCATATATATCACATTATTGTAAGTATTTATATCCTCACATGGTGAATAAAATCCATAGTACCATTACCCAACCATTTGAAACTAGGATTTACCCTTATGTAGTGACTGGACTACCCTTATTCAACGTTAAGGATCATCAGATAAGCCAAACAAATATCCCACTTAACACTTAAAAATTGAAATTTTACCCTTATCCAACCGTAAAAATATAATTCTTACTTCGATTTTTCCAATGGAAAACGACTTTATCCATATGTTGTATATATAATCATCATCCTACACTTACATAGTGAATGTATACCATTAAATAACACATGGATAAGTAGCCTTAACCTTATAAAACACAATAAAATAATGCATTACCCATACGCAGGGTATTTAAAACCACGTTACCCATACACATGGTGTAGGTGAGATGTAAGGGTAATAAATCAATTGAAAATTTTAAAATTAAAAAAATTGTAAATATTACTCAAAAAATGATTTAAGAACATATTGAAATTTGGCATTTTACAATTCTCCCCCTCTAAATAATTCTAATTCCAGAGATGTATTTCTAGTGAGATTCTTCAAAAAAACTCTATTCACTGAGATCAAAAATCAAACTAACTCTCAAAAATATCCATTATATTTGTCCACGATTCCAAAGAACATGAAAAAGTCACACTGTCGTCTTCACAATAGCTTCTCGGTAAAATCTATAATCTACATTGGGCGCTCCTCATCAGATGAAAATGTCTCCAAAACATTGTCCTCATGGTCTATAACATGCAGAGGATTGAGTGTGTACCTTCAAAGATGTGAAACATGGAACACATCATGCATGACTCAATAATTTGTTGGAAGGTACATATGGAATGCCATTGTACCAACTCATTCAGTGATCTCAAATTATCCAACAAACTATGGTTCCTTCTTCCCTTACTTCCATAATTGATTAATAACCATCCAAGGTGACACTATCAAGAAAACTGAATTTCAAATATTGAAATCCAAAGGTCATATCCACTATCATTCAAATGAATGAAAACTACTCTTAGTAACAAGCCACCAATTTCTGATTATCTACACCATCTCTAAGCTATCCAACATTATACTGGGTCTAACAACTGATTCCTCACTTATCGCGTGCCAATACAGAGGTGAGTGGCATGGTCATCTATAGAGATCCTATAATGTGACATATATAAATAAACCTAGAATCATTAGTTTTAAGTGAACTATTCCAAGGCTATTTTCTCATCCCACTATCCACAAAATACAAGAAAAAAATCGTAGAGAATATACTCCAATATGGGAATTGTTCGCTCTGACTCCCAGTCTCTCTTAGGATGGTATAATGTGCTCAAACCCAGCAATGTCCTTTGGGATTTTTGATTTACCTGAAAAGTAATGACATTATGTATGTGTCCCTATGATACAAAATTATAATGGTGACTACATGGAAAATGATAATGCCACTAATAATATTTTTTTACACATCATCCCCATTGCAAGTCTCTTAGATTGGTTAGTATACTTCATCCTCCGTCATCCAATCAAAAATTAGCTTGAGAGCATCAAGACTCTATGAGGTCATGTGTAACCACATCGAAAATTCCGACACAATGTCTTAAAATATCCATATATACACAAAAAGTGTTTGGATAAAACAACCTGGAGGATGTTTCTCATCCTTTAACCTCTGTCATGTAAATAATTAGAAAATAAACACAGTGATGTCCCTCTTCATCCGTGGCCAACAGAACTGGAGTCTGATGTCTGGTATAAAATTTTCACATAGGAATGTACCACCCATATAGAGGTACGGAAGTCTCTATCCAGGTATTCTATAATAGAATCAGAGAACCTTTCTCTCCCATGAAGATGTTTTACATCATAATCACCCAATGACCACCCATGTATCAAGTCACATCCCGTTAGTTTTTCCCACATCACAACTCATGCCAGGTTAGTGTCAGGTATATCTTTTTTGTGATATATAATACAATATGTGGCCAAAAATAGAGAACAAGTCATCTATCCCTGGTCCTCATAATCATCCATACACTAATCATCCAATAAGATCATTAGATTCCACTACTCCTCAGAAGTCCACTAACTAAGATCCTACTAAACCTATAAATTATGGCTAAGAGAACCTATAATGAAATTACCTATACATGGTGCATAATCCATATAAAATTAAAGTATATTAATTTATTATTCCATGTTCTTATTCATTAGGTTCAGGTATCATTGTGTGAAGGTATACTGGAGGTTCTTTAGGGTAGTGTAGACAACAAACATATCCCAAAAGAGATAGTGTCACCTGCACTTCAGGGTGTGAACAATTGTTTCCAAATCAGGGTTGTGAGTGGGTTAGATCCACTCATGTTTTCACAAATGAAATGAAACATAAGATACTATGTTCTCAATATTTGTTACTATCAATCCCACATCAACCCTGATGAATCATAGTATACTACATATATGATCATAAGATTTGGGAATATCAGAATTGGAGCTATTGTTAACCTCTTATTTATCTCAAGAAATACATCTTCATAAAGATCCATCCAGTAGATCATCACTCAATCTTATTATGCATGGTCCTAGGTGATTATAATCTGGAGATCTCATGGTTAAATGATATTTAATTTCCTTTTAATTGAAGAAATCTCCTGATCATAACCACATTCTATGTATTTTTCTAAGAAATGAACACCTCAAATTTATATTGTTCAATGGATATACATATCCGAAACAACAAATTCTCTATGAAAATAACATCCTAAATCCATAATATTTACTCCATATGTGTGGAATAAATCCAATTTTCTTAAATCATATGTAGAACTATCTCATTATGTATAGAATATTCCTTCGGTATCAATGAGAATATGAACATGTTTTCAATGAAAAACATGATGAAAAAATATAGTTATTTGAGGAATATCCTGTTCATGATACCCATAAAGACATCTGTAATGTTATTTAGTCCAAAATGAATCAAAAATTACTCATACAACACATACAAACTCCAAAACACCATCTTCATGATTTCCTCCACTCTAACATTTAGCTGGTTATAGCCTAATCATAGTTATTTCTTAGCGAATATCAGGATCCAAAAAACTAATCAAAAAGTTCATTGATCTTGGGGAACAGATGTTTGTTCTTCATCCTCATATTTCTTGGCATCCATTAGTCAATATAGAGTTTAATACTACCATATTATTTTTTACAAAACAACATAGGCTCACCTCATGGTGAACTACTCATCATTGTAAATCTATTACGCTCTATGTTGTCAAGCTACACCTTGATATCCTTCATTTCAGATGGAGCTATATGATAAGGGGGTTTCAAAATAGTTTGTTAACCTTAAATTAGATCTATATCAAGAATTACTCTTCTATTAAGAGGATGTCCTATAAAGTCACTAGGAATTAAATCTTGACAGAGATTCCTGAAATGAAAAAAAAATCAAGGGGGTTGTTGCAGATCCTTTTGAAATTTCCATGCCTGGAATCTACATCCTGACCATCCAGAGCCGACTCTATTCTAGACCAAATCTACCTATTTCTAGTTACCACTCTCTGGCCATCATCATCTTCTCTACCTTTCATGATGTAAACTATAGTCTCATCAAATATTAATCAATGTGAGATAAGAGTCTAGTCAGCTAGTCCGTGCTAAGAATCACATCGAACATTCTCAACTCTATTATCATGAAATCCCACATATTTACATAACCATAAATGACCATAGGACACATTGTGTATCACTGAAGAAGTTACAATTTCATTCCCAATGGTGTATCAAGGAATATTAACTCATGTAATAACATGAAAAATATTTCAATTCCAACAACTACTTGTGCATATATAATGGATTTGGAAGCACCACAATTAAATAAGGCCGTAGATAAAGAAGACAAGATTAAAAATGTTCCTTTAATATTTGATGGTACCTCGCCACTATCTTCTAATGTCTGATCTATTTCAAAGTCATGGTCTGCCACATCATGGTGAACCTATCCCCATTAAGCGTAAAGAATCACTATATACTCTCTGTCTTTACCCACTAAGACCACAGTTCCATATTTGGTCTTGGACCCCCATAAGACCTTAATCATTGTCCCTTTGAGATGAATAGATTTTCATTGAATATATTTCCCCACCAATGACACTTGATCTCATGAATTGGGAATGAAGTATGATAATTCCCAAATCTCCTTAGTTTTATTACTAATGACCCCCTTCCCAAGAAGACAGTGATAAAGATACCCCACATTGCTCCAACTATCTTCCACTGAATTGACTAGAGCCATATTCCCTATTATTCCAAATTAAAAAAGAAACACATATGGTAGTGATAGTATTCATGGTCACTAGATTGCTATGGGATGGACATAAATATACCAACTTATCCTCCTATTTCTCTATATCAAATTCCAGGGCCTTGGGAAGCACCTGCGTGTACATTTTTGACAAAACACTTTAATCATACGTTTGAGCTACGGTCAAAGGCCTATCTCCAAATTTTGAGACTTCAATGACTCATTCCCATCCGTCAAAGGATAAATTAGATTTAACTCCATAAAATCTATATAATTTGATGAGGTATTTATAGAACCCTATAATAACTCTATGAAATATTGTGTATGGTCTATCATAATATTTCTAAGAAAGCAATTCTTAAGAAACAAATCATCAATGGTTTACCATTTAAGACCCACTCATCTCTTAGATTGAATCATGGATGTCTAAGATATCTTGGTGGATCTTGAGAATAATAAGGTTTCCATAATCAATCACCCATCATCAGAAGTTTGGAAAAACTTACAAATTCTCTCAATAAAGACCAACTGGTCCTCTTTATCCAGTGTTCCACCAATAACTTGGAATAATGTACGATGATATAGATTGAAATATTGAGAATGATTGGTTATGGTTATTTGAGAGGTCCCTCCTTGGATGGACATGATATGAATGTGTCCCTTCTAAACAATATATATTCTATGAATCACATATTCTGGTACAAGAGTGTGATGGGGTGCATCATCCTACACCATAGATGGTGTCATGAGAACATATTAGGATGCCTTAGTTGGATATATCAATAACCATCTCAAATGTGTCATCTAGGAAACAAGGAAAACACTAAGACCATTTATGAATGATTCTAATCCATATGGGGGATCACACAAGGTTCGTATATGATTCTACACTCAACCTAAGGGATACGCCTCCAAGCACTAACCACTGTTCAGTCCATACACATTATTCACATATATATATATATCCCAATTAAACAACATACTAATGTTACACTTGTTAATATAAAAGTATATATATCACAATAGAAAGGATAAAAATATATCACACAATAGAGAATACATATCTTTCCTAAAAAGGTACTAAAAATTAGGAAACTAAATTATAAAACTAATATATAGCACCAAAATATGTATAAATATGTCATCTGGACCTATATGTCTAATTATAATGCATAAACACATCTAAAATTATCAAAAAAGTATTAACAACAATCATATCCAAGGAATCTTGGAAGACTGTTATATATTTTCTATTCTAGAGCATGACATATCCTCTAACCGAGCCCTATAGAACTATATCTTATCTACCATGTTCTAGGTTTATCCCGAATGAATAGTAGAAAATTGGTACTCTTATACTATTTTGTAACACCCTAAACTAACCCACCAAGTCCAAGATGAAATGGCTCAATGTCCTTCTTTTTATATTTTATTATGGATAATACCCCATTTAAGGGTTGAAGGGGAACCCTAACATGACTCATATGCCAAGGAAGTTGTCATCTAGAAGGAAATGTATATTTTTGTTAGTGGGAAGACTATACCCTCAGTATCATGTCACAAGATAAACAATAATGTAACAGAATATAATAATTAAATAACTTGGGTAAAGTGTAAGAAAACAAGATATCCCTAAAGTGAGATGGAATACATGTAAAAAAATAAAAAAATGGGATCCCAATGTGGCATTCCAAACATAGTAATAATATTAATAGATATATAAATAAATAAATAGTAGGGTCATAAGGAGACCATCCTAGACCTCTACGAGGTCAATGCTCCTCTTCTTGGACATTATCCACAAGCCCTTTTCCCTTACGAAAGTCCCTATGCATGAATTTTTCAGGAACATTGATCTTCCAATGTATGGTGTGAGTAATAAAATGTAGTGGGACATCACAAATACATACTTAAAATTATTTCTCACATATAACAATGTATGACATGATAAAAACTAATGTTCACACAATTATTAAAACTTGTAGATACGTTTTAGGCAAACCAGGAATCTAGACAACTAGATGTACCTACTTCAAATCATTGATGAAAGATATTATAGTGATCACATATTAGTCACAATGAAGGAGTTGAAGTCCAAAGATTATCAATATTCAAATAATACAAAGGCCAAATTTTTAGACAAAAATAGTCCATCATACTCTATCCCTATCTCTGAGTATAGGTCACATAGAGCTTCAATCCCTATTATTTCCAATCAAATCATTCAACATAGACTATCATTCCCTACTACAGTCTCACAAGTATGATCACATAAGATCTTCATGCCCCTTATATAAGCCACACAATTCAATCATGCCTCTTCATCTATCTTTTCCCGATCATCCTATCACATGAAGCATCTGCTCATGATTCTTCTATCGGGATACAAAGCCTTGATAGGAAACCTATCTATTTTATACAATGAACAATAAAGAAAAAAATATAATACACAAAAAATACCTTATGGAAATAATGGTATAAAATTTGGGCACAACAATCATATCATCAAGGTGAATAAAATACAAAACACTTGTATATGTGAACAAATAAACATTTAATAATCACATCAACACACATCATCATATCATTATAATGATCATATAACAGACCTCTACTTGTTAAGACACTTCTTACATCATGTTATTTAAATGATCACACCATAGTTTTCTAGGTAATAATCACCAGAATCATGTACACATATTTTTTTGGCTCTAGCAGCTCACCAATTACCCCTAGAAGAAATTCCAAACATTAAATTTCCAAAAAAATAAAACAACACATCAGATAATAATATTATCCTAATGAGATAATCTAGAATAAAATTAATAATTAAATATTAACCTTTTTATTAATCTTATATTCATCCATAGAGAATAATTAAAATTCAATATGCTATAATAATATCATCCATGTAAAATAATCATGATTAGAAAAGAATATTTAATAGCATTCTCTCCCATGATTCTAGGTTATTATCATTTTAAGAACTATTTTCATTTTTAAAAAAATTATTTTCGAAGCATAAATCACAAGAGTATTTATAATTTTTTTATGGAATTACTACCTAGTTTTATCTTTTAAAAAACACAACACCTAGAATATTAAAGGGAGTGTGAGATTCCAGTATGCCTGTAAACTAAATGAATAAATCATCTTAGTCAAAGAAGGTTTCAACAAGATTGAAATTGGAAATCTAGAATACCTTACTTTATAGAACAAAAAAACAAGATGTATCATGGGTTTAGATATTTAAAGAAAATACCCAGTCATTCGGGTATAGAATAATTGGTAGAACCAAAATCAAATGACTATTTAATTCATTAATCACCTGGATCTTGAAATTGGAGTGATTAAAATATTTAAAATAGTTTTAATGAAACATAAACTAGTAAAGGGGATTAATTACCATAATTTTTGGATTTGAAATACTTCAAAAAACTTTTAAACAATAGATCTATGGAAGAAAAAGTGAAAAGGAGGATTTAACTATATTTTCTGCAAAAAAGAGCTCCCGATAAGGGTAAAATGGTTTACCCATATCAAGCTCATATATATCATTTAATTTTAATGATTCTTACCCTTATACATACAGTCAATTCATTACTTGTTTTAAATAGATTAACTTTATCATTACACACCCAATATAAACTAAGGAATAACCTTATATGGTTATTGGACTACATATAAGTATCTCTCAGGATTTGAAGATTACTCATACATAGATCCACTTTAACCATATAAATCATTTAGAAAATAAGGATTACAATTATATATCTGAGAAAATAACCCATTACCCATACATAGTGTATACAATACTCATCCTACACTTAGGTAGGGCGTTTTAAACTTATATAACCCAAGTAAAAGTGGTCTTACCCTTATGTAACTCAAGGAAACACCACATTACTTTTACTTAATGTATTCAAAACCCCTTACCCTTAATCAATGCATAAGAACAATGTAAGGGAATGAATTTACTTGAATTGATTTTATTTTTCATAAAAATTACTTTTTAAATTATTTTAAAAAGAGTGTTTTAAGAACATTTAAAATTTGATGATATAATAGTATGAATTTTTTATTATCTATTCCAACTCCTTGAAGAATTATTTTATTTCTTTATAAAAACCACATTTCTATTTAATTTTTTATAGTCCAAAAATAATTTTTGCCCAATTAAATTAGAAGGTGATAATATTTTTAATCGTGGAAATAATAGGTGACATTCAAATTGGAGTTTAAAAGGAATTCCTATAATCCCAAAGTCCTTCATCTAATCTCATGGTATAATATATTTTCTATAGGTGTAATTGTTTTCAAACTATATTTGATATATCTATTTTAAAACATTAAAAATCAAATTTTATGGGTGATAGTATCAAAAATACAATAATAAACTCCATATTTCATAAAAGGAGATTCCAAAATACTGTTATGGATGTGGGTGCCATGATCGGGAATTAAAAACATTGTTTAACTAATTATATTGAATATATTTCCATTTAAAAACAAAACAATAACTTTTTCATCATCATATGTAATGACAATATATTAGACCTATTTTGATACATATTAAAATGAGAGGAATATGAAATGGTATAAAAAATAATACGGAATTTCCCCCCTGAAATATATACCCCACAAATAAAATAAATTAAAAAACAAAAGAAGATGGTGTTACCTTTATTTCCATATAGAAGACTTCTCAGAAAAATTTAAATTATTTTAGGTTATATAGAATAATATATCATATCTAAACAGTTCGGGGAAAATATCTTGAATAAAACACTTTTATAGAGGTTGTCCGGGATTAAAAGTTACCTCCATAGATCAAATTATAGAAAAAACTTATCACTAATTGTATTATTGAATTTGGCATTGATACCCTTACCATTTTTCGACTTCCAATATTCCACAAGTAAGGGTCATTCCAACTATAATTATTTGAATCACTCTCATTCTTATATAATTGTTTCATATAATACTAGTGGGAAATTTCATTAGAAGATAAATAATTCACAAGATAAAAAACCAAGTTGTCAACCTTCTTATAGATTATTGTTCCTCATCTAGAAAGTTCTCTTTAATGGGTGAAAAAATATGATGTATTCGTCTAATGTAGCACATAATATTCTTAAATTCCCACAAATATGGTTTAAAATTAATTTTTTATACTTTTTTTCGATATAACATTCATTTAATAATAATATCCATATCAGGAATCCAATTTCATCATCACATTTATTCAGAAAATATTAAATTTATCAAAGAAAATAGTTACTTTCGATCCCGCAAATTAGAAAATAAACTTAACAAATATAATGAAAATTTCCAAAATCTATTACTTTTTTTAAAATTTTCAAGGACATTATCTAGAGTACTAGATACATAATCAATCACATGATATTTCTTTTAAAAATTTTATGAGAAATATTCCCTATGGGGAAAATCAATGGACTCAATCATTAATTCAATGTTAAAGTCCCACATGAGTGGTTCCAAAATGGGTAGAGATATAAAATTTATTTTCTTCTCTATAAATACATTCTTATAACACCCTTTAAATAAAAATTTTTAATCTTTTTTTAGAAATATAGATAAATTAAATAGTATATTTGTAAAATATTTAACAAATCTCCTATAAAAACTAGCATGTCTAAGAAAATATTTCACATTCCTCATTAGTTTTGGGTAATTTGTAGAATAAATGAGATTCAAATGGATTTATAAACATTAAATAAATATTGAGACACAACATGAACAAAAACATTTACATTATGTACCAGGACACTGTATTTTTCATAATTTATAAAAATACTTTTATTGATGAAAATTTTCAAACATTGTAACAAAAAAATTACAAAAGTTATCAAAAGTTGATCCATAAATAGTAAATTCAACCACAAAAACATAAAAATAGATTTATATAAATTAAGAGAAAACTTCCATCATAAACCATTGAAACATTCGCATGTCATTACATAAACCAAAGACAATCTGTCTATAGTAATATGTTTTGAATGGACATGTGAATGTAGTTATTTATTGAACTTTAGTTTCTTTTTGAAATTGAGAATAACCAGAAAATCGACCCATAAAACAATAGTTGGTATTTTTAGTTAATCTATCATGAATATGATCAAGAAATGGTATTGAAAATTTTACTTCCTAGTCACTAGATTGATTTTTCTTTAATTAATGCACATCCTCCTTATTTTTATATTTCTAACATTAAAAAACTCACCAAAATCATTTATTGAAATTTTTTTGAATGTATTTATTGGAAGAACATAAATTGAAATCCCCCATTGGATATCAATAATTGGAAACAAAATTCCACTTTCCAAGAATTTTGTTAGTTACTTTATTACAACCTCTAAACGTAATGGGTTCCAACTTCATTGAAATTGTCTCACAAGTTTCAAATTTTCCTCTAATAATATTCTATGTATTAGAATTTATGGAATGGTTATTCTAAAATTAGTAAAGGATTATCTTAGTTCTATTTACTGTCTTCTAAGATATTGTAATAGTTTAGTTTTGTGATATCTGGATTGTAAAGCCCTGACCCGAGTTACCTGGAGTCGGTTCACTATTACATAATATTGTAATGATCACAAAAGATCATGTCTCAAAAGACCGATTAGTTTAGTATCTTTGTAAACACTAGATACATTCATAAGTCTTATATTTCATAATAATGTGAAAAACACTACAACATCAACTTTTCTTCATATCACCTCATACTATCCCTGAATGTCATTCATGAAATACTTCTTCACATCCTAGGAAAATTAAAAACATTGAAAGGGGTGAGCTCAGATGATCAGTAAGGATAACAATATAAGGGAAACATTCATAAATAAACATAAACATTTAAGGAAATGTAAAACTAAAACAAAATCCTTTTAAACTTGAACTTTAGCATCATATGGTTAAAATAAAATGAAATAATTCCATTTACCTATTCACATGGATATTCTACTAGTCAAATAATCACACGTAATATCAATAATCACTTTGATAATGATGGAATTCATAATTCCAGACTATCATAACCACATAGTCAAGGCCTCATGCCAATACCACAAATAAGACTTTGTCAAGGCCTTGTGCCAAGACACTAGTTTGTCTAATGATACCTACCGATGCATCGAGGAGCTATAAAGGGCTCTACCTATCACATACTAAGTCCATTTCATTCCTCATATGAAAATTTTGAAACATAACATAATCATTCGTATTAAAACTAGTATACGAAATGTCAATACTTTATCCACAAACCATGAATGATATAAAAATAGCACATCCACATTCAAACATAACTCATTCAATAAAATAACGAAGATTGTATTGTATCAGATTAACCTCAATCGATAATAATGAAGGATATCAACATAGATGAAAATAATCATCAAAACTATTTGAGAGAAATACCCCCCTTTTTCTTGATTACATTAAAAAGACACACTACTTGTCAATAAGCCATTATAAAAATAGATTTTTGATTCCAGGTGTCCCATACCACTTTGAAAATTTTAAAAAGAATTTTAATTTTAAAACCTTAATGTCCATATAAATAAATTCTTAAAACTATTTTCAAAACATCGACATTAATGAGAATGATTTAGAATAATAAATCGTTAAAACATTAAAAATGATATTTTAGTTAGAGTTCATAACCAAAAGAAAGACACTTTAATGAAAATAACTGAGGTAATAAAAACATATTAATATCATGAAAATAAAGGTATTATTGATATACAATTTCAAAGTAAATTATATACACCATATTAAAGTGATTTGGTTTATAACAACAAAGAAGTCTCAATGAAATGTAAATTGAGATGAAGTCTCTCATAAAGACCATATCCGTAGGTTAAGGATATATCAAAAAAATAATTGTGTGTGAAAAATATAAATACACTCAATATGATTGGATATTCAGTGTAAAACAATCAAAGGACATTCACACATATTCTTGAAAAAAGAACAGCAGTGAATTAGCTCTTTAACTCAATAAATAGAGATTGAGTTAAAATTACTCTTATCAAGTTCATATCGATGACTTGAGAATTTATCAATGAAGTGATTATGTGTGTTTAAAGTAAATCCACATAAATGGGAGTGGAAATTATGACATAAGCAAATTAATAGTGATTCCACACATAATCTTGGAGTAAAATAATCAATGAAGTATGCGTAATGCAGAATGAGTGGATATTGAAATTTCAAATTCCCTTATCGATTTGGTAACTTATGAAACATGAAACCATGAAATAAGGATCATACAAGGATGATTTATATATCCATATGTTAATGTATATTACATAATGTATACAATCATGGGTAGTACACACACCACATGCAATAAATAAGTGCTGAACAATAGAAATATCATGGAATTAAAAGTGAGATAAGAAACCCCTTACGTTGTACGTGTTCCTTGGTCGAGGGTAGGTTAAACTTATGTATAATAGTGAAATAATTGTTAGTGAAATATAAAATAATCATATACATTAATATGATATCATATATGATCTTTTAACATTGATTTGTTGATAATATCTTTGTATTATCGTCGTTTCGGGTGTTAACGGATTCATTTTCCTTTATATTATTTGTAATATGATCCATATTTGTTATGGATGGGATATTTATTATTCATATACAGAATTATATCATGTATCTAAAAATTATTATTAATCATCATAAGAAATTTAGTCTTGAATGGATATGATGGGGAATGAATCTCATCGCTTTCATGGAGACGGTAATCCGTACGTACGCACGAGCCATAATATCATTCTATTGATATAAAAATAATATATAATTGGATGGTGTATCACATATATAGATTAATTATCATGTTATATTTATTATTTACACGAATTACACATCATTATTATACCCATACAAATAATAATATATTGAATAACAATTACACCACGACGTGGATACGGTAGGCCGTACGTACGCACGTAGGGTGACATGTCATTAAAAGGATGGATAAAATACTGAATATGGTTGTAACATATTTATAATAACATCACAGTATATAGAATATACTGGAGTGATTATTTTAGAATTGAATTAACAAATAAATATGAATTGGAAGAAGAATGGAACTTGAAAGAGGGTGGTGAAATCATTATCTCTTCTTCGAGTTCTTCCTTTTGATTTGATCAAATGGTCTCCTTAAGATGGATTTATGGCCAACGGAGGGCCTCTAAAATTACATGAGAGATGTTGAGAGGATATTTTGGTAGGGGTTGGTAGAGCCAGAAGGTTTTGGAGGTGTGAATTGGAGAGAAGGGGTAGTGCCCTTTTATAGGAGGGGTGAGGGGCACCTTAGGAAAATCTAGAAATATTATTTTATAATAAATTCATATTCGGTTTATAATTTCTCCAAAGTGGATTATTATAAGGTTAAGGTGGGTATAGGTCTAAAACCACTCAACTAATATGTTTTGGACAGGTTTGGGTCACTATTTTAACTATTATCTTTTTGATTTAACTCTTAGTTAAACAGTTTGACATTTACCATGTCTCTTTGTATTTTTATATTATATTGTCAATAGACATACTATAAACATTATAGATACCCCAAAGTGTTCCATTAATAACACACCTATAATTATATAAGTTCTTAGGCCGAACATTATATTTTTAGGAATATAATATCAATTAATAATATAATATTTGTTTTAAAAACTCATTTATGTCAATATTGACACTATTCAATAATTGAGTTTTGTTAGTCTTAAAAACATTTTTAATTAGAAAAAAAATTCATTTAGGAAATAATTACATGTCATATTAACCAATAAAATTTGTTTATGTCATCAAAACTTTCAAATTATATTTATTTTAACCTTTATAATACCAATTATTCGATTATTTCATTAATAAGGAAAATACTACATCATTATTGTGTCATAAATATATTTATTTATTCAATGTAGAAAAATTAAAAATAAATTTCCATTATGTAGGAAATACTTTTAAATTTCTAATTAATATTTATAGTCGAAAATATAACATATATAACCCCATGTAAAAATTGTTTTTCTAAAATATATATGCTTATGTCATTTTTATATTTACTTTAACTTAATTAATATAAATTGTCAGTATCACTTACAAGTGGATCCATGGGGTCACAAAATCGACCAAAAGATTATCATGGTCAGAAATTTATCAACCAATAGTGTTAGGACACGTTTTAGGGTAAATTAATATTATTATAATATTTTTTTTGTACCCTTATTTACCGGATTTACCCTTGAACCATGGTAAATAAAATACTTACAGAAATAATTATTCAAAATTTCTAAAAATAAGAGTTACCAATTTAAAAAATTTTGAAATCCTGATTCCATATATGGTATCCATTTTTTCAAATTCAAAACATAGAAGTGACAGAAATTAATTAAAAATTAATTCCTGTTGTGAAAACACAAAGTGTGTTTTTAAGAAATAATAACTATCAAAAGATTAACAATTGTTTATGTCTGGTTTAAATGTGAAATTACGTCCAATGAGAAAAATTGTCTTAAATGGTAAAAATATATTCTAAATATACTATAAAACCACTAAAATTCATAACTTATCACTATTAATTATTTCGATTAAAAAAATTGTATTAAAATTTAGTAATTTTCACCATTCCTCAAAATATGAAAGTTATCCGAAAATTACCAAAAATTCACCCTAAGCTAATTTCGATATTCTGAATCGAAAAATGAAGTCCATTTTGACAGATAAAATGTATAAATTTTCAAAAAGTGGTTATTACTATTCATAATGGCTAGTTTGATTGGTTGTGGTGTGTTAGAATCTTAAAGTCGCGTACAATGCAAGATATTGCATTTTCTAAAGGGAAACATACCGTGGAAGCTTGGGGTGTTACATTCTCCCCTCCTTCAATAAATTTCATCCTCAAAATTTTTAAAATTGTGATTTATAATTTTATGGATAATCCCACATAAAAAAATGATTCAATAAAACTATCACTTTAAAAGAAAGAAAGAGAAGTACAAAGGTTGCCCGAGATAACCTATGCTAGGATTCCATGTAGAAAAACATGGATATGGATGAAAAAATAAGTGTCATGTTCTGATGGACAGGGATAGAAAAAATGATCTAGATAAAGTAAACTACAAGAAAACTAGAAACTTGTTATTGGAAAAAAGTCCATTAGTTTCCTAGTAAGAAAAGTATATGGACAACATTTTTTTTATTTTTAAGTTACATTACATAAAGATGAGGAATTCATTTCTGAGATTTACTAAGAACATGTAGAGATATACTTACTTTTTACGTAAAGTTTCATTCTTTAATAAATTTATATTTCTAACTCATTTTTAAATGATGAGTATTCCAGAAGACTTGGTCACACTAGAAGAGCTAGAATAAAATTCATAGAATCACATGATCCACGAAGAATAAACTATCTATCTACCTTGTCTTAAGAGATTAATCAAAAACAAAATGGTTAGTATAAGATATGATGATCCCCCAAAAGGTTATTCCATTAAAGAAATAAAAAGTAATATTAATTTTTAAAATTAATCCAATAATACCCCAAAGTTAAATTAATAGCATTCAATAAACAATTGTCCATAAAAACATTTAATAAAATCCAAAATATTATTGAATCCCAAAACATAAAAGAATTTGGTTATGTAGTCTGCCATGATAAATGGTATCTCTAAATGTCATCAACTACTCTTAAAGTCACATACATAAAAGTAATTAACCTAATCACATATTCTCTATTATAGGTTAATAATTTCCATAAATAACCCAAATCACTATAAATCCACAATAAAAACATCGATAAAAATCCACCATTACTCCACAATTTTAATCCTGTAGTATTCTATTTTCCTTGGGCATATTGTGTTCCCAACAAGGTGAACATCTTCCAAAATAACATTTATCACTTAATCACCAAATCATTTTCTTATACTAAGGGTATTAATTTGATAAGAAATAAGATCCCAAATTAACTTATTATTGATCAATAAAATCATTTAACTAAAAATAATAGTCACTATAACCAGGGACTTCATGTAGTCTAGTGGTAGGCGATAAATCCCAATCACACTTTGGTTGTGGGTTCGATTCCCACAGCTTTGTCTGACGCTACGGGTTCTCACACAATCTGTGTGTTGTCATTTAAAAAAAAACTAAATTTCAAAACATTACCAAAATGAGATAAATTCCTTAAAATAACCATAACATAATTTAACCACAAATGTTATCTCATACCTTACATTCTCATCCCAAAATATAATAACTTGTAATTCCCCCAAACCCAAAGATCAGATAAAACCAAATGGTTATTTATAACTATATCCACAAGAGAAAAGCTAATCCTTCCTCAAATATCATTCAATAATGATAAATTTCAAGGTTACACATATAAGAGAAAATTAACCGAAAGTAATCTCAACAACAAAGAGCACTAAAACCATTGAACATTTTTCCATCCATTTATTTCCTCATAGGTTATTCCTTGACCAAGAGGTTATCCTATTGAATAAGTAATTCACTCAGGTAATGGACATGTCCCCTAAATTTAAGAAAAAATATTGTAAATGGATTTTTGGGACCATTTTAATTTTCTTCCATAGTCCTCTTCATTTTTCCTCGGCAATTCTACACATTATGTCCTTCTTTCCTGCACGTAAAGAATTTCCTTATTCCGTTGAGACACTTTCCTAGGTTTATTCTTCCACATTTCCTGTATGATGGGAATTTAGGATTCTTTTCTCTATTGTCTCTACTTCTAGAGCTCTTATCATTCATCACCTTTATCTTCTTTGTTGAATCCAGGAATTGGTTAATATATATATTATTGATCATATTTTTGGAAAATTGATTTGGCATGAAGATGATATCTTTTACGCCTATCAAAATTCCATTTTGTTGTTCATTTCCACCACTGTTCCAACCTTGTACATAATTATCATAGTCACTATGATTTCCTTGGAATCCGCCATTGACTAAAACCAGAAAGCATTGTGTGAGTAACAATAGTCATAAAATCATTTAGAGAATATCATGTCATAGTATTCTCAATTTGAAACACAATAGGATTCATCAAGGTCATTTACTCTCATATTATATATAATACTTCAAATCGGTTTGTAAATAAAATGTAAATTATCCTATGCATATCCTCTAAGAGTGTCGTAACCAAGAGTGCAGCATGACCTGTTGCCGTGAACCATTTCTTGTTTGAGTCTAGCTCAAAGAGGTGTTTTTGGGTTTTACACCTAGGTACATCTGTGCCAGGGCCGCCTTTACCTGATCGTATCCAGACAGGGATTTATTTATTTGAAAATTCACAATATTTCTACAATACCAAAATACTAGGACGTTCTTCTATAATAATCCTCAAAGTCTTTCTTAGGGATATGTGCTATAATAATAGTTTATCTAAATATACCTTCCAATGTTTGTATTAAACTTTCTCTGATACCAACTGTATTGCCCCGACCCTAGTTACCCGGATTCGGTGCATTATTACATAATATCGACATGATTACAAAAGATCAAGTCTCAAAAGGCTGATTAGTGTAGTGTCCTTAGAAACAATAGATACATTCATAAGTCTTACATTACATAATAAAGTAAAAAAACTATAAGAACATATTGTCTTTATATCCCATCATACTATCCCTACAGGTCATTCATAAAATAATTCTTCACATCTAGGGAAAAATTAAAACATTGAAAGGGGTGTGCTCAGATGCTCAGTAAGGATAATAATATATTGGAAACTTTCATAAATAAACATAACAATTTAAGGAAATGTATAACTAAAACCAAAGCCTTTTAATCTTGAACATCAGCAAAATATGGAAGAAATAAAATGAAATAATTCCATTTACTTATTCACATATATATTCTACTAGTCTAATAATCACATGTAATATCAATAACCACTTTTATAATGATGGAATACATAATTCCATACTATCATAACCACATATTAAAAGCCTCATACCAAGACTACAAATAATATTTTGTCAAGACCTTCTGCCAAGACACTAGTTTGACTCATGAGACCTACTGATTCATCGAGGAGATATAGCGGGCTCCACCCATCACATACTATGTCCAATGCATTCCTCATATGAAAAGTTTGAAACATAATATAAACATTCATATTAAAACTTGCATACGAAATGTCAATAGTTTATCCACAAACCATGAATGGTATAAAAATAGCACATCCATAGTCAAACATAACTCATTCAATACAATAAGAATGATTGTATTGTAACATATTAACATTAATCAAGAATAATGAAGGATACTGACATAGATGAAAATAATCATCA
The DNA here is from genome assembly GCA_963277665.1 of Viscum album. NCBI lineage: Eukaryota > Viridiplantae > Streptophyta > Magnoliopsida > Santalales > Viscaceae > Viscum > Viscum album. The sequence goes on along the minus strand of OY728140.1, from coordinate 1,228,457,874 downwards.
AAACTATTTGAGATAAATACCCCCCTTTTTCTTGAAAACATTTAAAAGTCACACTACTTGTCAAGAAGCCATTTTAAAAATAGATTTTGGACTCAAAGTGTCTCATACCACTTTTAAAATTTTTTAAATAATTTAAATGTTAAAACTTTAATGTTTATATAAATAAATTCTTAAAAACATTTTTAAGACATGGGCATTAATGAGAATGATTTAGAATAATAAATCTTTAAAAAATTTAAAATGTTGTTTTAGTTAGAGTTACTAACCAGAAGAGAGAAAATTGAATAAAAATATTTGAGGTAATAAAAACTATGCAATATCATGAGAATAAAAGGATTAATGATATACTACTTCAAAGTAAATTATATACACCATATAAAAGTGATTTGGTGTAGAAAAACAACAAAATCTCAATGGAATGTAAATTGAGATGAAGTCTCTCATAAAGACTGTATCCTTTGGTTAAGGATAAATCAAAGACATAATTATGTGTGATGAATATAGATACACTCAATATGATTATATATTCAGTGTAAAACAATCAATGGACATCCACACATATTCTTGTAAAAACAACACCAGTGAATTAGCTCTTTAACTCAATAAATGGAGATTGAGTTTAAATTACTCTTATCAAGTTCATATCGATGACTTGAGAATTTATCAATGGAGTGATTATGTGTGTTAAAAGGATATTCACATAAAGGGGAGTGGAAATTATGACAGAAGAAAATGAATAGGGATTCTACACATAATCTTGGAATAAATTAATTAGTGAAGTATGCGTAAAGCTGAATGAGTGGAAATTGAAATTTCAAATTCCCTTATCAATTTGGTAACTTAATAATCATACACCCAGGAAAGAAGGATCATACAATGATGATTTAGATATCCATAAGTTAATGTATATTACTCAATGAATACAATCATGGGCAGTACACACACCACATGCAATAAATAAGTGGTGAACAATGGAAATCTCAAGGAATTAAAAGTGAGATAAGAAACCCATTACTTTGTACGTTTTCCTTAGTCAAGGGTAGGTTAAACTCCTTTATAATGGTGAAATAATTGTTATTGAATTATTAAAGAATCATATACATTAATATGATATCATATATGATCTTTTAACATTGATTTGTTGATAACATCTTAGTATTATCGTCGTTTCGGGTGTTAACAGATTCATTTTCCTTTATATTCATTGTTATGTGAGCCATATTTGTTATGGATGGGATATTTATTATTAATATACTGAATTATATCATGTCTATAAAAATTATTTTTTATCATCGTATGAAATTTTGTCTTGAATGGGTATGATGGGGGATGAATCTCATCGCGTTCGTGGAGACGGTAATCTGTACGTACGCACGAGCAATAATATCATTCTTTTGATATTAAAATAAATTATAATTGGATGTTATATCATATATACAGAATCAATATCATGTTATATTTATTATTTAAATGAATTATATATCATTATTATACCCATCCAAAAAATAATATATCGAATACCAATTACACCACGACGTGGAGATGGTAGGCCAAACCTACGAACGTATGGTGACATGTCATTCAAATGATGGATAAAATAATTAATATGGTTTTACCATATTTATAATAACATCACAGTATATATAAGATACTGGAGTAATTATTTTACAATGTAAATAACAAAGATATAAGAAGTGGAAGAAGAACGGAACTTGAAAGAGGGTGGTGAAATCATTACCTCTTCTTCGGGTTCTTCCCTTTGATTTGATCAAAAGGGCTCTTTAAGATGGATTTGTGGAAATAACCAGCCCTCTAGGATGAAGTGAGAGAATTTTAGAGGATATTTGGGTAGGTTATATCAGATAAAAAAGGCTTTGGAGGCATGAATTTGATAGAAGGGGGAGTTCCCTTTCATAAGAGGGGTGAGGGGCACCTTAGGGAAATAAAGAAATAATTTTTTTTAATAAATTCATATTCGGTTTCTAATGGCTCCAAAATGGATTATTTAAAGATTAAGGTGGGTATAGTTCTAAAACCACTCAACCAAAAAGGTTTAAGACCGGTTTGGGTCACTATATTATCATTATCTTTTTGATTTATCTCTTAGATAAATAATTTGACATTTACCTTTTCTCTTTTTCTTTTTATATTATATAGTCAATAAACATACTATAAACTTCCAAGAGACACAAAAGTGGTCAATTAATAATACACCCATCATTATATATGTCCTTCGGCCGATCCTTATATTTTTAGGAATAGAATATCAATTAATAATATAATATTGTTTTTAAAAACACATTTATGTCAATTTTGACACTATTCAATAATTGATTTTTGTTAAAGTCTTAACAACTTTATTAATTCGAACAAAATACATTTCAGAAATAATAACATGTCATATTAAACAATAAAATTCGTGTATGTCATAAAAAAATTCAAATTATATTTATTTTAACATTTATAATACCAATTATTTGATTCTTTCATTAATAAGGAAAATACTGCATAATTATTGTGTCATAAATATATTTAATTATTCAATGTCTAAAAATTATAAATAAAATACCATTATGTAGGAAATAATTTTATATTTCTAATGAATATTTATTGTCGTAAATATAACATATATAACCCTATGTAAAAATTGTTTTGTTAAAAGATATATGCTTATGTCATTTTTGTATATACTGTAACTTAATTAATATAAAGTGTCATTATCACTTAAAAGTGGATCCATGGGATCCCAAAATCGACCCAAACGTGGCCATGTTCGGACATATATCAACAAATAGGGTTAGGACACATTTTAGGGTAAACTAATATTATTATAATATTATTTTTTTACCCTTATTTACCGGATTTACCCTTTAACCATGGTAAATAAAACATTACCAAAGTAATTATTAAAAGTGTCTAAAAATAAGAGTTACCAATTTACACAATTTGGACATCCTGATTCCCAATATGGAATCCATTTTTCCAAATTCAAAACATTGAAGTGGGATCATTTAAATTAATATTAATTCCCACTGTAAAAAAATGCGTGTTTTTAAAAAAATAATAACTATCAAAAGATTGACACTTGTTTATGTCTAGTTTAATTGTAAAATTAAATAAAATGACCAAAATTGTATTAAATGGTAAAAATAGATTCTAAATATACTTTAAACCCCCTAGAATTCATAATTTATCACTAATAATTATTTCAATTAAAAAAGTGGGTTTTAATTAAAATTTAGTAATTTTTACTATTCATCAAAATATGTATGATATCAGAAAAGTACCAAAAAGTCAACCTAAGCTAACTTAGAAATTTCAAATCAAAAAATGAAGTCCATTTTGAATGATAAACTATATAAAATTTCAAAAAGTGGGTATTTCTATTCATAACGGCTAGTTTGATTAGTTGTGGTGTGTTAGAATCTTGAAGAGGCGTACAATGAAAGATATTGCATTATTCAAAGGGAAACGTAACATGGAAGCTTGGGGAGTTACATGGATAGAACATTAGAAATTATTACATGGAAATCCACATTTCCACCTAAAAATGCATATTTGAGATTTTTCCTTATTTATTTCATCTCTAACTCAGGGATATAATTTTGATAGGTTAAATTATATTCATGTGAAATTTAAATAACAATTTCACCTATGAATTAATTTGTGAAAAATTATAATTTAGATAAAATTTTGGGATATTTGGCAATTCATCAGCCTTTTACTGGCTTTATTTTCCAAAAAATCATATTTTAAAACAAATGTAAGGTATGAATTTTCTATGGAATTTATGTAAATTTGAAAACACTCAAAACTTATTTCACATGAAAAATGATAATTCTTAATAGGGAAATAATAAGTGTATTTTTTGGATTCAATTATTACATAACATCATTTATAATAAATGATGAAACAAAAAACATAAAAAATTTACCCACATGACTCTTATCTAGTTCTACATACCCAGTATTGATTTGAAACCCAAAAAATCATTTCATTTAAAAAAGTATACATATTTATCATTCTATAAATTTAATGAACTTTCATTGACATCATATTCAATATTTTAAAATCCATAGGGTTTATAAAAAATAGTTTTAATATTAAAACTCAATTAATATGTGTTATTTTTACTTTATTTAAAATTATTTTTAGTTTAAGATAATCTTAATTTTTAGAGAAAAACAACTCTCGATTCATTACATGGGAAATTAGGAAACAAGTCATCAGAAACGTAATAAATAATTTTGACATAATAAGACGAATGATCTTCCATTGGGTGTTTTATAGAGTAAAAAATATTAAATTATACTACTTCTCTACCAAATTATTGAGACAGGGTTGTATTGGTAACATTAATGATTTCTTTAGCAATAAAAAAATCCCACCCAAGAATGAGAGGTACATGTGTACTAAAATGGTCATCTTCCGTATCTATGAAATAAAAATCATAAAAAAATAAAGTCTCTTTCTTCAATCAAAAAATCCTAAATAACTCAAATAGGATTAGTTATACTTTGGTTATAATGTTGAATGATTATTCGAGTGGTTATAAACTATCTACCATGTATAAATGATTAAATATAAGGGTTATAACATTTATGGAATCTTATAAATCAAAAATTTCATCCTTTATTCCATACTATCCTATGGTGTAGTAATTGTAATGGCTTCTAGATCATTATGTTTAGCTGGTAAATAATGATGAATAATTGAATAAACGTTTTTCCCTATGTTCACTTTTAATCACCATTGAATTTCATTTTATGATAATACAACAATTTTAATAATATTTCATATCTATGAATATATTTCATATCATTAAGAAAATGTATACCGAATTGATATTTCATAACAGTCTGTAAAAATTATTTTTCATGCACATTTGCAACATGATCCTTTATTGGATGGTTACTCATAGAGAATTTTAGTGGTAGTTTTTACTCTTATATTCCATTTTTTTATTTTTTTAATAAGCATATGGTCTTATCATCATTTTCCAATAATTATTAGTACATTCTAGAAAAATATTTTTCATAATACCCTTATTTTCATTTTAACAATAATTCATAAGTTTTAGTATCTTCAACAAAATTATTACCTTCTAAAATAGTATATAGTCTAGGTGAATAAGTTTTTTGAACCTCTTATATATGTTTTTATTTAAAATCATTTTAATTTCTTTTTAATTTATATGTTTTTTAGTTTAGCTACACTCTAAAGGCCTATTTTACACATTATTTATTTACCATTATATATTAGATTATCTTAAGTTTGTTATGGTTGACTTCTATTGATATGATTTATCTTGATATCAATAATAGTATCCAATTGTCTCATTTTAGTCATCAATGTATTCATCACGATTTTTTATTTTCAAAATTTTTTTGTTTCTAAACATCTTATTCTAGGAAATTTCATTGATTTTTAGTGGCTTGAGTCAGAAAAAAATAAATACATGTTATGAATTGGATTTCTCTTAGATATTTATTAGATTAAAATTATTTAACTTTCCTTTAAGAAATTAATTTTAGTTGTAATATTTGTATAAATCTATCATCAAGTTGGTTATTATATACCTTGTTAAAATATTGGTCGCTTTGAAGACATATTTGTTAGTTTGATTAAACGAGGATTCAAAGAAAAAAACTTTATGATTCTCATTATTATTTTTCAATCAGGGACATTTATCACTAAAATTTTCATTAAAAGAAAAAAATACCACAATGAACAAGGATTTAATCATTTATTTCATGTTTTCGATGGGTTCGTGGAGTGTTTTACAACATCATTGACCTAACCATTGTTGGAAGGGCACTATGTTAAATCACTAGCATGTTATTTTTATATATGGATGCAATAACATCTTGTGAATATTTGACATGTGAAATGTCTCCTTTTCCAAAATGATAATATTTTTGGAACATTTTTTCCATGAGAGTTCTTGGAAAACCTTGAGTTTTATCAACTAAATTTCCTCTTACAACATCATTTATAATAATTCTACTAGTAAATAATAATACCATATAGAAATATTTAAAAAAATGTTATTCACTTATTTGATGGTGTGGGAAACTACAATTGAATCCCTTGAAGCTTTATTAGTATTCATGCAATGTTTCTCTATGAGTTTCCTTAATCCCAAAGGATTCTTTTCTAATGGTAGAAGTCCTATTATTATAGAATATTTTACAAAAAAATGCATCAATTCAATCAAATTTCTAATCAAAGAAATATATGAATAGATAACACATTTATTGGATACTCATTCTAATGAAAAAGAAAATCTATAAGATTCATGTTATCTTTATTTATTCCTTGTAGTCTTATGATAACATAAAGGTAAACTAATTAAAAAATATTTTTAAAAGGATCATATCTAATAAGTCTATTGAGTTTTGGATTTTTTGTAAACAAATCTAGATTTTATTTCAAATATACAAGATGCATCACATTATTCTATATGATTTTAAAAAAATTCCTCATAATATGAGAAAAATTATTTCAATGTTATATTATCTACCATGGTGATTTTATAATAAAAAATATTTCCTATTGGTGTGTCAGTTGTGGAATCACAACTAGAATTAGTATAATTTATAATATGTGTAGCCCTAGAGTGATTGTTTAATCATTTTCAGGAACAAAACGTAACAAAATGTGGTTAATGTTTCCAGACATACAAAAATAGAATAATTTAATTTAGGAAACTTCATAAGTAATAAATTAAATATACAGAGACTTTTTTATCTTAATTTATGAATGAATATTGTATCCCCTATTAATTTCAATTCAGTAGTCTTATGGTAATCTCTCAGGGAGGTTACAAACTATGTTATTAAAATTCCATTGTTTTTAATTTTTAAAGAAAATCAACATTATGTATTTTAAAATAATTGATAAAAATTAAAAAAACTAAAATAGATTCAAATAGTTGAAATGAGAGTGAGTTATTTTAAAACCAAAATAAATTTGGGATAGAAAATGTCTGTAAAATTAAAATTAAAAAGTAATATTATTGGAAAATTGTTAAACATTAGACACTCCCATCATGATTTTGAATAATGATCATTTAATTGGATTATTCAATGTTCACCCAAATACCTATGAGTGAACTAATAAATATTTTATATAAAATACTGAATGTGTGACCAATTGCATCTTATCAACCGGTCATGGTTACTGTCTTATTCTAATAGTCTATTGTTTTTATTTGATGGTATTCAATTTAGAGGGGTTATTTTAGAGCTTATGAGATAATTTATGGATGATGTTTGGTTAAGATTGATTTAACAATTTGATAAATATTGGGGTGAGTTCATCAATAGGTAGTTAATCTTGTGATATCCTTGAGCCTTTATTTCTATTGCCTTAAATTAACACCCATGTCCAAAGTTGACGTTGATTTGAATTCCTAATTTTTTAGGCTTTAATACAATCCTCAAAATTACTAGGATTCTAATCTCAATCAGTAATTTATTATGTTAGTGTATTTATTGTTCCAATAATTAATGGAATACATATGTAAAACAAAATAAGTCATTAATCCATGGCATGCTAAGTCCAACATACACAATGACAATTCAAAGAATTCTCATCGAGCAAAAGATCTCAATCGCATGACATCACTAAATTACAACTCACCCCAATGAGATATTTACTCATCAATTTAAATGATTAGTATTCTAGTTATAATGATTATGATGATAGATTTTGAAGATAAGATATATAAAGGGATAATAAAAGAGTGGTGTGTCGAACACACACACAAACGATGACAATAATTTAAAACAAAATTTAGATCGAATGAGAAAGAAAGAGATGGAAAATGGTTTTAACTTGATATATAATATTTTAAGAACATAAATATTAAACTACATAAGGTGGATGAGAATATGAGATATTGAAGAATAATATTGAATTAAAATAGAATTACAAAGAAAGAGACTTACAATATTACAACAATGAAGAACACAAAAGAAAATGAGAACAATGAGCGGAGGAAAGGTCTATAATGTAAAAAATGAGTATGGAAGGTCCAATCAATAATTTGGAAATTCATTGGTCATTCCAATTGATGCTCTTATCTTCTGAAATTCCAACCCTTGTGAAATGAGAGAAGGGGATGTATTTATAGCCCAAGGTGGTGGATTGTTTGCATTTCAAAAATACCCCTCCACTTGGCTCGAGGATTTGGACATCTAGACAGCTGAATCTCAAGATATCACCTTCTTAAAAGTTGTAGATAATAATGTTTTCTAACTACTCTCAACATTTAGAGGCATTTTTACTTATGGCAAAAATTTATGGCCATTTTATTAAACAATATTAATCTATCCATTTCTATCAAGAATTTTTCAATAGTCTAAATGTGAACAGATTTTTTAATAGGAATATGCCTTCAAATCTGAATGATTTCTTAAAAAAAATTAGGCCGCCTATATTTGATCTTCCACACTGGAAAATATCATCTTTTTTTATGAATATATCAGGAGAAAAGTTAATTTTGTTTTGTCGATTTCGTTTCCCAGATAGAATGGTGGGATGAAATTAAAAGCTTCATTTGGAACCCTTGTTCTTGTAGTTGGGACATGATATTTTTATCCATGATTCTTTTGGATAATAAATAGAATATGATAGAGCTTCATAAAATTTGGGCATTCTAATTTAGACCAGTAACTTAATCGTCATGGTAGGTCTGGTTTTTTCGCAGATTCTTTGGGTCTTCTTGTAGGGAGCATATGACCCTCAAAATGGATGAATTGGCCATGGGTTCCTTATAATTACATGTTCTAATTTTAGTAATGGACCCTAAAAACAATAATCATGCAATTTTGATAATTAGGGTGGGATTTATAAATAAAACATTAAACAGAATTGAATATGGATGAATGCAAATAGTGCTCTAACATTATATTTAATATTTAAACAGTAGTATTTTACCCAAATTATGCATATTTCATTTAAAATAAGAAATGGAATATATAATAAGTCATGAAAATATTAATAAATCAAATACCAAGAGCTAAATATTGTAATTATTGTACCTATGATTGTGATTCAAAATCTCAAAGACTTCTAAGTAATTGAACTCCACTGAACTCAACATTTTCAAAGGAAAGACCATGACAAATAATTTTAAAATGTTATACACCCTCTTTACTTTCATGAATTGAAAAATAATTTAGAATAATTTAGAATAAAAATATATTTAGACATAAAAATAACTTCTTCATTTAAAAAATACTATTTCAAGAGATTTAAAAGAAGATACCTTGAAATAAAAACTCTCAAAATAGAGTTATACATAGGGCTACATGGCCATAACTATGTTAGGAGTTTGTCCAAGATTGGATTAATCAACTCTCATATTATTCATTGTATCCTGGCTATGTAATCATTTTTTTGAAAATATTCTCTCAAGTAACATACAGCACCCTCTTACAATCCCTCTCAACTCCCCCATTGATCATGTATCCAAAGTTCGGATGTATAGATCTTATACTTCCATGATGGAGGGAAATTATTTTACAATTTTGGAAATTCTCCAGGGAACTCCATGGTAACCTTTATGTATGCGAAAAACTTTTCCATAATTATTCTCCAGGTGGCATTAGAAGTATTGAATTTTTTATATTCAAGACTGTATAAAATTTTCACATTGGTTGTGACTTTATTCCTCTTTAAAATATATCATAATACATGGCCTTATCATATAACATTTATTGTATCTATATGGACATGGAATTAGGTATTTTAAATCAGTAAAGTGAAAAACATATTTTATTCATAGACATTGGAGAATTCACATTATAAAACATCATATGAGAGAAGACATCCAAAAATTCAGGTGAAAACCAATATATTATTAGAAAGAGAGAGGATCTACAATGATACATATCATACATATTTGTGGAAAATATCATTAAAATGGAAAATATCATGTATTATTAAGAATGTAAAATTTCCTCACAAAATATCATATATGATATGAAAATGTCATACAACTTGGAAAATATCATACAACATCAGTTTTTTGGAAAGGGAAATTATCATAAAGGTGCTCCAAAACATCCTTTGTATCCAAAATTCTCTGATGAAATCAAAAAGTAATATTCGTATAGAAATATGTCTTACAATTCTTGAAAATATGGAAAACATAATAATCATATTGTAGTTATAAATTTGACAATGTTAAATATCATACACTGCTAGAATATGTCTTATGATGTTTCAAAAGTCATATGAGATATCCAAAAAAGTCTTATGAGGCACAAAAATATCTTCTGAGGATTAAATTTTTAAAATTAAATCGTTATGTGAGAAAATATCCTAATAAATAGAATTTAATTTCTTATAAGATTCAAGAAATTCGGAAAAATATAAAATTTCATGTTTGGAATGGTATTTTCTAACAAATTCAAATAATCATAATTATAATCATGTCTTAATAAAATAATTCTAGAAATGATTACTGACACAGAAAAATCATGAATTACATTTTCGAAAAAAAACATCCCTAAAAACCAAAAAGGATGAAACTCATTTTAAAATGATAAAAAATATGTGGAATCAAGATTTTAAAATCACATAAAAATTTATGAAAATAATATCTCTATTAAAAAAACTTACTCTATGTAAGATAATAAAATATTGAGTTTATTTTTGATTAATCAAAATAAATGATCATAAAGATAAAACTCAATAATCTACCCATAATTTCAGAGAAATTATTAATAGTATTATCCTTTTTGATAATCACAATACACGATAAAAATGATAATTTCATAGTAAATAAGATTTAAGGCATACTCCTCATTATTTTGAAAATAATACCAATTTACTTCCTCTTAGAAAATTTAAGGATTAATATTTTCTCCATTATTATTAAAACAATTTTCCGAATACTCCTAATTGCTAAAACTGAACCCCATACAACATCAATTTTCACCCCCTTTGGGATTTACAAAAATAAATTATATTATACATTCTCCGCAGTTATAACAGAAACTATTCATAGTATATTTCTACTCATTTCTGATTATTAAAAATAAAATATGAGTGTTATGAAAATAATAATAATAATGGTAATATAATAGTTGTAAAACCTCATAACAGTAATAAGGAAGTTTGAAAAATATTCATGATACATAGTTTCACAAGAAAAACTCAAACACAAAGAGTAATATTCATGTAGGAATTATAAATCATCCACATAATAATATATCACAAAATGAATGTATCTGGGTATGAATAACTCTGAATTCCAAAAAATTATGTAATATTAAATTTTACCATGGTGATGGGGTCTTTTTGAGAATCTTTGTATGTTATATAGTTAAGAAAAATATTACCGTCAAAAAAATAACTTCTAAAATATTATTAAAATATCATGCATCTAAAAAGTTTTGTTATAGAAGATACACTATGTATATCTCTAACATCTTTAAAAATGTATTATGTAATATAAGTAATACATGTGTAAAGAGTTAATATAGATTTCTATATAAAAATTCATTCTCTGTCTTTCTTTCTAGAGGATATTTTCAATATAATGAGAATGAATATCAAAATTTTTGTTTTTATCATAAAAAAATTATCATTAAAATTTTCTTTTTAATATTTTTGAATCATTTGAAATGTAAAAATTTGGTACATATATGATCCAGGTGACTTTATTTTCTGATAAATTTGAGATTGATATCACCATTTTATGAGTTATACTGATGAAAATGTTATCTTATATATATTTTTCAAGATTGTGAGAGTCTTTTTCAACCACAATAGTTGAAAACAACAACTCTAGATTATATATATTCAAATTTAATAGTGAAAAGTGAAATTGACTAATGCTTCTTTCTGGGCCAAGAATCTAAAATATCATAAACAGAATAACATGTATCAAAAGTAATTTTCTTATCCATTATAATACATCTAAAATCTATATCTGAATAACTCATTAAAAACATGGATATATAAGAGAAAAATAATCAATGATCTACAGTACCTTTAGGGTAACAAAATATTTGTTTGATTTAAATATGAGGGACTCATTCAGATTCTCTTGGATTCTTACACATAATCACTCTAAGTAAATAATTTATATTCAACTAGTTATCAAGAAATTTATACTACTAATCACACATCTATAAAGGTTATGATCTATCAGGTTATGAGATTCATCAAGATCAAGTTAGATGAAGTACCTATTGGTGTACTTATACTAGATAAATTATCAAAACGAAAACATATATAAAAATTTATTATATGACATCATTAGCTTGAGATATCCCCTTTTAAATTATAATTTATTTTGATTTAAAAGAAAATTCAACTCCATAAGGTTCCTTAATAAGTCTAGATAAATGCTCTAGAAAATTGTTACCTTCAAATCAAGTATTTTTTTCAACATAAACCTCCTCTGAAACACAAAAATTAAGAAACTAAAACATTATATCAATATAAATAGTGTAAAATTCAAATTATCTATGAAGGATCGGAGATTATATATTGATTCAAGTCCTGCTACTACAGAACACCATTCACCGTACTCTATGTATTCCCATAATTATAGGCATTAGTAACAAGTATGAACTTATTTTAAACTACGGTTAAATTTTAATCAAACATATTCTAGAAAAAGCATTAAACTCCTATAATAGAATGATTTTCAATATGCTCAACCAAGGTAAAATGCATCTTTAATTTGAATTAATTATACTCATATTTCATAAAAAAAATTCTGCTTTCATTATCCAAGGCATAATATTCCATTTTAGGTCCAAATTGAGATATAAATTTAGGATACTCATATTCATTCCCAAAATAATTTCTGGTTATAACTAGTTAATATATTTCATCAATGATATTATTAGTTTGATAATTCTATAACACCATATAGATTCTCATTAAAAAATAATGTTATTCCTAAAATTTTGGATGGTTATCTTTTAATAGAAATTATTTTGAAATGATAGTCACTGGTCAATATGGTTTAACTAATGAAATTATGTCCTATGTGATTTCAAAATCAAAATAAATATTATTCATCTAATTTAGACAATTAATTTTCTCATATATATGATGTTTATCAAACATAACATGTATCATGTCTTAAATAGTATGTTACCATCATTTGAGAACAAGATCATATTTACTTATTATTGGGAAACAATGAAAAATTCATTAATTAAAAATGAGATAAAATTTATGTATGTTATATTTTGAATTCAAAATAAATTAATTGAATCTAAAAACTCTATAGTTACAATTATTTTTATTCCATCTATTGAAAAATTCAACTTATACCTTAATTAGTAGAAAAAATAGATTTATACAAAAAATTCATAGCAACATAATATTCATACGACATATTCTTGATTTTTTTTATTTTTGATTCCTTTCCACAATAACATTTTTTCTGAAGTTCATAATAATGAAATGTTATGTGTAATTCCGTTTCTCACATTAAAAAGATTTGAAACAATAATTCTCTAATTGTCTAACATGATCACTCTGGATAGGGACAATGGGAATATTATTTATTTTTCAAAATACAGAATAAGACATTATAATAATAAGAATGTTTTTGATTTATGTAAAATGAAATAAACTGAAAAAATCTATTGTAATCAATAATATTGATATACACAAAGATATTTCCTCAAAAACATGCATTTCTTTTTGTTTGAAAAGATCAATGTTCACTAATTTTAAAGGCCCATATATTGTGACTTTACTATTAATTTTGAAAATATTCGTATGTTTCAAAAAATATTTCCATGTATCAAAAACACTAAAATAATTAAACATAACATTAATAAGCCAACTCATAAGTCCATGGAATGTTTAGCTAAGGTTTCAATAGTGAATAGTCAGAAAATATTATCCCAGACCCATCTTTATCATCAAATTCACTAAAATGATGAAATTTATAGAAATTCTGTTTTACTTGGTAAATTTTATAAATGTTAATATGCCCTTAAGTAGATAAAATTAAATCAAATTTCCAATTAGATATGGTGAATTTTTCATCCCCAATGTTCAAAGAGTAACCCTCATCACTTAATTTTATTATACTAAAATAATTTTCATAAGTTATAAAACACAATTGAAATTAAAAAATATAGTTTGAACCTCAAAAGATACATCACATATTCTGATTATTTAATCATTAAAATTTTCTCCAAAAAAAATGTGTGCACCCTTCATTTTTTGTATCTTCCAAAAGATACACTTGTTTTCAATCATGTACAAAGAACAACCATGATAAATGCAACATGTGTTTGGACTAGAACAACTAATCATCATTATCATAAATAAATATTAAAAAAAATTAGAGCCCAAACACTTAAGTCTATAAATTTTAGCGAACCTAACTTTTAGAACCCACATATTCCCAACACTATGGTGTTGAACTGATGAAAGTAATGTGGAAATATAATCATAATAAGTTATGAAGGATTTGAAATTGTTGAAGGAATTATATTTCATCCAGCCACCCCTATCATTAAGTACAAAGGTTTCAATCTTCATAAAACAGTAGTTGATCTGGAACTTGAAATACCATAAAATGAATAAACAACTTTGTAATGTGTCCTATATAGTTTCATATATCTACCAATTTATCAATGTTATTCCTTCTAGAATTAAAATTGGAATGTACTTAAAACATTCAACATATAAAATATATTTTATAACATCATTCTTATATTAAAAATGGTAAATAGAAATATATTCAATATTTAACTCATAATTATAATTAAAATAAAATAATTATCCAATGAAATATTTTCTAAAGATAGAACATAGTTTTTCATCAACATATTATAAATTTTATAGAATTTATTCAAATATCTATCCATTTAGTTATGTTATGGAGTATAATATTAACCATATATTGAGATAGAACCTAGACACATATTAATAAGGGATATATGTGTTACCTCAGCCATAAAATATGATTCCTTACAATGATCTTTTAGATAAAAATAGGTTAGCATTCTCATGGAATCATTAATAGGATCACTATTGTAAAAAAAATAGTCATCAAATAATTATGTAGAATGCATATCCACAAACACATTCAACCATTTATTCTTAAAGGATATTTTGGGAATCTTTATCATCCCATTTTATCTAAAAAAACGTGGCTTTATATGTCATTTAATGTTACATTCAAAGATAAGAACATAATAGGGATCATCATTTCTATCCGTTATTCTAGATATATATATTTCTATCCTTCTAGTAATTGTCCTTGAAATTGTACTTCCCAATATTCATTTTCTAATGTCTATATAGTTTTGAAAACTCCCCTTAAATATGTTTTGTATAAATATTATTAAAATAATTCTTAATATGATTTAAACTAGACACATTTGTTACATTAACTTCAAAATATTTAGTAGAATGCATAAAAATGTTCATCATTTGACATTCTCCACAAAAAGTTTCATAAAATTCCTATTTTTCAGTTATATTTTAATAAGACTATCATGATACGAATTATTAAAGATATTTTCACCTTCAACAATTGATCACATAGATTCTTATTTCTTAAAAATTATTACAATAGTATTTTATCAGAATTATTCATCTATAATATATTTCTCACCAAGATATTTAAAACCATTAAAACTATCACGAACTATTGATCAATTTAATAATATGATTATTTTAGAAGAAAATATAAATTTTGATAGTAGGCATGCAATATGGAGCTTCTAGCCTCCAAAAGTTTTAATGTTAAAAAATGTGTAACATTATATTTCCATTAATATTCATTATTTTTTTCACATGAATATATTAGGTTTATATATTTCAATTCACATAATATATAATAATATTATGTAATTTTAATTTGATTGACACATAGTACATTATTATCTAGTGAAATTAGAAATATCAATCTCTAGAATGTTGTGAATTCTAACCATCATCTGGTAATTATCCACTCTAGTACAGTTAAAAAATTATTCTTTTTGACTCTCTAGTACTCATAGTTAACATAATCAAAAAATGGGTGGCAGGATAGGATTTATGATTTACAGTGTTTAGATATGTATGATAGATTCCATACAAAAATAATTTTTCCCTTTTGGTATAAGTAAATAGTTACTTTTACTAACACCAAATATTATCCTAGTATAGACACATCGTGAGGAGGGTGAATTTATATTTTTAAATTTATAAAATTTCCCCATAATACATAAGTTTATTTTATAAGATACATGTTCCAAACAATAATAGTATAAATTTAAATTACTGTAGTAAAACATAAATGATTGAAAATATAACAATTTTTCAAATAGTAAATTTAATAGAACAAATAGGAATATAATGAACAATACAAATAAATAGAATGATAAATTTATAGATAATAACTTATATAAAAAATAATATTATTAATGGGTATCGAAGTTCCTATCCCCAAAATATCCTCACTACAAATCCAAATAATATGGAGGTTCAATACCCTAATCTAAACGATACATGTTTCATAACTCTAATACTCCATAACTTCCTTGATCAAAAAAAATTTAAGCTAAAATTAATATCCTTAAACTTGTTCAATATAGATCGGTAACACATGTCATCTTCGATAAATTTTTTAGTAATGTTTAATAGCATCAATATCTTACACCACAACTCAAATATCATTAAAATATTGAAATTAACCATATCCATAGTCCCATGACATATTTGAACACAAAGTCACAAAGTAATAGTTCCTATCACCAAAAAACAACTATAACATGTTAATCATAAGAACACGATTATGATAAGAGACATATATATTTTACAATAAAACCCTCCCAGTCATAAGCTCTATGATCAATATAAAAACAAAAACAAACTGAAGCACTCAAACCCCAAGGTAGTATATAAATATTTAAAGTTATTATTTCACCATTTATTACTCAATGCACTGATCTCTTATTTATTGGTTTTTAGTATTGGAAAATAACAGTAGTAATATCGATATACTCTAGTTACAACTCTCACTTATTACAAATATAGAGCCTCTAAATTTATTTTACATCTTTCAAAGGTAAATGTAAATTTATATATTTAAAAAAACAAATGTGCTTGGAGCCAATTCTCCAAAAACATGTGTCCCTGAAGTAAAAATACCATATTCTAAAAAAATATTTCATGTAATAAAGACTATAATATATAGTGTATTTGTGATTTTTCGAAATAAAGGACCAAGAAGATAAAAACCTACAAGATAACAAAGATATAGATAAATTAATAAACACATAGTTTGTGGATTCAGAAGAGGAAGATTTCTAAATAAGGTGACTTTTACTAGTTGACACAAGGTAAGACCCAAGTAATTTAATGAATATGTGATTATATAAGATTCAATGATACATGGTGTAGTGAATATTACCATGTCATGTTAAATATATTTGGTGCATTTTAAAAATCATGAAAATTATATGGTTTGAGGAATAGATTTAGTTGAATTCTCATGTTTCTTGAATTATCAATTGATTGAAGGATAATACATAACATTTAAAACCTACATGTCATGGTTTATAAGATATCTGTATATTTGTAAATTTTGAATATCCTAGAAATTTAAAAAATATTTGGATATTTTATGGATATATTATTTGTCCTAAAGGGAAATAGTTGACTATAAATTAATGGGAAGTTACACATTGAATGATTAAAGGACATATAATCAACATAAAAAAATATCAACCATTGATTATATGTCATGTATATTTGAGTAAGTTTATTGAGGTCGGATTGAAAAAAATTACAAAAGTGGTGGGATCTCAAAGAGAGAAAGAGAGATATATAAAAAGATATGTGTATGTGTTATAATGGAAGTGGTATTGGACGTAATTGTAAAAAATTTACAAATAAAAATTGAAGGAATCATCAAAATGATGGGGGTTTTCTATCATTGAAAAATATAACTTCAACATGTTTCAAAAACATCATGGGTGTTTCCTTTTACTGTGTTCTATATATGGGATCAAACTATAAAATTATAATTGATATGGTTTAATAATGTTTAGAGATATAATTCATCTCTTAATAATGAGAGTTGTAATCCTAGATGGTGGTATGTTGATTAGTGAGACAAAACCATTAATTTTAATATATAATGTTTCATAACAATGGAAGGGATGACACTACTTTATCATTCAAATCACCTTGTTCCTTATAGATTTACTTAGGGTTTTAAGGGATTCTTTCATAGATGGAGGATCTAGGATAGATTCCCTATTTTTTCTTATCAATTTTTTTGCCCCACTACCTCCACATTATTACAGGTTTCTTCCCATCTGTTTCATATAATTTCATTACTCTCTATTTTAGTCACTAATTCCACCCCTTAGTGTGTGTTCATTCAATGTCTCAGTTAAATTTAAATTTCAAAACAAAGTGTCAACTCTTATTTATATTGTCTTGGATCATCCTCATCATCAATATTACATTATTTTAATCATCTTTTGCTTCTATATCTAAGAGGATTTTGCTATAATTCTCATTCCATAGAGAATTTACCTCATCTGGTGCTTTCCAAACTGTGACGAGTCTTTGACTATTGTGTCATAAGGATCTGATGTTGGATTTTTTAGGTAGTATTGGTCTTTCATTTGGAGTTTTCAAATATCCTCTTAAATAATCCATAATCTATCGGCCTTCTATAATGTATTATAACCCATTCGGTTGGGTTCGTCGGCATTTAAATTTGGTTTGGGAGTGTTTTAATGGGAATAATGGAAATTGTAGCTTATTTAGTGGGTATTATAGTATTTAATAGACTCTGTTTTAAATTTAATATGGTATTAATTATCTGTTGTTATGGTTTTCTATATTTATTTATTTGAAATGTATTTTTTTACTCAAATCGGTATTTAAAGATGGAATTTGTTGCAGTGTTTATAATTTTGAGGTAGCGGTTTTAATTTTTCTCACTTATTATTCCTTGATAATAGATTGTGTCCTATTTTCTTTCTTATACTACATGTGGTTCTCTTTGAAGTGTATTTTCATTATATTTTTATTCTGGATGCTGGTGTTTTAGGCAGAGATGATGAAGTCTGTTCTCAGGAATTTTCCATCTTTACGATGATTTTTTCTTCTTCTACAGTGTTAGAGATGAAAGGCTCTAGATTTCCAATGTAATGGTCATCTCATCATCAATAATGGGTTACTTAATCAGCCAGTGATTGAGTATTGGTCATGGTTGATTCATTCTATAGTGGTGGCATTGGAATCAAGGTGTTATCATGAGGTCTTTCCATATCAACCTTCTCTTTTTCAATATTTTATATGAAAAATCAATTGTTTCTTCTTTGATATTGAATTTGAGGTGTTTTAGAGATGGTTTTTGTATGGGTTCCCACTCAACCTATTAAAGTGGTTTTTAGAGAGTTCAAATAATATATTAGATTATGTCATAAAATGTGTGGATATAAGTGTGTATATATGTATGAGGTTGTAAACATAAAGGGTAATTGAGTCAACTCTAAACTATAAAAGTAGTGTAAATAATAAATTAGGAACACTATAAAATGTCGAAGTATATTCTCCATTGACTTATCCCAAAGTGGATACCCATGTTAAAAATCTTGTGTTTATTATTCCATACATCAATCATACATAGGTAGGAAGTGAAAATATGAACTTTTGGAACAAGATAATTAAAAAATATGGGTTTTAATTTTCATACACATATTCACCCCCATGGTATGTTATTTAGTGGTTATGAAAACAATATAGTGAATTAAATTTAATTATTTAAAATAAATCAACAATAATTCAAATTTTTTTATTCATCGTAACTTGTATATATTTTTTAAATTTGTTATTCTACAATCAGTTGTGTATAAGGAAACATATACTTGTGTCATTCCATTCTCCAATTATCATACATTACTATTAATTAAACGTAAGGAAATAATCAGTTTTATCATGAAATTATTATATTTTCATACATCACTATTAGTTGTGATTAATGGGGAAATCAGTCATGACAAAGAGAAGAATCAATTTCTTCATCCCTTTTCCAAATTTTTATAAATATATATCGATTATTATTAATACACAATTAGTTTAACCATAGATAAAATCATTTTCATTATACGTTTATAAATTTTCATACATTATGATGAATTGTGATTAATGGAAACATTAAATATTCATAAGGTAATAATTATTTTGACAAAGGTCATAATCAGTTGTGTCATGTATTTTCCAAATTTTGATACATTTTCTAGAAGACATATTATAACATCAAACATACTTTAGTATTTTATGAAATCATTATTGGGTTATAAAAATACTCCAAAAACATATCTTAAAAAAATAAAAACTTTTTTCTTATTCATTTAACCAACAATCCCCAGTCATGTGATATAGTGGGACTCTTAACTCAAATGTTATCTCCATTCCACAACACATGCTTTATGAAATCTAACATGTTCATAATTTACTTTTTTCTTTTATCCGTATCCTTTCTAATTTAATAATTCTTCATCAGTGAATAATATAAACATGATAAAAGAAATTTTCATTTAAAATATTGGTTTGAAAGTACCATTTTTTAGTATATACATAATTCCTAAATTTAAAACATAAATTTACAATTTAATTACCTATGAAATAAAATTCATCATTTCTATGTCTAATTGACTTAATCATGTATTCATAACTGAAAGTGATAAAAACATTGAATAACATCACTGAATTTCTAAACAAAAATTCTTGCCTCAAATATATTGATTATAGAAACTGTAAACTCCCCCTATATTAATATTAGTTGCATAATCATACGAAAATTCACTTACCATTATTGATAACTCTTCCACAATCTATTTTCCTTATATTTTATTTCTCCCCCTTAATGTTTTTAGACGTTTTGTCTTTAAATTACAAACTTATGACAAAAAACCCAAATATTTTTCCCCAATATTTGAACATTCACATTTAAAAAATGGTTTATTTAATGAATAGATTATGGAGGTACATTTTATTCATTGGGTTGAACTTCATAGTTCATCCAATAACTTTAAAAACCCTCTTTGTTTATTTCTTTTTCATAATATATAGAACCTGGTCATTGGTGGATAGAAATCCAAATTCAATATAATTCTTTTCTAGATTTTGTTTTAATAAATGATTTTTAATATCCATTTTTCCGTGTGTCTGGTACTAAATTTTTTATAATATAGAATATACTACTATTATCCAGAATAATATATATAGGTGTGAAAATTTTTTCATCCATATCACAAATATATTTTCATTATCTAGATCAACTATATACATATCTATGTTGTAGATCTGTACACTACATATTTTCTATTTAGAGATATTCTATCATTTTCTTTCTAAATTATGAAATGAATTTTCATTATAGGTAAAAAATATTTGTGTTTGTTTTCGATCATCCATCGTACTAGCCAAATTGACATCACTATAAGTGACTTGGTGTTCCATGTTGTTATTAATGTAAAATAACTTATAATCCAATATTAATTTTATATATCATTATATTGAATTCCTTTATTATATGTGAATCTCATTTTCGTTGTTATGATAACTTGATACCAAACTTTTAGCATTAAATTTTTTAGGTCTAGTAGTATTCAACTATAGTAAACATAAAATCATCTCTCAATTATTTGTTATATTCGCTATACATCTGTCAACATACTTTATAAATTTTTTTCAACTGAAATCCATATGTATTTTCTTCAAAACATAATCATTGTATTTATTTGATTAGATAAAAGTTTTATACATTTTTTTCAAGTAATTAAATTCAGTATAAAATTCCAAATAAATGATTAATGATTTTGTAAATTAAATTTTCATCATCTCTACAAACAATATGAAATGTGATCCTCTTAATCCACAATATATGATTTTGTATACATAGAATAAAATAATAAAAATATATTAAATGATATTCTTCCCATGGAGATTTTTATCAATTACTATACATATAAATCCCAATTTGGTTAAAAATACATCCAATTGAGATTACATTATCAGTGGTGCTTCCTTCAACTCGTATTATACCTTCTTGATAATGAAAATCTTAATTTCATCAATACCAAATTAAAAAACCATCTGTTTTCTATATTTAAAACTCCTCTTCCAACAAAACATTATGAATAAATGACTTTACATCTTTCTAAAGAAAATAAAAAAATATTATATAAATAATTATAGTGATCCAAATTTTTTCATACATGACTATTACAAAATTTAAAAATATATATATTATAGTAATAAAATCCAAGGTCAAGAGGTTTAGTGTCATAGAAAAATTAGGCCCATATATTAATTGTACATAATAAAAAAATAACATTATTTAAATTATTCCTATTAATTATTATAAATCACTCATGATATCATTATTACATATAGCAACCAGAGGATATATATCAAATAAAGTGGAGACAAAAAAATTTTGTAAGGGGAGAATAAGGGAAATGAATCTATAGCACATGGGTGATAATAATAAATATTATCATATAATAAGAATTATATAATATTTAAAATAATGATAGATACATTTGATAATTGAATATAATTTGGTACATTTTTAAAAATGAAACACTTTTCCATAATGGCCAAATACCAAACATAGTTGTGAAAAATACTAGCATCATGTTCACGCATAACATATGTTCATCAATCATAACATAATCATTGTAAAGAAAACTAGAATTATGTCAACACATAATAAAACTCATATCATATGATACATCAGATTTCACAATGAATTTTAGGGATATATTATTATAGTCTTACCTTCCACAACATAAATTTTTATAATCATGTATGCCATATAGAACATATAATAACCACTTTCATGAAATAACCCATGGAATGGAATGGGTTTCATAAATTATTTCACATATCATAATTTTTTAAATGAAATTTAGTATTAAAAAATTAAAAAGGGATATAATACATTAGCATAAAATGTCATTTTATTCATTTAATGTAGAAAAAACTGAAGAGGATTCATGATTTTTTTTTAAAATTTATGTATTTTTTTAAAAAAAATTGTAAATTTATTCGGATAAATTATAGACTTTTAGAGACTTGTATATCCCTGAAAAAATATAAGGAATATTGAAACAAAATATTTTATATATTATAAGAACATTCTTACTAAATCTAATTTGAAATATGAGACACCCCAAAAGAAAGTGTTACAGTATGATAATCCCCTTACGAAAAATCTCGCATCATTTTTTTTCGCTTTTACGCCTCATGAATAATCAACATTGGTTGTTGAAAGTATTGAACTAGAAATATATTATTTTTATTTTTAAATATTAATAAATTATAATAATTTTATTATATTTAATAAATCACTTTGTTAATGGAATCATATTTGGATGTCATGTTTTCTTTAAAAAAAATTTGCTTCGATTATTCATTTTTGCTCTATGTAATTAATACAAAAGTATAATTAATTACATAAGAATAAATTAAATAAATTTATACATTTTTATATCGTAAATATTTTATTATAAAAATCCATATGGTTTGTGATTATGAAATAATTGGAAATGTCATCATTGGTGATTAATCAGTCATTAACATGACATTATCCGACGAGGAGGCACGATTTGTATAATATGTGTGTATATTAAAAATAGATTTTTTATAGTAAATTATATTCAAAAATAATGTGTTAAAATAATTTATAATTTTATTAATAATAATTTAATTAAAAATGTCACGGTGGATATGAAATTTGAAATTTAAAATGAAATAAAATGATTAATGGACATGTCCACTTTCTTGAAGTGGTAGCTTTTCAACGACCCTTAAATTCTTGAAATACTAGAGTTTTATTACTCGATAATATAAATATGGATTATAATAGGGTTATGATTGGGGATTTTGGAATTTTTTTGGTATTGGTAACTAAAGTAGTACTACTTTTCCAAGGGTGTCATTTAATCTTGAGGAGAGGTGTATTTTTAGAAATAAATATTATATCCAAAGTAAAGTTTGTGATAATGATATTTTTAACATATTGAATAATATATAAATAAAATAAGAAGGATTTATTATTAAAAACCCACTATAAATCTAATTAAATAGTATATTTAAAACAAAAGTGGAAATTGAGAAAAAAATATAATAGAATATTTTGACTTTTGTCTTTGGAAATTAATTTTATGTTCAAATAATTATTATTGTATTTTAATGACATATTAATCATATTAAATATGTTATATTTAGGCCAAATTTAAATAAATTAATTATTAATTATTACATCATTAATTATTTAATTTAATATACACTAATTATTGATAAAACCGGCACTTTTACTATTCACCTGGAAATTGTAGCATTTTAGAAAATTTAAAAAGAATTACCCTTGGAATATTTGAATGTGATTATATCAAAAATGAAATTAATTTTAACAAAATATATTTATAACATAGATTATATTACTTTTTACTATGAATTAATGAATTTTTCAAAAAAAAATATGTAAAATACAGTAGATTAAAAAATATGATAATATATTCTTTGATTTTTTAATCGTGATGTTTAGTTTAGTGAATTTTAATATTTATATTTATTTAAATCACTCCTGATTAATATTATTTATATTAAATGTCATTATTTTGATTCCAAAATACTATTCCAATGCTCATGTTACTATTCACAATGATTGGGTTAATATTATAAATGGTGATTTTTAATATTTTAATAGTCACATAACTTTTCCAATGGTCAGATTAACACTAGTAAATATTACTTTGTTCCTTCATTAATTTTTAGAATTAATTTATCTCACTGTTCTATATTTCCATTTTCTAAAATTTCAATTTTATTACTTATATTTTGTTTCATTTATATTGTGTAGTTCATGGGAGTGATGATTCTAGAAGAATACGATGATCCATATATTCCCATTGAACTTTTTCAATTCTATATTTTTTCTTTATAATATTTGTAATTTTAATGGTCTTAATTTCATACTAATGATATGACTTCCATTTATGAAATAATTTGTTGTTAGTATCTCTATGTGTTGAATGTGTATAATATTGTATGACATAATATAATAGCCATTTATTTAATAAAACATATTTCTTTTATAATTTTTTTTGTTACATCATTCTTCCCATTATAAATTTAATTTCTAAAATTTCAACTAATATTCTTAGGTGAGAATATTTGAGTGTACTTATGTTTCATTGTTTCCTATGGGTCCCAAGTTGAATCATAATATTTATAGTTCTTCCAAAATAGTTTGTAGGGTGATTAGATTTATTGTGTATAAATTTGTCTATATGGTCCAAGATCTTAATCGTATTCTCCTCATATGAGAGGTCATTATCTAGTTTTACCACCTCCAGAATTTGTACATTGTGAGGGACTTGATATATACATCCTTGGGAGACGTATATGGAACACATCATGAACTTGATCCATATTTGGTGGATATGAAATATGATAGGTAACTTCTCCTATGTGATCAAGGATCTAAAAGTTCCATTCTGGCTAGTTATATGCATCCCTTTCATTCCAAACCTTATGACTGCTTTTCATGGTGATATTCAAAGAAAAAAAATTTCTCAAACATCAAAATCCAAGTCCATTTAATAGTTTTCTATATAGAACTATTATTGATCTTCAGTGTATTTTATATATCCTTTGATGGTTTGATCCTTCTCTGTAATATCTTAAATAATATTTGGTCCTAATAGCATTATTTTACCAACTTCATCCTAAGAAGTATGAGTTATACATAACTTCCAATAAAAATACTCATATATAACCATATGAATAATTGAGTGTAAGTTATTTTTGAATAATAAGTCAACTAATTGGATATGATGATCTCATCATCCATTAAATTATATTATGAATGTTCTCATCATGTCCTCTAGTTTCTGAATAGACATTTAAGATCGGACATTTGTTTGGGGGGGATAGTATGTACTGAATATAAATTCATTTCTCATATAAAGATGAAAACTTTTCTAGAATATATATGTGATCATTGGATCATGATCAACTTGGATAAAAAATGGTTCCCCAAAAAGAGTAACCACTTCCATTACATGTATCTTAGAAATTTTTTTGTGAGAAATATTTAAAAATTTCAATGATGTGGGGAGTATTTGTGAGTCAATCCACCACATACCATAAACACATTGTTTCCTTTAAATGTCTCTAGGATACTAGCGACAATGACCATGATGATGTTATCCCATTTCTAGGTTGTTATGGGAAATGGTTATATCATCCCATTGGAATTTGTTTGATCTTCTTTAACATAATGGCATACCAATAACTTTTTTTATACTGGGAGATCACCTTCATCATTTTGTCCCACTATATTTTCTATCAGAGATCATGATACATATTTTTCCTTCTATAGTGGATGGAAAAAAGATTAGCGATGTGAATTATTATTATATGTTTCTTTAACTCATGTTATGAAGGCACAAAAAGCCTAATTCCAAACCAAATAAATCCATCATCATCGATATAGAATTCAGAGTGATTCCTCTCTATTATAGCATTTACAATTTTTTAATGCTTAATGTATTACATTTTATGACTCGATGATCTTACCTTCTATTGATTTTTTGGAAATAATTTTTTAATGATATCATGTTCCCATATAGTTATTATTTATATTTCCATTCTATTAATATGCAAGAATATTATACCTTTATCAATCCACATCACTGATATTGTTGTAGTTTATTTTCTGCTAAAATTATCAGCTTCCTTATTCTCCATTCCTAGATGGTAGTGAAAAGAGAAAATGTAGTCCATGATAATATCTAACTGTCATCACTAATTCATGTTTATATTATTTTATGTGAGTATCTAATTTATATTTTTTGATATTTATATATGTTAAACTTCTCTCAATATATGTAGTGCTTCCAAATTTTTAAGGAAAAGATCACAACTGCTTACTCCAGATCATGTGTTGAGTAGTTCTGATGTTGGATAATCAGTTTTTGTAAGATGTGGGTCATAAACTTGTAATTTTCCATGAGTACACAGCCCAATACATCCTCTAAAGAATCATTATATATCACAAAATTGTATCCAATTTTTGTTTGTGTTATTTTAAAATCATTAATTAGCCTTTACACATGATCCTTAAATATTTCCTCACATTCTCTTTACCAAAAATACATTAACCTTTTACATGTTAACATAGTCAGTGAGGTAGAAAATCATTATAAATTTCTAAAAAAATGTTGCTAGTAAAAAGTAAATCGAAAAAAATGGGTTTTTATGGAAGGTGAGGTTTTAGTCCATTATTCAGATAACTGTTTTATTGATGGGTCCAAAAAAATTACCTCACTTTTGATCACGTGATGAACTAATGTGAATTTTTTATCCAAAAGTAAAAATTACTTATCTTAGTAATTATTTTATCCCTTATTAATATAACCTAAACATTTTTAATATTCTCATCATGTTCCTCCATGATCTTGAAGTAATATAGACTATAATCGATAAGGGCTAAAATGATGTTTTTGATGGTGTATCTAAAGACACTATTCATGAAATAAATGAAGATTAAAAAGTAATTAGTTTGTCTAAAGGTCAATATAACTAACTCATAGTTTCCATACCTTATATAGAAAGATTTATAATGAATACCTTCCTTATTCACCTTCATCAGATGATTTCAATACAAGAGATCCCCCTTTGAGAAGTATTTATCTCATCATAGTAGATCATACATTTAATCAATCCTAGAAATGGGATACATGTTCTTAATGTGGATTTTTTTGATATCCCAATAATCTCTACATAGTAAAATTGATCAGTCTGTTTTCTTTACAAATATTACTAGTGCACCACAAGGAGATAAACTAGGGTGTATGAACTCTTTTTTCCATATGGACTTATAGCTAATTCTTTAACACCTCCAGTTTATTAGTGGTCATCCTATCTGGGAATTAGGAGATACATGTAGTTCTATGTATAAGTTATATTTAGAGAACTACCTCATTATCTGTTGAAAGTACGAGAAACTATTTGGGAAATATATCATTGTATTATATAATAATAGTAATTTACCTGATGTTGATTATTTTCATCAACTCAGCCATTTGGGAAGTGTATGAATCATCAAAGAATATCATCACCAATCAATCGAGGTATGTTCAAAAAGAAATTCATGATATTCTGTGAAATTTTATAGGAGCATTTGATGGTTTGAAATATATATAAAGATTTATTTTTCCCAATAGCTAATATATTCTCTATATAATTAGTGAAAATCCAAAAAAATTATAGCATTTAATTACACCACAAGAAGAATTATGAGATTCATGTGAATAATATTCCAATATATGTTAACTGGACAATAGTATATCACTTGGGGTTCAATGATCGCACCACTAGGTGTTTTTATAGATATATTTACTTTAAGGTACCAATGATTTGATTCAATAATTCTAGAAAACATTTAGTTATATAGGATTGAGTAGGTTCATTATCAAATGAAACATTTCCATTATTAAGTGAATTTGAAGTGTAACTTCTATAACATAATTTTAATCCTTCACTTTAGAAGTAGGGATTGAATAATATTTCCCTTAATCCTTGGTCTTTGGTGGTAGCTAACATTGATTACCCTCAAGGACCCCTGCTTTAGTGAACTGGATTACATAGTTCCCTTACTCCCTATAGTTGAAGAATTAAACCATGGGTGGTGAATTAGGAGTTGTCTTTCGTTACTCTATCATTTAGTTGGTTTCTTCAGGTCTCTATGACGTTCATGAGCTTTTTGGCCTTCTCCCCTACACATAAATCATTTATCCATCCCTTATAGGAAATATCCATGAATATTATTCCAACATTTTTAATATGGGGGTCGTTGGATCATCTATCCTGCATATCATTTGACCCACTAACATGACTATAAATTTATATCTTCTTATTTTCATAAACATGAAACCATTTTCAAACTCTATCTCAAATTTGGGAGGACATAAAACTATATCTTCGTAACTCCTTATGTCTTAGATAGATAGATCCTTTCAAGGTGTTGTTTTAAACCACAAAAAATCTATCTATTTTTATATTATTGTTGATATAAAAAATAGAGGTGTATCATTCATGCCTTTTGAATATTACCTCATAATCTATGATTGATTCACCCTTATTTTACTTATTATATATAAATTATCACTCCATATTTTTTCAATGTTTTTTTAGGAAACACTTATTACAGAATAACTTCTTAAGTTATTCCCATTCCATTTCTTCCATTTCAACAATCATCTTCATATTTTTTGTTAATTAACACCATTTATCAGTATATATATATAATCTATAAATAAGAAAACTCAAATACTCCTTCTCAAATCAATAGAGTATATAAAATATATTCTTCATTCAGTGAACCCACTCTTTCGTGACAAGTGGAATGGGAGATACACTAAACGTCGGAGGGAGTTGATGCAAGTAGGACTCAATTGGTAGTTTATCATTATTGGGCGAAGGATGAAACTACAGATGTTGTGAGTTATTGTTCATAGCCTTAGATAACTATGGAATAATTTCCATGATGTTTTGAACTCCATTAGCCATCACATAAGGAATAGTTTTTGGATAATAAATGAACTGTCCCTCACACAGGTTGTTGGTCTAGATTCTCTGGGTTCCCACAATTTTATAAAATAGAAAATGCTTGAACAGAATTTATGTCAATAAATAAGGAGTGAATAATTTATTTTTATGTGAAAATAGTTTCTAAAATAATATCTTATAGGATTCATTTGTTTATCATTCATCTAAATAAATGATTCTTGGATGTTTATCAATACTTAAAATTCTTTTAAGGATTGTTACTAAAGTTATCTAATTGTATTTCCAAAATTAACCAAATAGAATCTCTAATACCAACTATAGAGACCCAACATTTTTTGAAATGAATATTACCTAATTTTTTTGATAAATTTAATAATTTTAATACAATAAATGATTGGAAGGTTTAGTGTCCTATAAAAATTAGGCACATACATTAGTTATTCATAATTATACATAAAAATTACATAAATTAATATTATTTTTTATTTTAAATATATCATTATATTTATAATACATGTAGCCACATGAGGATATAAATCAATGAATGGGGTTATCTAACAGCCCTATAAGGGGTGGGAGAAGGTACATCAATCAGTAGTACCTGGGTTAGAGCAATCAACATCATCATATCATGAGAATAAGATCATCATCAACATCATGAATGAAATTGTTGATAAATTCCTGGAATTTATCACATGCATAAAAATGAATTATCATATAATAGTGGTCAAATACTATACATAGAGGTGAACAATACTATAAATATGTACTGGAATAACATAAGTAAAAAAATCATAACATCATTATTGTGAAAAAAGAAAAAATTTCGTTAACACATAATACAAAAAATATCATGAGATATATTTCATCACCAAATTCATTATAGGTCTGTAAAATTTTGGTCCTACCAATCAGATCATAAATGCTCATAATCATGCATTCTGTATAGAACCTATGACAATGATTGTCAATAAACTCATAGAAATGAGTGGGTTTTGTTAAATATCTCAAATATCATACTTATTAAAATGGAAATTAGGATTCCCAAATTAATTAGTGATATGATAAATTTTCATAAATGATCATTTTCTTCCCTTAAATGAGAAAAACAATCAATAGGATTCAATAGATTTTTTAGAAATTGATGCATTTTTTTACAATGAATTTTAATTGTATTAATGTTCATTTTAAAAGGTTATTAAAATATAACTCCTTGAAAACAAATAATCAAATAATATTGTAAGGACATATTTTTGATATTATGGGAACATTCATGTTGAAATCAATGTAAAATATGAGATGTCCCAAAAGAATGATTTTTGGTTTCAGAATCCCCTAGCCTTATATCACTCTTTATTTGACCACTTTAACACCATTTATTACTAAGACATTGAAATATATATAATTATTACCATTTTTTAGTATTTATAAATTACAATATTAGCCTCATATTTCTTAATTCCATTAGTTAAATGGGAAAATTGTTTATATCATCATTTCCTTAAATATTTCATATTTTTCATCAATTTCTCTATTTTGTTCAAATTTATTTATACATAAGTAAAATTAATTCTATAAGTATAAAATAAATATATTTATATATTTATATATCTTAAATAATTTATCATAACCATCCATATGTTTGGTTAATAGGAATCAATTTGTGACATCATTATTGTCAGTTAACATGTCATTAATGAGACATTGTCTGTTGAGAAGGCCTGCGATGTAAAATATATAATTATATTAAAAAAAATTTATAGTATATTAAAATTACCATTATTAGGTTACCATAATATATAATTTTTTTTCATTTAGAAAATATAATGAGGATATGAAATTATAAAATTAAAATTAAATAATAGGATGAAAGAAAATTACCTTTTTCTTGAAGTGGTTCCTTCTCGACAACCCTTAACTTCTTGAAATAATGGAGTTTGATTAATCTTGAACATAAAAACAGATTCTTATAAAATTAATATTGGGTATTTATGTAGATTCTATGCGTTGGTATGTTATATTGAGAGGTTTTCTAAGGTGGGGAGGGTTTATTTATACTTGAGGCAAGGAGTATTTTTATAATAAAATATGTAATAAAATATTGTGTCCAAGGTAAACCTTGTAATAAGGATATTTTTCACATAATGAAACAAAAATAATAAAATATAATTTCATTTTTAATTTAATACTTTTTAAAATTCAAAATTAATTGTTAATTAAAAAGAATGTGGATAAATTATAAAATTGTTTTTAAAAATGAAAAATTTGTACTTTATACTATGTAATTTAATTTTCATGAATGGAAATAATGGTTATATTATTTTAATGAATCATTTAAATTTTTTTTTCTCAGACATAACTTTATATAAATGATAATGTCTTTACTACATCATGAATGACGCAATTCAATATACACATGTTACATGAAAAACTGTATTTAAAATATTCACATGAAAATAGAACTATTTCAAAAAAAATACCAAAACATGACCCTTAACAAAATTTCACTTGCTAATTTAAAAATGGAATTAATTCTATCAAAACTAATTTATAAAAATTTTATTTTAATTTATAATATGAAAATAATTATTTTTCTAAAATTTTCCAAATTGTAGTTTATTGAACATTTTATTTTATTTTCATTTATATTGTAATATTAATTTTATTTTATGTTATTATAATTTTAATTTTAAATAAATTACTCATGATAAATATAATTTATATTATAATTCATTATATTTTTGGAAATTTACTATTTCAATAGTCAGGTTTCTATTCCCAATGTTCAAGTTACCATTCGCAATAGAAAGGTTAATATTAAAACTATCACATTATTATTCAAATATTCACTTATCCTCAAATGAATATTAATTTATTACATTATTAATTATTCAACTAAATTTATCTCATGGTTCGATATTTCTCTGTTAAAAATTTTCGTTTGGATTACTATTATTTCTTATCATGTATATTGTGTTGTTCATCAGATCGATTCTTTTGGTAGATTATAGTGATCCATATTTACCCGTTTTAGTTTTGTTATTTTATATTTAATTTAATTGTAATTTTTTTAATTTTAGAGGTTATAATTTCTGACTAATGTAATGATTTTCATTAATAAAATATTATGTTATTAGTTTCTTAATGTATTGTATGTCTATAATATAATAAATTTTAATGTAATATACAATTATTTAATGAAACAGTTATTAATTATAAATTATAGGTTGTTAATAAAAAATTCTAGGAATATCCAGATTTATTTAATTTTTACCACATGTTAAAATGTCTCATCAACATTAAATCCTTCAATTTTTGAGTACCCCTTTAAAATCCGTCTTTCCTTTTTTAGAATAATTATAATATCATTTATCATATCTTGATAAAACTATTTTTATTACAATAATTTATTTCTCCATGGATTATGAAATGAGACCCCATGTTTTATTATTTTATATTCTAAATACCTCATTAATTAATTTAAATTGGTATTTTCCCATTGTTGCTTCTTAGACAATATTGGTTCAATAAGAGTTAATAAGGTTGTCTTTCATAATGTATTCATCCAATTTTTTAGAACTTGACTCATCTTGTCACAACATATATTTTTTAGATTAGTTCCATTATTGCATATTTAAAAATGATTAAATGATGATTTTTTATAATGTTTAGTTTCTTCTTCATAATGAGATTTAGAATCTCCATTCTTTTATTCAATAATTTTTGAGAAAAAATTGTTATTAAACTTTATTGAATATATATTCATTGTTAGGTCAGTTAGCTTATTGGCCATTAATAAGATTTATATTCTTTCATTCAACCAACATCCCACAAATATAATTATAATATTTTAAATAGTTGTTTCTAAATGAAAATACAAAAAAGATAATCTCATCACATCAAAGCCCATAAATTTTTCTCTTTCTCATTATTCAGGATGGTAAAAATAGTTCCAAATTCCATAAATAATTTGAGACCTTGTTCTTATTTATGATATATTTCATAAGGTTCCTTTTATTCACATGATACTAAAAATTCGTTACTTATACTATAAATTTATAATGACCCAAGTCTTTTACAAATATTAATCCATGAATTTTAACATAAAAAAATAATTAAAACTAAAATATTGTGAGGCATAATTCCTTTTTTTACTTTATTAATAATAAATTAATGTTGAATAATTTGAACTTAATTATTTAATTACACATATTGATCTCATAAATCCTTAAAATACCGTAAAACAACATATAATAACCAGGAGAATACATAGAAAAACTTTTGATCTAGAAAATAGTTTAAGGGAATATACATGATAAAGAAGCATAACTTTTGAGTCCAAATGTATAATATTGTATCATAACATAAGAGTATAAAGAGTAATATCCTGGAGGAATAAAACATATAAAATAGTATCATAATATCATGGAAACATAGGAAATGTGGCAGCGATATATATCATGACATAAATACGAGTCAAGGATAAATAATTAGAAAATTTCACATAGTGGACCATATCTCATAACATATCAGGTTTAATCCATAATCCCATACATTATGCCTCTTGAGATTACAGTTTTACCCAATACATTGGACCAATTTTTGTGATTTACCATCATAGCTTGTTCAAGATTATGTTCTCTAAAAAATCGAACGAAATCATAAGGTATAAAACAATATAATTACCAATATACAAAAAATGGATTTATTAATCTTATCTCAAATCATAATTAAAGTATATTTCATACTGAGGTGATTTTAGCGAATAAAATAACGCATGATTTCCTTGTTAATGTAAGGGAGAATAATTTACGTATGTTTATGAGATATGTATATATAATTTTTATGTAAAGTATAACATCAAATGTGGTTTTTATTAATGAAAATGTCTTTAAATGATTATATGAAATATTTCTTTTGAATAATACACATTTCACATTGAAATCACTTATTCAAAATTTAATGATTTCTAAAATATTATAGATATTATTATATTTCAATAATCCATTAAAAATTATAAAGGTATATCCCAATAATTGACTGGCCAAGGCAGTGATTATTTTTGTACATGTTGTATTAGTTAAAAAACATTCCTTTCAAACTATTTTTAAGAGGTCATGAATTTCCTTCATTAGAAAATTAAGATATTATTACATTAAAAAAATATAAATAGTAATACATGGGTATAAATTTAATTTATATATGATATTATAATTTTAAAAACATTCATGATTTTTTTTAAACAATGATATGGAAGAAAATAAATTTTCCTCAGAAGAGTGAAATAAATTAATCTTTTTGAAAAACACATCAATAATTATAAAAACCAAAGTGTGAAAAACGGTTATATTACATAAAAAATTATTTAATCACTATAATAGAATAATTTATATTGGTTTTAATATATAAATTTCAAAAAATTAGTCGTAATTGGGACTAAACACAAACAATCCCAATGAATGATGAGATTGAGTAATAATCCCTTACCACCATAACAACTCTTGAATCCAATCCCCCATGAAATTAGAAACATAAAATGAAACATTAAATACAATTAATGTTAATATATTAATGAAATAACATTCAAATGGTTAGTATATACAACACAGAATACACATAAGTGGTTAATATGGAATAGGTCTCATGGATGTAAAAGTGAGATGATAAATATCCTACCTCGAGTCCTGACATGTCATATATGTCATTTATATCATTTATAATAAAAACATATTGATAATATTTTTCTTATGAATTTATTTATATTACATTATATTTAACCATTTTACTTAATTAATTTTAATGAAATTTTTAAGTAATTATACATTTATGCCCGCATCATGTGTTTTGAGGAATCTCATTTAATAATTTAAAATTTTCATTAGTGCATTTACCGTATTGAAAGGTGTCATTGTTACATGATCTAAATAATAATTCATATTAAATCATTATAATTTTTATACATAAATTATACTTTTAAAACCTACCATGAAATATGAAAATAAACTATGTTACAATCAAAGAGATGGTAGGTCAAACAAGCACGTGGTTTATGTTTCTATTTTACAATGTTCATGATAAAAATAATGTAAGTGTTATTTTATCTTTAAATAATTACAATTATATTATAAATAAAATATTGTTTATTTAAATATACTTACACATATAATCCATGTTACTCAATAATAAAAAATGAACCATTTCACTTTGTGAGGTGGTAGTTCACCATACACATGAATGATGTTACCATTTCTCATTAGATGTTAAGGTAAGAAGTTATATGATATGTCAATTTTCCAATTTTTTTAATATATTATGAATAAAAAATATAAAAATTGAACCCATCATAGTTAAAATGCTTGATTGTTGATTATGGAAAATGAATTACAATGGCTCACGAGGTTGTAGTTCGTCATACAGATGAACAATGGTTTCATTTATCATTTTATGGAAGAATATATGGATTAATATTAATAACTAAAAATATTAACAAATCAGTATATATTATATAATGGTGTTATCATATTTTAATTTTTATGATATAATTGAAGGTGGATAATAAGATGTAGAAAGGGAGCTTGGGGAAGATGACTACCATCACTTAGAAGAACCACCTTTGGATATCTTATTTGGGACCCTAAGGGTGGTATTAAAGGGAAGAAAATAATTAATATAAAGTTTAATAATATTTTTTTCTAATATTTTTTCTTTTTTTCATCCAAATGTCTGCTTAGCTTATATGATGTTATGGGAGGGTTCAACCTTTTATAACTGAGGTGGAGTTTCATTTTTGAAAATAACCAATCCTATTCAATAATGGTAAGTCACCCTCAATAAAATTGAAAAAAAATTGATAGAATATGTATTAGAGTTTTTTTAGGGCGTATCCATACCTCCAACATCAAAGAAAACATTTTTAAAAAAATCATTTACCTCCAATGTTACTCATAACATTTTAGTATTTCACCACAACAACTAGATTTTTTAATGTGTTTTCTATTCCTTTTAATAAAAATTAATTTAAAATTATTACCTAATATTAATGATGATTAATATAAATATTTAATCTATTTCATCAAATTTATATCACAGATTTTGAAGAATACATTTTAAAATTCAACATAATAAACATGCAAAAAATGGGTTTTTATGAAATATGTGATCTTATATTAACAATATTGATAAAAATAACCATTATATAAATTCAAAGTAATATAAATATAAGTTTAATTTATGAATTTTATTTATGTATTTCATTACTAATGGTTATTTTGTTTAATTAAAATCGATAAACTTTATACAATTTAAAGTAATTTGCCGAAAACTAGTTTTTAAGAATAAACAAAACATATATACAAATCATGAAAATTGGTGGTTTAAATGATTTAATTATATTATTATAATTAAAATGTTTGTTATATCATTTTATTATGAAATTAAAATTAAAATTTAACTATTAAATTACTTGATTTATGGAAAATAAATTAAAGAAATTTAAAAATTGGTAATTTTCATTATTCAGTAAAAATAAAAAATTTTAGAGAAAAAAAATCACTTTAGGTTAGTTTTTATATAATTAACTAAAAAATTATTTTAATATTAAAAATTAATCTTTATATAAGTTATATAAACTAATAATTACATTTTCTTTCAAAAAAATGGTTATTTAAAGAAACATATATCTTGTAGAATAAAATAAATTTATCAAAAGTTTAGTGCATATTTATTAATAATAAATCAATAAATTTATATTTATTAGGAATGATATATATATATATATATATTATAAGGTATACTATTCTATTCATAAAAATCAATTTAATGACAATGATATAATAGAAAAATTTAAATAATAATATTATGTAGTTCATTAAAGCATGATATTGCATGCTGTATATGATATCAAACATGTTGTTTCTCTAAAAATATATGTGTGTCATATTCTAAATCACTTCACTAAATTATATTTTCTCCTTTTGATGATGTGATTTTTAATTAAATGATTGAATTTTTAAAAAAATAGTTTTGTTGAAAACCCACATAGTATAAAGGGTTAATAAATTATCCTCTTGATAAGAGATAAAGGGAATTATAATGTTAATCCTGAATAAATCATAACTACTTTTCCATGTTGGAAAAAATTAATGGGATGTGATGATATAAAGATAGAATAAATTATTAGTTCTAAAATAATTATGGAGAGTGATTGATATCAT
Organism: Viscum album; assembly: GCA_963277665.1. Lineage (NCBI taxonomy): Eukaryota > Viridiplantae > Streptophyta > Magnoliopsida > Santalales > Viscaceae > Viscum > Viscum album. The sequence continues at coordinate 1,228,420,066 of OY728140.1, read as the reverse complement.
TGACCACAAGAAATTGAATAATAATTAGAATGTTAACAACCACTAAACCTTAAGTTGGTAGTGGGATAGAAGACCACAAAACCATCAAAAATTATTGTAATAGGATAATATTCTGAATTCAATATCCACTTCCTAGGGTGGATGAGTTATTTTACTATCTAGACTAAAAAAATAAGGAAATATACTTACTTGATATATTTTAATTTCATTAAAAATAATTTCATACTTTTTTTTGATATGATCAATTCCAACATCATATCATACTATAATGAATGAATATCCAATTTAAATTTTTTCATCCTTGAAAAATTAAAATAAAATTTTAATAGATCATGATATCCATAAAATAATAATAAAATATTCCTCTTGTATTTAAATATTAACCAATAATGAAATGGTAACCAAATGGAAAACATTTTATAAACCATAATATATAGAAATAAAACATTTTAATTCAAAATTTATACCAAAGGATGAACTTATAATATTCCATAAACAAATACCCCAAAATCTAAAATAACCTCAACATTAAAAAATGTAATTGTGTTCTACCCACCCAATCATTATTGTTAAAACACATGTTATTCATAATTGGTACATATACCATAACCAAATAAAACATTTCACAAAGTATAATTAATCAACTCAAAATCCAAAAAATTACATAAGATTTGATCCTATAATATATTTCAAAAAAATAAAATTAGTGCTTATCGATAAAATTATATAATTAAAAATAATTTCATACTAACCAGTACATTACATAATCCAGGGGTAGGCACTGCAACCTTATCACTCAATAGTTTTGGGTTCAAGACATGTGGCCTTTCCATATAAGATTAGTTATCACCCATCTAATGGGATATCCTTTTTCTAAAACTATGTAAATATAATTCTTATAAAATTCCAAAAAAAATATGATAAAAATCCTCAAAATAATGTTAATCATCATATCAGTTTTTAACCGCTAAATTATTCTATACATCTTATTTTTCCACAAAAAATAAAATAAGGGTAATCGAAAAAAATTTCCATTACATCAATAACTTATCAATGATTATATTTTCCTAAATCTTATTATTTTATATATAATATTAATTTACTATATAATAAACATTCTAGGACATTATTACCACTCAATGTAGTATTTTAAATACTTAAATAAAAACTAATGTTGAACAATCCTTAGAAGTTTCATGATTCTTATAAAAAAATAACATTAACAAATATAATTAAATAACATTATTATTTTGTTCTGACACATAAATAGTTAAATCATTCCAATTCAATTAGTATCCCAACATATTCATATATGAGTTAATCCATGTATTAGAGAATTGGTAATGATAGCAGCCAAGTTACCCACATCTAGGACATTGAAATTTTAATGGTCCCTTTGGTTGAACATTATTTTCATACATCTTGTTAACCTAGAAAATCATTTTTCTTTAAAAATTATTTAAATTTATCCCTCATTTCTACACAAAATTCATCTTATAGTATCTTTAAGTCATTTTCAATGGAATCTCGTCAAAAACAAATTGACATGTATGAAATTCAGTCTTCTTTATTTTTCATCATTAACACTTGATTTTACATGAGACCTTAACCATCACTTATTTCAAGTGTTTAGAACCTAAATTATATTAATGTTGTTAATAATAGTTCTATATAGCTCATTTGGAATGATTAGAAGATATATAACATATATTATCATTATGTTTTGATTATCTTTAGGAAAATCATTATATTTACTATAACATTGGTTGTTGTCATGATTATCCTATTTCCCACCATAAACAAAAAAAAATAAAATAAAGATGATGAAAATGAATTAAAATTCAAAAGAGAAAATTAAAAACCTAAAAGGAAACTTTTAAATGATAAATATATCATAATTATGAGTTTATATGTCTATATCTTAGTTATCCATGGATAATTATCCTATTAATTTTTCTAAACTAACAATATGTTCAGTATTTTCATAATGGTTCGTAACATGTTTATGAATTTTCAAAAAATATCCCATGGTATTTTTAATATTTGTATTTTGTGACACCCATTTTCATACACTAGGTGACGATTGATTCAAATTGCAATATGACCATTTCCTAGTTATTACCCAAAGGTGGCACTGTTCAAAAAACACAATAGTATGAACTATCCATATAGAGATGTACATTCTTCAAATTAAATAACTCTAAGAATCACTAAAATTTTAATGTCTCATCTTAAACGAAGGTATATAATATTTTTTTATTGTTTAATTCCTTGTTTTGGACAGTGTAACGTAACCTATTGAGTCGTGGAGGTTTCAAGGGTGTTAGGGGCCTAGTCAGAGACCGGGGCCCCAAATTTTAGAGAAACAGACTTAGACAAATAGTTAGTAGAAACCATGAATCCCATCACAAATAGTTTTCCTAACCCTACTGTAGTGTGATAGAAGGTAGAAATTGTCACACGGTTTCCAGAAAATGTGAAATTGGAGGCAGACACATGTGCAGGTGCTGTTGTAATTTTTAATAGTGGCCTCAACATGAGTTGTGCACCGTTAGCCAAACCTTGTGCTTGACCCATGGAATGTCCTCCCTTAAGAAAAACTGGGTACACAGTTGTTGAATTGTTTGTGGCCAAACCATATGACCATGTGATGATAGTTTTTTTTCATTTTACCCCCAAAATATTTTAACCCCTCAAATGCTCTTCCACCCCTATTTTCTTATCTAGCAGCCGTAATATCTCCCCACCTCACGTCTTTATAGGATTTTTCTATATCCTTCATTAGGGATCAAATCATTCACCATTATATGTTTTGGAAATAATGATGTATTCTCCACACATATCTTTCTTTTTTCTTCATTGATCTTCTCCACTGTTGTGTTATTTATGTAAGATCTCTTTTTCCATATCTTAATGGATTTTTTAAACTATTCTGATAAATATTGTTCTACTCGATTCAAGGGTCAAAAACGGACGATTATTCCTTTACAAACCTATGGTAGGTGCTCTAGTTATTTCCTGCGAGTTTCATTGAATTTATGTTATGTGTAGTTGTGTTAGGCACCATACTTTTTTAGAGACACCTCTAAATTGTAATATAAAGTTAATTGGTTAATTTTTCATTCCAGTTTTGACTATAGTGAGTGATGAATAAACCATTGGTTGATATCCCAGTCCCAAGACACATCAATGGATGTGTTTTTCCCTTAAAGGATTAACATACTTTTACACCAAACTGTCTAAAATTCAGTTGAGGTGTGTTGTACATGTAAAATATGAAATAAATTCATGAATTGATTTAAGAGGAATGACAGTCCAAGAGTGAGGCCCTTTGTGATTTATTCCGTGATTATATAATATAATTCATGCTTTATGCTTAATGTTTTATGTTTATTCCTTATTCCTTATTCCATATTCAAATTTTTGTGATTATTGCCTCATTTATTATGGCATAGTTGTTAGGATTGAATAAAATGTCATAGTTAGCTTGTTTATTATGTGATAAATGTAATTCTTTTTTTGATGAAATTTGGTCTTGAATTCTATTCCTTATCTACATTAATGTTAGGAATGAACACAAGTCAGACTTAAGAACACCATTGATTTTATTTTCGTGGTTGTTACATGGATTTGTTGGAAACATAGGCACTAATACTTAGCTTACAATATATGAGCTCTCTAGGTAGTTTATTACGCCCTTTAGTGACACTGATTCACTAGGGGAGGTTCTGTGGAAGGTAACCTTGTTGAGATTGTTATATTGTATCTCAGGTGATAATCATACCCTATGTGAGATACCTAGGATAGGCTTAGAAGTTATAATACACCATTCCTAGAGTGATACATGAGATTCCTTTTATGTGTCACCTTGGAAGGGATCTGTGGTATTGGGTATTTTGGGAGATCCTATAGCGAAACTAGGATTCCATTATAGATTTCCTTATATGATCATAGGATTCCACACTAAATTTTATGGATTCCTTTTCATTGATTATATGTGATTTCTTCTTACAAAATTATTACCATACATTATTGATGTCCAAAGGATGCGTCCATCAAGCCAAATCACATGATTTGGGTTAGTCTAAACATGATGCCTTCTTATAATGACCCGTGTACAAACCTTATAACATTTTTACAAATAATTGGTTTAGAGACATATGAGTTAGGTTGAAGCCTATAGTGGTAGTCGAGTATTTAGGTGGAACCAGATCCAACATGTTTTGACTATTTATTTCCTTGCATTACTATTATTTACACACAGTTCATCTTATATTCAATGAACTAGATGGATCTAGATACCATTTGTGCTAGCTTATTGAGTATATATCACACTTCACATGGGCTATCATTGGTACCCTAGAAGACTTCATGATTGAGGGTATGGATAATGGGAAGCATTTCACGTCCAGTTCTTCATTGAAATTACTAAGATGAAGTGGGGGGACAGGGGATTTTCCCTATGCTCGTGAGGCTAGTAGTATCTTTTAAGCCTTTTTTATTTTTTACAGCATGTGTAATATGAATGTATCTTCTATTTCCATGTGTAATGATTTTTATAGTATCATGAAATCATGATCAACATCATCGGTATCTATTAATTGTTTATCTGGCATATTTTGTCTATTTATCTGAGATAATTTATTATTGGTATTTCTAAAGTTTTCTATCTGTTAATACAACTTCTAATGTTTCATATTTATTAGTTACCAATGTTTTCACTCTGATCTATGAAGGAATAGTCTCCCCATTGACACACCCTAGGACCTCACTGATGGTTAGACGCTTTTAGTTTATGTGGAGGCATGCTTGAGGCCTTGCATCCAACTGTCATAGGGAATTGGTAGGTGGTGTATTGGGCAGGATGTTACATTATTGTATCAGAGTGTTTTCATTTTGTCTTACTGTTGGGTATTAGATAAGAGAATTAGAGTATTTTAATTTGGTAAGGATCTTATTCTTGGTAGTAGCTAACCCAAATACAGGGGAAAACCATATTACAGGGGATGTGTTAATGTGTTTATTTGTTAAGGTTGCTATAGATTTTTAGATTTCACTATTGTGTGATGCTCTTGTTTTGTGTCATTATTATTTCTGATATTATTTTAATTGGCTATTTTACCTTTCCCTGATTATAAGATGGTGTATCAGATTCACTCATCATATTAGGAACCATAGGTCTTAAATGACATGAATTATCCCATTCCATATCTAATATTTTGTGTTTAATTCCTATTTTTCATGTGCTTGGTTTGTTGACTTATTTTCTAGGTATTATATTGTGCTTGATTTTTTTATGATGAAATAATTGGATTAATCTTAATTAACTTGTTATACAACATTAATTGGTTTTATTGATGAATACTAATAGAAATATAAGGAGCGAGGAAATTTATAAGTTGGGAATGGTTGTCAATCAATCAACTAACTACGTATTCCATGATCATTATGTTACCTCACGTAAGGGCCAGGTCACAGAAACGTAACAGGAAAATTGAAAGATATATTGAGTATGGACATTTACAAATTTGAATATCATACGCAGTTAGCTGGAGCATGATATCAATATAAAAGAAAACAAGAATAAATTTCAATAAAATGAAATTTCAAAATGAAAATGTATTCTCTATATGAAGATTCCAAATGAAAAATAAATGTTTTTTTCCTTTATACCTTTCATTTTAATCACCATAAATGAGAACCTAATTTTATTTTTAAAATAACATGACCTTGACTCTTCTTTATTAGTGTGTAGTAGGCAGTGTCTCCCATGAGCTTCACTTTATGATCATTTTTTACCACCTCGAGCTCGATTAAGGAGAACGAAAATAGTGTGACCTATTTCAGAAAGGATATATACATTTAATTTCATGTTAATGCTTTTTATATCTATTTTAACCCTTATCTGAGGAGTGTTATCGGAAATTTTGGAGTTATTACACCTTGAAAAATTCATGTCATACCCCATGAAAGTCACGATGAGCATTCTTAGGAGGTGGTGGGACATGATCCACTAGTGAAACCTCCTGTAGTGACGCCATAGAAACCTCATGTTGATCTTACATTGGGGGATGATATTTAGTTTCATGATAGAATCTTCTTATTTATGCATTATTTATATACTTCTCATTGGACCGCTCCAGTTATGAAATAAATTAATCCAAATCTAGAAAACATTATCCTCCCACCATCTCATGGAATGTTGGACCTCATAATGCTATGTTCTGGATGGAGTCCATGCTATCAATATGAGACCATCTTGAGATGCATCAAGAGTGAAGGATGAAGCTCACTACCTACAAGTATCAAGACTCTTCCAATCATTGTTGGGATTCAATATCTCTCGCTAATCAACATTGAGGTATGATCTTGGGAGACTTGCAGACAACCTTCTACAAACACTTATTTCTGTAGATGCTAAGAGAACACCATGCTAGGGAATATATGAATATTCATCAAGGTTCTATGTCCATTCTAGAGTGTTCTGCTTCCTTCATAGAGCTTTAGTGTTTTACTCAAACTTTTACCAATGATGATTTGAGGTCAACAAGATGATTTGAGGAATGGATTGTGTACATCATCTGACTATAGGTTAACCGTTTCTAGTTGACTACCATTTAATAAATAGTGAACCCTTATTAAATAATGGAACCTATGGGAATATAAATTTTGAGATAAGGAAGATCAATTCTGATGTGTGTCGATGATTCTTTTGGTAGTAGGATGCACAGGATTGAGGGTGTACATGGGGGTAGCACTAGCCAGGTAACATGCAATGACAGTTATGTGGTGTGCAACTAGTGTGGCTAGATGAGCCAGAAAAATACCGATTGTATGAGGATACCAGTCGAGTATCAAACTTCTATCATGGTGGGTCACCTAAAGTTCTACTACAGATCATTTCATCTAGTGTCTAGTGAGTGGGGATATGTACTGACACCTCTTTCCGATACAGGATTAGAAACTCTATTTCAAGCTGGATCTTGGTCTTCTTCCAGCCGATCAGGCTAAGGAGGTGGTTTTGGCTGAGGTAGTTAGAAATCTAAAGTTCAATGCCAGTAGAGAGGACCTTTCCAAACTAGTTAAGAAGTATATCAGGGCCATAGTTTAGTCCATATCTATGTAGTGCACCCTATGTGTGAGGAGCATAGTCTAGGTCTTTCTATTGTAAAATGTATAGTTCTTTTCAACTCTAATTTAGTTTCTACCATTTTTTATATAGTTTCATTGCACTATTTTATATCTTTTGTGGTTATGGGATTTCTGACACTATATATAGAATAATCATATGGTGTGAAGACATTAGATACCCCATTAGGGGTCATATCAGAGAGTATACGCCAATGAAAATAGTTCCCCTTGAGATAGGTGTGAACCATTTCTTATATAAAAAATTCATCATCATGAAATGATTTTACGTCATTCTCATTATGGATTGGTTAGTTTCTTATCGATTCCATGAGTATTTCTATCATCGGTGTTTTACATTCACATCACCTGATAGTAGTGGATACACTCATAATGGTGAATGGCATATCTAGTCTAGTCATGATGGACACTAGCATAAAGGGATTGAAAAAGTGAAAAACTAATGGTGATTCTATTTTTGAGTGATCTGGGAATATAGATTTTGGAATTCTATACTTTGGTGGATCATTACAGGGACGTCATACCAATCATTTTCTATAGTTTTACTCTTGAGAGATAGGATGTTTTCACCATCGAGCTAGTTACAGGTGTGGTACTAGTGTCTACTTGTACCTATAGGCTAGAACCTATAAGTATTCGTGAACTCAAGAAGAAACTTGAATATCTAGAGGGATAAAGGTTTTATTTAAAAAATAACAACATCATTGAGTTAAAATATCGTTTCTTCCATGACAGATGATATTATCATCAGACTGTGTGTGGATTAGAACTGAATGAATCAGATTACATTGAATGAACCATTAAACACTTCCTCGAATTGTGGACCTCTTAAACAACCTTCATAGAGTGATAGATTTCTCTAATATTGACATACGGTAAAAATATCACCATGTTCTATTGAGGAAACCATACATACCACGTACAATATTCTAGAGTAGTTAAGGACTGTACAAGTATCTGGTTATGTCATTGAGCCTTAAGAACGTTCCATAAATAATTATAGATCTAATAAATTAAATTTCCCACCCATATGTAGATTAATTTTTTGAAGTCTTAATTGATGAAATATTATTGAATTATTTCACAAGACATGACCATTCCTACCAAAATGATATCATTTTGAATTCAGTAAGAGAGAATATTCCTTATGTGAATATCATAAAACATCACTTTTGGATCAGTAAGGTTTACTTCTTCGGTCATATCATTTCATATGAAAGAGTATAATTTGATGTAGAGAAGATGAGTGTTGTGTTTTCATGAGAGAAGCCCAAGAACGTGTTTGAGATATAATGTTTCTTATGGATGGATGTCTATTATATGTGATTCATAAATTATTTTTCGCACCTAGAAGAACCTATATGGGCATGATGAAAAAGGTTGTGAAATTTATCCGGTCAGAATCTTTTGAGATAGCCTTAAATGAGTTGAAGGTGAGACTAATTCAACATCTATAATGATTATATCATAATTGGGAAGAGGATATACTATTTACTATGATTATTAGGGAGTTTTTCTTGGAGTTGTACTAATATAGGGTGATCGGGTTGTAGTGTACATGTCCCACCAACTGAGTCCTATTGAGTGTAATTATCCAATGCACGAGCTTGAGCTTACTACCATGGTCTATGATTTATGATATCGGGGGACCCATATTATGGGAGAGTGGCTATTTATTTATATGGATCGCAAAATTCTCAAATACATATCAATATGTTGATACATGAATCTTAGGCAACACATGCTGGTAAAATACAATAATTCATTTGACTTAGAGCTTGATTATACACCCAGTAAAGGTAATATCATGGATGATTCCTTCATCTAGAGGACTGCAACATATGCCATATTAGTTGAAATAAATGAGTGGTAGTTTATTACTCTATTTTCTAATATACAGTTGTAGGTTCTTGAATAGAATGAGAAAACCTATTTGGACAATGTAGTGGTGAAAAATTCCCTTCTAGAGTCGGTGTGCATGAGACAACTTTTATAACATTAGGGGATCACCCTAAGAAATAGTGTATCTAGTATTAAATCATCTCTTAGTTGGGTTTTTATGAGAATGAGACCCTACTCTTCATTGGATTCATCTGTCTTCATTCTGATGTATAGTATCAGTTGATGCGGGAATTTTATTCCTTTAGTTTGGTTGTTCGTCATTGGCATACCAAGATGTAATGTGACTTATGTCGTTAGTATTGGTGTCTTGGTATAAAGTGAATGATTTTCAGTTTCATTATAAGAATTTCCATTATTAATAGGTGAATGTATAATACTAATGAAATATTTGGATTCTACAACCTCTATCTAATCAGAATTTGAAATGGAATATGCCACTATGGATTTCGTGAATGGTTTAATGAGACCCCTTCAATGATTTTTTTCAATGTGGGTGATCATTGATAGGATGTTTGAGGTCACACACAAGCTACCAACCCCAGAGACCATCTTAGTTGATGAGACTGGGAGGCTTTATATCCGTGACAATGTCTGTATTCATGGTGTTCAATATTCAATCATATCATAACGATATTCTCATTTTACAGAAAGGTATTAGAAAGGGATTTAGAAGGAAATAGGTTCATATTTTCTTTTATGTACAATTTATAATGTTATGTACAACCAGATAATATAGGTTCTATGGGACATTCTCCAGGTATGGATCCTTGATTTCCTATATTCATGTGATAATAATATTCAACTGGTTTAGTTTTTTTGACAATAACAACTTTTAGGAAATCATTAATATGGCTATATTTGATTCCCCTTATGATAGTTCATTTTTTTCACCTCGAAGCTGGTTAGAGGCAGGTGAGGCCACCCCACTTGGTCTTTATCTCTTTCAAGGGACTTCTGAATAAGTTTAGTTAGTATATAACTATATGGATATGGCTCCGTCTAGGATGAAGTCATACACCTGTCGTTATCATCAACCTCTTGATTTTAAGGTTGTACAATAGGCCATTATATGTGTTTCTCATAGATTGAGGCATACATGAATTCAAATATAGGGAATGTTAACACGTTGTTATGTGGCCCCTTTGAGATAGTTGATAAAGATTGGATGATAGCATGTCAGTTGTAGTTAACTAATATGTACCACTCCATGAACAACATCATCCACATATCTCATCTTAAAAGTTATCATGCTAACACAACTCTTTCGTTTAACCTTGAGGATTCTAATTTGGAGGAAAATGATTCCATTATGTATAATCTGATATATACGATTGACCAGAGTGTGATGAATCTCGAAGGGCTGTCATTTCCATTGGTCTGGGTGCTAGGGTAGCATGGATGTGTATAAGATGATACCTCAGCGTGGAAATTCTATGTAGGTGCACAATGGAAGGAACATTTCTCGGACAAGGTTTTACCCCCCCCCCCTTTGTGGGAAACTAAAGGAGGAGTAATCTTAAAGAGGGGTTGTTTTATCTTCATATATTTTCTCAAAGGTATATACCATTTTTTCTGAATTAATTTTGTGGTTTCTCACTTGTGATGTTACCAATGGAGTCCTGGAGGTTTTTATGGGGCATGGGGCTCCATTGGAGCCCGAATATGAATATTTTTTAGAAATAGACAGGGCTAAATGGTAATGAGAAACTAGTCAGGTAGTGATAGAAGGGTGTAGGGTACACATTGTTGTTTGCAATCGTGAAAACCAAGGTGTAAGCTCGTGTGGGTGGTTCTATCATTTCTAGATGAGGCCATATCATGGATTGCACACATTTATCCAAACAATGTGCCTAGACAATGATCCCCCAAAGAAGAAATGGGTGCATTGTTAGTGCCTGTTTTCGACAATCGAGTATCTAGATTGTGCAACCTCGTGACAGTTAGTGTTTTTACCATTTTTTACCCTAAAACTTTTTTAACCATGAAATGCTCATCCTCCCTCATTTTCTACTCCAATAGTTGCATGATCTCCCCTCCTCTCCATCTAGGATTTTTTATATCTCCCTTATATGGGCTCGAAATCATTCATCATCAAATGATTTTTAAATCCTGAGGTATGTTCAACACTCATCTTCCTTCTGTTCATCATTTCTCTTCTTCTCTATTGTACTATTTGAGTGTGACCTCTTTTTCCATAAATTTAGGTTTTTTGTGATTCTTCTAATAACTATCATTTTAGTTTGATTCAGGTTCCAATAAAATATGATTGGTCCCCTAAGAACCTATGTTAGTTGGTCATGTTATTTATCATGAGTTTCAATGTATTTAAGCTTTGCGTCGTTGTTCCATGTGATGGGATTTTTTAGAGATACCTCTAAGTTGATAAATAATTTAAATTCACCACTATTTCAAGATCTTTATGAATCTAGTGGTCAAAGAATAAACCACTGGTTGATATCCTTGACCCATGTCACCCCATTGGGTGTTTTCCCCATAGTTTCTTAATTCCGTCTTTCCCTAAACAGTTTAAACACCACTTGAGGTGTGTGGCACATGTAATAAATGCAATAAAGAAATTATTTGATTTAAGACTAATGGTAGGAAAAGAGTGAGGCCCTGTTTTATTTATTTAATTCTTATATCATATGATTCATGATTTATTCTTCATGATTTTTGCTTCATGATTTATGTTTATTGATTATGACCAATGCCTTATGCTCATGTTTATGCTTATTTCCTTTTACCTTATGCAATAGTTTATGGACTTTATAAATGGTTTGACTAGCTTGTTTATCATGAAAAATGCAATTCATTATTGATGACATGTAATGATGATTACAAAGCCTTATCATCTTATTGGTTGGGAGAAAAAAAGGTCTCAATATAAGGACGTCATGGATGGGTTCTTCATGCTCGGTACATGGATCTGTTGGACACACTACGAGTGATACATGGATTTCAATGTTTGGACTCTCCGGGTGAATTATTGTACCCATGAGTGACACTGGTTCCCTAGGAGAGGATCCATGGATGGGATTGTTTCCAATATGGTTATACCATTCCTCGGGTGATACTCGAACCCCTGTGTGAGATATTGAGGACATGATCAGAAGTTATGTTACACTATGCTGAGAGTGATAAGACGGACTCCTTTTATGGGTTGTCTTGGATGGGCTATGTGGTATTGGGTATTTAGGGATCTTTTATAGTAAAACATAGGATTCTTTTATTGATTTCCTTGTATGGTCATATGATGGAAGACTAGATTTGATAGTTTCGATTCGTTGGATTATATGTGATGCCTTTTTACTAAATTATGAGAATGATTGATTGATGACATATAGATGCATCTTACAAAAAAAATCACATGATTGGGGATGGTCTACAATTGATTTCATATTATAATGAAAAATATACACAACTTATGAATTTTTTATAGATTCCTTGGTTTAGAGACATTCGACTTAGTATGAAGTATATAGTGGTTGTCGAGTATTCAGGTGGAACTCGGTCCATATTTTTTTATTTATTTATTACCTTTAATTTTTTCTTAGGGGAGTACTGTTCATTTTATTTTTCATAAACTTGATTGATCTAGTCACTATTGGTTATAATTTTCTATACTTTTTATACATATATATTTAATCTAAATACAATAATATGTGTATATAACATACTAAAATCATGTTTGAACTGTATAGGTTTAGTGTATTTCTAAAATGGGAAATATAAAGAACCCGTTCATAAATCATATGTAGTGTCTCTCACGTATTACATTATAACTAGAACACTTTTTGATATATCATACTTAATATATTTCTTTATATCATGTGAATAGAAACATACGAATGGGTGAGATAATATGATTAGTATGGATAAAACGAGATATATCAATCATATCATAATCATGGTATATATTAATGTATTAAAAACATTTATAAATTATATGTTGCATATTAAATTCCATGATATCATGTCATGTGGTAAATCATATAAGTTCATAAAGATCTTACTTCTTGAAATCATTACGTGGGAAATGGAAGTGTCACATACATATAATCATAGAAGATAATTTCAATATTAGTAAACTCTCACTACAAAGATCATTATAGCAGATAAAGTTATTTAATGAAATTAGTTCACTCCTCGTTCCAGCCATGTGTTATTGATCTGGGATTACATCTCAATATAGCTCTGTAATACATAAATGAGAATATTTCATATTCCAGTCATATCTATCCCATGAGATATAAATCTTTATTCAATTCATTGAGGGATTTATAGATCCCACCCATCATATAATGAAATACATTCATATGTTTGGAATAAAAACATAAATCAATCTTCATATTAGAACCCATGAAATGATGTGTATTTCATAAACAACATTTAATAATAACATAACCAATGGAAGGGAAATGGGTTTCGTCGTTATAATTTCAACATAAGTATAAACCAACCAAATGAATAATAGGGATAATATCATTGAAAATATTCCAAAATAAAAAATAATTACCTACAATTTTTTTCTTAGATGGAAAATATTTTTCAGAAATCACCTAAAAATAATTCTTGAGGAAAATATCTTTTCTGCTTTGAAATCTTTTTCTTTTTCTAAAATTTCAAGTAATTTAAAAATAAAAAATGTTCATTGAAAACATTTCTATATTATTATATGGGATTAATTATGTATTTAAGGTGTTATTTAATCAAAAGAAATATATTCATTTCATATATTTAAAAAACAATCATTTCATACTTTTTCTAGAAAACTCACAAAGTGCCTCGTTAATAAAACAAAAAAATGATTCCATTCAATCCATTTTGTAAAAATAAAAACATTTGTAAAAATAAATTTATAATTTATAAAATAATAGTAAATTTTTTTTTGAATTATTTTTAATGAATGTAGACATTGAAGATAATTATTTATCACCAAAGACTTACGTATAAACATTCTCAAAGAATAATTTTATTATAGAATTAATCCTTAGCTTAGGACTGCCTTCCTTCATACATATTTGATAATACTATATACTGGAATAAATAATGTTATTATCTTACTCTAGAACTATATTCATATTTATGATATCATCTGTTATCATATTATCATCCTTTTGTTAGTAACAATTCATTATTACTCTTCTTTTCGGTGTTAATTAATTCATTTTTAAATGCATGATTTTTCGTATAAGTTCCAATTCTTATGTATTGGGTATATTTCAATACTATATAAAATTATATTAAGGTAATAAAGGTCATATTTATTCATTATATACATTTATATAATCATTATTCATTTTTTAATATGGAAAATGAATCATATCGCGTCCTGGAGACAATAGGTCATGCGTACACACGAGCAACGATATCATTCCATTAATTGTACATGGGTAAGGAAGAGGATGAAATATATTTTTTACAGAATAAATATCATGTTATAATTATTATTATATATATTTTTTTCCATCATTATACCCATGCAGGTAAAGTATTTATGAAAAGATGATTACACCACATCGTAGAGATAATAAGTTATATTTGCGCACATGTGGTAATTTCTTCTTTAATAGGATAGATAAAAAGTGGAAATTGGTTATTACATAATCATAATAACATAACATAATATATTTTATTCTGTATTTATTACTTTAGAATGGAAAAATCACATGGCGATGAAGTAGAATAAGAAATAATCTTGGATGAGTCGATAAAGATGGTTACTGCTTCATTAGTGAAGTACCCATACATATCCTCTTAGGGACACCAGGGGTGGTAATTTAAGAATACTAGAACTCTATAATGTGGGTAGGGATGTTTAGACGGTAACTATTTTGGGTATTACTAATCGTGAATGTAAAATTTGATTTTAGGAAGTGTGGGGTAGGTTCCGTTTTATAATTGAAGTGAGGCTCACTTTTGGAATCTCCAAAAATATAAATTTACAATATATTAAATCTCTATCCAAATACCTCAAATGAAAATATATTAAAAAAATAGATCATATAAGGTTTTTATATCATAGACAAATATATTTCATACATGTGTTGTTATTATTTTAAACCACCTAATTTATATTTACCCTTTATTAACCTGTTTTAATTTTAATAATGTTAACAATATTTTCGAATATTAACAGGATATAATGTTTACTTATCTGATGTCAATTAAATAATAAATTAAAATTTTAAAACATTTTATATCATATAATATTTTAATTATTTCTAAAATTTTTAATAATTTTTAAATGAATTAATAATTGTTTTTATAATATGCCATTAATATCAATTTTAAAACTACTAATTGTTTCAACATTTAAAAATATCAATATAACAAGTTAAAATCAAAAAATAAACAACTATATCCCTAAGAGGTAAATTTGATCTATAAAAATCATTTATAACATTAATTATCTCAAAATATATTTATTTTAATATTTTTATTAACTGTTAATCGGTATTTCCATTAATAAAATAATTTCTACATTAGTGTTGTGTAATTATTTATTATACTTATTTATTTACTAATAATTAAAAATAAAATGTCATGATGACAATAAACCTTCTATGAGTTAGTATAATATTTATAGTCTAATATACCATTTTGGAATCGTTATATTAAAAATGATATATTATTTAAAACATGAATGCAACTTCTGTTAATGTTTTTTAAATCAGGTTTTATAAAACCCATAATATTAACTATGTGACCCCGAAAGTTAGAAAAAAATAAAATAATCAAATAATGGTTATTATTTTAAAATTTTAATGTTGGATTCATTAATAACATATCTTTTTCACCAAGTTGGCACATTAAGGAAATTAATGACAAAGAAAATGACATTTTGTGACTTTATTTGATTTAAATATTATATATGTCATTTTCATGGACAAGTGTCAATTAAACAAATTAATTTATATCCTTCTGTATTAATGATCTTTTTTATTAATCCAATAAAATCATGGAAAGTCATAGGGTCATTTTATAGTCATTATAATTTTGTTTGAAACCTAAATTAATAAATTTACCCTTTACCATGGTAACAAAATTTACCAATGTTACAACTCATAATGAAAAAATAAAAAATGGACCTAGTTACTCAATTTTGAAATTGTGAATACAATTTTGGAAAAAATTTCAATATTCAAAACATAGAACTATCAAATTTTAATTTAATTAAAATTTTATAAAATGCTATGAAAAAAAATGGTTTTTTCCGAAAAATGTCCTAACACAAAAAGTGTAATTATAATAAACTTGTGCATACAATTCATTTATAAAATAATAATAAGAATATTTTATACCAAAATTAAATAATTAATATTTAGAACTAATCAAAAAAAAATTACAATATAAATAATTCAAAATTAAAATACTTTTTTCAATAAAAAGAAGTATTTTCACTATTCGATAAAAAATAAATGTTTTCTGAATAAATAATTTTACAATAATTTTGACATGATAAATTCAATAATTAAATCAATTTATTCAAATAATTTTTCTATATCTTCAAAAAAAAATAAGAATAAAAACTCATTTTTGAAGAAGTTGTATTTTTTAAGAATAAAGTAATTTTACTAAAAATGAGCGATTATTTACTAAGAGCATACCATGGCATTCATGTTGATTTAGACCTTAATTTTTATTTCAAAATTTAGTTATTATAATTTATTTCCACAAAATCTCAACTGTTATGGTATAATGGTAAATTTATACTAATAGTATCACACATTTCGTTTAAACTCATGGTTCTGTGCAATGTAAGAAATTCAAGAAATTAATTTATTTTAAAGAGAAATATTTATTAAAATATAGGGGAGTTACATTATACCCCACTTCAAATTCATTTCTCCCTAAACATTCCTCACATAGATACAAAAAAGGATGATTAATATGCCTTATTAAACCCTTAAGTTCCCACATTACTTCCTCGAATTGGTGGTTATGCTAACAAACTTAAACCAAGTGAGTGGTATTTTTTTAGAACATTCTCTATATTATCCCTAATATATATTGGTTATTATTCATAAGAAAAATATTGATCCAGTTGAATGACATATGAGTTTACTACCTGTGAAGAATCATGTTTGTACTTTCTTAGGAGAGATATTTGGAACATGTCCGGAACTTAAGAGAGATTCGGTGGAAGCACAAATCTATAATTTACCTTCAAAACATTATAAAGTATTTAAAAATGAATGATATAACTAGGTCTTATCATACACTTCATTCCATGTATCATCAGTCCCTTACAAGGTGATATTCATAGAAATACATTTTCACCCACATTAAACTCTAGTTCTTTTTATCGATTTTCATCATATTTTTTTGTGGAATCTAAGTTTCTCTTATATATTGTTTAATATATATAACCTTTTCAACCATATCCTCAACTAGATCAAACCCTATATCATTATATACCCAATTTCATCTCACCATGTTGTAGTTCTACACTGATTAATATAAACGGCTTTATAAGGATCCATCTGAATACTGGAGTGAGAGATATTGTTGTAGGAGAATTCTGCCATAGGTAGGTGTTGATACCAACCACCTTTGAAATACACAGAGAATGACATAAACATATATTATAGAGTTTTAATAATCATCTCATACTGATCATATATCTAAGGATGATATGAAGTGCTGAAACATAACTCTCTTAAAAGAGTTGGTTGACAACATCTCTAGAACTGTGAGGTAATCCTCAGATATCCATCAGATATAATATGCAGTGGTACTCCATGTAATATTAGAACTTCGGTAATATATATTATTATATCCTCATTGAGAGAAAAGTATTCACTAATAGAAATTAAGTGTGTGAACTTCAATATTTGATCACGAATAACCCATATAGAATTATGGCATATATATGTTTTTAGGAGTTTAAAGACAAAGTACATGGTGATGTTTTCCCACTTCCATTATAGTATTGGTAATGGTTATAACATACCCATATAGTTATATCTATCAACCATAACATGATGGAAAACCAAGCACTGAGAAATGTATTCTGTGATATCTTAATTTATAACATCCAACTAGAAATACACCTTCAGATCCCTATACATCTTTGTGATTCCATGTTCAATAGAGAATCATGAACTATGAGACTCATTAAATTTATCCTACTTTAATCCAATTATGGGAGGATTATGAATAGGGTTCATCAACCTTATTATTCCCTCAAAATCATTGTTTAACTAGGTAACATTTCTCACCATCTTTTGTAGCTTCACATCTTCCTTCTACTCCTCCTTAATCTTCGTTTTATATAAGGTTGAAAATTCATTAGAGAAAGATAATATTTCTCTCCTTCACTAATTATATCCAGATCCATCCATTTAAAATCAATAAATAATGGATATTTTTGGATCCTCGTCATAGATAGGCTATCATGGTGATTTCAAATGAAATAATCTTCCACCATATTTTCCTTCATATGGTGGTAATTTATTATGACTTTCTAATCGTTAATCAACTCTATCCATATCCTTTGGTGCACATTCAAATCATTTTGAGTGAAAATATACATTAATCATTTATAATCAGTACATATATCTCACCTTTATCCATAAAGATGATTCCTACAAATCTTTAATCTGAATATTACTACAGATAACTCTAAATCACGAGTTGGGTAATTTCTCTCATGGATATTCAATTTTTATGTGGCATAATCAATCACCACATCATTTCTCATGAGGACACATCCCATCACCTTCTTGGAAGCATAACTATAGATCAAAAACCATTCTCCAATACAAGGTATTGTGAGAACAGGTGCACTAACTAACCTTATTTTCAACTCCATAAAATTATATTCACATTATTCCATCTGTATGAACATAAATCCTTTAAAAGTATACTTGTTGAGAGGATTATATAATCATGACAAATCCTTCTCAAAACATCGATAATACTCGTCCAATACTAATAAACATTACATGTTAGTTACTTTATTTTTCTATGCTAATGTTCAATAACATCAATATTTTTTGGATCCATATATATCCCATATCTTGAGATTATGTGTCCCAAAAATGTAAATTTCTGATGAAAAAAATCATCATTAGTAAATTTTTCAAAAATATTCATTATTTTCAAGATCTTCAATACAATCCTAATGTTATATTCACATTCTTAATTTACCTTATAGTATATAATAATATCATCTATAAATACTACCAAAGAATGATAAAGATTGTATCTAGAGACTGTATTCATTATATCTATGAAGATACTATGAGAATTAGTAAGACAAAAAGGCATTACTATAAATTCATAGTTTTCATAACTTGTACAGAATATCATCTTGGGTATATCCTTCTTATTAAAACGTAAATGATGATATCTATAATGAAGAATGATCATTGAAAAGTGTTGAGGTCTATGAAGTTGGTCAAATATGTCATCAATACAGGGGAGGTGATATTTTTCATGAAGTGATATTGTTAGGTTCTTGATAATCAACGCATAGTCTCATTGTTCCATATTTCTTATTAATAAATAGAAAAATAAAACACAATGGTGAAAAACTAGGGAATATGAATCCCTTGTGAAAAATCTCTTGGAATTACTCCTTCAATTTCTACAAATCAATTAGAGAAATTCTATAAGGAGTCATGGAAATAATCATAGAACCTGGAATGAGTTCGATTGAAAACTCAACATAATGATTTGGTGGAATCCATATAAATTCATATAAAAATACATTAAAAAAATCATGTACAATAGGTGTATCCTTAATGGTGAGTTTATCCCCATAATCTGGGAGAGATAACCTTAAATTATATGAATTAAGACCCACAAGATTGAAGTAATTTCCATTGATAGATCATATTTATCCATCTATAAGTATATGAACATATATTCATTCATAACATGAAATGTTACTTCCCTTCTTCAACAATTGATATGAGATCCATATAGAGAAATCTATTCCATGCCATTAATCACATCAAATTCAACTAATGGAAGGATCACATGATTTGTAGGAAGCATATTCCCAAAAACTTCAGCTATAGAAGAATCCTAAACATCTAATGTAACTATTGATCAATAATGAGTTATCATAGCTGACTCAACATATGATGGTTGAGGTAAAACATCGATACCAATAGAAGATTATTTATAAATAAAAGAGTTTGTGGATCCCAAATAAAATAAAAAATTAGCTACTTTAGAGTGGATGGTTACTGTATCTTTCAGAACATCATTTTCATACTATAAATATCAAGTAGTGATCGTAAGTGATTTTAATTTTAATTTTACTTTAAGAGGATACTTATGTCGATCATCATCAATAACCCTTAGAATAGTGAATTGGTTATAATAATTCCCATTTTCCATACACTTGTTACATTGAAGTGTGGTATGATCATTCTGCGTAGCCTTTTGTCTCTTTGAATATCTAGTAATCTTTTTTCCATCACTTTAGTAGTAAATTTCCTAATGATATTCTTTAATAGACATAAAACAATAATAGTCCCCATAAGAAATATACCCCCATGTTGTTTTCCACACAATGAGAATAAAGTAAATCTCATTTTATTTTCCTTATGATTATTAAATTTTCCCTTGAATTCAAATTTCTTAATTTTATAAATCCCTTAAGATTTATGGGTGACTCAAATCTCCATCTCAACCCCGAGATCACATTGAACGATTTACACATAGATACTGACGTTTCTTATGGATAATTCCCTTTGATGACATGGTTTTAATCCATTGATGAATTGATCAATCATACTCTCGGGTTGAATAATAAATCTAGAAGCACACCATGAAATCCTTGTACAGTTTACATCATAGGTACCATAATATTCATCATGACTTTACATAACCTCAAGGAACTCCTCCACCATCTTCATACAAAGAATATAATGAAATTAATTATTGAAAAATATGTTCTTTAACTCATCCAATTCCATAGATAAAATTTCATCTCACATCCTCATAATGTTGATAAGATTTAAACATTTAACTATTTCACCTTCCAATAGATAGACTTGCAAGATTAATTTATCATGTTATGAACATTGGATAACCAATTTTTTTTAGTTTGAAAAATCCATTTTTATCCACTAGTGGATCAGAAGACCCACTAAAAGAAGCTAGATGTTGTCTTATAAAGGACTCAATATAATGTAGCTCTATACATTACTAATTTTGATGTACAATATGATTCATAGTTTTAGAATATTCATTGGGTATTAAAAGAGTATTTTTCATTCAAGATCTTATAACATTCTATTCCTCTGGAAGAAAATTTTTCCCTTTCCCTTTGCATTTAGTTTTTACATAGTTTCTTCAGGTTCCATTGATTGGATAAAACTAAAAAATATATTTTGAGAACCACTAATCAAAATGGGAACACAAATTAATTATGGCAACGTACTTATAAAATTAAAATCTATAACACCTTCATTTTAATTCGTAGGTTATTCATGATAGTTACCAAAACACTTAGATTGTATCCTATATATAGACTTATCCATATGGTTCTTTATAAGGTTTTCTAATTCTTGTTTCTAAAGTATAAAAAAACCTTTCTAAGATAGCAACTAAAATGGGCCATGATTTTCATACATAGATATAACATCTAAATAGAAGAATATTCATTCAAAAACATAGAAAACCCACACTAATATATTATAGGTTTACTGTATTTGGAAACTATTAACCATAAAAAACTACTCCATAAAAAAGCATCATCATATAATGTTTATTCCATCATAACCAGAACCTATTTTGACACATCTTACTTAATACCTTTATTCATACCATGGGAAAAGAAACATACGAAAGGGTGATCTTAGATTCCTAGAAAGGTTAAATATGTGATATATAAATCATATCATAATCACGGGTCAAAATAATATAAGAGAAACATTTGAATATTATATCCTTCATATCAAACATCATGATATCATGCCATGTGATATATCATAGAAGTTTATAAAGAATATATATCTTATGATAACAATATTAGAATTGAAATATTGTTATACACATAAGAAAAAAAATAAATTCAATATTAGCCAATTATAACATTCAAGACCATCATATTGTAGAAAGACCATTACTAAACTGGTTTCACTCCCTATTCCAACCATGTGTAAGTAAACTGGGTTCACTTCCCCTTCCAACCTTGTATTACTAAACAAATATGATTTCTCATTCTAGTCCTATCAATATCATCAGATATAAATCCTTATGCATCGTATTGGATGGATATATAGGTCTCATCCATCAAATAATGAAAACAATACATATATGTTCCATAAGAGCATAAATCATTTATCATATCAATCCCCATTAAAAAAATGGGTTTCCTAAAAATTATTCAGTCATAACATAACCAATGTAAATGAAATGGTTTTCATATTTATCATTCCAGAATAGACATAATCCATCCATAATAATTATATAGACATTATAAATTAAAAATATACCCATTAAAACATAAGTAACATCAAATAATTTTATATTATATGGAAAAAAATTTATATATATCAATTGATAATAATGATTGATGAAAATAAATTTTCTTCTTTAAAAATATTTTCTTTTCTAAAAATGCCACACAATTTAAAAGTATAGAATTTTCATTTAAAAAAATATTGTAATCATGAAAGGTATGATTTAGGGAGTGGAATTGTAATTAAAGAGTAAAAAATATATACATTCATCATATGTTAAAAACATTCTTTTGATACTTTTTCTTTAAAGTGACAAAATACATTGTTAAGAAAATAAAAATAAGTTTCTTTACTAAATGAATAGTGAAAAGTTAGAAAAATTTAAAAAATAATAATAAAATTAATTAAGAGTAGTAAAAATATTTTGGAAAACATTTTTAAGAATCATTGAAATGTAAGATATGATTTTCTCAGAAGATACATATGTATAAACAATCTTAGAAAATAATGGGATTGTGAAATTAACCCATACCTTAGATCTAATTTAATTCATAAATATTTTAAGGACCACTATAATGGATTAAATAATATTATTATATTACTAAAGAACCATATTCATATTTATTATATCATATATGATCATATGATCCCCATTTTTTTAATAATATTTCATTATTACTCTCCTTTCAGTTGTGAAGTACTTTATTTTTTTATGCATGTTTCATCATATATGTCCCCGTTATTGTGCATAAAAAATAGTTCCATCATTTATATAATGATATTAAAGTTATATATATCATATTTATTCATTATATACATTTATATAATCATTCTTTAATGGTGAATATGTAAATTGAATCACATCATTTCGTGGAGACGGTAGGTCGTATGCACGCATGAGTGATTGAATCATTCCCTTGATAGAAATTTTTTAAAGGAAGGGGGTGGTATATATTTTCTCTTAGAATAAATATAATGTATTAATTATTATATATATCTATTACATACATATTTATACTCTCTAGGTAATGTAGTTATGAAAAATATATTACAACACGATGTGGAGATATTAAGTCGTATGTGCAATTGCATGGTACATTAATTATTTGTAGGATAGATAAAAGGTGGAATATATTTGGTCCATATTCATAATAAAATATAACCATATATGTGAAACTATATTTATTACATTATAATGGAAAAAATACTTTATTATGAAGTAGAAGATGAAATAATCTCAGATTAAAAAAAGATGATTACCTCTTCCATAATGAACTACCCTTAAATCTCATCTTAGGGACACTAGGGATAGAATTTGGAGAATAAAACTTCCTATATACTATGTATAGGGAAGTTTATAAGGAAAATAGGTAGTTTATGGTCTGCCTTTAAGTCTCAATGTGTCATGAAGAAGTGAGGGATGATGTTCCCTTCTATAATTGATCTGAGGGGTACTTTTGGAATCTCCAAAAATATTAATTTATAATATATTTAATATCAATTCATATACCTCAAAAAGGTCATGTCTATTAATATAATATGATATAATATTTTAATTTTATAAATAAGTAAATTTTATTCTAGTTTGGGTATTATTTTAAAATATATCATTTTGATTTCCCTTAATTAACCTATTTTAATTTTAACTAAGGTAAAAAAAATTCAATATTAAATGGTTGTAATTTTTAGTCATGTGATTTAAATTAAATCATAAACGTAAAATTTATATCATTTTAGATAATATATTTTTTTATTCATAAGTATTTTTTACTATTTTTAAATAATTTAATAAAATATTATTTATCAAAAATGTCATTAAAGTTAATTTTTGAAGAGTTCATTATTTTGATATTTAAAAATATCATTATAAAAATGTATCTTCAAAAAAATATTTTATTATATATATACGAGGTAAAGGTAATAAAAAATTCATTTATCAACTTAATTATCTCATTTTATATTTATTTAAAAAAATTACAAACATTTGTTCGATATTTCCATTAGAAAATAATTACAGCATTGGTGTTGTGTACATATTAAATATTGGAATTTCTTTAATAAAAGTTTAAAATAAAATAAAATGATGAAGATAAATTTTATATATTTTAGAATATTATTTATAGTTGAACATAAATTTTGGGTATCCTTATATGAAAAGTGTAATATTATTTAAAACATGAATGTGTCTTCTTTAAATCATTATTAAATATGATTTTATAAATAATATAATCTCATATAAGAGACCCAAAATGTCAAAAATATATTAGTACTAGCAAAAAGATTCTATTAACATAAATATTTTTGTTATATTCGTTCATAACATATTTTTTTTAATATATGGGCATATAAGAGAAATTAAAGTAAAATAAAATGGCAATTTATGACATTCTATTATTTAAGTATCCTGAAAGTAATGTTCCTAGAATGATGTATATTAAATGAATTGATTTCATTACTTAAGTGTTATAAGTCCTATTTTATTCATATAATAAAAAATGGCATCTGTTAGGGTCATTTCAAAATCAATATAATTTTATATTTAAAAAAATTTATAAAATTTACCCTTTACCATGGTATCAAAATTTACCAAGGTTACTATTCATATTAGAAAAAAAAGAAAAGATAACTGTGTAATAAATTTTGAAAATATGAGTCCAAATTTATCATCCATTTTTTATATACTAAATATATAAATTTTGGAATTAATTTTAAATTAAAATCAGTATAACCTCATTAAAAATAGTTTTCAGAAAAAATGTCCAAAAACATAAAAAAATTATATTAATTTTTTTTGTAAATTAATTTAAATGAAATTTTTTATATTATTTTAAAAAAAAATAACAACTTAATATTTAAAACAAATTGAATACATTATTTTTCACTGTAAATACATTAAAATAAAAATAAATTTGTTAATAAAAATCAGTATATTAACTATTCCTAAAAAATAAATATTTCCATAAAAAAATTAATTTTAAGATAATATGAGAATGATGAATTTGAAAATTAAATTAATATCATCTAATTAATTTTTGATAACTTTGAAAAAACAATAAAACTAAATTTTGAACATAAGGTATTTTTAAAGAATAAAGTGATGTTACTAAAATTGTGTGATTATTTTATTACCACATAATAATTCATTTATATTGAGTTAGAAAATTATTTTTATTTAATAAATTTGTTATTAATATTTATTCCCCTGAAATTTAAATGGATATATTATAACAGTGATTTTATACAAAAAGTGTCTCACGATTATTTTAAACTCACGCTTGTGTGCAATGAAAGTTATTGAAGATGTAAAATTATTTTAAAAATGAATAATTTTTAAAAATATTGGGGTTCTTTATTGGTGGTGTCCTTGTGAGTATATCTCACTCCTTTCATGGGTTACCTTTGTTAACAAAAAATACTTCATGATCGCAGGTATGTATTAAGGGAAGCTTCTCACTTCGGATGCTTGATTTACTTTACTAGGATGGAGTATAGGGGCTAGGGACTATGCCTATTCTTGTGATTAGAGTAGTATCACTTTTATTAATTTTTTTTACTTCTTAAAGAATTTGATATAGGTATGTACCCCATATCACTCTAGGTACTAATTTGTTATAGTTACATGATATCACATTCATCATCTTTTGGTATCTATTTATTTTTCAGATTCAACATGTTGTTTTTTATCTTGGCTAATTTATTATTGGTATTTCAACAACTTTTTATCTATTACTAAATATTCTTCTATTTCTTATTTATTATTTACCACTATCTTCCAATCTAATTTTTGAGTTCCTAGTTTCCCCACTAACAAACATTTTTTCATTCCTACTGGTTAGTATCCTATTGTGTATGAGGAGGCACACTTTTGGTTTTGTGTCCCACCATCTTGGGGCACCGCTAAATGGCATCCATGGTGGGACGCTACAGAAATTATACAATAGTATTTCATATTTTGACTTATCCATAGGTTTTTTAATAAATTTATCTAATCGTAATCCCCAGAAATAATTAGACCTTACTCTAATAACAGCTATATCTACCACATCCTTTTACAAATACTATTCCAAGATATTTAAGACAAACATCAAAAACGTATTACCCAAAGATCATAATTCCTAATGTCTTTTCATAACATGGTTCATAATATAAGGCCCCGTCCTTAAACCTTACTTAATATTGAATTAAATGAATAATTCACGTTGAGGATCTTTTCAGGTTTAGAGTTTTAGATAATTAGAACATAACTATTACATCTCAAAAGATTACAAAGTAGTCACTTCTACTAAGTTTCCATAATAAAAAAACTCTTAAAAGAAACATGTATAGTTCCATGTTTTATATAGCATGAAATTCCTTTGATCCCATCCTTGACCTTATTCCACATTAAGTCCTGTGAAAAACATTTCAAAAAAACCTGGGGTGAGCATAAAAAGCTCAGTAAGGGATTCACAAAGAATGAAAACTCTCATTTTTTCAAACATCAAGTAAACCATGTATACTCTATCAAAGTAATACCTTTACCTTCATGAAGTAGTAAAAACTATTTACTGAATAAAGTATCATTACATACCTTTTTGTAACCAAAGGATTACCATAAAACCCATATAAAGAACACATAACATATATAAAGGTAACTTGGGACATAAATATACTTAAGTGGAATAACCATACGATCGACTTCCACACATATCACTTAATGGAATAGCCATACGGCCAATTTCCATACATACTTAATGGAATAGCCATACGGCCGACTTCAATACCCAATGCATTGGAGGTTATAACGTAACCACCCGTCCTGGTATTCACAGCACCACTCGTCATATGGTTTATAACGTAACCACCCGTTAAAATTTCCAAGTACCAATATATAATCATAAAACATAAAACCAATATAAAGGAATGATAACATTTCCACATTTTAATCACAATATATCATAAATATATTGAAATAATAGAATCCTTTATCAAAACCATTTTCAATACCAAAATACATAAAAGGGTATATGGTATTTATTTTATTTTAAAAACATTACGGCTTGTTGAGGAAGCCAATGACCAAATAATACTCGCGGTGGTGGAAAAAGTCGTTGTCACCGCGTTCGTTAAAAAAAAATTCCTTTTTTTCATTTTGTAAAACGCTTCATAGAAAAAGATTCCTTTTGTATAAAAGTAAAAGTAAAAGGGGTTTATACACCGTATAAAATAAAGTTGTGTATAAAACGAAATATGCCTCAATGAAAGGAGATTGGGACGAAGTCCCTTACCTCAGGTCCAACTTGACTCGACCGATCTTTAACGTCCTGAAAAATAAAAATGAGTTAATTTATACTTGCTTAAGAAGCTTTTTAAAGTTCATTATTCCTTTTATATCACTTATTGACATGTTATAAACATTATGTAACCATTTACGTTAATAATGTTTGTTTTGTCAATATTTGGTTCTTAAGTCGAAAGTGGACTTCTTACAATTACATGTTGTTTGTGTGGTCAAAGGTTATTTATATCCAGAATGACATTCCTGATTTGGATATCATATATATCATATATATCCAGCATATACATGTATTTATAAAATTACATAATCATTTAGAGGTAAGAAATAAAATGCACCGTTCATGGAGACGGTAAGCTGTACGTACGCATGAACGCTACATTCATTTCTATTTCATATTTTATAGAGTGGAATCATAATGATATAAGACTATATTATAATTCCAGTATAATAACATATATAATATCATTAACTTTATCCTTTACACATCCCACATATGGTATTAACGAATCAAATCACTTTCAGGGGGCGGTAGTCCGCACTTCCTAAAATGAAGATATCGTGTTTACCCATAATGGAAAAAATAATGGTATGCCATAAATGAAAAATAAAGAAGCTTAAGGAAAGAATAAACATATTATATATCATATATAAAAATAGTGACATCATAATGGCCACCTTTGAAAGTGTTAAATGAGTATTGAACAATCATCGTTTCGGGAGGCAGAATTTCGCCATCCACGGAAACTGTATGATCTTTAACCATTTGATGTAGTTGTGTGAGAGTGTAGCTCGAATAAATCTTATAAAAACATACTAGTATATTTAAGATACTGGTTTTGTTACAAAAGAAGTAAATAAAAAGAGTTTAGGGGGTTGGAGAAGCAAAATAAAACAAATGAACAAGAGAGAATGAATTACCTTTAAAAGTGTAACTCCTTTTGATTTGAGCCAAAAGGCTTCATTTGAAAGGATTCTGAACAAAGGGAATACTCTAGGATGAGGATAGGGATGTGGAGAGAGTAAATGGGTAGGGGATGGCCGAGCCAAAGGCTTGAGGAGTGTTTGAAATGAGGTAGAGGTGGGGGCCTTTTATAAGAGGAGAGGAGGGGCACTTTTGGAATGTAAAGAAATATTACTTTATTTGAAAATGTTCTTCGGTTTTAAAAAGTCCCACAAGGATATAATTCTTGGATACGGTGAAAAGGCTTATAAATATTCTCATACAATAGGTTTTGGACATGTGTAGGTTTTAGATATTACATTATCTTTCTATTTTATTTAAATCGTTAAATAATGAAGTCATCGCTGCATCATAATGATGTCAAAAATAATTTATTATATTTAACGTCTAAAAATTATAAAAAAATACTATGTTGTAGGAAATCTTTTTATCTTTCCAATTAATATTTATAATCAAATATATGATCTTTATAACACTATGTAAAAATTGTTTTCGTAAAACATATTATGTTTGTGTCATTTTTACCTTTATTTAAAAAAAGGCATTAAAGTCATTATCTCACCCAAGTGGCTCCATGGGGTCCCCTAAATCGACCCATGGGTTGTATTGGTCGGCCATGACACAAACAATAGGGTTAGGACATGTGTCAAGCTCAACTCATTTTATTAAAGAATTATTTTTACCTTAAACTACACTAATTACCTCTAATCACGATTAAAAACTTAATAAGTTACTATTCACCAAAAAATTATTTTAGTCTCATTGAACCACATTTTACTTCTTAATGACAACCATGTATGTTGGATTTTTGAAAATCAAAACAGAATGATTGCAAAATTTCATTTAAACGGAAAATCAGTTTTTATAAGTATCACTTAGTGGTTTCACTATTCATCAAAAATTGAAGTTTTTCAGAAAATTACCAAAAATTCATCCTAAGCTATTTTTGATATTACGAATTAAAAAATGAAGTCTATTTTATGAAATTCAAAACATATAAGTCACATTAATTAATTTAATAATTATTTCCCGCTGTCAGAGCAAATAGCGTGTTTTTATGAAACAATAAGTATCAAAAGATTGACACTAGTTTAAGTCCGATTTCAAAGTGAAATTAATTCCAACGACCACTATTGGATTTAATGGTAAAAATATTTTCTAATTTCACTTTAAAACCAATTCAACTGATAATCTAATCATATAAATAAATTAGATTAAAAAGTGGTTTTGAATTAAAATACAACATTTTACACTATTCATTAAAAAAAAGAACTTTATCGGAAATATACCAAAAATTTACACAAAGTAAATTTTGATTAACCGATTCTAAATAAGAGTTATTTTTGGTCCAATAGAATTTACAAGATTGATCAAAACTATATTTAATGACGGTTCACCGTCAAAAGGTGATAAGTGAACCCGTAGTGAAAATTAGGGTATAAATGCCTAAAATTGAACTCTTTCCGCATTTTAAGCCTTTTTCTTTTATTGGGTAAATGTAAAAACACTTAAAAACATATATAATCATATTTTAGTTATTTCTATCCATTCCCTCCAGTACAATGACTACTTGTTAACTAACATTTAAAATAATATTATTTTATTACTTGTGTGCAACGTAAGTTTTCAAAGAAACTCATCGTTGCGTATAGAGTACACTATCCAACGTAGAAAACCCTTTTAATTAAAATTAATATTTAATCCGTAAATATTAATAAATATGAAAATTCTTTATTCTTTAATTACCTGGGATGTTACATCCTTCCCCCCTTTTGGGAATTGAGTCCTCGCAATTTTATTTACTTATCAAAATAATTGGGGGTATTTATCCCTCATAGTATTTTCAGATTCCCACGTTGCCTCTACAATCACATGGTTTTTCCACAAAACCTTTACCTGATGAATCACTTTATTCCATAACACCTGCTCCCTGTAGTCAAGAATCTGGACTGGTTGTTCTTCATAAGATAGGTTCTCTTCCATCTGAACTACCTCTGGACTCAAAACATGAGATGGATCTGGCATATACTTTCTTAACATCGAAACGTGAAAAACATTGTGTACCTGAGATAAACTCGGGGGTAAAGCCACCCGGTATGCAACTGATCCAACTCTCTCCAGAATTTCTCATGGTCCAATAAACCTTGGAATCAGCTTTCCTTTCTTACCAAATCTCATCACACTTTTCTAAGGAGAAACCTTGAGAAAAACATGATCACCTACCTCGAAAGATAGATCCTTCCTCCGGTTATCCGCATAACTCTTCTGTCTGCTCTGAGTTGTTCTCATGTGCTTCTGAATCAACTGAACTTTTTCTGCCATCTCTTCTACCAATTCTGGTCCCATCAACTTCCTTTCACCCACTTCATCCTAGAATGCTGGAGTTCGACACTGCTTCCCATATAATGCCTAAAATGGTTCCATCTGTATACTGGAATGAAAACTGTTATTATAAGAAAAATCAACCAAAGAAAGATGTTGGTCCCAACTTCCCTGATAATCCATCGAACAAGCTCGTAGCATATCCTCCAAGGTCTGAATTGTTCGTTCTGACTGCCCATCTGATTGAGGATGAAAAGTTGTACTAAAATTTAATTCAGTACCCAATGACTTCTGAAGGCCTTTCCAAAAGTTAGAAGTGAACCTGGGATCACGATCAGATACAATGGAGAGAGGAACTCCATGTAACCTGACTACCTCTTTAAGATACAAACGGGAAAGTTGATCTAGGGAAAAATTATCTCGTATAGCAAGGAAATTAGAAGACTTGGTCAAGCGATCAACAATAACCCAGATTGCATTATTACCTCGAGATGTCTTCAGTAATCCCACAACAAAGTCCATAGATATATTCTCCCATTTCCACTCTGGCACTGGTAAAGGCTGAAGCATCCCTTTTGGTAACTACCTCTCTGCTTTAACCTATTGACATGTCAAACACTACACAGTAAAATCAGCAATATCTCTTTTCATTCCATCCCACCAGTAATACTCCCGTAGATCTCTATACATCTTAGTACTGCCAGGATGAACTGAAAACGGAGAACTATGAGCTTCACATAACAACTCATTCTTCAATTTTGAATCACAAGGTACACACAATCTCTTCCCAAATCTCAAAACACAATCATTATCAATGTTGAAATCAGGCAACTTACCTTTCTGAACTAGATCTACCTTTTTCTGCAACTCACTGTCTCACTTCTATGCTTGCTTGATTCTGTCTGATAGAGAATATTTCACTGATACCAGAAACAAAATAGAAGAACATCCTATACCAACAACTTCTATTCCAAAGTTCATCATATCTTTAACAAAAGGATCACATTCCAAACGCAACATTACTAATGAAGCATTACTTTTTCGACTCAAAGCATAAGCCACTTTATTTGCTTTTCCCAGATGGTAATGAATTGTACAATCATAATCCTTGATCAATTCCAGCCATCTCCTCTGTCTCATGTTCAATTCTTTCTGAGTGAATATATACTTTAAACTTTTGTGATCAGTACATATTTCACACTTTACTCCATACAAATGATGCCTCCAAATTTTTAAAATCAAAGACAATAGCAGCTAATTCCAAATCATGTGTAGGTTAATTTACCTCATGAGTTTTTCAACTATCGTGAAGCATAAGAAATTACCTGATCATTCTGCATATGGACACAACCAATTCCCTTCAACGAATCATCACTGTATATAACAAACTCACCATTCCTGGAAGGAAGTGCCAAAACTGGAGCATTCACCAATCTTCTCTTCAACTCCTGAAAACAATCATCACATTCTTTTGTCCAGATGAACTTAACACCCTTACGAGTTAGCTTAGTCATTGGACTAGATAACCGTGAAAACTTTTCAACAAAACTTCAGTAGTAACCTGCCATACCAAGAAAACTACGGATCTCGGTTACATTTGTGGGTCTTGGCCATTTTTCAACAACTTTTGTTTTAATAGGATCAAAAGTTATGCCATCTTTTGAAACAATGTGACCTAGGAAAGAAATTTGTTGTAACCAAAACTCACACTTTCTGAATTTTCCATATAGTTTCTTTTCTTTTAAGGTTTGCAAGATAAACCTTAAATGACTTTCATGCTCCTCTTTACTTTTAGAAAACACCATAATATCTTCAGTAAACACAACCCCGATTTATCACTTGAGTCAACTGAGCCATCACTGCAACAAACTGTTTAGTTCTGATTCTGACCATCTCAGGATGCCGATTTAGAAGTTCATTTCCATCTGTATACATTCCTAGCACAACTTCCTTGTTTCCTCTTTGAAAAACCATTCTGAACACTGAAATATCTTAGGCGAAGCAACATGGTAATCCATAAATGCTATATCATTTCAATCATATTATAATTTAACACTTTTCTAACTCCTAAAGTTGTCTAAACCGACCTCTGATACCAACTATAATGCCCCGACCATAAACCTTACTTAATATTGAATTAAATGAATAATTCACATTGAGGATCTTTTCAGGTTTAGAGTTTTAGAGAATTAGAACAAAACTATTACATCTCAAAAGATTACAAAGTAGTCACTTCTACTATGTTTCCATAATAAAAAAAACTCTTAAAATAAACATGTCTAGTTCCATATTTTATATAGCATGAAATTCCCTTGATCCCATCCTTGACCTTATTCCACATTAAGTCCTGTGAAAAACATTTAAAAAAACTTGGGGTGAGCATAAAAAGCTCAGTAAGGGATACACAAAGAATGAAAACTGTTAGTTTTTCAAACATCAAGTAAACCATGTATACTCTATCAAAGTAATACCTTCACCTTCATGAAGTAGTAAAAACTATTTACTGAATAAAGAATCATTACTTACCTTTTTGTAACCAAAGGATTACCATAAAACCAATATAAAGAACACATAACATATATAAAGGTAACTTGGGACATAAACATACTTATGCGGAATAACCATACGATCGACTTCCACACATATCACTTAATGGAATAGCCACACAGCCAATTTACATACATACTTAATGGAATAGCCATACGGCCGACTTCCATACCCAATGAATTGGAGGTTATAACGTAACCACCCATTCTGGTATTCACTGAACCACCCGTCATATGGTTTATAACGTAACCACCCGTTAAAATGTCCAAGTTCCAATATAAAATCATAAAACATAAAACCAATATAAAGGAATGATAACATTTCCACATTTCAATCACAATATATCATAAATATATTGACATAATAGAATCCTTTATCAAAACCATTTTCAATACCAAAATACATAAAACAGTATATGGTATTTATTTTATTTTAAAAACATTACGGCTTGTTGAGGAAGCCAAAGACCAAATAATACTCGCGGCGGCGGAAAAAGTCGTTGTCACCGCGTACGTTAAAAAAACATTCTTTTTTGTCGTTTAGTAAAACGCTTCATAGAAAAAGATTCCTTTTGTATAAAAGTAAACATAAAAGGGGTTTATACACCGTATAAAATAAAGTTGTGTATAAAATGAAATATGCCTCAATGAAAGGAGATTGAGACGAAGTCCCTTACCTCAGGTCTGACTTGACTCGATCGTTCTTTAACATCCTGAATAATAAACATGAGTTAATTTATACTTTCTTAAGAATCCTTTTACAGTTCATTATTCATTTTATATCACTTATTTCCATGTTATAAACATTATTTAACCATTTAAGTTAATAATGTTTGTTTTGTCAATATTTGGTTCTTAAGTCGAAAGTGGACTTCTTACAATTACATGTCGTTTGTGTGGTCAAAGGTTCTATATATCCAGATTGAAATTCCTGATTTGGATATCATATATATCATATATATCCAGAATATACATGTATTTATAAAATTACATAATCATTTAGAGGTAAGAAATGAAATACACCGTTCATGGAGACGGTAAGCCGTACGTACGCATGAACGCTACTTTCATTTCTATTTCGTATTTTATAGGATGGAATCATAATGATATTAGAGTATATTATAATTACAGTATAATAAAATATATAATATCATTAACTTTATCCTTTACACATCCCACATATGGTATTAACGAATCAAATAACTTTCAGGGGCGGTAGTCCGCACTTCCTAAAATGAAGATATCGTGTTTACCCATAATGGAAACAATAATGGTATGCCATAAATGAAAAATACAGAAGCTTAAGGAAAGAATAAACATATTATATATCATATATAAAAATAGTGACATCATAATGGCCACCTTTGAAGGTGTTAAATGAGTATTGAACAATCATCGTTTCGGGAGGCAGAATTTCGCCATCCACGGAAACCGTATGTTCTTTAGCCATTTGATGTAGTTGTGTGAGAGTGTAGCTCGAATAAATTTTATAAAAACATCATAGTATATTGAAGATACTGGTTTTGTTACAAAAGAAGTAAATAAAAAGAGTTTATGGGGTTGGAGAAGCAAAATAAAACAAATGAACAAGAGAGAATGAATTACCTTTAAAAGTGTAACTCCTTTTGATTTGAGCCTAAAGGCTTCCTTTGAAAGGATTATGCCCAAAGGGAATCCTCTAGGATGAGGAGAGGGATGTGGAGAGAGTAAATGGTAAGGGTATGGCCGAGGGAAAGGCTTGAGGAGTGTGTGAAATGAGGTAGAGGTGGGGACCTTTTATAAGAGGAGAGGAGGGGCACTTTTGGAAAGTAAAGAAATATTACTTTATTTGAAAATGTGTTTCGGTTTTAAAAAGTCCCACATTGATATAATTAGTGGATAAGGTTATAAGGCTTCAAAATATTCCCATCCAATAGGTTTTGGACATGTGTGGGTTTTATATATTACATTATCATTCCATTTTATTTAAATCGTTAAATAATGAAGTCATCGCTGCATCATAATGATGTCATAAATAATTTATTTTATTTAAAGTCTAAAAATTATAAAAAAATTACTATGATGTAGGAAATTTATTTATCTTTCCAATGAATATTTATAATAAAAAATATGATCTTTATAACCCCATGTAAAAATTGTTTTCGTAAAACATATTATGTTTGTGTCATTTTTACTTTTATTTTAAAAAAAGGCATTAAAGTCATTATCTCACCCAAGTGGCTCCATGGGGTCCCCTAAATCGACCTATGGGTTGTCTTGGCCGGCCATGACACAAAAAATAGTGTTAGGACATGTTTCAAGCTCAAATCATTTTATTAAAGCATTATTTTTACCTTAAACTACACTAATTACCTCTAATCGCGATTAAAAACTTAATAAGTTACTATTCACGAATAAATTATTTTTATCACATTGAACCAAATTTATCTTCTTAATGACAACCATGTATGTTGGATTTTTGAAAATCAAAACACAATTATTGCAAAATTTCATTTAAACGGAGAATCAGTTTTTATAAGTACCACTTAGTGGTTTCACTATTCATCAAAAATTGAAGTTTTTCAGAAAATTACCAAAAATTCACCCTAAGCTATATTTGATATTACGAATTCAAAAATGAAGTCTATTTTACGAAATTCAAAACATATAAGCCAAATTAATTAATTTAATAAATAATTCCCGCTGTCAGAGCAAATAGCATGTTTTTATGAAACAATAAGTATCAAAAGATTGACACTAGTTTAAGTCTGATTTCAAAGTGAAATTAATTCCAACGACCACTATTGGATTTAATGGTAAAAATATTTTCTAATTTCACTTTAAAACCAATTAAAAATATAATCTAACCATATAAATAAATTAGATTAAAAAGAGGTTTTGAATTAAAATACAACATTTTACACTATTCATTAAAAAAAAGTACTTTATCAGAAATATACCAAAAATTTACACAAAGTAAATTTTGATGTCCCGATTCTAAAGAAGAGTTATTTTTGGTCCAATAGAATTTATAAGATTGATCAAAACTATATTTAATGACGGTTCGCCGTCAAAAGGTGATAAGTGAACCCTTAGTGAAAATTAGGGTATAAATGCCTAAAAATGAACTCTTTCCGTATTTTAAGCCTTTATCTTTTATTGGGTAAATTTAAAAACATTTAAAAACATATATAATCATATTTTAGTTATTTCTATCCATTCCCGCCAGTACAACGGCTACTTGTTAACTAACATTTAAAATAATATTATTTTATTACTTGTGTGCAACGTATGTTTTCAAAGAAACTCATCGTTGCGTATAAAGTACGCTATCGAACGTAGAAAACCCTTTTAATTAAAATTAATATTTAATCCGTAAATATTAATAAATATGAAAATTATTTATTCTTTAATTACCTGGGATGTTACACATAATACATCAAAATGATACTAAATTTAAAAATTTATATTTTATTCTCCATAATGTTATCCTAAATGGTTTGGATAACCTAAAACAAAATGTGATAACATGGGGAATATATAGACAAAAGTGATAAGATTAATATCACAGAAAGGGAATAAACATTATAAGTAAACATAACATGTGAGTCAAAGGTATAACATTGTATCATAAAAGGGAAGTATCCAGAGTAATCACATGGGATAATAACATAAATAAAATGATATCATAAAACCATAGAATCATAGAAATTTTGGTGGAAACATGTTACATGACATAAACATGAGTCAATGATAACCTCCTAGATGACACTACATTGTGTGAAATTCCCAATAATGGATTAGGTTTACTCCATATTTCCATACACAAAACATCATGTGAATAAATCCTTACCCAATGCATTGGCATGGCTTATGGACACACCCATCATAACATGTTCATGATTTTTTGTGCCACATAATGCAAAGGAATCATATCGAATAAACATAAGAGTTACCCATGGAGAAAAATGGGTTTCATAATCCTGTCTCATATCATAATCATAGGAAATATTATAATTAAGGAATTTAGTTGATGAAAATAACCAAGGTTTTATCCCATCAAAGTAAGGTAGAATAATATATTTATATTTGTGAGTTCCATATTTTAAAAAATTAGATGAAATCCATAACACCAGAGGTTGTCTTCATTGATGAATGTAACAATAAAATATAACAGCAAACATTTCTTGAGAAAAATAACTTTTCACATTAAAAGAACTTCATTAAAATCTAAAAAATTACAAAATATTATAGAAAATGTTTTTTTTAAATAACCATGAAAACCAATAAATTATTCTTCCCTGAATTTAGTGTTCTAGTCAGTGGGTAATTTTTTACATTCCATATATGTTAAAAAATATTCATTTCACTCTTTTGTAAGTAGGTTGAAAAATAAATCATTCAAAAAACACCATGATGATTCCATTCAAAAACTTTTTTTAAAATTACTATATGGTTAATAATTTCCTTAATAAATAATTTTTAGAATGTTAAAACCATTTCTGAGAATATTTTTACAAAACAAGGATATGGAATAAAAAACGATTATTGACTAAGAAGATAAATAAATTCTTTTTTTCATAAAAAAAATTTATAAATAATTTTAATAACCAAAGAGTTTAAAATAATATTATTATATGAATAATTAATAAAACATAAATGTATACGAAATTTTATTTTTTTGTCATATAAATATAAAAAATTCCATCCAAGGGTTTCTTAAAAATAAATAATTCCAAATAACCATGAGATTGTGTAATAATCCCTTAAAACTTTGGTATCTTTTCAATCATAACCCACATGAAATAATAAAATTAAAATGAAACATTAAATACCATGAAGATAAATAGATTCATGATATAAAATCAAAGTGATTTGTATATAAACCATATAAAATAAATAAGTGGTGAATTGGAATATGTATCATAGAATTAATAATGAGACGAGATATCTATTACCTCGAGTATAGAATTATCATGTACGTAATTTATCTCCATTATAATAAAATTATACAAATTATTTACCTTAATAACATTATCTAGGATTATTCCATTGTTTCGAAACCATTACATAATTAATTTTAATGCCATATTTTATTACTTATTAGTTATGTCTATGTCGGGTGTTTTTTAGGATGCTCAGTTCAAAGTTTAAAAACTGAATCGGTGTCTTAAGCATGGTCAAAGGGGTCTTCATTTCATCATATATAGTATTACAATAATTAAATAAATTTTATATTTTATAATTCAATTATATTTTTAAAACCATCCTAGAAGTGTGAAAATTGAACTATGTTACAATCATGGAGATGGAAGGTCATACATTTGAATGAGTAATATTTCCATTTTTCAATGATCATGATGGAAATAAGATTGGTTTTTTTATCATAAAATAATTATAATTAATTAATAAATATAATATTATTTATCTAAATACATTTACATATATCATCCATGTGATGGAGTAATAAAAATTGATTCACGTCACTTCGTAGGACAGAAGTCTTACATACCCACAAATGATGTTATCATTTTTAATGGATTATAAGATGTTATATGATATGTTACCTTTAAATAATGATAAATATGTCATTAAAATAAAATAAAAAAAATTAAATGAACCAAAATTAACATCCATGAGAAGTGATGACTGAAAATGAATTACATTAGTTTGTGAATGCGTAGTCTATCGTACACACGAACAATGGTTTCATTTCCAAGTTTTTCTAAGAGGATAAGGATAAATATTATTACATTAAAATAATACTATAAAGTTATATATGCAATAATTTTGATATTATATTGAAATAGTTAAGGAATAATTGATGGTTGAAAATAAATGATAAAAAATAACCTCGGTGAAGACGATTACCTTCTAATAGAAGAACCTCCATTAGATTTCATATTAATGAACCTAAGGAGGTTATTTTGGGAAGAACACAAGAAGAAAAATTTGGATAATGATATTGGGGTTATATTTTTTATGGTGATTTATACAAATGGATTTATAGGTTTGAATATGTGAGGGGATAGGGTTCCCTTTTATAATTGAGGATGAGTGGTAATTTTCTAAATACCAATAACTATACAAAAATTGGACGTCACTATCAAGAAAAGTGCCAAAAAATAGATAAATAATGGATTAGGGGGTAATATGTTCTATAAAAACCTCACCATATTAAAACCGTTTTAAACAAGTTGTTCTATTTAATTATAAGGTTACTCACTTTTACCATTTTAGATTTTCACTAAAAATACTTGTTTTTTACTATTTTTTGTATTCATTAAGACCAAAATGAAGTTGAAAATATCACTTAATATTAATTATTATGATTAAAAATATTGAATACACTTTATCAAATTCAAAGAAATTTTTTCCATCATTCAAATTAATATTAAACTCGCATAATGTGTCGAAAAACTATTTTTCAAGTAATTCATTTTTCAAGAAATTGATGATATTATACTAGAGTTTAGACTATAAAAAATCATTATATAAAATCAAATTAAAAGAAGTAGATATATAAAATATATATTTAATTTATATTATTATTTACTACTCTTTATTTTATGTAATTAAAATTGAATTGAAATTCATTTAAAAACACATTGATGAACATCGTGTTTTATGAATAAAAAAAAATTTCCCAAATAATGGAAATTAATGATTTAAATAAAATTAATTTGATTATTATAAATTAAATTATTATTATTTACATTTAATTACAAATCCAAAATTCCATGGAACATTGAAGGTACATTATTTATGGAAAATAAATGATAATATTTGAACAAATTGGTAAATCTTAGTATTCACTAAAAATTAAAACACTTTAGAAAAATCCAAAAAAATCAACACAATCTATTTTTGATATGTTAATTTCAAAATTTTTTATCATTTAATAAATTATAAATTCAAAAATTTCAATAAAATAATTATAATATTTTATCAAAAGGAAATAAAAAACCTATTCGGAGTAATTTTTTTATATAATAAAATATCTTTATCCAAAGTTGTGTACATATTAATTAATCAATTAACAATAAAATCATATTGAGTTATACCTTTATATATATATAATAAAGTAATTAATAATATTCATACAATCTTATTTATTGGCTTGGTTTTGAAAATCATTTTTAAATATTAATATTTCATGGTTCGATTAATATTTGTGTTGTTTTTTTATTCGATATGGCCAGAGTGTTCTTTTAAAATATTAGGGTGTTATGAAATTATTTTTCTATAATCATTTTATTTTTATTATTTTATAATCCCTTTTATTTCTAATATTTTCATAATCATATTGTCCATAGAGTGATTTATTATTTATACTACCCTAATCTATTGTGTTTTTCTCATAGATGAATTAGGATAGAATATCCCATTATTTGAAAATACTCTCACACTCGATAATTTTTAAACTCTATTTCATTATGAGGTTTTAGAGTTACAATTTTCCTTTAACTCGGATCTTTTATCACTATTCTATACCATTTTATACCATCCAACACATTTTTCATTTCTTCAAGAGACACCATATTTGTAATATTTATGTAATCATCAATAAATATTTTATGATACCTTTCTCCATAAGAATATTTCAGGATTATTGGTCCACCCACATAAACATGGTCAATCTCTAATAAACTTATTAACTTTTTTTTATTATACTTCTTCGATATACTTATTATTTTTCAAAGACATGCACTACAAAAATATAATGATATCTCCTTGCTGTTTTTCTGACATTGGTATCTTCATAAATATTTATGTATTCCATTCAATGATGATTTTTATATTTAAAACATTGTCTTCATAACTTGATTTCATCAGTTTTTTTAGAAATTAATGAATCATCATTGATTTTTATTTCATATAGATTACATATTTACCTTTTTAGTTAATGAAAATAATGTGGTCCTTTTTGATTATTTAGTAAATATTATTTTTGTATGAAATTTTCAAATTCACAAAATTTACTAACATTGAGTAAATCATGTCTCAATTCATACATAAGTATCAAATCTGACTTTCTATGTTTCTACCTTTGACACGTACTTTCATAAATCATTTAATTTATAGATCCCCATCATTATTTAAATTATATACAAAATAATATTTTTGTTTAACATTATTCGAAATATATATATATATATATATTCCATATAATAAGAACTTTGACTATTTAGGATCCAAACAAAATCTGATTCACATGCTTTAAAAGGTGCATCTAACAAATTATTATTTTCCAAATTTCATCTCGTTATCCATGTTTTATGATAATTTGTTGGTGATATTCTTGCTTCTATTCCACATTTAATGGGTATTGTATCTCTTTCATCCTCCAAATATAGAAAAAGTATTCTATAATTTCAATATGTTATTTCTTCGTTGTTTCTTGTTGAAACCTTTTGGAGTAGCATCACATTAATTACAAATAAATTTTTAGGAAGTTTTTAAAAATAATATTGTATTGTAGTTATAACCTACCTAGAACGAATAATAACCATAAAACATGAAATTTATTTGATCAGATGGGACAGTATAAGATATCCCCATCTATATTTTTGTATTATTTGAATAAATAATTGCATATTATAAGGGAAAAAATCAACAATATAACATCCTTTTTCATAAAAATGACGAAAGCCTTAAACATAGTTAAATGGGAATTTCCACATTGATCAAATTTATCAAATTAACATGTTTAAGGCCATATTTTCATTTAAAAAGGGAAAATTTGAAGGTTATTTTTATGTAACCTTTTATCTCCAACTTATATTCCATTAAAAATTTATTTCATTATTATGTTGACCCTATTAATAGGTTCACCTATATGTCACATTATAACTTTTCAATACAATTTCTGAAACTATAACACATAAATTTTCGTGCATTAATTTGTTATTTCTTTGAATACTTACATATTTTTTGTGTTCACATAGATCAATTTTTCTTTTTGGGGAAATATATTCTTTATTCTAATTTTGTTTTTTTAAGCACAACATTACTTCTAATGAATGTGAGTCATTCTTTCAGAGTATGAATTTTGTTTATTTATAGAAATCTACAGCTTCCTTGAGGATTTTCTTGCCTTCTCTTTAGCTCCATTATATGTTATAATTTGAAACATAAATATTCTTCCACACGAATATTCTAGTGTAGATAACCCCAGTGGATCCTCTAATTTTCTTCTAACTTCTATTTTATATTCTTTATGCTCTTCAATTTACTTATTGATTTAATTTTTGTATATGTAATCTCATTAATAATTTTTTATTATTCATTTATTTTCAATTTTTTTCAACATCATTTTTTATAATTTATAATTTCAAAATAGTAATACATAAAATTCCTCAATCAAAATAGAATTATTCAATTATTGTTTGATTATATATAACTTATCGTCACAAAAAAATAATATTATCTATATTTTCCTATTGTCACTAAACATGGAACACATCTAATGAATCCTCAAATTCAATGTTTAAGTCCACCGGCCAATTCATATAATTTTCATAATATTTTTCACATTCATAAAAATTTTACTAGTTAAAAAAATGAGCATGGAATCACCATCTTTGTATTTTTATTTGTAAATTTTTATTAATTTTAAATCTTTGAAAAAGTTATCTTGTTTAGAGAAAATGTTTCTCTTGATATTTTTTATTAAGGTATCCTTTTACCACTACATTATTAAATAAAATATTTATTTTATTCAAT
The DNA here is from genome assembly GCA_963277665.1 of Viscum album. NCBI lineage: Eukaryota > Viridiplantae > Streptophyta > Magnoliopsida > Santalales > Viscaceae > Viscum > Viscum album. Next base: position 1,228,376,776 of record OY728140.1, on the reverse strand, counting down.
TTTTTATAATTTACATAAAATTTATTTGGGAACATTACCAAAATATTCCCATGTATTTTCCGCCAGAAACAATCTAATGAATGGTTTCCTTTGATTTACACAGCTCTTCTTCAAAATATTAATGATATAATGAAAATAATTATATCTGAATAAACCTATTATAAACCTTCATCAAATTATCAATGACACAAAATTTAATATTATTTATTGGTTTCCATGAAAAAATATTTCATTTTCCTCACATAATCCACAATAGTGCTTTAAATATTTTCAAGGAATATAACTATGATGACCATTTCCTCAATTTCTAAGAACATTGGGTTGAAATAAGTTGGAAGCCTCCATTTTCACAATTATTTCATATTCAATCACCTTACTGAGGCCAGTCATGTATCACATAAAGTCAATAATTCAATTGACAAACCCATCAATATATTCTAATAGTTCTATCTATTAGGGAAATCCTCACAAAACAATCACTAAAACAATGATGGAATTTACTTTTGATAGACTACCATAATTTCAATTTGCTGATCTACATGAAGTTCACATTTAGATAATTGGAGCATAAAACTGATCCACCATAAGCTATATACCTTTAGATCAAGTGCATTGGATGTAGTTAGACATATAAGCCTAAACATTATACTACATTGACCTCATATATTCCATTTTACAAACCAAAAAAATGAGGGAAATATATCCAACAATAATACATGAAATAAAATATATTGGAAACAAAATAAATAATATAAAGTTTTAATTTGATTCATACTATGTACTAATTTTTTGGGGAAATCACAATATTTCATTCCTTTATTATAACTAGAATATGAATCATGAAAATGAAATTACAATGACAATTATTCCTCACTCACTTCTCATATCTCTAATAAACTTTCAGCTGAACCACATCATCTTCCACAAATTTCAATATATTAATCTTCTTAGTTTAAACCCTTTTCATTGAATTTACTACTTATATAAATACTTTAAATAAATGTTAGAACAAGATAAAAAAATTCAACTAAAAATTGGGGTAAAAATAAGTGACCTCTTGAGCATGGTTACCATCCCGATGACCCAATAGTTTTATAAATAATCAGACATTATTTTTCCCTACTATAGACCCATAGATATATGGGAATAGATGATATACATATAACCATTGTATAAATCATGATTACATTATATTGAGCCCACCTACCTTTGCTAAATAATATTATGATGGAAATTATTCATGTTCATAAACATTTGGTGCATGAAACTCTAATTCTTGAACTTCTGATGCTCTGAACTAGGCATCAAATCCCCAAAATCTGACACATGAATAATTGTTCCATCGAAATCTTTGTAAAATCTCTAACACTTATCATTCATTGATGTTCTCATTTTCTTTTCATTTGTTTTCCCATATACCACTAAGGGGTGATGTTGTCTCTGACTTTTCTAAACTACTTTGTTGGTGAATATGTTCTCGGAATTTTGGATCCTTGTTATTCTCTATAGATCTAAATCCCTTTCTGGTAGTATGTTTATAATAAATTTATACTTCATATATATTTTCTCTCTCTAAGAATGGAAAACTGTATTTTTGTCCATGTAGCCATTTTTCTATCATATTAAAGCACTACACCATCCTGACTCATTCTGAGCTCCTATATTAATATCCTCATCCATACTATTTCTTTCACATATTTCATTTCTACTACATACTCAGATATTTTTTTACTGAATGAAATATTTTTTCTAAAATTATGAAATCCATATAAATATACCTCCTCTATATGTAAACATGAAACATATTTTACTCATTTGAGTATCTAAATATCTAGTGAAATCTTAGATGAAAATACCATGTATAAAATCTTCCTCTCTAAGGCAGTGATCATGATCTTCTCATCCTTTCAAAAACCAAATTTTCTACTACACTACCTCCTAGTGAATTTTACCCATATTTACCATATATCAACTCAAAATACACAATTCACTAGAAATGTTCATCCAAATTCAAGCTATTACATACATCAGACTTCTGACTGTTGATGTATATGAGAATTTCTATATGTATTTCGACTTAATATCCATTTTTAGCACATATAGATTGGAAAAAATTATGGAATCCATAATAGGGTTTTGTACTATCATAATTCCATTCATCCCAAACCTTTACATGATCTTCTTGATATAATCTTTTAAAGATAAAATAAAATTCATAGTTTTCATATCTCACTAAACCTTCATCCACATAAGCTCTCCTCCCCATCCAAGATCTTTCATCTCAAATTTTCTACACTAATCACACTTAAAAATTTCTATTTTATGAACATTTAATCATTTAAATAGTATTTTATACACATAAAAAAGAAATATGATGATTGTATCATCTTCCCATTTCATCGAATAATAGTTTTGATCATTACTACACCTATATAAACCTTCATTTTTCATTGATGAATTAAATATATAATTCCACAATCAATGGGATAACTTCCTCCAATATAGGATTTTCTTTAGATCAATCACTAAATTATGATTCCCAAAATTCAATACACATATATGATATTATATGAAAATATTATTATCCAAATGATCATGAAAGAAATCTATCATTACATCCATTTTCTCTAAATATTTATCTTGAAATGAAACCATGATTTTTACTCTTTTTACAGTGGAAGTTCTAAATATTTATGAGAATATTTTCTAGAAAGAAACTCCCTCCATTTATGTAAACCCCTTAACTCCTATTGTTTTTTTATATTTTATATCAAATAGGCACATACTTGATCTAGTAAACCAACTTATTTTCATGTTCTTTTTTACCCTTTTGAAATTCATCCATTTCCCAAGTTCTTATACACAATAATGATTCCATATCCTCTTTCAAAGATGACTCTAACAATATAGAGTCAATAATAAAATCTATGTACTCTATATTATCATGTTTTCTTCTATCTATTATGAGTAAAAAATTGATTTCTTCCCTATACCCTTGAACTAGTCTCCTGATTCTGGTTGATCTCCTAAAATAAATTGGATGAGTTAAAATGATTGGATCATGTCATTCTTTAGGTACATAAAATGATAGTAATTTTACTTACAACACATGATCTATTGGTTCTCCCACTCAAGGATTAACATCTCATTAGCTTTCTGGTCTTTCTAATGGTCTTTCTTCTAGATGTTGGATTCCATCAGCACTTACATATTATTACTCTAATTTTTTTGAACTATAGGTACTCTGACCAACATGGTATTATATAATTTATTTTCCATCAACTTCCTACTCAACCATGTTCTTGTCCATTTATAAAACATTATTATAGAAGACACCACCCCTTCTTCTATTGATATATTTTCTTTTACTATCCCATATATGTAATCCCAAATTTTATTCCTCTTAAACTAAGGAAAACAATTTCATTTAGATTCATGTTTATCATGATTTTTATAGTTCATATGTATATATGGTGGACAACCATGGACACCAATATGATGAACATCCAGTCATTTTCTATAGCATGATTACTCCGCATGTTCCTACCCAACTAAAAACGTTATTCCTCTATTTGGTGAGGTATATTGTCTTATTGAGTTCCTCTTCCAAAATATGCTTAGACATTCACACTTGAATCCTCGTACTTCTATAATTATTTTTCAAATCAATATTCATATTTTCTATATACTACATTCTTCTATTGAGTTCTAGGAACCATATTCTCATTCTTTATCCCTATTTTATTGCATAAATTTTAAAAGTTACATCTGGGGTACATACCACCATTGTCTACTCTGGTGGATTTTAGCTTATGGATGCATTCTATTTCTTCCAATGCTTATGAATGAATAATACCATAAAGTAAATCATATTTATAATACAATAATTAAATGAATAACTTACTTATATCCTAATTAATGTGTGTAAGAATGTAAAGGAATCCACTATAGAATTGAATATTTGAATTTCACCAAAACATATGAGTCTGAATGCTCAAACATCCAGTCCCTGAGCCTCTAACCATATAAGTTGAAAAAAATAAATTCTAATTTTTTATCACTGCTAAAAATTTAACAAATAGAAATGGTTTGAAAATTTTGGTATATTCCATAAAACTGTTGGGATCTTCTATCCTAATGGTTCTAGGAATCGTTAGTATGTGGGTCTTAAGTATAGCCCTATACTGATGGTTTCTATAAAACTGTTGTTATAGGCTTTGTCAATTTACCTGATTTCTAACAATTATAAGTGAATTGTTGTTCTATATATATATATATGAATGGTTTTTTAGTTGTGGGAATAGTGTTTTGTCTATAAGAACTGTATACCAATAGTTTCATGTAAACCATTGATATAAAGGTATTCTAATAGATCTATAATCGTTGGTATATTTTTCTAGTATAACATTATACCAATATTTACATGTAAACCATTTGTATAAATGATTACCATTGGATCTACAACTATAGGTATTTCAGTTCATCATAATAGTATACCAATGATTTAGGGAACAGTTGGTGAATCCTCTTCTCCCCACTAAGCATAGCAGGCTCTTCCAATAGCTCTGCCACTCTCCCAAAACCTGTAACCAAAAATCAAACCACACCACATCCAATATAGATTATCTGACTCTATCTGAACAAGACTGAAGAATTGGGAATAATTTATACTTGAGTTAACAATGGTAATTCTTGACCCGTATATGAAAAAAGATTAGAATTTTGTCTAAAAACATAAAATTCAACTAACATGTTATGATATCCATCATTTTATATTAGATCTTTTTTGTGTGTATTTTTAACACTATTACACTATTACATTATTGAATATTATTATCATGTCATTTCTATCATTGTTTTTAAAACATAATAAGTATTTATTTTTTTAGCATAGTTACTTATATTATAGTTGATAATCATGATAGAGAGGTGGTGTATGTGTATATGTATTCATACCAAATTAATTGTTTAAGTAGGTATATATTATTTTAGGGGGTGATGATGCGATATGATCTCAATTACAAGGAAATGCATATCAATTTCCCTATTCAAATGTGATGGTCCAAGGACATTAATTTGAAGATACTTTCCCCTTTCAATATGTTGTGATTTGGCGCCAACTTTAGAAATGATACTTAGTGGGATGGGCTAAAATATTAACCTACCCCTAAACTAGATATGAAAGGCGGTGAGAATTTCTTACCTTTAGACTAATATTGGTACCAATATTTCCTGTAGTAGGAAAAATAATGGTAACATCAGGTGAGGATCCTCTCGGTACAATGAGTAATTTGATATAACTTCTAATTCATATGTTCAATTCTTGTTCTCTATTTTATGAAAAAAAATTAGTATCATATATTTGTTTGGATACTATGTCAAGGCTTGTTTGTGGTCCCATATTAGGAATGTATGTGATAAAACCCTACATAAACACTTTTCTTGAAATTAATCTCTTTTTATGATGCTTTTAAGGTACCTCATTAGGTGTGGAGTGTTCATGGTTCTTCTATATATGGGAATCGAAGTAGTTAGACCCTCGTTCAATCTGAATATTTAGTGGAGTTTCATGGAGTTACTGATTGATGTATTGAGATGATTCACATGGGATGCACATTGGATGTCTATTGTTTCCTTCATGGGAATTTCACATATATACCACCTCCCATATTTTATCTGAAGGAAACATTTGTTTTTTCTTTTTATGTATAGTTCATTTTTGGTTTGTTGCATTCATTTTTTATATTTTTGTGGGATTTGGAGAATATTTGATTATAACCATGTGTCATATAACTATTGTGTCATATTTTTCTATCCAATTATATGTACACTGATAATATATGGTAGTGTTTTTTCCCATTATCCCCTCGAGGCCTATGTTCTAAAAACATATTTATTTTATAGTCATTCTCAATACAATTGTAAAGATATTCCCAATCCATCAATTGTTATTCATTATTTTTAAGGTCCTCCTGTCACAAACATTACTTATTTGAAAGGTATTTTTCATTAAATTTCTATTATTCCTTTTTATGGGGGGTTTCCCATGCATTTTGGTGGAAATGGTGGGTTTTCAAAATTTGGGCCAACCCATTAGCCCATTTCCTTATTTAAAAATAAATTTCATATCTTTTATCTAACTTTAATTTTTCAAAAAAATTGACCCATTCCACATTCATCATGGCCTCCCCTAACCTATTAACACCACAATATCAATTTTTACCCTTTATGAATCCCTAATAAAGGTGGAATTGGGTTTTTGTATAAGGAATTAGGCCATCTCGGACGCCCATTTCCAATTTTTAAAACAAATTATTTATTTAATATCTTATTAAATATTTGTGATTTTCTTGTGATTCCTCCTCCCAAATGAATCCAAATCCCTAAGAGATCCCCCATATTCGTGTCTCCCACTTTGGAGCTCATTTCCTTTACATATTAGGTTGAAACCTTTCAACCTTTCTCAATTCATATAGATTTTAAAGGGTAACTTATTTCCATCGTAACCCCCTCAATTTTTAATCTTTACCCCATTTCAATTCCCAATTGACATTTTGTTCCTTATTAGAAACTCAACATCATTTTTGGCTATTTTCAAATTCAGATAAGGGTGTATTTGGGGAAATTTTGTCAAGATCATTCTAGTAAGTGGGTCTCCTTACTTCTTATTTAAATTTTCTTATGGTTTTATTCAATTTACATACAATATCTTTTATTTATTATTGAGATTACTAATGTAAATAATTTATATCTTCGAACCTATGGTTTTATTTTGAGTTTATTAGTCTATTATTTTTGTTTTAGGCATTATCGACATCCCTAGTGGTGCGGAGGTGGTGTGGTGGGATTTTCGAACCACGATTCAAGGGTTTTCATTATAGTGGTAGGTTATCCCATTGTTAATCAATTCTAGATGAGTTAGATTTGATGAATTCGTATTTACATCACACTTATAATCTATTATCGTTGCTGTAAAATCTAGTTTTGGTGACGTTTGTTGAGAAAAAAGCTTTTGAGGGGCCAGTTTGGTGTTAAATTTAGTGTTTTACATGTCAATATTATGTTATGCCAAATGGGGTAGTTTTAAAACTCATGTAATTAGTTTAAAGAATGTTTTGGGTGCTGAGAATTCTATTTTGCGGATTATGGGTGTTCTCATGGTGTTTAATGTGTGTTTTTTGAAGGGATTATGTGTGTAAATCATTGTTAAATTTTGCGAAGTTGTTTTCTTGAAATTATAATGTTTTTATTGAGTGGTTTATGTGGTGAAAAAAATGTGTAGGAACTGTTTTTAGATGATTATGTCCTTAATAAATGTTCTTACATGATAATGGCAATTGGAATCATGATATAATGGTTTTATCACAATGGGGGAAGCCCCTGTACCTAAGAGGGTGGATATGTATGATTACGTTAGTGATCTGGATGGGTGTTGTAACTGTTCCACTTAGAAAAAATGGATAAAAAACACTAACAAAACAATATTGATGATTATTGGGGACCACAAGATTATTTACATGATCCCAACTAGTGGATCGTGCACAAGAATAGATTTTTCTATGGTTACATTACACTGAGGTACGGGGTATATGGGTCCCGAGACTACATAGTTCCTAGGGGTGTTCCCGTGATTGGTTCTCATTAAATATTGTGTATTTATCTTTAATATTTAGTGGTTCTTTATGGAAAATATAGTATCTTACATGATTTACATAAATGTGTTCATTAATGAAAAATGCAACTTGAAAAACTATTTACATTTGATAGTATCATTATTTGGAAATTATTTCCACTGCTTATTTTGTATAAAAAATGATATGCTTTATATATTGTATTATTTTTCCTATGTAATAACATGGTGGTATCCTATTGGAATTAGAATCACACCATACTTACACCCCTTGGGTGTAATTAGACTTGATTATTTTTGACTCTGGTAAAGACAACGTCTCTGGTGGAGGTGGTTTGGGATGTTAGTTCCCCTCTATGGTGCGGTGTTGTGGAGACGGCTTGGTGGTGATGACCCCTAGTCATGTGGAGTCTTAGTGGATGATTTTATTCTCTATTTTAGTTATTTTTGTACTTATTTTACTTTATTTTAAACCATTTATTCAGATATGGTTACTTTAAATGCTTGTTTGGAAAGAAAATTTCAGATTTTTATTATTGATTGTTTTTAATGTTTATTCTTTAAAAATCAGGTAAATTTTCCCCAATGAAAATTTATTGATACTGGGAACATGTGACAGCCCATGGGGATAAGGAATTACCTTTGGGAATTCTGTTGGGATGGATTTGGTGCTGGTATTAGTGTCGATAATGGTCGATTCATGACAAAAGTTTATCAGAGGAGGTTAATGTTTTTGGGTTATATTATTATTTTTTGATGAGTCGGGCTAGACAAGAGTTGGGACTGTTGGGACTCAGATATTTGGTCATGATGAGTGTTCATGGTCCACACCTCTCGTTGTAGTCCTGTTGTCACCATGGGACATTGGAATTGTTTGTTTGACTTCACTTCTAGGTGATACGTGTGGGCTACAGACAAGACGTGGACATCGGGCGGGGTGGATTAGTTGTTTGTTTTATTACTCTAATGTGTTTAGATTATTTAGATTTGATGTATTCGATTAAAATTTTTCAGAATGGTGTTATTGACAATTGTTTTTGTGACAATTGAAAGTTTTAGCAACATGCCTCCCCAGAAAGCTCTCATGCACCCACAGGAGGAAGCCGAAGAGAGTTCTCCCTCGCCGATTGATCAGAGGCTAGTCGAGGCTTTGGTCCAGGTTGTCAAAACACTAGTACAGGGAATAATTTATGTTCCCATTCATATTAGGGATTAAGGTAAGGGTCCTTGAAAAGATAAGGCTCATGAGATTCTGAAAAACAAGTATCGTACTTTTCAAGGCATCATAGAACACTACGAAGTAGAAGAACGGATAAAAAAAGATGGAGAAAAATTTAGAGTTTCTAGATTCAACCGAGGAGATCTTGGTGAAATGTTCCTCCTTTTTTGGTGGTTCCCAGATGTAGGTAGTGGGAATCAAAACTTCAAACATGGAAGAATGGGAAGATGTTATGTGGTGATTTCAAGGCCATCTTCAATGAATAGTACTTCCATGAGGTCTTGGCATATACTAGGACCCAAGAGTTTGTGGATATTGTTAAGGGGGTCTATCAGTGATGGTATATTCCCACTGTTTTTCTGATCAGGTTTGGTATGCCCCTGTAATCATCTCGAAGGATCAAGCGAAGGCCCATAGGTTTGATAAAGGCATGTGACTATTGATATAATCCATCGTTTTCTTGTTCATGCTGAGGACCTATGCTGAGTTGGTTGATTGGGCGTGCATTGTGGAGATTGACAGGAAAGGGAGGAATGTTTTCTCTAGGATAGTATTAATAGGGGCATCGGAATCTCTTCAGAGAAGAAAATGAATAAGGAGGATCAGGTGAATAAGGGAGGAGATAGTTTCGGCCATACTTAATGGAAATTTACTTCTGTGTCTTCTGATGTGTGATCAATTGTGTGCCACCAATGTGGGAGACCAAGGAACATTCAACCAGTATTCCCACATCCTTCGATGCCCTATTATTAATGTGGAGTTATGGGTCACTTGTAGTTATTTTTCATAGTGCACATTCACTTCAAATTGAGGTATGGTGAGTGGCTTCAAGAGGATTTTCAACTAAGTTTGATCTGTCGAGGATGGGAGGATCTTTTTTCGGTGGACGTGGGGGTAGCGCTAGGTCATATTCAGGGAAGAGCCAGTTCAGGGCACAACCACAGTCTAGCGGTCATCCTAAGGCAGAGACCAGAAGTCTCTATATGGTGGATCAGGCACTAGTAGGATCCGAGGCGGGACCATCGATAGTTTTAGGTACTATTTTGATCGCTTCATCTATAGATGATACACTTTTGATATTGGTGCCTCTATTTTATTCATTTCTTCATGTTTTGTGGAAACTAAGAATTTTCCAACCGAGTTGTTGTCTTTTTTGGTGGAGTTGGTGACACCGCTAGGAATGAAAAAGGATCATGGTTTCAATTGCCCGTTATGTACACTTATCATGTCCGGGGTTCATATGAAGTGGGACCTATTAGTCTTATATATGTATTTTTTTGAAATAATAATTGGAATGTATTTCCTAGTACACTTCTAGGTACACATATATTTCTACAGGCGGCGAATGAGTTTTAGGGATCCTAATGTGAGTCGTCAGGTTTTTCGTGGAGAATTGTATCCTTGGTTGGGTCACGTAGGACCACCACTCCCATAGTTGAGAAGTCTTATCCTCCATTTATCATCGCTCGTGCTAGGAGATGATTTTCATTCCACTAAAGTTTAACTACATCATGTATTGAATGAGTTTTTACAGGTATTCCGTATTATTTTTTAGGTTTTTCCCTCGTAGCGGGGTGTGGAGTTCACGATTGATTTGGTTTCAGGAACACAGTTAATATCTCTTCCCTCATATCGTATGGTCCCCACCTAGAAAATGTAATTAAAGATATAGCTGGATGACTTAGTATAAAAAATATTCATTTTCATGAGCGTCTCTCTTTAGGTCGCTCCTCTATTGTTCGTAAAAAAGGATGATGAATCCCTCCGGTTGTTCATTGACTACTGAAAGCTGAATAAGGTAAATATTAAGAAAAAATACCCTTTACCCAAAATAGATGATTTTTTCAATCAATTTAAGGGGAATAGTGGTTCTCAAAAATATTCATTCCTTTGGGATACAATAAAGTATGGGTGAAATTTGAAGATATCATGAAGACAACCTTTCGAAGTAGGTACATCCACTTTGATTGTGTGGTCATGCCTTTCGGATTGAACAACGCTCCAATGGGTTTTCTGGTACTCATGAACAAGGTGTTCCACCGATATATCAATTCCTCCATTACAGTGTTCATGGATCACATTCTAGTATTCTCTGGCTCTGAGGAGGAACACGAACATCCTTTGGGGATCTTTTTTCACCCTTTGAGGGATCACCGACTCTATAAAAAGTTGTCAAAGTCCACTTTCTTGATTAGGGAGGTGAAATTTCATGGGCATGTGATCTTGGAGCAAGGGGTTTTATGCTGATATAGAGAAGATCAGTGTGTTCATGTCATGGCGGCAACCAAATATTGCGTTCTAGATCTGACGTTTCATTGGACTGGCGGGTTATTAGTGGAAATTCATTCGGGATTTCCCTCAGATTGCTTAACTGATGATCGCGCTCTCCCGGAAAGGGATGTTGTTTGTATAGGGACCAGAATGTGAAGCAGCATTTGTGGAGATAAATAGGTGGTTGAAAACCACCACATTCTAATTTTTTCTAGAGGTTGGAAAGGGGTATGTGGTTTATTGTGATGCTTTAGGTATGGGTCTCGGGTGCGTGCTTTTTCAAGATTATCAAATGGTGGTGTATGGTTCCCACTGACTCCACCCACATGAAAAGATCATCCAGACCCATGAATTGGAATTAGTAGGTGTGATGCATGCTTTGAAGACCTGGAATCACTACCTTTTTGGGGAGAATTTTGTGGTCTACTTTGATAACAAAATATTGGCCTATTTCTTCTCATAGAAGCACCACAACTTGAGGCAGCATTGTTGGATCGTGTACTTGAAGGAGTATGACTTTGACATTGTCTATACCCATGGAATGGGTAACGTGGTGGCAAACAACTTGAGTGGAAGAGTTCAAATGCAAGATTTGAAGAAGTCCAGTGATGAGTGGACGTTGATGGGGATCTTTTCTCAAATGCATGTGGAGACGAAGGAGCACCGTGGAGGTGTGCTCTTGGTGAGCATTCAGTTGACTACTTCTCTCTTGGAGTTGGTTCAGTGGGAAAATTCAAGTTATTAGCATTTTCAGTGGCCATCATAGTTTCTTCATTGTGGGGAGAAATATTCTGATTGATCATCATCTCCTGAGAGCATCATGTACTTCAAAGGCCATTAAGTGGTGTTGTTTTCTCTATGGAAGGTGGTGATGTAGGATATCCAGCAGTATCAATGGGTTGTCCACTAGGGTGACACCAAGAATTATTATGATGTTATTCAGAAGTTCTAGTTTCCTGTTATGAGACGAGATATCACATAATTCATGTTAAGATGCTACACATGCTAGCAGGTGAAACCGGAAGATCCAAGGGCCTTCGGTTTTCTCTAGTTGTTACCCATTCCAGCTGGATATGGGGCTTGGTTTCCATGGATATCATTTTTGGATTACCTCATACTCCTCGGGGTAATAATTCTATTTGGGTTGTGGTTGATCATCTAAACAAATCATCCCACTTCATTCCGATCAATGACATAGCTTAAGTGGATGTGTTGGGCCATTTGTATCTTCAGGAGGTGGTAAGGCTCCATGGTGTTCCATCACCCGTTGTCTCAGATAGAGATCCCCACATCAATTCATGGTTTTGGGAAGGCCTTTAAAAGGACTTGGGGTCTCATATTAAAATGATCACGGCATACCATCCTCAAATGGATGGTCGGAGAGAGAGGGAAAATTAGATTTGGGAGGAAATGCTACGTACAGGTGTCCTGGACTTTAGAGGTACCTGGGATAGCCATTTGGGATTGGCTGAGCTGTCTTATAGTAGAAATGACCAAACCTAGATTCGAATGGAAACTTTTGAGTTGCTCTATGGTCGTCCGTATTGTTCCCTACATTGTTGGGATGAGGTAGGTGAGACCTATCTACGGGGGCTTATTCTGGTTAAAGAGATGTCTGAGAAGGTTAAGTTGACCAGGCAGTGCTCATTGATAGATCAGAGTCTACGTAAATCATATGATGACTAGAGGTGTCAAGACCTATAGTATCTGTGGGTGACATGTTATTCTTGAATGTGGCCCCTCATCTCGGCCATCGTCGATTGGGAATGCAAGGGAAGATGACGCACGATATGTCAGACCTTTTGAGATCACCGAGCATATTGGCACCGTGGAATACATGTTGGTCCTACCTTCCCAATTTACATCTATCATTGACATATTCTATGTCTCCCAATTTAAGAAATACAACCTAGATATATCCTAGGTTCTGAATTGGGAGGAGTTTTATATAGAGCCTGATTTTTGTATTTTTGAGCGGCCAGTGCGAATAGTGGAGTTCCAAGATAAGGTACTTTTGGGGAATTTTATTCCACTATACCATGTTCTTTGGAAGCATGAGAATGATACACAAGATACATGGGAGCAGAATTCATGGGTTGAGGAAGACTACTCGTTCATGTTATCTGTTCAAGCATCAGGTTGACATTATGGGATGGAAAGATTTCATGGTGGGAAGAATTGTCACATACATGACTTATTTAAAATTTATTTTTCATTTTAATTCTATTTGTTTATTCTTTTGGGGGTTTCCAATTCATTTTGGAGGAAATTGTGGGTTTTCAAAACATGGGCCAAACCGTGAGTCCATTTCGAGATTTACATATAATTTTTTTTTCTTTTATTACTCTTCAATTCTTAAACATTTTCACCCAATCCACATCGAACATAGACTTACCTGACCTATTAACACTACCATATCAATTTATACACTTTATGAATCCATAATAATGGTGGATTTGGTTTTTTATATGGAATGGGGCCATCCCGAAAGCCCATTTCTTGTTTAAAAAAATTATTTGATATCTTATTCAATAATTATTCTTGTTTGGTGATTCCACATCCCAATAAAATTCAAGATCCCTTAGTGCGCCACCATATTTGTGTGACCCACATTGGAGCTCATTTTATTTGAAGATTAGGTCAAATCTTCTCAACCATTCTCAATTTCTATGGATTTAAAAAGGTAAATGGTTTCCTTTAGAACTCCCTCAATATTTACACTTTTTCCCCCATTTTAGTTCTAAATTGACATTATTAACCTTACTCAAACCACTATTTCATTTTTGGTAGTTTTCAAAGTCATATACTGGTGTATTTGGGGAGATATCTTCATCATCCCTCTTGTAAGTGGGTCTCATTCCTTCTTCTTTCAATTTACATTGGGTTTCAACTGATTTTCATAGTGTTCATTCCATTTATGGTTGATGTTCCTAATGTAATGGATTTGGGGATTCGAACCTAGGGTTTTACTTTGAGATTCCTGCTCTATTCATTTGGATTTAGGCTTGATAGAAGTCCCTAGCGGTGCGGCAGTGGTGCGATAGGTTTTTTCGCACAAAGATTCCAGGGTTTTCTTTATTATGGTAGGTGATTCCATGGTTAATCAATGCTAAATGAGATAGCATTACTGCATTTCTATATTTATCACACATATCATTTATCATCCTGGTTGTGAAATCTAGTTTTTTTGGATTTTGTTGAGAAAATTATTTTTAGGTACCAATTTGATGTTAAATTTGGTGTTTTACATGTAGATCTTATGTTATGAAAAATGGGGTTGTTTTACAACTCATGTAATGGGTTTATAGAAATGTTTTGGGTGACGAAATTATGTTTTTGTGAATATGGGTGTTCCCATGGTGTTAAATGAGTGATTTTAAAAGTTATTTTGTGTGTAAAGCATTATTAAAATTTGTGAAGTTGTTATATTACAATTTTAAAGGTTTTATTGAGGGGTGTGAGTGGTGAAAAACATGTATAGAAATTGTTTTGAGTTTATTATGACTATAAATGATGTTTTTATGAGATAATGACTTTTGGTATCATGATACGAGGGTTTGAGCATAATGGGGGAAGCCTGGGTACCTAGGGGGTGGATATTTTCTAGTACGCTAGTGATCTAGATGGTTTTTGACCATGTTTCACTGAGAAAAATGTATAAAAAACCAAAAAAATACTATATTTATGATGATTGGGGACAACTAGGTTATTTTTATGTTCCCTACTAGTGGATTTTTCATGAGAATTGATTTTTCTATGGATACATTACACTAAGGTATGGGGTACATATGGCCTAAGACTACCTAGTTCATAGGGGTGTTCCAGAGATTGGTGGTCATTGAATATTGTGTATTTATCTTTGTAGTATGGTGGATTTTTCTATAAAATACAGTATCTTACATGTTTTACATAAATGTATTCATTCATTAAAAAAATCACTCGAAAAACTATAACATTTTAACGTTTCATTCTTTAGAAATTATTTCCACTGCTTCTTGTGTATCAAGAAAGGCATGCTTTCTATCTTGTATTGTATACCATATGGAATATCCTATTTTATCCTATTTTCCATTATATCACACACGAATTAGACCTTTTGTGTGTAGGTATAATTGATTATTTTTGACTTAGGTAACGGCAAAGCCTCAGGTGGAGGCAGTTCGAGTTGATAGTTCCCCCATATGGTGTGGTGTTGTGGAGACAGTTGGGGGTGATGACCCATTGTAGTGTGGAGTATTTGTGGATGATTTTATGCCCTTTATATTTATTTTTGCACCTATTTTACGTTATTTAAAACCATGTATTATGATCTGGTTACTGTTGAGTTATGATTGGCAAGAAAATTGCAGATTTAGATTATTGATTGTTTCTAAAGTTTTATGCTTTCATACTCAGGTAAATCATTCCCAACCCAATTTTATTGATACGTGGGCACTTGTTCCAGCCCATAGAGATAGGTAAAACCCTTCAGTTCTTATCATGGGATGGATTTTGTGTCGGTATTAGTGGCGACTAAATTAATTTTGCGACACCTCCCATAGTTCACACATATTAATAACCAAGTTGGAATCTAATATAGGAATGTCTAGGATAGATTCATGTGGATGGGAAATTACCACTCGTTGGAACATGAGTCTAGGCATCATGGAATAACCACTGCGTAATTATGTATCGCACAAATAATAAATTAAAATAGTAGTGTAAAATAAATTCAATCTTGGCATGAACCATATGTTTGTCAGAAATTCTGTCTGAAAGAAAAAGAAACTAAATAGAAAAAATATGGTATAAATACCGACAAAAATTAAAAATGCTAATTAATCTCTCCACTACACTAATCAACCTTAGCTATAACAAACAATGTAGACACCTATCATTCCCTTTTGACCCCCTATGCAGAATAAAACAAGCCTCCATCTGTTGAAAGTGGTAAAAGGACAAAGTGGATGATGAAATAATGAAAATAAAATAAAATCTAAACTATAACACAATTGTCTCATGTGACTATACATGTCATTTCCCAACATATAAGAACCACAACACCCCATGGGTCAACTCATGTTCTTGATAAAATGGGGGAAACACATCCATGTTTCAAAATTATACTATCAAATACTAAAGTCATATTAATTACAAATAAATCTTCCTATTAACGGTATATAATCATTTTGGGTCAAGTTTCGAATTATTTGGTTTTGGTTAATACACGTTTGTTTGGGACATTTTCATTAAATTTATTTTGTACTATCTTTATTTAAATTACCTTGGACAATTACATTCATTTTGGGTTTTAATTGATTCATTTTGATTACCTTTAGATCGTATCAGTTTGGGTTAGTTAAATTTACTTCATGTTTGGTGCATTCATATAGGTTTGAATTCATTATTTTTGGTCCAATTTGATTTATCGTTTTTAATATCATATTAGTTCATGTTAAATAGTTATATTTGTTCCGATTTCGTTTCATTCATTTTTTTCCTATTTTAATTGTTTTCTCTTGATTTTGATCATTCTAGATCTATTTTTGGTTTATCTAAATAACATTTATAAGAGTGAGGTTTATTTATCTTGTGAATTTTTTTTAATGTTTCATTCTATTTTTATTTGGTTTCATTCTATTAATTGTTTATTTTAATGGTTCTAGAATATTTATTTTAACACTTTTTGGGTTCAATTTTCATAATATTATTTGATTTGGTTTCCTTTAGTTCATCTTGGTTAGTTATTTTTTATGCAATCCTAACTGAGGCCAGCCATGAGAAGTCTAATTGATACTGGTCAAGGGGTATTTTACACTATGATAACCTAAGAGGAAATAACCTCCATATTGTTTCCTATATATAAGGATGTATAATGTTCCCTTTCATTATATGGAAGAACAAAAGAAACATATAACCATTGGTGATATATGGTATCTTAAAAGATACTATATAAATGGTGACAAGAAAATATAGATTCGAGAGTGAGCTTAAACATGGTCAGCATGTGGTATAATAATAAGGATAATAAATTTTAGGTATATTGAAAATGATTATATCTATTTATGAATATATACACTATTTGAATGCTATTCGTGGTTTTTGAATATGTTTTTGATATATTATGACTATGGAAAGATGTCCAATAGTAGGGTACCTAGTGTTGAATCAGATCTATCAAGTGATCTGTATTCTTTGTAGCATGATACAATGGCTCGGTCACCCAAACTAGTGGTGAGTGGGAAATATAAAAATGCAATGAAGATTCCTTCTTCTCCATTAGTTATATTAGATACTGTCTGAGTTTTTTTATGAGGTCAGTGATGAGGAAGATGTAGGTTAGGGAGTGTCCTGGTTCCATCGTGACAGGGACCGTGGTACTTGGTGACAAAGATGAGAATGTTCTATTTTCCTGATTTAGATCCTCATCTAAGTCTCCTGAGGTGTCAGTTCAATAGTGAAAATTGACTTAATAGCCTCAGAATTAATGAAACTCAAAATGAAGGTTGCTTAGATTCTTGATCACAAGCAGAATTATATTAAAATTTATGATTTTTTCCACAAGGTAAAGTTTCAAGAATCTATGCATGCAGACCCAGTTAACAAGGTCATCTGGATATTCTGGCATAGGGATGCTACGGTAGAGTTTCTCCAAGAAGAGGACCAACATATAATAATGAGAGTTTCATGTGTAGGGGACACTATACTTGGGTCATTTTGTTTTGGAAGATGTGATGCACAGAAAAGGGAGGTGTTATGGAGTTTACTAAATGAGTTCGACCCATGGGATCATCCTTGGGTGTTGGGGGTGATTTAAGTATTATAATGAATCTAGAGGAGAAGAAAGGGATAAGTCAATTACCAAGGAGGGATAACAGGTCCATCAATCATTTTTTGGATTGTAAAGGGATGATGGATTTGGGATATTCAGATGACCATTAAACATGGTGTAACAAAAGAAGGGGTGGTAAATGTTGTTAGAGTAGGCATGACCATTGTACATCCAATGTACAAGATATTTCTATGTTCTCAAATATGAAGGTGGAGCACCAAACTCGAAGCATATCTGATTACCCCACTCATTTTCTCACTCTAAGAATAAGGGAGTCCTTACAGGAACGATTCATGTTCATGAACCCGTTGTAGAGATTTTGAGAATATCAATAGTTGGTGAGGAATATTTGGTAATAATTGATTTAGGGCCACTCTTGGGTGGCCTTGCACTCCAATTTTATATCTTTTAAGCATTCCCTATAATTGAGGTCTAGGAGGAGTCCCCCCTTGGATCATGAGCTCAATGTAATTAAACAAAATATCAAGAGTCTTCAGGATAACATTCCTGACGCATGGGATGATGTTGTCTTTGAAAATATCTATTAGAAGAAGAGTGCCTTTGTGGTTATGTTCCTCTCTCAGGAATGTAGGGTGAGCGAATTCTCAAGAATTAAATGTCTGAAGGTGGGCGATAAGAACAAAGATATTTCCCTTCTTGCATAAGGTAGAGGCGGTCAGTTGTTAAACCAAACCTGAGGCTAGATGATGGATCTTTCACTTATGATAGGGAAGTGATGGGTAGATTGGCATTTTATTACATTAAGGATTTTATTTCTAGTATGAATCCAAATAATCTCTAGGGATATCCTTCAGGGGGTGATGAGTTCTACGTGAGGATTTCAAACCATGTTTCCTCTCAAGAAAATGATATGTTTGAAGGGATCCCACATGAGGAGGAGATCTATGCGACTATGGGGAACTTCAATCATAAGAATGCAACAGGTCCATATGAATTTTGTGGTGCTTTCTACAAAATCACATAGGAGGTGGTCATGGGGGGTAACTTCTATGCCATTAAAGACATCTCTAGAGGGGGACACCTACCCCTGATAGTGTCTGCCACATCTCTGGTGCTCCATCCAAAGATCGAAGACCTCTCCTCCCTCTTTAATTACTTGATAGTGAGTATGTGTAACTTCCCTTTCAAAATATTGGCGAGCATCATCATTAGGAGGTTGTCTAGACATCTCCCATAGTGGATCTCCCTAGAGCAGGATGAGTTCTTGGAAGACCACATGATTTAGGGAGCTATAGCATTGGATAAGGAGATGCTAATAGATACTTATATGAAGCCTTGTGGATCCAATATGGTAATCAAGTTGGATATCAACAAGGCCAATGATACGCTTGACTGGGGATTTATTAATAGAATTATAAAGAAGTTGGGATTTTTTAGTAGGGTTTGTGATAAAATTTTTAGGTGTATCAGTTCATAATGTATGGATATTTAATTTATCCGTAGTACTTACGGTTTATTCAGGTCAGTTCGTGGACTTCGGCATGGTGATCCATTATCTCCGTGTATGTTTATTCTTATACAGGATAACATGAGTAGGATGATCAACAGAGGAATATCTAATAGGGACATTCTTTCCTAACTAAGGATGTAGAGCCTGCCACCCATATATCAAATAATTTTTGTGGATGATGAAATAATATTCATCAATGCAGGGAGAAAATATGTGAAGTGAATTAATAAGATTGTTGAGATGAACGTCCACTAGAGTGTCCAAATTACCAAGAGGGAGAAGACTGGAATTTATGTTTCCAAATCATGTAATGCAAGTAGGATGACTAATATGTGTACAAGGATGGGTATGAGGTGTAGTAAGTTACCGATAGAGTTTCTTGGTGCCCCTGTGTCTCCAAGAATAATGTTTATTGATTATTTTGACAGGGTGGTGAGAAGAATTTTGGGGCATATTATGAAATGGAAAACTACTATTTTTACATTGGAGGGAATATTTATCTTTTGAATATCATCCTTTTGGGCATACCTGTAAATGAAATATCTTCTAATAACGTACCAAAAGGGGTTATAAGGGTTATTGTTAAGATTATATCTAATTTCACATGGGATGTGACTTTGGAGGGGAAGAGACAATGGGTCTCATGGGGGAAGATGGCTTAGCCTACCCTGAAGGGAGGGATTAATGTTAAAAGCATAGCAGCCACTATCCTCTGCATTCATGCGATGTTAGATTTGAAGGTAATAGAAGAACGTACATTGTGGGGGGTTATTATGTCTTGAAGGTACATAGAAAATACTGAATTTTAATTAGAAAGTGGATCTACCCTATGTTCTTTGGTCTGGAGCATGATTCCAATTACTCAACACCATTAACAATGGATTATTCGGGAGGGAAGCATTTTGTTTTGGCATCACAATTGGTTGGAATGGATCCCTAGTTACCCAGGATTTCCATCCCCAATTATCTCCTTTATGGATGTGGTACAATACCATTTGTTCTTCCGAGAAATTTTGGATGTAGCTCAACATGAGGTTTTATACTTTTTCTTCATCAAGTCAGAGCAGAATCGGTGTGGATTTACTCCATCATCCTCGAGGAAGTTCAATTAGAAGGATTTTTATAGGATTAGAATGCCTTAGGGATAGTAGGAAGGGTGGAACATCATGGAATGGTGTAATATGATACCTACAATGTTTAATTTCATCACCTAGAGGATCTAGAACCATGTTCTTCCCTTATTGATAATATCAAATTTCTTTGCATCGACATGGACACATGATGCCATTTCTATATGAATAAATGTGAAGAAACCATGATCCATATTTTCTTCGAAGGGGATAGGGTCCGCTAGGTTTAGGGATTCTTTGGAGAATTCACAGGGTACTCCTCTTAGGCTACAAGCTATGATTGCTTCATGGTGTGCTGGTTTCAGGGAGTTGGCAATGTAGGGAAGTAAAAAATGGTGTGATCAATTATCATTAATGTTGGCTGATGGTGCATCTTCAAAGATTGAAATTGGTTCAGGTTTGATGGGATTAAAACCAATAGAAGGATTGTTATAACTAGGGTAAGGTACATCCCAGCTGATATGTTTTCCCTTAATGGAAGCTGGAAGGAGGCCCCCTCTTTGCAGATGGTACACATGCCTCATGCCGTGGACCAACAGACATGATTCATGCCATAGGGAAAATGGTTCTGGTGGAGTCCTTCAGAGGCTAGACTCAAATTAAATAAAGATGGTTCTTCTATGTTGTGGAACATGCGACGTTTAGGGGTGGTTCATGATTAAAGTCGCAATGTGATCCTTACCTTCATAGCACATTATGGGAGTGGAAATTATATGCAGGTAGAGTCTCATGTAATTATTACCGGCATCACCATTTGCAGGCTTAAGGAAATATCTTTTTAGAAAGTGGAAACCGACTCATTGATAATTCATGATTCCCTCCACGACTAAGGTAACATTCCCTAGTCAAGAACCTATAACATTAGGAAATGCAATGCCCTCCATGATGTAAGTACTAGTGTCACCCACACATAGAGAGAGGGGAATATGGTGGTAGATCACTTGGCATGTCTAGTGTCCCATGGTGTTCCAGTCATGAGTCTACTTAATGTTTATCTATATACTTTTAAGGGGTGGAACCTAATTCGGGGGGATTCCCTCAGCCTACATTATTTCTAGCCTCCTTATACATGGACTCTTCCAAGTTTGTATTCTCATTTGGAATAAAAATAGTAATGTTGATGATGATGAATGTAGAGGGTAGCTTGTGTAACATGCTTGGGATGTTGGATATTGTGGTGTTTCATTGAATATAACAATATAAGAAAGTGAGTAATATATTTTTACTAAGTAGAAATTATATTTTTATGTTGGTTAACGGCCTGTAGAAAAATTCATTTTTTAATGAAATCAATAAAAATTAGATTTATTTTACAACCAATGTATGCCAAAAATATTTGAATAATGATAAATTTCATGAGTGGAATGAGATAACCATTGTAATGAATGATATTTTTGAAAATATACATAGTCATCATCAAAATAATATAGATCATGTTTAGACCATCCATACATTCTTAGGTGTAGTTGGAGTGGATGGATGATTTTCAGAGTCTTTGGATGCCATCACTTACTGATTGATGTCATCGATCATGTACTTATATGGATTTAACGTCATCTAATAGAAAAATTATAGATGTGAATAAAAAATTATAATTCTATCATGCATTAAACTATCAAGGTTTCATGGTAAGAAGGTATAGTGGTGTGTTTAAAAGTTATTTTCATGTTTAATTGATTATTTGGAGGTATTTTTAGTATAGAATGAATTGTTTAAGATGTTATTAGTGAATATTTTAAATTTGAGAGATATATATTTAAAATAAATTACAATATTTTAGATCATGAACAACTGTAACATGGTTTTTATCTAGTATAGTATTGAGAAAAAATAGCAGCATCATATCCTAGTAGAGAATTGGGTCACTAGCGATATGAAATAGTGTTTCTTGAGAATTAGAATTCATATATTGGTGAGTATGAAATGTCTCATTTTGAATATTATTGGTGGAATATGAAAAATAAATGAACTCAATGAACATGTATCTTACTAAATTTAGACAATTGTAATTTAGACCTTGGGAAGAGATATTTTCCACTCCATGGGATACTGAAATAGAGAATTTGGAGGTATAAATATTGGTATAATAGACTAAGTTTGATATTTTTAGTATTATGAAGTTAGGACCTATTATTTGGGTTATTAAAAGCACACTGTAAGAACAATAAGATACTATTGGTTTTTCATTAGGTTGGTAGTAGAATTTTCCCACTACCGTTGCCATTAGTATGTCAGTGGAAAATAATTGGGATCTTTCTAGGGGACCACAAGGAATGTATTCATGATTCTGAACCCCTTATTTATTTGTGTGTATTATATCCCGAATGGTCCGATGGCTTTCATTTTTATTGATTTTTGATAACACCCCTTTCAAGGGATGAGGGGGAACCCTTACAAAGTCTGTAGGCTCAGAGATTTAATGTCATGTAGGCTTAGGAGATTACATGACCCAAACATCATAGGGAATTCAACCATATTATCTATAAGAAACTACCCCTCCCCAGCATCTGCATCATGATATTAGCTATCCACCGTTGCATGGTCATCTGGCAAGGCTTCCCATGAAAGCACAGGTCGGTCCCAATGGCATATCCATACCCTCTCATTCTAAAAAATCCATTTGGCTCTACTCTGGTGAATGCACCTACTCAGAATCCTCTTCTCGGGATGCTCTTTTTTTGAAGACTGTGTATGGGGAAACTGCATGTGTCCTGAAGGCCTTGAGGTTTCCCTAAGGCCTTAAAGGTGGCCCCAAATCCCTACTGACCGAATTTCCTGGGTGTCCCTAAAGCCTTAAGGACTCCAATCCCAAACCAATGGCCCAAGGTGAATAGTTCTAGCTGGTAAAGTACTGAATAATACCTACTACTTTAACTGCTATAGTGCCTGATACTATACCCGCATAGTGTATAGTTCTACTACAACCCATGTACAGTGTGCTGTTCTTCTACAGTACTGCACAGTGTACTTTTCTTCTATAGTACTGCTACATTTTCTACTATAGTACCTGCTACAGTACCCCCAAAAATATGCCTCTACTGGTTTTTGAACCTTGGCCTCGTGGATGCACTAAAGGATAACTCACCAAATGGGCTAAGGCTCATGTGTTGGGGGTATTATAGTCATTTATGGATATCTTTTTAAAAATATTTAGTTATTCTATTATTTACCCATATTTTCACAAGCAATGGCTACTCTCCCTCTCTTTCCCATTTTCATTCTCTATCATATACTCCCTTTACACTTCACTTCAATAATCTAATTTAAGAAATTTCTGTAGGTATAAGATAGTTGAATCAAGTCGTAGATAAGATCTAATATATTTATCAGTAATTTAATCACCTAAAATTTACTCAAAATAATTTTTCTAATTTGAGAATTATTGAATGATTCGTTGGAAACTCCTAAATGAGGAAAAATTGGTCAATAAAAAAGGGTGGGGAAATCCATAATGTTATAGTTTAGGTGGTTAAGAACATATTACCAAATTTATTATTATTTTTGTGTGATTTGTATTATTAAATATGTGTTAAGGATAGGGAATGTAAATGGATAACATGAAGGTCCAAATATGAGTGATAGATTAGTTAGACCATATTTTGACATAAACTGAAATTCCATATATGGTTGGTCAATTTTAAGATTAATGTAAATCCATTTCACCATGTTAAAATTTGGTCCTTACATATGATGAACTCTAAATGTATATTTTTGTGTGATATAAAAAAATAAGATATCTACGGTGGTCACTAGTGAGCTAGTTAGATGGGTCTAGTGAGTATACACCTTTTGATGTTTTGTTAAGTCATAGGTTCACTATTGGTTTTTTTATAAAGGAGTGTAAAACTTATATATACAATGATATATCTTTTAATGGAAACTATGTGATGGGAATGGGATGAATTATGAAAACCCATTTGGGGATTAGTGTAACCATGTTATGTGAGCACATGAAATAGTACTAGTGGATTAAAAAATAGTGGATGGTTTATCAAAACTCGAAGTGCTAAATTGGTTTGTGAGAAATAGAATTACTAATTATTTGTTCTAATATTTGATCTTAAAGACATGTTATAGTATTATTAATGTGTTAGGATACAAAATATTTTGATATACCAACTGTAGTATTGGGTCAATAATAATATTATCTTAGTTTAACATAATTATTCCCATTCCCATCACATAATAATATGGTTTCACTAAAATTCAAAGACAATATTAAGAGGATTATAGAACAAATCACAATTAAAGAAATGCTATAGAAAAAGTTGACATAAATATACTCTAACATCCATAAATGATAAAATGAAAGAGTATGATACATGGAATTCAGATGATAAGTATACTAAGCCATCATTTTTTTAAACATTTAATGAAGATAATGTATTTTGAAATATATAAATCTTCTATGAATTTCATTTCTAAAAGAACTTATAATGGAAACAAAAATTATATTAAGAGAAACCAAAAAACCATTTATTTTTTTACATTGGGATTTTAATTTGAAATATGTATTTATAATATCTAGGAAATTATTATATAAATTTCGTTTTGGTATATTCCTATACATTTTATAGATATACAATAGTAGATGGGACAACTAAAAGATGAATGGAATCCCATTTATTCCAATAAATTTTAGTAGATGGGATTAATAATAGATCAATGAAGTATGATAGTCTGTGATTTAGTATATATCACATCTATAAAAATAAAAGGATAGGTCCTCCACAGAAATTAATAAATATTAACAACGGCAAGTATTTAATAAAATGACAGCATATAACCAAAGGCAAGACATTAAATATGTGGTTTATAAAAGCAGAGAGTATTAAATTATGGTGTATGTTAGTAGACTGTATTAAATGACTATGTATAATAGTAGACATTAAAAACATTATTATTCATAATAATATACAATATTAAATTACATTTGTAACATTATATATTAAAAAATGATAGTTCATAATATTATAAAATATTAAATGATAGTGTATCACAGTACAAAAAATGTATACATTCTTTGAAAAAAAATAAAACCTTCAAGAGAGTAATGTTTTTATGAAAATTATGTCGGAAAATTTTCATTTCCTTAAAAGAGACCCTTGATGATGATAAAAGTGGTTCTATTTGATGTAGGAAGATGTAAATTGTTCTACAATCAATGATAAAATAGAATATCACATATCAAAGAAACTAAATAAATATGTTTAAATTAATATATAATAAAAACATTTCAAATTATATATATGAATAAGGGTTGAAATTATAATGTTAATAAATAAAAACTATAAAAACATAACAACTATTTGTGGTTAGATACAATAATTATCTAATAAAGGCTAAAAAACATTTTTTTCTCATCATATTTATAACTCTCATGGGTGATAGGTAAAGGATACAGTAGTCATATGGGTTTAATGTGGGTCTCACACACATCATAAAATCATTTAATGTGAAAAATGGGATATTAAAAAGATAATATTCATGATTCTGAGGTATTTTACCAATTTCTCTAAACAATTTAAAATCTCATTTAAGACATATCTTAAGAACCAAACTTTTCAAAACATAATGAAATCCATTTAAAATACACCTTGATTTTCCAAAAATGGAAAATGAACAATTATCCCAAAACACCATGGTTTTGAAACAACCCCCTTTAATTTTATTCATGACCTAAATAGGGCCAAACTATTTTAAACCCTTAAATTTCGTTGAAAACAATTTTTGAAATATTTTTACAAAGGTATAATTTCATGTAGCACATGAAATAATATGTGAAACCATTGAGAAATCACATTGAAATGCTAAATATATTCTTATACATCTAACACTTTTTTCAATGTCCATTTGAGAAATCTCATAAATAAACTTTGTGGCCAGTCACAGAAAATCTGATTTATAGTGGACCTTAAAATAGTAAAACCTTTCTATGTAAAATAAATATATGATATATACAAATATTTACCATGTAAATTCTATAAACATAATTAAAAATATAAATTAATAATTAAAACATAACTTCAAAACACTAAGGAATCAACGGTTTGAAAAATTAAAAGTTAAGGCATGGGAAAACATACCAAAAATCAATGACATGTGATCCATAATTCATCAAATTTGATAGTGCATGTCCAAAAAATCATTATGAATCTACCATGAACACTAATAACTAAAGAAAACAAAAAATAATTGGGTCAACGCAATAATTAGGGTTCAACCAAACCAAATATGAAAAAATGGAAGGAGAAACCAATAAGGAAACATGGAAAAGGAACTGGAGACCAATCCTTGGTGAGCCAAACTACTAAGGATTTGAGTTTTATGGGGGATGAAAGGTATCAGAGAAGGAATGGCAGAATCAGAAGGAAGTGGAGGATCCATGAAGGGAATCAACATTGAGTGGGATTTGTACAATGGATGACAGAAGAACGAATGAGTAGAGGGTTGGAATGGGAGATGATATAGGTCTCACTGGGGATGACCATGTTGGGTAGTCATGAGAGAAGAGGGTTTGAGAGGGAGACATGGATTTGTGGGGGAGAGGCATGCAGGGATGATCATGATGGAATCTAAATATTAGATCTGTTATACTTATTGTTTATTTAAACCTATTGGGATAGTTATTCCATTCCCATCTTTCCCAAGGGTTTTTTTAAATAGTTGGTATTAGTGTAGGGGTATATACCAATTTTATAGTAGTGTATCACACATATTCCACACATTAAAATTTATATTTGATCAATATTTGTGTACTTTCATATCCTTTATAAAAATCTATATACATATTACTATGGTCACAGATCCAGTAGTACCTTAAATACAGATTATCGGAAGTTGGACATCTAATCACTGCACTTTCATATGAATATCAGGTCATGTAAAGAGTATAATATCTAATATATTTTAGAGTTTCAATGGATCCTTGGTAACCTTTTAAAAAACATTTTGAATCTATTTATATAGGAATAATAAAAAAAATCCATTAGAAATAATGTTTATTTGGTGGAAAGAGATGTGGTGATTTTTTTGAATGTTTCAACAATCCTCCATTCATCATTTGGATGTTGGCATCTCTATTTCCAACATCATAAATGGATTAACCATTAGCCAAATGGACTTTCCAAAACATCTGGGATATATAGTTTAATATGCATCTTTTATCCCTGGTATAATGTAATGATACTCCATAGTCAACCACCTAATCATATACTAGTATAACTTCACATAAAAAATAGTAATTATGAACATTAGTCACATTCATGGAATATGAATTTTTATAGGTGGTGGATTTAGGGTTTTCTCTTGATTAATAATCTAATCCTTCATCATATTTCATTTTTTCTTAGGATTCTATTTAATTGTACTCAGACCAGCTAGCATTCCATAGCTCTTCTCCAATTTCCCAACATGAGATTTATCTAGCAATGGATTCTTCTAATAAACCTACTTTTAGTGTGGTGATATACCTCTTTAACCAGTATTAAGTACAGTACATGAAGTTTGTTGAACACACCATCACTAAAGTTCTTCATTCATTATCAGATTCATTATATCATCAAACACTAAATCATATTTTTCATTGGAGTTACTAACTATAGTAACCATTTAATCCCATCTCCCTAAAAGTGAATATTCGAGTACCAATTATAATACATCATCTGTAAAAGTTACCTTTTCTGGTGGGAGTTTCCCATGAATAATGTTGAATCCATTCACATGATCTTCTTGTATTCTTTTTTACATTAACGTCAAGCCAAACAACCATCTAAAAATGATCGATTTTTTTAGTGATGTTCCTTTTTCATAAATGTAATCCAACACCTTCATAACATATGTTGTAGTATTTTACTCCCAGATGTTAATCAGATCATTCCTCACAAGATATATTATTTTCAGTGTAAGTAATTTCCTCTCTAAGAACATCCAATCATCATTCCCCATCAATACTATCTTAACCCCTAATAAGGTGTCCTCAATGTCTTCATGAAACAAACAACCATCAACCTAAATTATTTAAAAGATAAAATATGATCCGTCATATTTATCAATCATGATATTTAATTTATATGATTCAATACATGTGTTTTTATAAGTGTGATGGACCACAATATCATAACCTTCCTTTGATACCACTTTTTGGGTAAAAATCCATTAATGGAATCATGAAAAAATGATCTCATATACATCTAAGAGACCATCAAAAGTATTATCAATAGATCCACCAAAAGTTCATGCATATATTGATATACCGAAAACCATAGTCTATAAAATGGTTCTTCCCTAATACTGAGTATAATGTATGTAGTAATAAACCAAACACTTCCAGCCATACTATGTCGACCATGCACATTTTGTATTAGAAACAAAAAATTCGATAGAAATATTTCCAATTGAAATACATACTACAAAAAACATATGAAAAAAAAGAAATAATGTTTTAAAATTCTTCTATCTATGTCCTATATTCATGGGGGAAACTAAACTACTAAATGGTTTTATTGTAAATGGAATATTACAAGTGAAAAACATATTAAAAATATAGTTAATCCTCACTAAATAATCAGGTCTCCATTGAATTCCCAATTGAACCATACCTTCATCCATGATTTTCTCTATTTAAATTCACTTATTCCAAACCCTTTTCACTAGAGGTCCCACATATATAAATACTATGAACAACTGATCAAACAAGTTAATGATACTATACAGAAAATCAAAATGAAAAATACATGATCACCTAAGAAAGGTTACCAACCAAATAACTTATAACATCCCATATAAATAAGGAATAAGTCACTTTTCATATTTATTAATATTTGTGAATTAGATATTAATTTTACATTAAAGGGGACGCTTTTTTCGATGGCGTACCCGATATGCAACAACGGGATTCTTTGAAATCATATGTTGCACACTTATAATATAATATTATTATTTTAAATGGTTGTTTACTCCTAGACATTGTATTGGAGTAAATGAACAAAAATAACTACAATATGGTTATACATGTATGTTAAATGTATTTACATTTATCCAATAATATGTTAGAGGCTTAAAATATGAATGAATCTAATTTTATGCATAATTTACATTAAAAGGTCGATTTACAACCTTTTAATGGAAAACCATCATTAAATATAGTTTTGGTCACATTAATATATTAAAATTAAAAAAATAAAATCCTTTTTTATAATGGGGACATCAAAATTTATTTTGTGTAAATTTTTGGAATTGTTTTGATAAAGATCATTTTTTTGAATTGTGAAAACACTATATTTTAATTCAAAATGGCATTTTAATATAATTTATTTATATGGATAAATTATCATTTTAATTGGTTTTAATGTTTAATTAGAATATATTTTTACCATTTAATCCAATTTTTTTCATTAGAATTAATTTCACTTCCAAAGTGGACATAAAGAAGTTTCAATCTTTTGATAGTTATTGTTTCTTAAAAATAGGCTATTTGGTTCAACAACGGGAAGTAATTTTAAATTAATTAATGCCACTTCTACGTTTTGAATTTATAAAAATATAAATATTTTTTGAATTTTGAATATCAAATATATCTTAGGCTAGATTTTTTGGTATTTTTCCGAAAACATGAATTTTTGATGAATAGTAAAACCACTTAGTAGTAGTTAGAAAAAAACAAATTTTTCATTTAAATGAAATTTTTACCACTTTTATGAATTGAATTTCTAAAATACATCATACATGGTTATTATTAGTATGTAAAATCTGGTTCAATAAGATGAAAATAATTTTTGATGAATAGTAACTTTTGACTTTTATTTACTGCAGTTATAGGTAAATATGGTAATTCAAGGTAAAAATAATATTATAATAATTCAAAATTACTTTAACACTTGTACAAGCCTTATATTTTTAGTTATTTACGACCTTGGCCATCATTGGGTCGATTTTGGGACCCCATTTATCCACTTGTGAGTGATAATGACAATTTAGATTAATTAACTTAAAGTAAAGGAGAAAATGGCAAAATAAATATCATTTAGTAAATTAGTTTTTACATGGGGTTATATAAATTATATTTTAAACTATAAATATTAATTGGAAGGATAAAAATACTTCATACATCATTGTATTTTTTTATAATTTTTGGACATCAAATAATTTAAATTACTTATGACACAATAATAATGCAGTGTTTACCTCATTAAGAAATCATTTAAATAAATAAGATTATAAATAGTAAAATAAAATCCAAAACCTATCCAATTATTATTGGATGATTTTATTTCGACCATGAGTCATCTTATCATCAAATATAATGATTTTTTCACTTTTATAAACTGAAAATAATTATATAATAAAATAAAATTATCACACTTTCTTAAAGAGCCCATCTTCCCTCTTATAAAAGGAGATGACTTCTAACCAATTCCTCACACCTCTCAAGTATTTAGTCTCATCCTAAATCTAAAAAATTAATAGTCCTACATCCCTATCATTCTCATAGAAGACTTACCTGAATCATAAAGAACTTTGAGAAGTCCTTTTGGTTCAAACCAAAGGAAGTTACCAAAATTAAAGGTAAGAGTTTCTCTTAACTTCTTTTCTATTATTTTACTTATCCAACCCCTATAATCTCTTTATTCCATTATTTAGAACAACAAAATTATCCTCAATATACTAGGACGTTTTTATGAGATGTATTCAAAGTACACTTACACACACCTCTATCTAATGGGTGAAGAACATAAAGTTTCGGTGGATGGCAACCTAACGCCTCACGAAACGATAATTGATCAATTACCTCTTACCACCTCTCATGGTGTCCATTATGATGGAACTATATTTATATATGATATCTATTTTTTTAGGTTTTATTATGCTTCTGTATTTTCATTTTATATCATACCATTATGGTTTCCATTATTGGTAAATGTGATAATTTCATTTGAGGATGTGCAGACTACCGCCCCCTCAAAGTGATATAACATGTTAATGCCATATGTGGGACATATAAAGGATAAACATAATGATATTATATATGATATTATACTGGAATTATGATATAATTATGTATCATTATGTTTCCATTCTATAACAATACAGAATAGAAATGAAAGGAGCGTTCATGCGTATATACAACTTACTGTCTCCATGAACGACGCATTTCATTTCTTATTTAAAAATGTCATATACTTTAGTAAATACATGTATATACTGGATATATATGATATATATGATATCTAAATCATGAATATCATTTTGTATATAATGAACGTTTGACTATGTGAATAGCTTGTAATTATAAGAAGTCTATTTTTGACTCAAGTAACAAATATCGACAAAACGACCATTTTTAACTTAAATGATTGCACAATATCAATAACGTGGTAATAAGTGATATAAAAAGAATAATAAACTTGAAAAAATTTCTTAAGAAATTATAAAATTACTTGTTTATTATTCACGAATAACAAGGAACAAACAAGTCAAGTTAAACATGTAACAACCCGAGATTTTATAAAAAAATATTCTTTTTAATTTCATTAATGTCTTGTGTTGTACGCTAAACCAAAAGGAGATTTTTCAACACGCATCCTTGACTTTCCTTGTATTACACGCAATCGCTACCTTCCTCGATAGCTTGCATCGTACGCAATACCGAGTTTCACTAAACAACGATATGCTATTAAAATATTATTAAAACTAACCGTTATGAATAGTAATAACCAATTTTTGAAATTTTGTAAATTTTATTTTTCAAAATGGACTTCATTTTTGGATTCGGAATATCGAAATTAGCTTAGGGTGAAATTTTGGTACTTTTCGGATAACTTTCATATTCTGATGAATAGTGAAAATTACTAAATTTTAATTAAAAAGAACTTTTTTAATAGAAATAATTAATAGTGATAAATTATTAATTTGAGTGGTTTTAAAGTATATTTATAATATATTTTTACAATTTAATACAATTTTGGTCATTGGATGTAATTCTACATTTAAACCAGACATAAACAAGTGTCAATCTTTTGATGGTTATTATCTCTTAAAAACACGCTATTTGTTTTAACGACGGGAATTAATTTTTAAATTAATTAATGCAACTAATATGTTTTCAATTTGGTAAAATAGGCATTATTTTGTAGTTCATAATATCAAATATAGCTTAGGCCTAATTTTTGGTATTTTTCTGGGAACTTTCATTTTTTGATGAATAGTGAAACCACTAAGTGGTAGTTAAAAAAATGAATTTTTCATAAAATTTATTTTACCACTTCTGTGAGTGGAATTTAAAAAATCCAAGAGACACGGTTTATGTTAGTAAGTAAAATGTGGTTCAATGAGATGAAAATAATTTTTGGTGAATAGTAACTTTTTAATTTTTTTACCACGGTTAAAAGTAAATAGCGTAATTAAGATAAAAATGTTATTATTAGTATCCTAACACATGTCCTAATTCTATTAGATAAGTGTAATTCGACCAAAAACAACCTTAGGAATAAAATATGACCATTTAGGCCCACATGGATAAGATTAGGACATTTATTATTAATTTATTTAAAGAAGGGTTAAAATAGTTAAAATCAAAGTTTAATAAGTAAATCATTTTTAATATGGGTTTATATATAAGAACAATTCGACTATAAATATTCATTAGAAAGATAAAAAGATTTACTACATAATGGTATTTTATTTGTAATTTTTAGACACTAAATAATTTAATTTATTTCTGACACAACGATGATGCAGTAATTATCTTATTAATGAAATATTGACATAATTGATGTTATAAATACTCAAATATATATAATTTGAGACTTTTTATGAATTAAACTAATTTTATAGGTTAGTATGACATGTTAATATTGATTTAATTATCTTTGGTTGAAGTAACCATTCTGTTATGAGTTTCAAAAAAATCAACTATTGAATAGTGTCTAAATTGACATAAAATAGTTTTTAAAACAAATATTATATTATTAATTGTTATTTTATTCCTAAAAATCTAAGGATCGTCCAAATGACTTAGATAAGGTTATATATATTAATAAAACACAACTTGGGGGTCTCTTGTATGTATATGGTAAGTTTATTAACTATATAATATAAAAATAAAAAGTGACATGGTAAATGTCAATCTAATTAACTAAGAGTTAAAACTAAAATATAAGGTTAATATAATGACCTAAAATTGTATAAATTCTATTGGATGAGTGGATTTCGACCCATCCCCACCTTATCTTAGAAATAACTCAATTTGGAGCTATTTAAAACCGAACTTGACTTTATAATAAAATAATATTTTTACTTATTCCAAAGGTGCCCCCCTCCTCCCTTATAAAAGGGAACCTCCTCCCCCTCTTCCTCACACCACTTTGAGCCTTCAATCTCGGCCAACCCCTGCCAATTTCTTCTCTCCACTTCCCTAGAAATATCCTAGAGGTTCTGGTCTTCTTCAAAGACCTATTTTAGTGCCCTAAAAAGAAGTCTCAATGAAGCACTTCAAAGAAGAGGTAATGTCCGTTACTGATTCTTTCATCTTTATTTATTCTTCCACTTATTCTTCTTTAGTTGTTTCATTATTAAGTAATAACATCAGTATCAATAATATACTGATATTTTATTATAAGTATGAAACAACCCTATTTCACCATCTATCCATCCTACGGTAAAAGAAATCACCGCACGTGCGTAGGTACAGAATACCGTCTCCACACCGTGGTGTAATCTATTTTCCACCACCACCTTACTTGGATGGGTATAATGGTGTAAATAATGACTATATATGACTATTATAAAGTGATACTGATTATGAAATAGTATACATAAACTCCAATAATATTCCATGATCATAGGAACGATATCATCACTCGTGCGTACGTACGGAATACCGTCTCCACGATGTGTTGCGACTCGTTCTACATGATCTTCATTTCATAATGATTATATAAATGAATTGAATGAATGAATATTATATATATTACACTAATACCATTCTGGAAATGAGGTATCTATAACCTAAATAGAAGAATAAGAATTTATTTGACAAAAATTCATAAGAACAAAAAGTAATAAACACCCGAATAACAAGTAGTAATGAAATATTACTACTAAGAAGCTATGAATATGACCATATATGATATCATAAAAATATGTATGATTTTGTGATAAGTCAATAACATTATTTAAATCATTATACAGGAGGTTCGGACACGTACAAAGCATATCGGACCTAAGGTAAGAAAAATATCACAATCTCATTTTTATCCGAGATTGTTTATACTTTGGTATTTACTAGGGTTTATTTTATCATCCACATCCATGTTTCCTCAATATGTAATATTATTTCCATACACCTAAAATTGTTTAAATCCAATTTTACCCTTCGGTGAGTTTTTAGTAAAAGATATGAAAGGAATCTTTTGTCATTTTCCGTACGAGGTACTTTTTGACTTTATCGACAAAAGTACGAGAAGATTGTTTTTTTAACTTATACGGCATGAATGGATTTTTAAAACATTATTTCCAAGAAGATTCCTTTACAAGTTATCATGTTTATTTTTAATCAACTTCTTTTAGTTTACAATTGATTGACATGTTAAGAAAGGAAAAGTGTTTTTGAAGTAGAAAGGATATTTTTTTCAAGAATGGAGTTCAAGTGTTTTATCAAAATTATTTTCCATCTAAGATAATAAAGGGTTCTGTTTTCATCCCTATTATTACATTTATTTGATTATGTTGTGATGGAATTATTTTTATGAATTCCTTGATCTTATATGAATTGTTTTATGATGTCATGATTTTTAAGATTCCCATTTTTATTTCATGGGTTATGCTATGATGAATGGTTTATGATTTTTTGGCACACATAAGAATGGTATCATTATGAGATGGGTGGGACCTATATCTCCCTCCAATGCATTGGGTAATGATTTTATATCTCATGAGATAGAAATGGCTGGAATGGTAGGTTATACCGGTTCAGTGAAACAGGACTTAAACGAGGGTGACTCGGTTCAGAAATGGACTTTTTCCACTAAGATAGTATTGGAAATGAGTCTTGACTAATAAGATATATTCTCTATGATTATGTGTGTATTCGACAAAGTTTCATGTTTTATGTTATGATTATTGGGATTTCATTTCACTACTATGATTTATCCCATGTTATGAAATTATGCTCTCTTTTGTAGGTTAAGATTTCCAAAATGTTATGTTCTTATGAAAATGATGTGATTGATATTTCTTTTGTTTACCCTTACTGAGAATCTGAGCTCACCGTTTTATGTTTTCTTTTCCCCTGGATATAAAGAAAGGTTTCAGGTAAAAAAGAAGATCTTTATGGGAGATGTTGAAGATCTTTCACCATGATTAGAAGATTATATTCTGAGTTTCCAAAGACACTAAACTATTACGATCCTTGTGTGTGTGTTTTTGTTATTTATTAAGTATTCCGAAAAAGTAATGTAATCTCCATGTACGTCAAGGTACGGGTCTCTACAAGACACATGGTAAAGTATTTTCTTATCTTATTTTTATTCTCGTGAGATTTATGTTAAAATTTCCACTATTTCCTTTTGTGTGGTGTATGTACTACCCAGGATTATACTATTTTTCTAATATAATTTCTTTTATGAGTATTTAAATCTTCATTTTATGATCTTTCTTTCATGTGGCATATGTTTTGTAAGTAACCAAATCGGTAAGGGAACCTTTCACACTCCTCTTTTTAAAAGACATATTTTAGTAATGTTTTTTAATTTAAATATTATTATGTTGGGATATATTATTCTAGACCCTTATTGATTTAAACGTTATGTCCATGTTATTAGATACCCTTTTTTTATAATCAACTCATTTTCATAATGTTAAAGTGACCCTGTTAGGCTGTTGAATTTTTACAAGGTATCTTCTTAACCCAATTTCAATTCATTTGGTTCAACTTGTACTTCTTAAATATGTCGTCCAATGAATATGTTTGAATGACCTATGAATTTTTTAAACTTAATATCCACTTATATTTTTTATATTTATATTTTTCACTCATAATTATGTGATTGATTTATCCTTAATTTAAGGATACCATCTTTATAAGGGATTTCATCTCAATTTACATTTCCACTAAGACTTCATTTTTGTTATGCCCCAATTCAGTCTTATATGGTGTATATACATTACTTTGACATATTATATCATGAATCCCTTTATTATAATGATATTATAATGTTTTTATTAAATGTCATTCCAAAATTATTTGCATTGAAGCGTCTCTCTTTTTTTTAAAATACTCTTTAACTAAAATATCATTTTAAATGTTTTAAAGATTTATTCTTCTAAATATTTCCCATTAATGTCCATGTTTTCAAAATGGGATTTAGGATTTATTTATATGGACATGAATGTTTTCAAATGATAAATCATTTAAAATCGTCAAAGTGGTATGTGGCACTTTTATTAAAAAACATCATTTTAAATGGTTTTGAAAATGATTTGATAAAGAATTGTTTATTTCAATATATTGATTTGATATATTGGAATGTCGAAATGTTATATTTTCTTTATACTTGTATTATGTGTTAGGACTGTGTTATGGTTATTGGGAATTGTTTACATATACGGGTGGTTCCGTGATAAACCTAGGGCGGGTGAGCCCAAGATAGCTCTCCAATGCATTGGGTAACGTGAGTGAGGTAAACGTGATGTTTCTCCTATGAGATTTAGGGAATATACTATGATGGGTGTTCCAAGTGTAACTCCCTACAAAGATGTGAAATATAAAATGAAAGTTTTATATGGATTCAAAAATTAACCTTTATGATTTAGGATTTGTGTGAATTATTCATAAATCTTATGATTTAGTAAGGTATGTTATGATTGAAAAGTATGGTTTCATTGATTTTTATTTATTGATAGGATAATGTTTTCCTTATTTATTTTATGTCCATTACTGAGCATTTTATGATCATTCCATGTTTTTGAAATGTTTTCCACAGGACTTAAAGATGAATAGGGTCAATGATGGGATAAAGGAAAATTCATTCTATATAAAACATGGAACTAGAAACAATTATTTTTAAGAGTATTTATTTTCTGAAATAAATGGATACTGAGTAGTAGTTTCTACATGTAATATTCATGTTGTAATGTAATTGTTATGCCTAATTCTCTAAAACTCTAAACCAGAAAAGATCCTCAATGTGAATTATTCATTTAATTCAAGATTATGTAATGTTTAAGGTCGGGTCCTTATAGTAGGTATCAAATTCCAATTTAGACAAAATTAGGGATTATGAGTATTTTTTAGACACATGGTTAGTCCCTATTTCTATTATTTCAGTTAAATCCTTGTTTTATAACTTTTTCAGATCAAGTAATTTCAGTCAGAAATGGAAGGAAAAGGATCTCAAACGACATTCCTATCTCTTCCTGATGACGTGCTTGCAATAATTATTGCAAAGTCAAGTTCGGATGATTGTGTAACATTTAGAAGCATACAACTCACTTGCAAGAAGTTGTTTGAGATATCAAACACCTCCACTAAACCTCATTATCATCATTGATCAAGGGTTGTATTTAGGAAAATCCCATTTTCACAATATTCTCATGTATTCAAGAATGGTAAATATTATCATGGCATTTTGAAATATTTTACCTTATCAAAAGATTTTGAAGAATATTATGATTTTCAAAAAGGATATCCAGAAGGAGACCCTTTCTCAACCTATTTATATTTTCTTTTTCAATATAGTCTCTTAGCACATACCTATTGTATTTTAAAAGGACCCTTAATTGAATGTTTCAACTCAAATTTGGTCCGATTATTTTATAGAAATCATGTTTCATCAGATGTTTTGAAATTATATGTCATACATGATTATTTTCCAAATTTTTTTTCTATGAACACCCATATGACCCATTTTGTAAAATGTGTATTTGTATAGAGGAAGAAAATGATTTTTGAATGATATCTAAATCATTGTGGCAATGCATGGTCCTTCTAAATATGTGAACAATATGACGATGAAACCAAATGGACACCATGATCGTGGTATAATGTTCTTAATTTTGGGGATCATTTTATTTTATCATATATTAGTGAAATAAGACCTCATGTATTAATATGTTGAGATCATAATTTAAATGAAAATGAGAGGTATAAGGAAACCATTGAGGTTAAAACATGTTGGGTTATTTTTGAGTTTTATAAAAAGGACAAACCGTAGGATGGGTGACAACCCGTCGCATCTGGTAAGGCTGCAGGAATCGAACCCACAACCCAAGGGAGACAAGGGTGCATCACCTACCACTAGCCTAACTGAAGTCCCTGGATAGTATGACTTATTAGTTTAGTAATATTTTTTTATGGAACAAGAATAAGATGATTTTTGGAACTTATGTTTTATCAAATGGATATAATTAGAATTGAAAAATGATTTAATGATTAAGTGGTAAAGGTTGTTGTTGAAGACGTTCTCTCTTTTGAGGAAACACTATATGCCTAAGGAAGATAGAATACTTTGGGATTTCAATTGTGGAATAATGGTTGAAATTTTAGTTTGGAAGAATCTATTGTATTATTGTGGACATATGATGATTTGGATTATTTATTAAAATGATTAAAATATCATGGAGAATATGTGATTAGGTTAATTGATTTTCAATATGAGATTTTATGAGTAACTGATGTTATTTTGTGATAAATGATAAGATTTATCTTGGAAGACTGTGTAATTAAATACTTATTAGATTTGTGTTTCGATCTTAGTTTGGATTACTTTTGAATAATTTTAGGGACAACTGTTTATTGAATGGTCATTGTTGATCTTTGGGTTTTGTTTGAAATTTTTTGGAGATTAAGTGTAGTTTTCTTTCTTGTAAAAGATTTTACTTTTTGTGTATTATCTGATATCTCAATAACCATTCCGATTTTCATTGATGTCTAAAGACAAGGGAAATATATAGTTCATTATTTTTAGATTATGTGAATCTCAAGAAGTTGATTATATCACTTTTAATATTAACATGTTATCCTGAATACTCACTATTTGGAGAAAATGTGAATTTTTGTTAGAAATATAGTGAAGGAAGAAAGTTTACATGACAACTAAGTATGTTTCCATAAGATTTTAGTTAAGCCCATAAATAAATTTCCATTATTAAAAGCAACTTAAAACAAAAACCATGTCTGTTAACTTTACCTACATTGGAATTAAAGACCATTTAACCCATCACATGTTAGTGATTTTTTGGTAATTAACATTCTCCTAATCAGGTTTTTTTTCTCTCTCCATCAGAACTTGACCGTTTGTTTTTTCTCCCATATCCATTTTTCATACAAGGAATCCTAGTATGGGTTATCTCGGGTGACCTTTTTACTTCTCTTTTTTTCATTTAAAGTTATAGTTTTACTAACTCTTTTATGATGTAGGACTTTTAATGAAGTTTGCAAGACCATTTTGAAAATTGTGAGGATTCAATTCCCAAAAATGGGGGAAGTGTGTAACATCCCAGATAAATAAGGATTAAGAAACTTATCATATTTATTAATATTTCTGAGTTAAATATTAATTTTACATTAAAGGGGATGCTATGTTCGATGTCATACCCGAAACGCAACAACATGTTTCATTGAAATCTTTCGTTGCACACTAATAATATTATATTATTATTGTAAATGCTAGTTAACTCCTAGCCATTTTATTGGAAAGAATGAACAAAACTAACTACAATAATATTATACGTGTTTATTAATTTAATTTACATTTATCCAACAAAAAGTAAGAGGATTAAAATATGAATGAATCTAATTTTAAGCATAATTTATATTAAAAGGTTGATTTACCCCCTTTTAATGGTGAACCATGTTTAAATCTAGTTTTTGTCACTTTAATACCTTCAAATTCAAAAAATAAAATAACTCTTTATAATGGGGACATCAAAATTTACTTTTTGTAAATTTTTGGAATTTTTCCGATAAAGTCAATTTTTTTAATAATGAAAATATCGTATTTTATTTCAAAACTAAATTTTAATCTAATTTATTTATATGGATAGATTATATTTTTAATTGTTTTTAAAGTGTAATTAGAATATATTTTTACCATTTAATACAACTTTGGTCTTTAGAATTAATTTCACTTTGATAGTGCACATAAAGAAGTGTCAATCTTTTGATAGTTATTGTTTCATAAAAACACGCTATTTGTTTTAACCATGGGAATTAATTTTTAATTAATTAATTCCACTTCTATGTTTTGTATTTATAAATATATACATCATTTTTTAATTCATAATATCAAATATATCTTAGGCTGAATATTTGGTATTTTTCTGAAAAACATCAATATTTGATTAATAGTGAAACCACTTAGTAGTAGTTAAAAAAACTGACTTTTTCATTTAAATGAAATTTTACCGCTTCTGTGAATTGAATTTCGAAAATCAAACATACATGGTTGTTATTAGTAACTTAAATTTTGTTCAATAAGACTAAAATAATATTTTTTGAATATTAACTTTTGACTTTTATTTACCGCTGTTAACGGTAAATAGGGTAATTCAAGGTAAAAATAATATTATAATAATTCAAATTTACCTTAACACTTGTCCAAACCTTATTTTTTGATACATTTACGACCATGGACATCATTGGCTCTATTTTGGGACCCCATTGAGCCACATGGGAGTGATAATGACAATTTATATTAATTAACTTCAAGTAAAGGCAAAAATGACAAAAGAAAATATCTTTTAGTAAATTAATTTTTACAAGTGGTTATATAAATTATCATATACACTATAAATATAAATTTTAAAGATAAAAATATTTCCTTCATTATGGTATTTGTTTTATAATTTTTGGACATCAAATGATTTAAATTTTTTATGAAATAATAATGTTGAAGTGTTTACCTCATTAATAAATCATTTATAAAAATAAAATTATAAATATTAAAATAACATCCAAAACTGGTCCAGTTCTTATTGGATGATTTTATTTCGACCATGAGTCATCTTATATTAGACTATAATGATTTTGTGACCTTTATAAACAGAATATCATTATATAATAAAATAATATTATCACACTTTCCTAAAGAGCCCATCCCCCCCCCTTATAAAATGAGACCACTTCTAACCAATTACTCACACCAATAAAGCCTATAAGCTCATCCAAACTCTACCCAATTAAGCTCCCTATATCACTATCCTACTCCTAAAATCCTACCTTAGGAAGAAGGCATGTTATGATGTTCTCTTGGTTCAAACCAAAGGAAGTTACCTAAATTAAAGGTTACAGTTTCTCTTAACTTTTTTTCTTTTATTTTACTTCTCTAACCCAACTACTCATTTTATTCCATTATTTAATAACAAAAAATAGTATCCTAAATTTATTAGGATGTTTTTATTAGAAGTATTTTAACTACACTTTCACACACCTCCATCTAATGGGTGAAGAACATAATAAACTTATGTGGATGGAAAAATAACGCATCACGAAATGATGATTGTTCAATTACCTCCTACCGCCTCTCATGGATGCCATTATGATGGAACTGTATTTATATATGATATATATTATATTTATGTCTTCTTTATGCTTCTGTATTTTCCATTTATATCATACCTTTATGGTTTCCATTATATGTAAACGCGATAATTTCATTCGAGGAAGTGCGGACTACCGCCCCCTCAAAGTGATATGACTCGTTAATGCCATATGTGGGACGTATAAAGGATGGAGTTAGTGATGTTATATATGATCTAATACTGGAATTATAATATACCTATGTATCATTAATTTTCTATTATATTACAATACGAAAAATAAATAAATGTAGTTTTCATGCGTACGTACAGCTTACCGTCTCCATGAACGGTGCATTTCATTTCTTATCTCCAAATGTTATGTACTTTTATAAATACATTTCTATACTTTATATATATTATATATATGATATCTAAATCATTAATATCATTCTGGGTATAATGAACTTTTGACTATGTGAACTACTTGTAATTATAAGAAGTCTATTTTTGACTCAAGTACCAAATATCGGCAAAACTACCATTATTAACTTAAATGATTTCATAATATTTATAACATGGTAATAAGTGATATAAAAATATTAATAAACTTGAAAAAGTTGATTAAGAAAGTATAAATTAACTTTAGTTTCTTATTCAGAAAGAACAAGGAACAAACAAGTCAAGTCGGACACGAGGTAAGGGATTTTCTTATCTCATTTTTATTCGTGTGAGATTCATGCTATATTTTCCACTATTTCCTATTGTGTGGTGTATGTGATGCCCATGATTGTAATATTTTTGTAATATACTTTATGTTATGAGTATTTACATCTTCATTTTATGATCCTTCTTTCATATGGCATATGTTTTGTGTGTTACCAAATCGGTAAGGGAACCATTCACCCTCCTCTTTTTAAAAGACTTCTTTTTTATGTATTTTAATTTACATCATCTTATGTTGGGACATGTTATTAAGTATCATTATTGATTTAAACATTATTTCCATGTGATGATATAAACTTTTTATCTCATCACATCATTTTCTGAATTTTAAAGTGACACCATTAGGCTATCGAATTTTTACAAAAGAACTTCTTGACCCAATTTAAATTCTTCGGGTTCAACTTGTACTTCTTGAATATATCATCCTATGAATATGTGTGAATGACCTATGATTGTTTTACA
The DNA here is from genome assembly GCA_963277665.1 of Viscum album. Taxonomy (NCBI): domain Eukaryota; kingdom Viridiplantae; phylum Streptophyta; class Magnoliopsida; order Santalales; family Viscaceae; genus Viscum; species Viscum album. Next base: position 1,228,333,540 of record OY728140.1, on the reverse strand, counting down.
ATTAATATCCACTTATATTGGGTGTATTTATATTTTTCACACATCATTATGAGATCAATTTATCCTTAATTTAAGAATACCATCTTTATAAGTTATTTCTCTCATTTTACATTTCCACCGAGACTTCATTGTTGTTATGAACCAATTCACTCTTATATGGTGTATATACTATCCTTTGACATATTATATCATGGATAAAATTATTCTAATGATATTTTAAGGTTTTTATTAATTGTTATTCCTCAATAATTTGTATTTAAGTGTCTCTCTTTTTGTTAAAAAACACTTTAACTAAAATATCGTTTTAAATGTTTTAAAGATTTATTCTTATAAATATTTCTCATTAATGTCCATGTTTTAAAAATTGGTTTTAGGATTTAATTATATGTAAAATAATGTTTTCAAATGATAATTTATTTAAAAGCTTCAAAGTGTTATGTGACACTTTGATTCAAAAATATGTTTTTAAATGGATTTGAGAATTATTTGATAAAGCATTGTTTATTTCAATATATCGACTTGATATATTGGAATGTGGAAATGTTATCTTTCCTTTATTCTTGTGTTATGTTTCCTGATTATGTTATGGTTATTGGGAATTGTTTACGTATATGGGTGGTTCCGTGATAAACCAAGTGTTGGTGAGCCCGAGATAGCTCTCCAATGCATTGGGTAAGGTGGCAGAGGTAAAAGTATTGTTTATTATATGAGATTTAAGGAATATACTATAATGGGTATTCCAAGTGTAACTCCCTACATATCTGTGAAATCTATAATGTATGTCTGATATGGATTCCATATGTAACCTTTATGATTTAGGATTTGTGTTTGTTATTCGTAAATCTTATGATTTCATAAGGTATGTTATGATTGAAAAGTATGGTTTCATTGATTTTTATTTATTGATGGGATAATGTTTTCCTTCCTTATTTTATAACCCTTACTGAGATTTTTATGCTCATATCATGTTTTGGAAATTTTTTTCATTGGACTTAAAGATGAATAGGTTCACGAACAGGATGAAGGAAAAGTCATGCTATGTAAAACATGGAAGTAGACATGTTTCTTTTTAAGAGTTTTTCTTTTATGAAAAAAATGGATACTTAGTAGTAGTGTCTACATGTAATATTCAAGTTTTAATGTAATTTTTATGCCTAATTTTATAAAACTATAAACCTAAAAAGATCCACAATGTGAATTATTCATTTAATTCAATATTATGTAATGTTTAAGGCCAGGTCCTTGTATAACCCATTAGTTTAGCTAAACTTCTAGACCATCTATAACTAAACCAAAAAATGATTAGTAAATTTGAATTTTTAATGGACCTATAGTAGTTTGAGAAAAACTATAACCTTTAATAGAACTTAAAAACTTGTCACAAACTAAATTTTGGTGAATTTAATCAATATTCTCGAACATCTAGCTCTTGAACATGAAATTCTCCGACATTCAATGCTCTGAACTTTGCTTCACATCCCAATAGAATCTTGAAATGACCATTAGAGATATTTAAAATACTTTTTGAGATATATAATTGTGTTTTTTTATAATAATTTTAATTTTTCCAAGGGATAGAGATATATTTACCTTACATAGACACCTAGTCATAGAGAGCAGAGTCGAATCACTAAAAATCCTCCAATAAATTTCAAGTATCCAATGTCTAGAAACTAATTTGAGGGGATAATATATAATCTTTGTGGATATATTTTACCTCAAATTAAACAAAAAATATATTTATTAAAAAATAATATTTCATTGAAAAAAACCTTAAAAGATATTTTAATCTAAATAGAGTAACTACAAAAAATATAGAAGAAAAACAATATTAATGTAATACATGGTAAAATAAACAAAGAAATTGAACTCTTATCTATAATGGATAGTCCTTCCTGTCTAATGAGGAAAAATATTTTTCCCCATAAATGAATGGGGTGGAAAGTATAATAGTTGGTGAGTTTCAGTTTAGAAATTTTCTAATACTTGTCCATAACAAGTGTAAAACCAATGAAAAATGAAATTATGATAAACCTCTAAATTATAAGAGTAAAAATGTATATGTGTAGTAGAAATTAATACTATCAAAAAAATATAAACATTTTAAAAAAGTATAAGAATAGTAGAAATATTATAAACTACACCCTGTAGTATAAAAATTATTAATAACAAAACATGGATTGCTGATTAACAAATCCAATACCATTTAAATGTTATTATTAAAACCAGCTTGTATACAAAGGTCAATGAGGATATTTAATGTTGATTCAAGTCATACTAAACGTTAATATAATAAAAACATAATCAATACATCATTAGAATATATTGATGTAAACCTATCAGAATGTGTTACTGTCAAAACCCCACACACTCTTTCTTCATCCTCAAATCTGCTTGATCTACTTCATAATTATATATTTTTTTAACAAATATGAAGCTCTATAATCCTATTGTATAAATTTTACCTTTAAGAATCTATAAAAAACGGTTATAAATAAAACGATGACAGTTTTACAATAAAACCCTCCGAAATAAACTCTTGGAAAAAAATCAATGTAATATATAATCTGAAAAATTCCCATGAAAATATGTCATAGGGGAATGAAAGTGATTTAAAGCTCACAATGTGTGTTCCTTATTCTTCTGTTCCTCAAATAAATAGTTCACTTTATATTTAAACCTATAACTATTAGAAAAGGTATTCTTCAAGATCATTTGAAATTGAATTAGATTATTCTTATTCATTATCCAATGAATATAGTATGGGTTCACATATTCTAATAAAGATAATCCACCTCCACAATAGTGGTCATAAATCCATATAAAGTGTTCTGTAATGAAATCTCATTTCTTTGTATTTTCATGAAAAAACCATTGAAATTAATGTTATTAAATATTCATTCAACAAACAAAAAATAGTTAACCAACAATTAAATTGGATTATGTAGAGATCCTAAGCCTGACGTACATGGACATTACATTACATTTGCGGAATACTTAGTACATAACAAAAACACACACACAAGGATTGTAATAGTTTAGTGTCTTTGGAAACTCGGAACATAATCTTCTAATCGTGGTGAAAGATCTTAAATATCTCCTATAAAGATCTTCCCTCTCTTTTTTTTACCTAAAACCTTTCTTTTATCCTGGGGAAAATAAAACATAAAAGGGTGAGCTCAAATGCTCAGTAAGGGTAAACAAAAGAAAAATCAATCACATCATATTCATAAGAACATAACTTTTGGAAATCTTAACCTGCAAAAGAGAGCATAATTTCATAACATGGGATAAATCATGGCAGTGAAATGTAATCACAATAATCATAACTTAAAACATGAAACTTTGTGGCATTCACACATAATAATAGAGAATCATTTCTTGTTAGTCAAGACTCATTGCCAAGACTATCTTACTGGACAAAGTCCCTTTCTGAATCGAGTAACCCTCGTTTCAGTCCTGTTTCACTGAACCGGTATAACCTACCATTCCAGCCATGTCTATCTCATGAGATATAAAATCTTTACCCAATGAATTGGAGGTAGATATAGGTCCCACCCATCTCATAATGATACCTTTCTTATGTGTGCCACAAAATCATAAATCATACTTCATTTCATAACCCATGTAATAAAAATGGGAATCTTAAACATCGTGACATCATAAAAAAAATTCATATAAGATAAAGGAATTCATAAAAATAATTCCATCACAACATAATCAAATCAATGTAATAATAGAGATAAAAACAGAACCCTTTATTATCTTAGATGGAAGATAATTTTGATAAAACACTTGAAATGAATTCTTGAGGAAAATATCCTTTCTTCTTTAAAATCAATTTCTTTTCACAAAACATCATGAAATTTTAAAAGAAAGAGATTTTATTGAAAATAGTCATGAAATATTTTGGAGGAAGGTTCATGAAAATAAGGCTTTATAAAACCGTAAAAATCCGTTCGTGCCGTATAAGTTAAAAAAAACATTCTTCGTACTTTTGTCGGAAAAGTCAAAAAGTACCTCATACGAAAAACGACAAAAGATTCCTTTCATACGTATTACTAAAAACTCACTGAAGGGTACAAATGTATTTAAAAAATTTTATGTGGATGGAAATAATATTACATATTGAGTAAACATGGATGTGGATGATAAAATACACCCCAGTAAATACTTACGAATAAACAATCTCGGATAAAAATGAGATTGTGATATTTCCCTTACCTTATGTCCGACTTGCTTTGTAAGTGTCCGAACCTCCTGTATAATGATTTAAATCATGTTATTGACTTATTCCAGAATCATATTCATTGTTATGATATCATATATGGTTCACTAATGACATTATATTACCCGTTCTTTTGTAAATTCCATGTTAAAGAAGCGTTTTGGGTAAAATCGTTTCATTTATCGTAGGTGTTTTGACTTGTTGTTATTGACATTATTATTACTTATATCATGATTTACTTACTTCCAGAATGTAAAATATGATTTATATATCATATATATTCAGTATATATATATATATATATAATAGATAGATAAATGAAATGAAAAACACCGTTCATGGAGACGGTAGTCCGTACGTACGCATGAACGCTGTTTTCCTTTCCCTATTGTCTTGAATGGAAGTAAGTAGATGACATACATATATATATATACATAAATCCAGTAGCTTTATAATGTCATATATTTCATTATTATTTCTTATATATACTTTATAATCATTCTTAAATGGTTAACATGGAGAATGAATCTCATCGCGTCGTGGAGAGGGTAGTCCGTACGTACGCACGAGCGATGATATCATTTCCATAAATATTGAATTGAATTGGAGTGGATTATACAATATATCAGAATCAATATGATGTTTTAATAACTATGTATAGTTATTCTTTACAACATTATACCCATCCATGTAAGGTGGTGGTGGAAAATAGATTACACCACGGCGTGGAGACGGTATTCCGTACGTACGCACGCGCGGTGATTTCTTTTTCTGTAGGATAGATAGATGGTGAAATAGGGTTGTTTCATACTTATAATAACATATCATTATATGAGTGATACTGATGTTATTACTTCATAATGAAAAAACCTAAGAAGAAGAAGTGGAAGAAGAAATAAAGATGAAAGAATTGGTAACGGTAATTACCTCTTCTTTGAAGTTCCTCTTTGAGACCTCCTCTTAGGGCACTAAAATTGGTCTTTGAGGAAGACCAGAACCTCTAGGATGTTTCTAGGGAAGTGGAGAAGAGATTTTGGCAGGGTTTGGCCGAGCTTGAGTGCTCAAATTTGTGTGAGGAGGAGGGGGAGGAGGTGTCCTTTTATAAGGGAGGAGAGGGGCACCTTAGGAATATCTCAAAATATTATTTTATATTAAAGTCAAAATCGGTTTATAATGGTTCCAAAGGGTCTTATTTAGAAGCTAAAGTGGGGATGGGTCGAAATCCTATCAACCAATAAGATTTAGACAAGTTTAGGGTATTATTTTAACCTTATCAATTAGATTTAACTCTAAGTTAAATAATTTAACTTTTACCGTGTCTTTTTGTTTTCTTACACTATATGGTTAATACACTTACTATAACATGCCAAAAGAACCCCAAATTGTTTATTATTAATATATATATCCTTATCTAAGTCATTTGGCCGAAACTTAGATTTTTAGGAATAAAATAACAATTAATAATATAATATTTGATTTAAAAACTATTTTGTGTCAATTTTGACACTATTTGATATATGATTTTTGTGAAAGTCATAACAGAATTATATGTTCGAACCAAGTTGATTAAATCAACAATAATATATCATAGTAACCTAAAAAATTAGTTTAATTCATAAAAAGTCTTAAATTACATTTATTTTGGTATTTATAATATCAATTATGTCAATATTTCATTAATAAGATAATTACTGCATCATCTTTGTGTCATAAATAAATTAACTTATTTGATGTCTAAAAATTACAAATAAAATACCATCATGTATGAAATCTTTTTAGCTTTCTAATGAATATTTATAGTCGAATTTATCTTATGTATAACCCCATATTAAAAATGATTTACTTATTAAACTTTGATTTTAACTATTTTAACCCTTCTTTAAATAAATTAATAATAAATGTCCTAATCTAATCCAAGTGGGCCTAAATGGTCATATTATATTCATAAGGTTGTTTTTGGTCAAATTACACTTATCCAATAGAATTAAGACATGTGTTAGGGTAATAGTAATATCATATTTACCCTTAGTTACCCTATTTACTATTAACCGCGGTAAAAAAAAGTAAAAAGTTACTATTCACCAAAAATTATTTTCATCTCATTGAACCACATTTTAGTCCTTGATATTAACCGTGTCTCTCGGATTTTCGAAATTCCATTCACAGAAGCAGTAAAATTAAGTTTTATGAAAAATTCAGTTTTTTAACTACCACTTAGTAGTTTCACTATTAATCAAAAATTGATGTTTTTCAGAACAATGCCAAAATTTCATCCTAAGCTATATTTCATATTCCGAATTCAAAAATGAAGTCTATTTTACCAAATTGATAATATAGAAGTTGCATTAATTAATTTTATAATTAAATCCCGCTGTTAAAACAAATAGCGTGTTTTTATGAAACAATATCTATCAAAAGATTGACACTTGATTATGTCTGGTTTAAATGTGAAATTACAACCAATGACCAACATTGTGTTAAATTGTAAAAATATATTCTAAATATACTTTAAAACCACTCAAATTAATAATTTATCACTATTAATTATTTCGATTAAAAAAGTTGTTTTTAATTATAATTTAGTAATTTTCACTATTCATCAGAATATGAAAGTTATCTGAAAAGTACCAAAATTTCACCTTAGGCTAAATTCGATACTCTGAATAAAAAAAACGAAGTTCATTTTGAAAAATAAGATTTACAGAGTTTTAAAAAGTGGTTATTACTATTCATAACGTCTAGTTTTAATAATATTTTAATAGCATATCGTTGTTTAGTGAAACTCGGTATTGTGTATTACACACGCTATCGAGGAAGGTCGCGATTGCGTGTAATGCAAGGAAAGTCAAGGATGCGTGTTGTGCAAGATCCTTTTGCTGTAGCGTACAACACAAGACATTAGTTAAATTAAAAAGAATATTTTTCATAAAATTTCGGGGTGTTACATTCTACCCCCCTTAAAATGAATTTCGCCCTCGAAATTCGTCGGGGTTATAAATGGTTTACTATTCGAAATTTTCTTTAATAGAAACCCACATCGTAAAAAGGAATTCCAAAACTTGTCTTTAAAAACTAAAGTATGAAATGTAACGATTACCCAAATAAACTAATCATTGGTTTTCCACATAGGTGAACATATGGATATGGAAGAGAAATCTAACCATCATGTTCTGATGGAGAGTGGTAGAGAACATGGCTATGGAAAAGCCAGTAATCACAAATCCATAGATTTGTGATGATATAAGGTACCATCTTATTCATCAGGTATAAGATCACTAGGACAACATTTTTGGTTTTCAAGATCATTTCCCTAAAGTTGAAAATTTGAATTAGAATAAATACTTACTTTATTTTGGTACAATCTCACTGTTGTTCGTGCCTTGAACAATTTCCACTTCATCTCTTAAATAAATGAAGTTGAATTTGTTATTCATGAAGTGTTAGCAGATCATGTGATAGAATGACGGGTCATTCCATCTGTTTCAAACAAAAGGTTAGAAAAAATTATATGCATAAGTCGATCTATAGTGAGATTAATCATATATGGTTCCTAAAATGGACTTATACTTCATATATCATACTGCTTAATATAATAACACTAGTTTCTACTAAACAGGGACTTCCTGTAGATCAGTGGTAGGCGATAAAGGCCAGTCGCACTTCGGTTGTGGGTTCGATTCCTACAGCCTTGTCCGAAGCGATGGGCTGTCGCCCGTCCTGCAGGTTGTCCTTTTTCTAAAACTACATTACTATAACATCCCATGAATAATATCGAAAAAAAACTTCTATCCTTAAACAATACTCACTTATGTCCAACGTAATCCATTTCAATCTTTAGACTTATCCATAATACTGCAGTCCACTCTCATAACATAGTGAAAACGATTACCAGAGATTTAATACCATCGTTGATCCCCATATATCATAAGATATGTTTTGTTGGTCACATTACAAACATTCAAAGTCCTTAATCATGTATTCTCTTGAATACCTTAGTGAAAACATGAATGCAGTTTAAAGTTAACACTTTCCACATACCAAAATCCTCAAAATTCTATATACTCAAACCATGATATCACTTAGTCCTTATATCAATCATGAGCTCATGAATACTGTTAAACATTTGATTTTCTCCTTATACCTTCATTATGCGCATATCATCTATATTCCAAAAATATCTGAATAACCTTTCATGGATACTGGTAACATTAACCAGACAACAGTGTAACAATCCTTACATGTCTCTTTATTCCATAGTACCATGAGATTACTTATACAACATTACACATGATAAACATGTAATCATTCCACTACATTCTTAAACCATTGACCGAGCTTCAACAATTCTTTCATCTCACATATCATTTGTAGTCTCTTCATCATCATCCACATAAATACTTCCCATATGACCATACTGATTATCTTCATGAGACTTTCCCTTAGGGCATTGGTCTGCATAATGCCCGTACATTCCACATTTAAAACATTTAACCATTGTTGATGTCGTAGCAATACCATTATCCTCATCCATGTTGTTAACTGAACCTTTTCCTTTGCATTTACTTGCTTTGTGTCCTTCTTTTCCACACCCAAAGCATCTTCCAGTTCCTTTGAAACATTCTCCTTGATGCCTCTTCCCACATGATTTACATAGGGGAAATTGAACTTTCTTTCCTCTATGATCATCATGAAACTCCATCTTTCTCTTATTAGCCGAATCAGGAAACTTACCAAATTTTACTTTATTAATCATATTATGAGATTTCTGATTCGGAATAATAATGATGTTTGGACTTCCAAATCCCGTTTCATTATGAAGAATATCATTCCATTGTCCATCATATCCTCCATTATCGTGAATCATCTTGTTTCCAGCCATTTTCTAAAACCCAAAAAAGAATAGTGTGAGAGGCAAAAATCATAATAAAGGGGGAGTAACTTAAATATCTATCATCTTTGGTTTAATCTAATATCGTTACCATAGTTCTAGGACTATATCCTATACGTATACTTATCCTTAGGGGCATCCCTAGACGTACCTTAGAAATATCTCTAGGGATATCACTAAAGTTCTCGCATCCTAGTTTCCAAAGGTTGACTAAACCTTTCCTCTGATACCAACTGTAGAGACCCGAAGCCTGACGTACATGGACATTACATTACATTTGCGGAATACTTAGTACATAACAAAAACACACACACAAGGATCGTAATAGTTTAGTGTCTTTGGAAACTCGGAACGTAATCTTCTAATCGTGGTGAAAGATCTTCAATATCTCCCATAAAGATCTTCCCTCTCTTTTTTTTACCTAAAACCTTTCTTTATATCCTGGGGAAAATAAAACATAAAAGGGTGAGCTCAAATGCTCAGTAAGGGTAAACAAAAGAAAAATCAATCACATCATATTCATAAGAACATATTTTTTGGAAATCTTAACCTGCAAAAGAGAGCATAATTTCATAACATGGGATAAATCATGGCAGTGAAATGTAATCACAATAATCATAACTTAAAACATGAAACTTTGTGGAATTCACACATAATCATAGAGAATCATTTCTTGTTAGTCAAGACTCATTGCCAAGACTATCTTACTGGACAAAGTCCCTTTCTAAATCGAGTAACCCTCGTTTCAGTCCTGTTTCACTGAACCGGTATAACCTACCATTCCAGCCATGTCTATCTCATGAGATATAAAATCTTTACCCAATGCATTGGAGGAAGATATAGGTCCCACCCATCTCATAATGATACCTTTCTTATGTGTGCCACAAAATCATAAATCATACATCATTTCATAACCCATGTAATAAAAATGGGAATCTTAAACATCGTGACATCATAAAAAAAATTCATATAAGATAAAGGAATTCATAAAAATAATTCCATCACAACATAATCAAATCAATGTAATAATAGAGATAAAAACAGAACCCTTTATTATCTTAGATGGAAGATAATTTTGATAAAACACTTGAAATGAATTCTTGAGGAAAATATCCTTTCTTCTTTAAAATCAATTTCTTTTCACAAAACATAATGAAATTTTAAAAGAAAGAGATTTTATTGAAAATAGTCATGAAATATTTTGGAGGAAGGTTCATGAAAATAAGGCTTTATAAAACCGTAAAAATCCGTTCGTGCCGTATAAGTTAAAAAAAACATTCTTCGTACTTTTGTCGGAAAAGTCAAAAAGTACCTCGTACGAAAAATGACAAAAGATTCCTTTCATACGTATTACTAAAAACTCATTGAAGGGTAAAAATGTATTTAAACAATTTTAGGTGGATGGAAATAATATTACATATTGTGTAAACATGGATGTGGATGATAAAATACACCCCAGTAAATACTTACGAATAAACAATCTCGGATAAAAATGAGATTGTGATATTTCCCTTACCTTATGTCCGACTTGCTTTGTAAGTGTCTGAACCTCCTGTATAATGATTTAAATCATGTTATTGACTTATTCCAGAATCATATTCATTGTTATGATATCATATATGGTTCACTTATGACATTATATTACCCGTTCTTTTGTAAATTCCATGTTAAAGAAGCGTTTTGGGTAAAATCGTTTCATTTATCGTAGGTGTTTTGACTTGTTGTTATTGACATTATTATTACATATATCATGATTTACTTACTTCAAGAATGTAAAATATGATTTATATATCATATATATTCAGTATATATATATATATAATAGATAGATAAATGAAATGAAAAACACCGTTCATGGAGACGGTAGTCCGTACGTACGCATGAACGCTGTTTTCCTTTCCCTATTGTCTTGAATGGAAGTAAGTAGATTACATACATATATATATATACATAAATCCAGTAGCTTTATAATGTCATATATTTCATTATTATTTCTTATATATACTTTATAATCATTCTTAAATGGTTAACATGGAGAATGAATCTCATCGCGTCGTGGAGACGGTAGTCCGTACGTACGCACGAGCGATGATATCATTTCCATAAATATTGAATTGAATTGGAGTGGATTATACAATATATCAGAATCAATATGATGTTTTAATAACTATGTATAGTTATTCTTTACAACATTATACCCATCCATGTAAGGTGGTGGTGGAAAATAGATTACACCACGGCGTGGAGACGGTATTCCGTACGTACGCACGCGCGGTGATTTCTTTTTCCGTAGGATAGATAGATGGTGAAATAGGGTTGTTTCATACTTATAATAACATATCAGTATATGAGTGATACTGATGTTATTACTTCATAATGAAACAACCTAAGAAGAAGAAGTGGAAGAAGAAATAAAGATGAAAGAATTGGTAACGGTAATTACCTCTTCTTTGAAGTGCCTCTTTGAGACCTCCTCTTAGGGCACTAAAATTGGTCTTTGAGGAAGACCAGAACCTCTAAGATGTTTCTAGGGAAGTGGAGAAGAGATTTTGGCAGGGGTTGACCGAGCTTGAGTGCTCAAATTGGTGTGAGGAGGAGGGGGAGGAGGTGTCCTTTTATAAGGGAGGAGAGGGGCACCTTAGGAATATCTCAAAATATTATTTTATATTAAAGTCAAAATCGGTTTATAATGGTTCAAAAGGGTCTTATTTCGAAGCTAAAGTGGGTATGGGTCGAAATCCTATCAACCAATAAGATTTAGACAAGTTTAGGGTATTATTTTAACCTTATCAATTTGATTTAACTCTAAGTTAAATAATTTAACTTTTACCGTGTCTTTTTGTTTTCTTACACTATATGGTTAATACACTTACTATAACAAGCCAAACGAACCCCAAATTGTTTATTATTAATATATATATCCTTATCTAAGTCATTTGGCCGAAACTTAGATTTTTATGAATAAAATAACAATTAATAATATAATATTTGATTTAAAAACTATTTTGTGTCAATTTTGACACTATTTGATATATGCTTTTTGTGAAAGTCATAACAGAATTATATGTTCGAACCAAGTTGCTTAAATCAACACTAATATATCATAGTAACCTAGAAAATTAGTGTAATTCATAAAAAGTCTTAAATTACATTTATTTTGGTATTTATAATATCAATTATGTCAATATTTCATTAATAAGATAATTACTGCATCATCTTTGTGTCATAAATAAATTAACTTATTTGATGTCTCAAAATTACAAATAAAATACCATCATGTAGTAAATCTTTTTATCTTTCTAATGAATATTTATAGTCGAATTTATCTTATGTATAACCCCATATTAAAAATGATTTACTTATTAAACATTGATTTAAACTATTTTAACCCTTCTTTAAATAAATTAATAATAAATGTCCTAATCTAATCCAAGTGGGCCTAAATGGTCATATTATATTCATAAGGTTGTTTTTTGGTCAAATTACACTTATCCAATAGAATTAGGACATGTTTTAGGGTAATAGTAATATCATATTTACCCTTAGTTACCCTATTTACTATTAACCGCGGTAAAAAAAAGTAAAAAGTTACTATTCACCAAAAATTATTTTCATCTCATTGAACCACATTTTAGTCCTTGATATTAACCGTGTCTCTCGGATTTTCGAAACTCCATTCACAGAAGTAGTAAAATTAAGTTTTATGAAAAATTCAGTTTTTTAACTACCACTTAGTAGTTTCACTATTCATCAAAAATTGATGTTTTTCAGAACAATGCCAAAATTTCATCCTAAGCTATATTTCATATTCCGAATTCAAAAATGAAGTCTATTTTACCAAATTAATAACATAGAAGTTGCATTAATTAATTTTATAATTAAATCCCGCTGTTAAAACAAATAGCGTGTTTTTATGAAACAATATCTATCAAAAGATTGACACTTGATTATGTCTGGTTTAAATGTGAAATTACAACCAATGACCAACATTGTGTTAAATTGTAAAAATATATTCTAAATATACTTTAAAACCACTCAAATTAATAATTTATCACTATTAATTATTTCGATTTAAAAAGTTGTTTTTAATTATAATTTAGTAATTTTCACTATTCATCAGAATATGAAAGTTATCTGAAAAGTACCAAAATTTCACCTTAGGCTAAATTCGATACTCTGAATCAAAAAAAAAACGAAGTTCATTTTGAAAAATAAGATTTACAGAGTTTTAAAAAGTGGTTATTACTATTCATAACGGCTAGTTTTAATAATATTTTAATAGCATATCGTTGTTTAGTGAAACTCGGTATTGTGTATTACACACGCTATCGAGGAAGGTCGCGATTGCGTGTAATGCAAGGCAAGTCAAGGATGCGTGTTGTGCAAGATCCTTTTGCTGTAGCGTACAACACAAGACATTAGTGAAATTAAAAAGAATATTTTTCATAAAATTTCTGGGTGTTACAGATTATATCCTAAGTGTGACACTCATTTGAAAAATAAATTCAAGGAGAGTCTAGGAATAAACAAATTTCTCCTTTTTGACAACACAAACTTGAATGCATCTTTAAAAATGATCCTCCATTTTATTAATTAATGGAATATTCCCATTTTTAAAATTAATTTAATTTTTCAAGCTTTTGATTAAATCAAATTTTCTCAAATTTATCCCCCATTGTAAAACACTATATATCTCCCTTAACAATATATTTATAAATTTTTTAAAACACTCCCTCCATTACCATTTAATTATATAATAATAAAATTTGGAAAATTTTCTAAAATCTTCTTCGTAATATTTAGTAATTTCAATTTCTCGAACTATTATATATTTAGAAACCAAATGTAGATAAATTGAAATTTTAAAATAATCACTCCCTAAATTGTGAAAACAATTATTTTTATAGAATAAACCATTTTTATAAGGATAATGTTCTTAATGAACTTTTCACCTTATAAATTTTATTTAATGTCCTAAAAATATGAAATAAAAACCTTTATTTATTTTTAGATTGTTCATAATATAATGTGATCCTTGTGACAAAAAAAATCCACCCATCCTTGATAATGAAAAAATTATTTCAATAATGATTCATGATGTTTATACCACACATGATCAACCAACCCTTCCCTAAAGATTTCTCTTGATTGAATTCCATTAAAACATTATTTACTAGAAAAATTAAATGAATAGAGTTTTGGAAGTAACCAACAAAAACCTAAACAATTTCCAAAATAATATAGACAATGAAATTTGGGAAAACAATGAAATTTTAAAGATTTTTAATTTTATTTAATAATTAATCTGAAAATATCATCCAATGTTCCTCAGAAACTTATACCAATTAAGATAACAGAAGAATTTCAATAACTTTTTATTTTCAAACATTCATTTTTAATTTTCAAATGCAAAATTATTTGGTTCATTTATAACATAATTATCTCTTAAATTTAATAAAATAGTTAGACCATAGGAAAATAAGAGATGCACATGTTAAATTATAACTTATGTTAATGAAAAACTAGAAATATAAATATTAAATATAAATAATTTTTTTTGAATTTATATACCAAATTAATTCATTGATAATCTTATTATAAAGTAGGATCTATAAAAATAAATTTAAAAAGTTAATAACATTTGTTAAAAATAAAATAAAAATATAAAAATAATGATGCACTAAATAATTATCCATAATGATAGAAACTCCCCCTTATTAAATGAGATTAATTACTAATTAAACAAAATTTGACATTAAATAATTTACAAAATAATTTCAATAAAAAATCCAAAAAAATATAAATTAATGTTAGAAGATTCTAGATATTTTAATTCATTTTTTGTTACACAACAATTTCAAGTTTTCATAAATCACGTATTAAAAAGATATGCCATATTTTTTCTAGATATATATGGTAATATAACTTTAGGAACCTATATTTTTTAAGATATATATTGTTCATAGGCATGATATTCTATTGAAATAAGGTCTCAGAACCTTTTAAATAACTGATTTTTATTTATATAATTATATATCAACCAATGCCATCTACACTGAAGCATTAGGAAGAATGTTTTTTTGCCTCATAAAAAATTAATTCACCAAATAGTTATAAATTTTGGTGGACTCACACTCAAGATAAGAAAAAGATATTTTCGGTTTCAACTAACTGTAACTATTCCCAATATATTTTCCTCCAATATTATAATTAGTCAATAATTTCATTAAACTATAAATTTATATATTTATTTTTATAGTATAATTTATATCTTCAAATAAATTCACTTTTATCTCAAAAAAATTATATTAAATCATCCAATTTAGAATGGTCTTATGATGAAATAGAAATTCAGTTACCTTTAAACATAGAATTTCGTTTGGAAATGTTTTAATCAAACTTATCTAACTCTAAAATGATATTGGAAATCTTATTCATCAATTTTTAGAAATCTCATTTAGTTTAAAAAATAAGATAATTTTAACTTTTAAACTCAAAAATTATGTCTTTTTATTTTTACTATTATTTTAAATAATTAAGTATAATTGGTATTCAAAATACAATTAAACATTGTAATACCATTATTATATTTACGCATCTTGGTATTTTTCTCAAAAACTATTTCCTCGAGTTTTACATGGGTATTGTAATTATTTCTGGATGACGCATTGACTTCAGAAATATAATCGTTAAATTACTTTCTAATTTTAACTTTCTCATCATCTTCATAATTATTATAACATTAATTATCACTATAATTATCCATTTAATAAGGATAATTATCATTTAGAATAATATCTTTCACTATATCAATAATAAATTTCCCATGTATCACTTTTCAATATTTTGAACATTAACTTAAATCTTAATATTTTTCTTCTATTGGTGTTATCATCCATTTAACTGGTAGAAGTGTAATCTCAGACACTATATCTCCATGTGTCTATCACTTTGAATCATTTATCATCTATTCATTTTTTATATTTCATTAAATATTACATATTTATTCTCTTCAAATATGGATAATCTAGTCATATATTACTAGTATTTCTACAGACATAGATGATAGGTTTTGAAGAATCATTCTTATATATATTATATCTTTTTTATTTTCTGAAATCTATATTGAAATTCACACCACTAATTATTTTTAAAAATACAATAAAATTAATCTTCTATAATTTCCAAACTATTATCATCATAATATTTTCTCATATAATTTAATGAGATATATCCTATGGAATTTAAGGCTCCAGAATCTGATGAAAAAGAAAATCCATTTTTTTAAATTTCTTTATCATCTTAAATTTTTAGTCAACACCCATACGTTATTAGAGGTCCAATGAGATCATCTAGTCGTAGTTTAGTGATGTGTTTCATTTTATTTATAGAAATATATTTATGTTTCGCCTCTTTAGGTATAATGTCAACAAATTTATCCACAACTCAATCACTAGTAACTGTTTCTCTATTAGAGAATGTAAACTATTAACTGTTTTCATCAACTAATGATGCATTTGAGTAACATTACCACTAGGAATAAAATAAATAAATTAATAGTCAACCCTGAGCATGGATCTTCTGATGTCTAACACCTCCAATGTTTTAAAGTTTGTTACTCACAATTTTTATAAAATTTCATAATAATTTTGAAATGATGAAATTAAAATATATATGGTTCTTTATATAACACATAAAACATATTAATTACCTGAAAATTCAACTTAAATTCAAATTCTTCATCACTTAAAAAGTTAAAAACTTATTTTAATGGAATTTAGTAAGCTTTAATCAACATTAAAATATTATTACCTCTATTATTAATATCAAAGGTATACAAAAGATATCCTCAACACTCAAAATCATTACTATCCTAAATATAAGGTCTGTTATGATTCATATTATAAATAATTTCCAATTTAAATAATGCAATCATATAATAGAATGATAATATCCACAAAACATTATTGCATGGAAATTGGGAATATGACTCTGAAAAATAAAATACTAATAAAAAGAATAAGATCAAGATCAGGCAAAAACAAAGAATCATGATCTAATTCCAAGTGTCTTCTCATATATGTAGGGGAATGAAACTATATGAGGGGGTTAATTATAGATTAATATTAAACCCAAAATTTCATCCATATCAAGAGAAAAAACATCAGAAACATAATTTTTTATAAACCCACAAATTAATAGAGTAAAAACCTATATTCATATAAATAATTAAGGCTATCAAAGTTTTATAAATTTTCCAAAAAAATTGAATGAACAATGGAAACATTAATATCTGCACCATGTATTTATCACAATAACAATAAATAACATAGTGCACTGATTGAAAAATAAAGTACACCTTAAAGGATATTATTATAACATAATTTCATCCAACGAACAAATATAATCTATAGACTTGATTTAATGTTTCTTAAACATTATTCTGATCAAATGGTTTGTCTTCTAATACCTTTAATCCCTTGATGTAAACCCATCACAAGGTTTCAGTTTCCCAACTCCACACACTATAAATTCCTCCTCAGAATACTCCAGTCAACTAGATTTACAACTCTACTTCCACACACCAATATTTTTATGTTCCTATAAGAATCCCTTGATCTTAAATGATCATAAATACAATTATAAAAAATGAAATTCTTAGATCCTTAGAAATATTTCCACTAAAATTAAATCTTATCTGGAAGACTCAAAAACAAAATACAATCATAATTTCTCTCTTGATAATATTTTATTATACACACCATGTGATTGAAATAACAAAATTTGTGTTCTTTATTCCACTAGTCATCACTGTTTTGATTCAATTTATAGGAAAACCATTAATCATAAAAATCCATAGTGTTTAGGATTAGTTGTAACAACATCATAATATTCCATGTAATCATTTGATAAAAATAGTATATGATCATATCTTTTGATGAAGTTAGTCCAACATCACTATAGTTCTTATAAATATAGTGAATATAGTCCACAATGAAATCTCAAACCATCGTATTTTAATGTTAAAAACCTATAAAATTTAGGTTAATAAACATTTATTATGCACACCAGAAACACATAATGAAAAGAATAAAAGTTAAAATGGAGTAAAACATGATTGTAATGTTTTTTAAAATATAATTAAAATTTTATTATATAATCATCAAAATCATACAATAATATACCTCATCCAAAAAAAATCATACGATTCATCACTGATGAACATGGATGTTTTCCTTTTTCTAGTACAGAGAAAAATATATCTACACACACCATTATGTGTGGGTAGATGTGTGAAATAGATTACATTTTAATATTCCCCAAATCACACCCATGTTATTCCATTTATTATTTGTTCTTAACCATGAAATCAATTTCTTTGAAAAAATTAAAATAGATTTGAAAATATAATCATAATGTTACCATGATTATACCTTTTATATAAAACAAGTAACATAATATTTTAACTAAAAATAAGGTTAACCCAACATGGTTCAACCACAAACAAAAAATATATCATTATCCATGTTAATTTCTAGAATCTTGGTAAATATATGTCAACATACAAAAACACTACCTAACTATGATCATAGAGTTCTCCAATCTTAAATTTATATCCATTTGATTGTTTCAAAAATCGTCATCCTCAATCTTTATCTATCACAATCCCCTCCACTAATACCTATCATGTGTCTATAGTGATGATGTGGATGACCCCTGAATCCCACCTCTAATAAAACCTAGGTTGGGGACTAGAATCAAGGATATAAAAAATAATAATAGGAGTAATTTCTCTCTTTAAATTATTTATGGACAATAGATAATATGTGGTGGAACACTAAACTCCAGAATATAAACAAATTAGAAATTCCAATACATAAATATAATGTCATACAAAATGTTAAAAAATATAAATATATCATAATAAATTCCAAATAAGTTATCATTAACTCTAATATCTCTTGAAAAATAAATATGATAGAGAAACACAGTGAGTAATCACCAATCATATCTTACAAATATAGAAAATATTGTATGTATATGTTGGGTGATAATACAATTATACTCTATATGGTCCTCCTTAGAATCCATCATTCAAATGTGAATCCATCTTACTTTGTCATTTGGAATTAAAAATGAATCCAAATCATTACATAGATTGGTAAAATGATATCGTCTCTTCATAATGCTCAATCAACATATAACTCATACAGGTAATCATTTCCATGTCAAATAATAAATGTATAGGTACCACATTTTCAAATCCACATTGATTTTACACTCTTTCACCACAATGAAAAAAATATTGTTCCCATATTTCCACCAAAAGACTACATGAACCTCATTATTTTATATCATATATATTATTTAATCACATACAATTCATCAGAACCTAATTTGCAACATCTCATCCATTACCAGGTCAAAATTAAGAAAGCCACTACATCCCAAGTAACATTCATTACACCTAATTTCATCATATAGCATGAATATAATCCACTGGAAAACCATAGTAATCATGTTTATATGTAATTATGTTCTATAACCATATGTTTTTACCACCCACACACACAATTGTTGAAGAACCATGGGCCATAACATCTCGTGTATACATGTACCCGACAACTTGATTCATTAATTCATGGATACACCTTCAAATCATGTAATTCCAAAATGAAGATATGGGTGATGGGTAAAGTTAACCATAGGATCCCTCCCCAACCTTTATGTTGAGAAAAAACCATGTATTCATAATAGTTAGTTGGGTATGGATTTCAGACATGGGTGGTGGATCATATTAAATTAGAAAATATAAGAAAAATATTATGAAAAACTAATCTAAGGGAACCTACCTAGACTTATACTCAATTGTAGGAATCATCCCATATGAAAACTAGATTCCACCAAGGTGGCTTAGGAAACTATTTTCAAATAGAGTACACACGCCCTATAATTCAACGTCATTAACAATTTACCCATAGTAATTAGAAATTTCCCTTCATTTTTTAATTATTAAAACCATCATTCAAAATTTAATTCCCATATTTTCAAATTTCAATTCTACTTGAGAATTCATTAAAGATATTCAGTGGTTTACAATATTCAACAGTAACAACCATCCAATTATTTCATTGATTTTTTATTTACCACTCCATTAACCAGATACTCTAGGACTAGTTCTAAGCTACCAAAAGGAATATTCACTCTCTGGGCATAATCCAACTATAGTAGGTAGTTGGAATGTATTACAAACAACCATCAAATGAAATATCATGAAATATAGGAAATAATATATATATATAACCACATAAAAAAACCTACTTACAAGGATCACGCAAAAATCCATCAATAGGAAGGCCTCTCTATAAACTCATGATATCTATTCCCATAAACCTAAAATTAATAAAAAGAAAAAAAACCCTATTTTCAATTAATGTTATATAATCCTTGAATAACCATCCCAAACATAATATATTAAAAATAATAAAAAAGGGATATACTATCCTAGATTACACATTCAATGAAATAAAAATATTTTGACCACAAAACCGTAAAAAAAAACATGAACATAACTCCATGGAATTCAATCCACTAAACAATAACCGTCTCACTCATGGAAGAGAAATTTTATCAAATAAATCAAATTTCATTAGCATGATGAAATAAATGATTCATTATGCATATTTTTAATTAATAAGAAACTTATCATTTAAGGAAATTGAATATATAAAACAATCATGAATGTAATTTTTAAAATTCTTTCATATTCAACATGTTTAGATGTAGAATGGTAATTAAATTCTCATTACTCTTCCATTAAGAATAATATCATTGATGGAACTAATATATATATATATTATGAATTTCATTGATTTTATTTTCATTTCAGTATATTTATTAAGAGCTTTATTGATTTTATTTTAGTAAAACACATCTTATTATGATTGAATGTGTTTTATAAAATCTATAAGATTTATTATTAGAACACTAGAATACTAGAAAAGTAAAATTAGTTTAATATATTTTATGAAATATATGCCAAAATGGTTAAGGGAAATTAGAAGAATATTTTGTAAAAAAAATTAAATACCATCCTTGGGCCCAGGCTCATAGGAGATAATGTAAGCACACACATTATTCTATCATCAACCATTAGACTATGCCACTAAAATAATGGGAATTTATGAGACAAGTCCCATGTGGGTATCTATATGGGAATGGGGATGTGAATGTGTTAATATAGGATGTCCCAATGAGGGGTCGATGCAGAGTAGGAGGAAAAGACTTTGGAGGGGGCAGTGTTTCTCGTTAAGATGGTTCTCCCCAATCTCCTTGGAAAAGTAGTCATGGTCTCCCACTCTCCATATCAATGTGGTATAGAATTATAAAATTAACATTATTCCTAATCAATCAAAGATATTGTTGTCGCAAACAACTCATGTCAATCACCTCAGAAAGATAATACCCTATTCACTACCTAATCATGCCTTACAAGACAACTATTTCTCTACTATGACTGCCACCTATAACACATACATTAAGATCAATAAATTGAAATACCATCATAAACCACCATTTTAGATAGTGGGAGATAGATAATACTATTAATTTATAAGGTTATGGAGTTAATGACATCTATGTAGTGGCATATTGAATTGTGTTATAGAAGTTTATGCACATGGGGAGGGTTTTATGTCTTCATGGGAGAACTATATTTTAGGGTTAACATTTTAATCATAGATTGATGGAGATAAAGGAAATTTTGTATTGTAGGGGAGTGGAAATTATGTGGATAGTTACATTATATCATAGGTCCATCTATGTATGTTGGATGAATTCTTTCATAAGGGTGATGGAGGTTATGTAAAAGAATGCAGTAGAGACATTAATGTGAACCCTTCATTTCTTGGGTTATATAATGATGTATTCTTCAAAATTTTTGAAAATTATGATCATGTAATGTCATGTATTGTTGTGCCCGCATAATGGATAACATTGAGAAATCACATAAATGTAGGAATGATTGAAGTTATGTTGATAATTGGCCGGCATATCGTTAATATTTGTTTGTGTGGTCTCATTTAATATTCTAATAATAAATGAAGAAGATAATGATGTTCTTGCATTGTAGGTGGTTATGATATTAGTGCATTATTTTGAAGTGGACCATTCAAATATGGATGTTACGATGAATTAATGTCTTCATGAGTTTCTTTATAGAATTTTTTCTATAACGTAGTAGTATTTCATGATTAATATGTGAGTTAAATCTAAGGAGAGGTTTAGTGGGATGATGGAGAGTGTTTGTGAAACTTTCTCAGTTCTATGTATTTTATACATAAATTTTGGATCTACTGTGGATTCAGGAATGTACCATAACATGTTTTTTAATATTTGAGTCCTCCAAAAGTCTAGACCTCAAATTTAGTTTTCTTTGATTTAGATAATGTTACAAAATAGTTTAATAGACCCACCATAAAAATTAAATGACATGATATATTAAAATATGACGTTCATAACTTTTGAAAACAATGAATGTATATTTCGATGTGAACTTTGACTCGGACATTATTGAATCTTGTGTAATAATTTTCCCAAAAAAATAAGAAGAATAAAAGTAAGAATAAACATCATTATAAGGAGTCACCTTCTTGGAGGTCTAGAGATCGAGAGTGACATCATCCACCAGAGCTACTTCTATGTTTCATTTCTGTTTCATTTATTATTTGTATTGTGTAATTTAATAATTCATGTGTTGGTTTTCAAAACTAATTGAATTAAATATTTCATCATAATTTAACACTTTTATTCAAGTTAATTATAATCCCTCCCCAACAACTCTTAGTTTTACCATGGTTAATGATCATTCATCATATAGAACTATGTTCATTGATGAGGGTGGTTTTGATTGAAAGGATTGTGTACATCATGATTTCAATTCTTATTTACCAATTATTTCTTCATAATAACATCATTTCATTGATATTGAATATTATTTTGTCCCCAAATCTTATAGAGATAGTGATGATGATTAGTGGATGAAACCTACTGTAATATAAGGGAGTAGAGTGTGAGAAATGACATAACCCCACCTCTCAATTTAGAGATATAACTTAATGCATCTAGGTTGGATATATATTACCTTGACCAAGTGGATTGGTTATCCTATATAGTTTTAGTTTATACTATGAGAAAGATCTAATTACCCCCATGGAGTCTCAAGATTATTGATTACATTAACTTAGTTAGTGGAGTTGAATCATTATAGTTAAAGTAAAACCATACCTAGAAAATAATTCCCCTCCCTTTATCCTTCATAAAATAGTTTAAGTTTACTTAATCTTGGTTTATGTTTACGTAATTTAATATAATTGTTTATTTCACATTTAATGAAATAGTTCTGATGACCAAAAAATTAGTTTTATGATCCAAATTTGGCTTATCAATTCCCCTTTGGATCAAACCCAAAATTTCAAATTACTATTAATTAAGCATTAGTGATTATATAGAAAATAAAAATTATAAAATTTGGTAGAAAATCAATGATTATGAAAACATTTCTTCTAATATATCATTAACAACATTACATTTTTATCCAATTTTCATGAACATCTTCCATGTTAAATAACAAGAGTAATAAAATTATGTAGATATAAAACTATATTGAAAATGAAGAGGCATAAAAAACAAAGAATCAATACAATTTTATCACAAAAGTCCATGAAAATAATTCTTTAATATGGTTATTATCATCATTTTGGTTGAATAAACTATTTACCAAAATAATATAAAGCATGATACTTTCACATCAATGCACTAAAAAAATTAGTAGTAACAAACCCCCTACATCGATACCTTCTAATTTATCTATGAAATATTGGAATAATAGTCACAAACCTTTCTTAACCTATCCCTCTAGGAACTCATGATCTCTATAGTCATACTTCAATGTATCCTATTTGAGACATCAAAATAAAACAATAAATAATAAAAGGAAACTAACACCTAATGAATGTAAGTAGACAAGAAGATAGAGTATAACCAATCAGAGAATAAGAGACACACCTAGGATCTCCAACAGTATCTCACTAGAAGATAGGGTATATATCCTAGAAAATGGGTCTTCATGTCTATGAAAGAGGACATCATGTCACTTATGATAAATATATTAAATGATTAAAATAATATATTTTGAGAGGGATATCTAAATTATACATGATTTAATTTAACAAAACCATGATGAAAAACACTATAATACACTGCAACAATTATGGTTCTCATAAAAACCATTTTGAAAAATCTAGGGCCACACCATAATAATTTGAATTTGAATCCCCTAAAAATCCATGAAATAAACTAGGTATTATCTTCCCATGGATCCTAAAAACATTAGGAGAGGATGTGGTGAAACCCACACATTAAATTATAAATACCCCCAAACAGATAGAGATAGTGAAACCTGTAACCCTGATCCCGCTAGTGAATCCCACACCCTACACCCCATCATAACATTAGAATATCATAATAAGAACCCTGACCCCTCAATCCTTAAAGTGTATCCCATTTCTATATCACAACTTCTACATAAGAGTATTAACTACTAAGACCACCATCATGAGCCTCTACACTAGAAGGACCACTATAATTCCACAAAATACACCTCTATATTACACTACATCATATTCCAAATGAACACACAATAAAGCTCCCTTTTAATTGAAAACATATCTCGAAACCACATCTACACTTCCATGCATTATTATAAACCTTTAATTATCCAAAAACATCATGTTAGTGTTAAAGTAAAATCATTCCCCAACATTATCTAATAAAATCCCTTCTATTTATATTTATGATACAACTATTCATTAATTTTCACTTATATATAGTCATACTAAAATTTCACTAATTTTTTTAAAAAAAATCATTCCAAAATAAATTTCCAAATAAATCTATTAAAATAGAATATCATTAATTCAATCAAAATTATGATAAAACTAAAATTATTCATAAAACACCTAATTTAAAACAGATCTATAAATTCTCAATTTTTATCAAATAAATTAAATATAATTATTTAATAAAACACATTTCATGTTCAAATAATTTTAAAAAAATTAACAACATTATAAATAACCATAATTCAATAAACAATGGATTGTAGTCAACTATATTAAATAACAGAAATCCAAAGTCGCTAGTTATGTTTTTCATGATTATAATATGGTCCATCAAAACCATGAAATAAAGAATAATCATCATGATTTTATTGGCCATGATCCCATTCTATAGGATCAATTTCCTCAAGATCGATCAGCTGCGATAGATCTATCTAGATAAGGAATGAGATATATCCAATAACCAATAAGAACATGGATTTGTTAACATTGATTCAGTCATAATCTATTCATTCCCAAATATAAATGAGTCATAATATGATAGATAACTATCAAAATAGCTCCCAATAAGTTCAAGTTCAGGTCAAGGTAGTATTTACGTGTTAATGATGGTAAAAATTGGCTAATCGGGTTTTGAAAAATCAAATAACTAACTTTTTATCCTACTGGATAGTTGGGATATACAGTTTGTCCAATCGTGCAATTATCTGTGTATATCTTTTTTAAAATGTATGGTTGGTATCCCTAGTATAGAAAACCATAAACCTAATCAATAAATTATAATTGTTTCCACAAAAACCTCAAATTTCAATCTAGAAGCCACCAATACTCAATTGGACATACCAAATTCATGGAGTCAAATTCCTACCCATAAAAGGCCCTTCCATCCCAAGAATTCATCAAAATTAACATCCCACAATTGACTTTAGAAATTTTTATAGCATATAGTCATTTATCTCCCAATTGTTTTCTTAAATCAATCAATTATTCCATGACTCTAACTAAATTAGAATTTCAAAAAAATCATTGTTCCTTCATTGTAGGTAATGTCATGATCCAAGTTTACCATGTCTAAAACAAAAATGAAACATATATGGTTAGTAGTTCCTAGGTTAAGAAACATAAAACACCTTGTGAATTATGACATAATTCGATTGAAACATTAAACCATACACCACATATCTAATTTATTTAACTATATAAAGTGGTACTACATAAATGGGTGTTGTGTTTTAGTGAATCTTGAGTCATCACTATCCAAGAATGTACGAGACTCCTAAAAACACTAGATATATTGCAATAAATTTCAATAGTTATCAGAATCAATAAAAATACTACTTCTATTGAGTATAAATTTCATCAACCTTCTTTGAATTTCATGTACATGATCTATAACCAAATGCTTAAGAGTAGGTCCCACAAGAGTATTCTATCATACCTCTTCCCAACATAATAGAGATCAGTATGGTCATTCATGTATTTTTTCCAAAGGACCCATCAAAATTAATGCATGAAAAATATTATTATATATAAACTTCACCAAAGTGGAATGATCTCCAAAAAATCAGCACATAATATCATGGAATGTATTTCATAGACTGTATGGTTAGTTCCCATTTCTTATCTATAAATGGATGAAAATACTTACTCATCATCAACTGAATAACCATATCCTTCTACATTTCTGTTTTGAATATTGACATCAATGATGTATTTTTATCATGTAAAATATATGAATGGGTATCATGATGTCTTGAAAATTTTTTCAAATACAACATAGCATTTTCTTATTCTAATGTCATCTCTTAAATGGGTAAGAAATGTGTTGATTTGATCATTCAATCCATAGTCACCAAAATAATATGATGATATTATAGTGATCTAAATAAACCACCAATGAAATTCATTATGATTTTTTCTAGTTTACATTTCGATATAATAAAGGATTGAAAAATTATAATTGGTCAATATTTCTCATCCTTTAGCTATTGAAAAATCGAAAATTGAGATACAAATCCATTTATAAATTTTTTCACCCCCACCAAAATAGTTATTTAATTTCCTTGCACGTCTTCATCACTCATGGATGTACTTCCCAAAAAGAGCTACACAATTCATTCATAACATATTTAAAATCTAGGGGATTAATGAAATTTTTTTGAAATAAAGCATCGAGTCAATTGTTATAGAGAACCCATCAATGGTCCTCCTCCACTTATGGTGCCACTGACCATGTTTTATTCAACATCAATCACTTTTCCCTCATTTACATGGTCTACAAGTGAGGAAATGATTTTAATCTCTTCTAAAACCATGATATCTTCAATATAATGATATTACATATTTAAATTCATTATTATTATCATTAACTTTTGTTGAAACATCGATGATTCCATTGCATGATATTTTTTAGTCAAAACACCTTCTAGTGATTTATCATTTCTTATCATATAAAAAATCTCATAGTTTAATGTATAAATATTTTATTCCCATCTCCATTAACTCAATTATAGAGACCATAGGGATCAAATATACGTCAAACACATATATTATAAATACACCTTGAATCTATCAAAAAATAGGTAATGTTTCTCACTCATTATGGTGCAGAAAAATTAAATTAGTTCCAATATATGTATATAATAAATCGTCACATGTGGTTGTATTTTTCATAATACATACACCACATCATTATCCCCATATATAAGAATACATAAAAATCGATCTCTTTATGCATCACAACATAGAGAATAACCATAGTAATATTTAAGTAAAATCATTAATTAAAAATAATTAAATCTTATCTTCAAGTCATTAATGTTTTAAGGCACATATTGTCTCATTCAAACATAACTTCCTTCTGATTCAGTTTTTTCATGACTTCAATTAATCCTAAACAAAACATAGTTAATATCAATAGTTTAAAGTCCTCTTCCCTAGTGGGCTTGAGACAATGGTTGATTTATTATATTATAATAAGATACATTCAATCACATCCTGGAGCATTGAATAATTTTGAAGCCCTGGTAAACTATATACATACTTGAAATTATTATTTTAATTTAAAACATAAAATAAAAAATGTATTTTTTTAGAGAAAACCATTATTCCCCTCATCACAAACCAATATATAAATTACAAAACACTTCTTGGTTTCTTGGGGAAAATAAAACCTAATAAATGGGTGAGCTCAGATGCTTAGTAAGGGTAAACATATAGTAGTAGCTATAAATAAATAAGGCATAATAAATATGGAATGGTAATTAACTAAAACATATTCCGTTTAATCAATAATTTATAATAATATGTAAAGGATAAAAAATGATCAAATAATTCAATATAACTAATCACATGGGCATGAAACATAACCATGGATATTATAAATAATTGATTCATCACATGGAATATCAATAAATAAATTCATAATGATGGTATTAATAATGATAGACATCTACAACGTAGAATAGTGGCCTTGTACGAAAACATATAAAACCATCAAGTCGTTGTGAAAATACATCTAATATTGTTGATACCTAGTAACAATACATTCTTATAAATGGGTAAGGGCTCACCCCAAACCAAATCTAGTTAGTCTAATCAGACCAACTAATGCAACGAGGGGATATTACAGGCTATACCCATCATCAAAAAATTCTAATATATTCCTCATATGAAATAGGGGAAACACAATAAACATAAAAATTATTATTGAAAAACTAGCTTATATATTGTGAATTGTTTCCCTAATCAATAAACAAAATCATATATCATTCATAGTAATATGATGAATGGTTATAAAATTGTATATCACCAGTGAAAATAATCATAATCCTTCCAGTAAGAGAGTTAGTATCATATAAAAACATCTAGTGTGTCATATTATTAATGAAGGTATGATGTCACTGATGAGTAGAAAAACTCAAAAAGAATATTTTGAAACATTTATTAGGAAAATAACAATCTCACATTGAAAATATTTTTAAAAATAAAAGTTAAAAAAATATTTTAAATCCCAATTTAATTTTAAATAACCATTAAAACATTAAAATAATCTTCAAAACATTGATTTTTCTTGATTCTAAAAAATTTGATTCATTCCATACAAGTTAAAACAATGATTACGTTCACAATTTCAGTAAAATCCAAACGGCAATTGTTTTGAAAATGATGTGAATATTCCATCAATTTTTTAAAATATTTTAAAAGGATAAAATTTTAATTAATAAATCATTTTTAAATGTTTAAGAACATTTTTGAAAACTTTTTAAAAAAATATGGGTTTTGATAAAAAATGATTTCTGATCGAAAAGAGAAATTAAGCAAAATTTTACTAAAAATAATTTCTTAATAATTTTAACAACCCAAGAGTTGGAATATTTTAACATTAAATTAATGGGTAAATAATAACCGAAGGATAATAAAATATATTTTAATTTAAATAGAAATGTCAAATAATTCCCAAAATGGAGACATATAAATAAATAATATCAAATCATGATGAGATTGTGAAATAAACCCCTAAAAATTTGGCAAATTTTTAATCAAAAAACCCATAAAACAAAGGAAATAAAATGAAACATTAAATACACTAAAGATAAATAGATTCATGGTATAACAAATAAAAGTGTTATTATATTCACCATAAAAATTAAATAAGTGTCCAATATAATAAATTTCCCATGTAATTAAAAGTATGATGAGAAACCCTTATATATGGTTCAAATTGTTTATTATGTGTTTTTACATCCTATATAATGGTTTTATACATGTTATTAATTTATACCAAAACCACACCCATATTATAATATCATATATTATCCTATTATAATATTTTACCCCCCTTTTTTAATAATATTTAATTGTTTTCATTGTTTTGGGTGTTGAGTGCCTTCGTTTCTGATGCATGTTTTGTTCTGAATGTTCTGGTTCATGTGAATTTGATATATATACATACACACACAGATATATATATATCATCTACATAATTATAAAAATTATATAAATAAAATATTTATTTTTGGATACACATTATCCTAGAGTAGTTATTCTTGGGTTTCTTGGTTCCCAACGCTGCTTTGGATCACCTTCGATCAATATTGATAGATGAGGTTTGTTATAGCTTCATCCCTCCAAATCCTCCTATTATCTAGTAGCTAGTGTTATTAATAGTCTTTTTGGGGGCTTATCCTATATCTATCATTACTTTTCATATCTCGTCATCACCTTTAGGATCCTATGCTTGTGATTCCACTCCCTAGATATTCCAATCCCCATATCTGGCTCCAGATCTAGGGTCCCCAAGCATTTATTGATGTTCATTCTTTCAGTGGTGGTTTTTTTCAAGGGTAGTTTTTGTCTGACAGAAGATGTATCTTTGGAAACTCTCCATTTTTTGGTGCATGATGTCTGAGTGGTGGATTGAATCTCTTAGTAGTGGTTAGGATGGAGTGTTCATCTTTGGTTTCAGTTGAGTTGTGTGTAGTTGGTTATGGCCTGCTCAATGGCATCAACAAGGGGTTCCTCTGTTTTCGGTTGAATAGTTTTGAACACTAGATGCATCTATTATAATTCTCCAAAATTGATCTTCTTTGGTGGTTTATATTGGAGGTGTGATTTGTATTTGGATTCATTAAAGTCATCTTCTGTATCCATATGTGTTTTGGTGTTTGCAATAATTGGTTTTATTAGTTGTCTTTCATATTGGGGTTCATATTTCATCATTGGAATTGGTTTATTCCTCATATCATTATGATGTAAGTGAATAATTTATCATTTTTTATTGGGTTGGTGGCCTCAAAATATGGATTGGTGTGTTGACACACATCATTCAACCATTCATCATCACCTTTGATAGAATAATAACATGTGTTTAATGTTTTCAGTCTGATTTTAATTTTCATTTGGATGAGATTTCTATTATTTATTTATATTATTTTTCTGTTGGGTGGCTCAAAATTGTGAGGTGTGTTCTAGAATTTTTCATCCATCTCTCCTCTACATGTATGTGTTGGTTTGAGAGGTGCTCTTCCATGTTGTGCTACCAACACGATGAAACTTCTTGGAAGAGGGAGTGACATATCATAATGACTGAACTCATTGTTTCATTATTCAGATATGAGGAAAGAAGGATTTTTATGGTGTTTTATTGGATGTTTAATTCCATTTTAAATTGATGGATCATTTTTAACCTTTCCTTTTGTTTCATTATGGTGTTTTCCCCAGTTTGTAATGGTTTCCCACTTATCCTAGTTTTAAAATTTGTCTTCTATTTTTTATATTAAATAAATGGTGATTCAACCTTATCCTTTTCAAAAAAATCTATTTACTCAGTATAAACATTTTTATAACCAATTATGAATGTTTGAAAATGGAAATGAATCACACCGCTTCCTAGAGATAATAGATTTTATGTAAGTATGAGAGACGATATCATTTCTTTAATGAGACAAAGGGTAATGAAGTGGGTGATATATTAATTTTCCATATAAAATATAATCTCATATATATCACATATATTCATTAATTTTATTGTTATTACAATACATGTAAATAATATGTTAAAATAAAATCACATCACTGCGCGAGGCTGTAGTCCACAATACACATGAGCTACGTTATCATATTTAAAATGGAATGGAGCGTAAAAATGTATGTTGAGAAAAAATCCCTCAAGGTAACATTGAATAATTTTTGAAGTGTTTTAGATTGTTGACAAATATTGATTTCCTATTGAAAAAGAGGGTTTCCCAGTTATTTGTGGTGTTCTAGAGATATTATTGACAACATATGAAGAGAAATAACCATTAAAAAGTAATGGATGATGTGGAGTCAGTACAAAAAGAAAAAAAAAGCTTTATCCATTTCTGACTGTTTTCCAAAGTTATGGGCCTCAAAATCGGAAAATGTAGAAACATATTTTTAAGGGATATTCTCATATTCACATCGTCAATCTTGTTTCAAAAAACGTAGAGTATTATAACCATTGCATTATAGTCAACTTCAAATATAATGATCAATTTTTCTCACATGGAATAACAATATTTTAATCTTTAAACTCCCACATACATAATATAGAATTGTTTTTCTCATAATTAACTCATTCTTTTGGCATCTCCATAAAATTAATTATGGTATTTATTCAACAATACACCTCCAATCATGCCTCCAAAATTATTTTCATTAATAAATGTCATATATACTTCTGTACTGATAGATTTAAAATTGTATTGAATCCAATTTTTCCATAATACTAAATTGTGGTCATAATGATTAGGTACTCCATTATGATTCACTAATTTTATCATACCTTTTTAACATGATAGAAAAATCACTACCAAAAAACTAAAGCCATTGATACTGATAAATAGACTAGTAAAAATGATATTCATTCGGGATTCACAGTATTATATATTCAATTGTTTTATGATTTATATCCCTCGTATAAATAATGTTCTCAATATTAATGATGGTTTTCTCCCAACCCCACCAGATGTATGAAAACTGGGAGGGAGGAAAGTGTAAATAAAAAAATTACATGGTTTTCTTATAATGTTGAGGATTATCCAAGGAGTCAGATCAACTCAATCATCAAATCACCTGAGTCACTAATCACACTGATTACAATGGTCACTATTTCTTAATGATTACACTATATTTGATACATATTCAATGAATAATATAAAATAAGAAGAAAAATCTCCCCTCAAAAACACTCACAGGGTCTAAGGACATGACCTTTTATCAACTAAGGTAAATACAAATATCAAAATACATAAACACACTTTCTAGAATCAACACATAAATGAGTTTCCAGAAAACAATATTCTAACAACCAAAACCTACTACCAAATAACCCATCCTAAACCCTACTGTCCAACTACTATCTATTGTAAAATAAAATATTACCTATATTATTTATTATCCATTTCCTTTTCTAATCATTTGGTATACACCCATATGTTTCCCCATGTGTTGTCATCATTAGGACCCTTTTGAATCATTAGAAACATCATTACATAACCCAGTACCACCCTCACATATCATTGTAGTACCCTTTCATATTCCCCATCTTTGGTAGGTAGAGTTTATGGGAATCCATCAGTAAGTAGAAAACCTAATAATTTTCATGAAATTTATCTCCTTGATCTCACTAGCCTATGTTGGAGGATCCTTGATAGCCCCACAGGGCTTCTTTAGTTCCCTATGGTGCTATTCAAAAACAAATTTATAAAACCCAAAATATGTTACTCAATTAAAATGAAATATAAGGAATGTTCGGGTGTCGAACCCACAATTACAGTTTATATGTTCTAAATTATTTATGAAAATAGAAATTGTAATTTTTTGGTTAGTTGAATGAAATAGAAACAACAGTAGGATAGATTGGATGAAGATTCATGATTGGAGGCATTCCAGGTTTAGGGACAATCATGTTAGTGTGCTAGGGATTGAAAGTGTATTTACTTAGTTTTGGTGATGGAGTTGGGTTAGTAGGGATCATTTTTCTTGGTATCCCACACTACTCTTATGATTTTACCATTGGAATGGTCATATACTAGATTCATTCATATGTATAGGTGACCCAAAACCATATTTAAACATATCCGACTTAAATTTCATAATGTTCATATGAATTCTAACACGATTTATTGATGAAACTGAAATAGAACTCCTTAATTTACAAGAAATGGTGTTGGGTTTTAAAAAAGAAGTAGATTATAATTGATTAGTGGAGTTTGAAACAATCCAAAACATGAATAATAAAATAGAATAATCCATAAGCCCACATCCACTTAAAAATCACATCACCCGGCAATAGAGGGACTACTCGCTCTTTTTGTGAGCAAGCATCTTCGGTACCTGAGAAGGAAAGGTGGTGAAGAATGGTTTTTGGATTGTCTCTCCATTATCCGCTGGGGTTTTTTTCCTTCTTCTCCTCCCATAATCTCTTGGAATTGAGTTTAGGGTAGGTATTGATAGTATTTTTCTATCAAAAACCGCAGCTCGCATGATTTTTTTTTGCACATCACCCCCTATATGACATGTACTTGGGCTTCTAGACTTGTACCTAAGATCTGATTTTTCCTTCTTAATGTTGAATCTATGAAAATCTCATATAGTAGTATTACTGTTACCATGTCTTTTACTGGTGGTACATGATGTGTACTTCAATTACATAGTGCGTTCTGTAATCAGGACATTTCCTTCATGATTCTGTTTCTATTGACATGGCCGCAACCTGTACTTGTGGTACACGACGTGTAATGCATTTTTAATCAGCTTCCATATCCTATTTATCTACAAAAATATGTTGTTAGTTCATCTCATTTTATTTGCACCTTTTATTACTTTTTCACAAATTCATTATTTCCTGCCAAAAAACATAATGCAAGTAAATACATTCCCATTTGGAAAGATCATTCCTTAAAGTACAGAAATCAAAAAATTAAAGTAATCCAAAATATACACATGAAATACATGTATCAAACCCACCCACGAATGCATTGAGTATTTTCCCAATAATGTAACCTCAACATACTTCAAAGGACATCCACCTTACTATGCCTTAAATTAAATTTCAACAAAAACAATTGATCAACTAGATAATTAAATGTTCAAGCATCACTAGTATAAAAATATTCAATGCTTCACGTTTCATAAAAGCATGCTAATGATGTATTTTACTATTCCTATTTTCAAATAACCATGTTTCTTAAATCATCCAGATTAATTTTTAAATTCATTATCAACATGCATGCCACATTCAATCCACCTAATAGGAATTTTTCTGCTCATCATAAGGGTACAATTGTAAATAGAATTCTACACATACCTCAAAGACATGTAACTTACCATAGGATTGCAAGGTATCTAAAAACACCACCATTCAAAGAAAAAAAATCTCAATTAACACTGAGGGCTTTATCATTAAGGATCAAATGACTCTGAGGCTTCTGGTTAGGTAGGTAAATAAAGAAAAAATTAAAGCACAACAGAAAAGGTTGATCTCTAAATCATTTTTCATGTTAAAAAATGATACTCTCAAAAAACATATCCCTTTAAAAATTTCACCTCCCTCATCCCAAAAAAATATCAATGTGGGATCATGATACATGTATGAATAATAAATAATTTAACCCCTTTTGCACATTTTTTTCACTTTTTTTAAAAAACAATTGGGCAAAAGAGGTGAATAATTAAATATAATGAATGATTTCATGGAAAATCCAGTATCATAATAGTGAATCCCACATCAAAATATCCATAATGACGTATGTACTGATACACCCAAATGTTCGTCCCCCACACTTATTCACATCAATATCAAGAAAATAATAGAGAGGAATGTCTGAATGGATAAAATATGTTTGTAACATGGATAATTCCCTAACAGGTCATTGATGGCTTCTACAGGTTTGAAAGGGATTAATGTTAGGTGGGTCTTAGGGTAATGGCTTACAAATAGAATGCACAAATCATATTTAAATTGATTATATATAGTCATAGCTTCGATAATATATGGTGAATGTTATAGAATAAAACATGCTCGAGTATCTCAAGAAATATACAAAAGATATAATATATGATATCTTTTTCAGTGGATGTCTCGGGAATGAGATGAATGGTTGGGTCAACCACTCATGGAAATGCATATGAATAATTAAATCAATGGAATGAAATTTTCAAAAATTCAAAACACGGCTAATTATTAGAAACATTTGATTTATAATGATTAAAATACTCCTTCAAATCACAATTTTTCAAATCCTAATCCACATTCTTATTTATACTAATTATTTTCTCTATTATAATCATTCAAAATTTGGACTAAGAAATATAAATGCAAGGCATGACAATTATCCTAATATAGTTTCATGTCTCCTAGAACATTTGAGGAAAGACTGAATCAAGTGTGGGAAAGCAATTGAAAATTATTGTTATAAAATAAATAAAATGAGGGTAAATTGAAAAATTCAGATATGAAATGCTTACTCCCCTTAAATTGAACATCAAAATTGGGGTTTTACATGTTCTGTCTGCATCTTATCATGACGTGTATTGTCCCGGCAACTTTTTCTACTACTGCTGCCTTGATATTTATGTAAAAAAATTGTTAAGGGAAAATACAATCCATAATAATGAAATTCGAAAATATTTTGGAATGAGAGATTTTTCCTAGAAACAGAAAAAAATATAAAAAAATTAAAAAACATGGGCTGCTTCTATGAAAAGCATTTGTTTACCATATTTAGGTCATCCTTACCGCTTCAAATCAGGTGGTTGATGGTAGGATAGAGGATACCAGATCACGATCTATAATGTGTCAAAGATGTTATTATTTAGTGTGGATTGGTCATCTCATGTTTTATGAAAATAACATCACTCTTCCATTGGTTAAAAATATCTCTATCCCCATGGGCACTATATATGGGTTCTTGGTCCTTATTTTAGAATCAAATGGTAGTGTATTTAAAGCACAAACATTCTCGTGTTATTTGAATTCATCTTCTCTATATTCAAATTTCACTAGCACTTCATTTTCATTGTTCATCTTGTTCTTAAATTTTTCTTTTCCTTTCATAATATCTACTTCAACACTCCTTCCAAAGACAACATTGTCCTCTTCGGTCATTAAAATTTCTGAAAAATCATCAAATGGGTCATCTGAATTCTACATTTCTCTGTGCAGATTGAATTTTACTTATGAACCTCCAACTCTCAAACTCATCTCTCCATTTTGTTCATCACTTAGTTCCCTTCCTGTAACTAGGAATAGTCTTCTGAAAATTATTTTCACATTATCTTCTTCTATTACAATCACCAGAAAATTTTCTAGAAAATAGAACTCATCCACATTGACGATGACACCTTCAAGTAATTCTCACGGATCTTTCATAGTTTTATCAGCTAGTTTAAGCATAACAATAGTTGGTTGCATACCCTTTAACCCAAGGTTTTTAAATTTTCCATATGACATGATATTCACACTGTCACCTAAATCACATTATTCTCTATAAAAATCATAAGTATCAAAGGTATCTGGAATAGAAAAAATACATGGATCCCTCTGTTTCGTTTCTAGGATGCCTGATACTACTGCTAAAAATTATCCTTAAAATGGAATGGTTTGTAAACCTTATAGATTCTTATTATTCATCACCAACTCCATCATTAATTTTGAATACACATGCATGTTAACAATTTCCTCAATGAATTGGATGTTGATGTGTATCTTCTTGAAAATCTCTAAAAACTTCTTCTTATTCTCATCAATCAATAACAACTTTTCATGATATGGAAATTGTATCGGTGGTTGGTACGGTGGTTGTACTTATTTTTTCATATTTTCCACAGCTTCTTGTTCCTTTTCATGAATTAATTCCACTGGTGGTGGTTGTTATTGCCCTTAAAAATCTATACCACATCCTCTTTTCATCGTTCCACATCTCAGCAATATGGATGTCACATCTGTAGTTGGATGGTGTTCTGGGCATCCTGGAAGCTCTCTTCTATTTTTTTCTCTACGTGGTTCGGTAATTTGACTGACCAGTACTTACAAGTTCCTTAATGATAATTGTTGTTTTCATGATTCATTTCTTAGTTCTAAAATTTCAGTTCTATGAACTCTTGAGAATGTAGTCAACTCCATGACTGTATCTCCTATCATGGTTATAAAATTTTCCAGGGTCTCCACCAGTGGATGGACATGACTTGTTTGTGTGGGACCGTATTTATGAGGTTGATAGGCTTATTTCCTTGTTTGAAATCCAAGAACTTGATTCTTATTTTATTGTTTTTGTTGTATTTATTTTTGAGGACTCTATCCCTACACGTAATTTTAATGATTATAGTCTAAATAATTTTCATCTTCATAGTACATACCTTGACGATTTTTGTTGGCCAACATCACATCCATATTCCCAATCATTTTCTTCATTTGAGTATCCATCCATCTATTGTCCACCATGTATAGTTCTTTTAATATTCCTACCTATGGTTTCCATTGAAAACTGTTACTTGACATCTAATCTAGTAGCTCGTAACTTTCCTCCGATGAAATTCTCATTAGGGAACCTCCTGTAGGAGCATCTACTACGTAACGATTTTCCTCTGATAATCCATTATAAATTTTTTTAATTAGAAGCCACATCTCAATGCCAGGATGATATCATCATCTTATCAGCCATTGAAACTATTCCAGGAACTATATAATGTCTCTTCGTTTTATTGCTTAAAAGTAAAAATACTCTCCCTTATATCCATAGACATTGATAGCGGGGAAATCTTTTTTAAAAAACATTCTTACAAGATCCTCCCAGGGGGTAATTGAATGCATGTGTAGACTTTGGATCCACTCACGTGCTTTATCATTTAGTGAAAATATGAACAACTGTAGCCTCAAAACATTGTTTGTGACATTATGTAATTGGAACATGTAACAAATCTCCAAAAAAACATTCTATGTGATAATTTAGGACATCAAGAGGTAGACCGACAAATTTTAGTGAGTGCGTTATCATTTGGATGACCGCTGGAATAATGTTAAAATGTTGTATAGTGACATGGGGTATTAGTATACATGGGTTGACTCCTATTTTGGAGGTTCTATAATAATTTATCTATGCTTATCCACCATGATTTCTTCCACGAAATTGTGGTCCTGCTGGTTCTCCCACCTATCCTTCAAATTTCTACCTTATAGCCATGTTGACTCGTTTACCTCCAGATTCTTTTTTTCATTTCTTTATTGGTGAAGGGTCTTCTCTAACTCATGATTTAATGCAATATTTTCAATTTTTTCTTTACCTCGAATATAGTACTCATGAAATGGGTTTTTTCGGAAACTACAGCATGCAATGACCAGCTGTAAAACAACTAATTGAAATAAAAACATTTATCTAAATTCCAAAAAAAAAATCATAATGAAAACTATCCCTAAAAATGGTGCCAATTATTTACAGCCCCATGGGGTTTAATTAGTTCCCAACGATGCTATTCAAAAACAAATTTATAAATCCCAAACTATGATACTCAATTCAAATTTAGAATAATGATTGTTTGGGTATCAAAACCAGAGAGACATTACATATTTTCTCAATTATATAGGAATGTAGAAAATGGAACTGTTTTGTTTATATAATGAAAGTAAAATAACAATAGGATTGATTTGTTTCAAATTCAATATGGGAGGCATGCCAAGTTCAGCAAAATTCAGGTTAGTGTGCTAGGGACTGAAAGTGTGTTTACAGAGTTTTGGTGTGGGGTTTGGGTGGGTAGTGATCCTTGGTCTTGGTATCCCACTCTACTCCTATGATTAGACTATTGGAATTGTCATATACTAGATTCAATCACTAGGATAGGTGTCCCAAAACCATATTTAAACATAATCGACTTAGATTTCATAATGGACGTATGATGGCTAAGGTGATTAATTGATGCAACAAAAATAGAACTCCTTTATTCACAATTAATGGTCATGCAATTTTCAAAATATAGAGATTAGAATTGATAAATTTTGTTTTCATCATTCCAAAACATGAATAATAAAACAAATTATTCCCTAAGAACACATCCCCTTACAAATCACTTCACCATCATTAGAGAGACTACTCACTCATGTTGCGAGCAAGCATCTTGGGTACCCGAGGAAAAATGGAAGGGAAGAATGGATTTGGATCATCACTTCTTCATCCACTGGTGTTGCTTAACCTTATGATCCTTCCAAAATGACTTGTAATGGACTTCAGGACTGGTATTTATTGTATTTTGACATCAAAACATGCAGCCCACATTGAATTATTTTTTTCCAAGAATCACCACCTACACGATAGGTACTTAGTGTACACGAAGTGTACCTCAGATCCACATTTTCCTCCATCGCGTTAAATCCGTGAAAATCTCGTATGGTGGTTTGAATTTTGTAATGTTGTGTACTAGTGGTACCTGGGGTTTACATTGTTTTTACAGCTCTTTATGTCATCACGACTCATCCTTCAAGATTTTTTTCTCTTGACATGGTCACGACATGTACTTGTGGTACATGACATGTAATCCATTTTTCTTCAGATTCTAGATCCTCTTTATCTCTAATAATCTAGTGTTCTTTCGGCTCATTTTACCTGCAATTTTATTTCCTTTTTCACAAATTCATCATTTCTTGCCAAAAATACAATAAACAAGTAAATAAATTATGATGATGGAAAGATCATTCAATAATGTACAAAATCAATAAATTAAACTACTAAAAAATATACACATGAAATACATGTATCAAATCCTCCAACACTTTCATTTAGACTTGTCCTCATGGATAGAACCTCAACATACTACAAAGGATGCTCACCTTTCCATGATTTAAATTCAATTTCAACAAAATCAATTTCTCAACTAGATAACTAAATGTTGAATCATCACTCTTATAAATTTATTAAATTATTAACATTACAGAGAAAAAAGTTGAACATGTATTTTACTTTTCCCCTTTTCAAATAACCATGTTTCTGCATTCATTCATTTTCAATTTTTAATTCATTGTGAACATGAATGCCACTTTCAATCTACCTCACACGAATTATTCTTCTCATCAATATGGTATAATTGTAAGTAAAATTATTCACATGCCTCAAAGACAATTAACATACCATAATCTTCCAAGGCATCTTACATCTCCACCTCATAATGACAAAATCTCAATTAATCATGAGGGATTCATCAATAATGTTCATATGAATTTGAGGCTTCAGGGTGGATATGTAAATGATGTAAAAATTAATGATCAAAAAGGAGGTTGAACTCTAAATGATTTTTCATGGTATCAAATGATATGCTTAATAAATGTATCCCTTTAAATATTTTATGCGCCTCGTTAAACAAAAATCTCAATGTGGGATCATGATACATATAATCATAATAAATATGTCAACCCAACATTCTATTTTTAATCATTTTCCCCATTTTTTGGGCAAAATAGGTGAATGCTTAAATATAATGAATGATTTAATTGCCTATCCCATATCCTGAAAGAGAATCCCACTATAAAATATCCACAATAATGTATGTCCCGGTAATCCCAAACATTCCTCCCCCACACTTATTCTTTTCAATGACTTGAATATCACATAGAGGAATATAGTTATGGATAAAATAGGCTTATAACATGGATAATTTCCTAAAATGTTCATTCGTGTATTCTATGGTGTGTATTTGGGTCTTCATGAGATAGCTTGGAGATTTATAGTGAGTGCGTTATCATTAGGAACACCGCTGGCTTGATCTGGAAATGTTTTACAATGATAAGGGGTCTAAGGATGCTTGGGGCGACTACTATATTTGATGGCCTCCTGTAATTTATATGTTCTTTTCCACATTGATTTCTTCCTTGATAACGTGGTCCCACTGGTTAGCCCAGATCTCCATTAAATTTCTCTCATCCAACCATGTTGACTTTTTCTTGTTCGGCTTCATTATTTTCATTTCATTGCTGGTGGAGAGTCTTCTCCCAAATAAGTTTGAATGCATGCTCTTCAATTTTTTTCATTCCCTCAAATGGAGTACTCATGAAATAGGTTTTTTCCTGAAACTACCACATGAGACGACCAAGTGTAAAACACTAAATTTAAATAAAAACATTTATATTAATTCCTAAATAAGTTAAGAATAATGTCAACTATCCCTAGAAAACTCCCCAATTTTTGACATCCCCATAGGGTGTCGTTAGTTCCTTACGGTGCTATTCAAAAATAAATTAATTAATCCCAAACTATTCAAATCAATTAAAATTTCATATATAGAATGATTGGGTGTCGAACCCACAGAGACATTTCATATGTCCTAAATAATTTAGGAAAATATAAAATGGAATTGTTTGGTTCATTGAATGAATGTGAAAAAACAATAGGATTGATTGGTGGGAAATTCAATATGGGAGGCATGCCAGGTACAATGATATTCTAGATAGTTTGATAGGGACTAAATGTTTGTTTACTCGGTTTTGGGGTCGGAGTTGGGTCGATAGGGATCCTTGGTCTTGGAATCCCAACCTACTATTATGATTAGACTATTGGAATGGTCAAATAATAGATTCAATCATAGGGATAGGTGACCCAAAAACATATTAAAATATAATCAACTTAGATTTCCAAATTGTCATGTGAATGCTAAAGTGATTAATTGATGAAACTATAATAGAACTCCTTAATTCCCTAGTAGTGGTCATGAAATTTTAAAAAGAAATAGATTATAATTGATAAATGGTGTTTGAAAAAATCCAAAACATGCATAATAAAATAGATTAATCCCAAAGCACACATCCCATTACAAATCATGTCACCCGAAACTAGAGAGACTACATGGTCATGTTACGAGTGAGAATATTGGGTACCTGAGGAAGAACAATGGAGAAGAATGGCACTATATTGTCACTCCTTCATCCTCTAGTGTTTATTTCCCTTACACTCCTCCTAGAATGCCTAGTAATGGATTTCATAGATTGTATTTATTGGATTTATCCATAGAACCATGTGGCCCATGTCACGTTATTTCTTTCTGCATGTCACCACCTACACAATGTGTACTTCTGGTACACAATGTGTACCTCAGATCTTCTTTTTTCATTTGTCACGTTGAATCCGTGAAAATCTTGTACGTTGGTTTGACTATCATCTTGTTGTGTACTGGTGGTACATGATGTGTAATTATTTTACACAGTGTGTTCTGTCATCACAACATCACCTTCACATTTCTATTTCTCTTGACATGGTCATGAAGTGTACTTATGATACACAACGTGTAATGCATTTTTCTTCAGTTTCTAGCTCCACTTTATCTCCAAAAATATGGTGTTCGTTCTGCTAATTTTTATCCATTTTTGTTCTTTTTTTATAAATTCATTGTTTCCTGCCAAATAACATAAAACAAGTAAATACATTCCCATTTTGGAAATATCATTCAATAGACTAAAAATCAACAAATTAAATTACTAAAAAATATATGCATGATATACACATATCAATTCCACACATACTTGCATTTAGCCTTGTTCTCAAGGATAGAACCTCAGTATACTACACATGATGTTCACCTTACCACGATTGAAATTCAATTTCAAAAAAAATTGATTAATTGGATAATTAATTGTTCAGGCATTACAATTATAAAATTCTTCAAATCATAAATTTTCATGGAAAAAAGCTGACCATGTATTTTACTTTTTCCAATTTGAAATAACAATGTTTCTTAATTCATCCATTTTATTTTTCAATTAATTATTGACGTGCATTCCACATGCAATCTATCTCACATGAATTTTTTTGCTCATCATATGGGTTATATTGTAAATAGAATTCTACACATAACTCAAATGCATGTAACTTATAAATGGATTAACATGCATCTATCATATCCACTACGTAAAGAAAAAAACTCAATTAATCATGTGGGCTTTATCATTATGTTTAATATGACTCTAAGGCTTTGGGTTAGGTAGGTAAATGATGTAAAACATAATGTCCAAAAATTAGTTTGAACTCTAAATAATTTGGCATGATAAAAAATGATAAGATCAATAAATGTCTCCATTTAAAAATATCATCACCCTCTTCTGACAAAAATTTCGATGTGGGATCACAATACATGTAATCATAAAAAATAAGTGAACACGTTTTTCTCTTATTTTCATTTTTTAATTTTTTGGGCCAAAGGGGTGAATAATGAAAAACAATGAATGATGTCAAGGACTATTACATATCATAATAGATAATCCCACAACATGATTTTCACAATGATGTATGTCCCGGTATCCCAAATTTTTCCTCCCCTATATTGATTCTTTTCAATATCATGAAAATCAATTAGAGGAAGGTAGGAATTGATAAAATAGGCTGGTAACAGGGAACATTTCCTAACAAGGGTATTCCTAGATTCTATGGGCTTAAAAGGATTAATTTTGGGTGGGTCTTAGGATATGGTCTAACAAAAAGAATAACTCAATCATATTAAAAGTGATTCTGTATAGTGAGAGATTCGATAAGATGCAGTGGATGTCCTAGAAGAATACATGCACATGTTTCTCAAGAAATATACTAAAGATAGAATGGATGATATTTGGTTTAGTGTATGTATCTGGAGTTAGATGAATGGTTGGGTCAATAACTCATGAAAATTCATATGAATAATTAAATCAATGCAATGTAAATTTCAGTAATTCAAAACATGGGTAATTATCAAAATACATTCATTTATATTGATTAACAATATCATCTACATCATGATTTTTCAAATCCTAATCCACAATCTTATCTCTTATAATTATTTTCTAAATATTTTCATCCAAATTTATTGAAAAAGAAATATAAATGCAATGCATGATAATTATACTAAAGTATTTACATGTCTCTTAGATCATTTCTGTAAAGACTGAATCCTATTTGGGGTATGAAATTTAAAATTAATTTTATAAAATAATTAATA
The DNA here is from genome assembly GCA_963277665.1 of Viscum album. Taxonomy (NCBI): domain Eukaryota; kingdom Viridiplantae; phylum Streptophyta; class Magnoliopsida; order Santalales; family Viscaceae; genus Viscum; species Viscum album. Next base: position 1,228,289,058 of record OY728140.1, on the reverse strand, counting down.
TTATGTCAATAAAATTGAAAATTTAGATTTGAAACGCTTAATCACCTTGCATTAAAGCTTCAAAAATTCGGTTTTATGGGTTCTGCCTGCAACTCGTCATGGCATGTATTTCTACAGCATCATCTTCTCCTGTTTCTGCCTTGATAGTTCTGTAAAAATAAAAATTAATAAGTGAAAACACAGTCCATAAAAATGGAATTCGAAAATATTTAGGAATGAGAGATTTTCACTAAAAACATAAATAAAATAATAAAAATAAAAAATAAAAACATAGGTTGCCTTCCAAAAGTGTTCATGTTTACCATTGTTATCTTAACCTAAACTATTTAGCATAAGTGGGTGGCAGTAGGAAAGGGGTTACCTGATCTGGATCTAAAAGTGTTGAATATGTGATTCATCAGTGTATATTGGTCCTCTCTCTTTTTCTAAAACTAACATCACTCTTCCAATTTTGAAAACAATCTCTATCTTCATGGTCTCAGTCCAGTTGTTCTAGGCCCTTCTTTTAAAATCAAATTACAGCGCACTAAAATCCCAAACATACTCTCATTTTTTAATTCATCTACTCTGTCATCAACTTGCTCTATGAATTTTATTTATTTTTCTTGTTCTTATATTCTTCGTTTCTTTCCACAATATCTACTTCATCTCTACTTTTGTGGACAAAATTGTTCTCTTATTCCATAATTTCTTTTTGAAAAAGCATCATATGGTTCATTTTACATATGCATCACTCAGTGTAGGATGAATTTTACTTATTATCCTCCTAATCTCAAACTATGCTCTCCATTTGGAACATCAATTAGTTCCCTTCATGTAGCTAGTAATGGACTTCCCAATAATATTGTAGCTTTCTCTTCATCCATGTCTATCAACAGAAAATCTACTAGGAAATAGAACACGTACACTTTGATGATGACATATTCAAGTAATCCTCAATGTAGTCTCATAGTTGTATCATCTAGTTGAATCATCTAGTTGAATCATAACACTAGTTGGTTGCATCTCCTTTAACCCCAATCTTGTGACTATTTCATATGACATGATATTCACACTAGAACCCAATTTACATGATGCACTACCAAACTCATGAGTAAAAATGGTAACTGGAATGGAAGCAATACATGGATCCCACAATTTCATCTCTAGGATGCTTGATACTACTGTTGAATATTCTCCTTCTAGTGGAATCATATCTAATTCAACCAAATTCCTCTTTTTCTTCACCAAATCCTTCGTGATTTTTTCATACACATGCATGTTTAAAATTTCCTTATCGAATGGGATGGTGATGTATATATTCATGAGCATCTATAAAAACTTATACTACTTCTCATCATTCCTTAACTTATTTTCTCGATATGGAAATGTTAGTTCAGTTGGTAGGGTGGTTGTGCTTCATCTTCCATGTTTCCATTAGCTTTTTATTCATTTTACTGACTTATGTCCACTGGTGGTTTTTCTTTTGGTCCTCCAAAACATATACCAATTCCTCATGTTATCTTTACACTTCTCAATAATATGGCTTTCACATCTACACAGGGATTGTGTTTTGGGAATTCTTGAGCCTCTATTTTTTTCTTATCTAACTGTTTCAAAAATCTGACCGACTTGTACATAGAAGTTTCTTAATGAATATTTTTAGTATCGAGAGTCATTTTTCAATTATCTAATTGTTGTTCTATAATCTCCTGAGTATGTAGTCAGATCCTTATGTGTAGCTCCTGTCATGGTCATAAAATTTTCTAGGGTCTCCACTAGTGAGTGGACATCACTAGTCTGTGTGGGCCTTTGTTGTTGAGTTTGTTATCCTTGTTACCTTGGCTAAAATAATTAATATTGATTCTGAATTTGTTGTTGTTGTTGTTTTTTTTTGGGTTTTTCATCCCTCTGCAAAAAATTTCAGATTATAGTCTAAATAATTTTCATCTTCACAGTACATACCTTGGTGTTTTTGGTTGTCCATCAACACATATTTCTTCCTTGTCACACTCTCCATTTGAGCACCCATCTATCTATTTCACACCATGTTTACACCTTGTAATCCTCATTCTTCTGGTTTCCTTTAAAAAATGTTACTTCACATCTCATCTAGTAGCTCATAACATTCCTCCGCTGACATTCTCATTAGGGAACCTCCTACAACATCATCTACTATGGAACGATTTCCCTACAACATATTTTATAAAACATTTGAATTAGAAGCCACATCTATATACTATGATGAGGACATCATCTTTTTTGACCATTGAAAACTTCATATGTACTAAATAATAAATCTTCATTTTAATTGATAAGAATGTAAAATATGTACCCGCAGATCCATAGACATTGATGGTGTGAAAAATCATGTTAAAAATAATCATACCAGATCCTCCATGGTGATAATTGAATGTGGGGGTAGACATTGGATCCACTACCATTATTTATCTTTCATTGAAAATATGAACAAATCTATCCCCAAAACATCTTCATGATGTTTTGCAATTGGAACGTTTCATAAATCTCCAAAAACAACCTATGTGTGCATTTGGGTATTTATAAGGTATCCCGTTGAATTACAGTGAGTGTGTTATCATTTGGATGATAGTTGGCCGGATCATGAAATTTTGTGCATTGATAGAGATTACTAGGATGATTTGGTTGACTCCTATGTTTTAGGGTCTCCTATAATTAATCATTTCTTTTCCCCAAGATGTTTTCCTCTAAACTATGGTCTTTCTTGTTGGCCCAACACTCCTTCAGATACAACTCTTCCACCCATGTTTACTTCATCATGTTTGGCTTATTCATTCAATTTTATTTTTGGGGGGAGAGTCTTATCCAACTCAGGGTTTAATGAAATCTCTTCAATTTCTTCTTCACTCGAGTGGTGTAGTCATGCAATGGGTTGTTTTTGGAAACTAGTGCACAAGATGACCAAGGGTAAAACAATGAATTGAAATAAAAATAACTATCTAAATTCATAAATAACTTAATCATAATAGAAACAATACATGGAAACAGAATGAATTTTTTATAACCCCAAAGGGTGTCATTCGTTCCCTGTAGTGCTATTCAAAAATAGATTTATAAAACCCAAACTATGCTACTCAATTAAAATGTTGTATAAGAAATGTTCGAGTATTGAACCAAACGAGACAATGCATGTGTTCTAAATTATTTATGAAAATAGAAATATTAATTTTTTGGTTCATTGAATTAAAGATAAATAACAATAGGATTATTTGGTTGTAAATTATAGATGGGAGGAATATGCGGTTTAGCAACTTTTTGGTTAGTGTGATAGGGAATGAATGTGTGTTTACTTAGTTTTGGTGTCATAGTTGGATCAGTATGTATCCTTGGTCTTGGTATCGCACCATACTCAGACGATTCGACAATTGGAATGGTTATCTAATAGATTCAATCATAGGGGTAGGTTACCCAAAACAATATTTAAACATAACCGACTTATATTTAATAATTTTTATATGAATGCTATCGCGATTTATTGATGCAACTAAAATATAACTCCTTAATTCACAAGCAATGGTCATGCGATTTTCAAAATAAGGAGATTATAATTAATAAATGGTGTTTTTCACTATCCAAAACATGGATAATAAAATTGAATATTCCATAAGCACAAATCCCATCACAAATCACATCACCTAGAACTAGAGATACTACTCAACCATGTTGCGAGCGATCATCTTAGGTACCCACATAATAAAGGCAGCGAAGAACAGCATTGGTTTGTCACTCCTTCGTCCACTATTGTTGCTTTTCCTTCTGGTAGAGACCCAAATCTTGACATACATGTACATTACATTAATTTTGTGGAATACTTAATACATAACGAAAATAGACACACAAGGACCGTAATAGTTTAGTGTCTTTGGAAACTCGGATAATAATCTTCTAATTGTGGTGAAAGATCTTCAAAATCTCCCATAAAGATATTCCCCTTTTGTTTTCATACCTAAAACCTTTATTTAAATCCAGGGGAAAAGAAAACATATAAAGGGCGAGCTCAAATGATCAGTAAGGGTAAGAATAGGGAAGATAAAACAATCCATAAACATTTGAATGCAAAAAAAAATGAACATAAAATCTAAACATCAAAATCATGAGAAACGACATAAATCTTGGAAGTACACAAGGCATAAATCGTAAAGGAACATTAGCCATGATGAACTAGCATGGTAATAAAACAAGTAATTGTGGAATCCGTTAAGCACATGTTATGATTTCCATAGTAGCCAAGGCATTGCTGCCAAGACCATCTTAGTGGACAAATTTCCATTCTAAATCGAGTTCACTCCTTGTTCCAGTCCTGTAACAATGAACCAGATTAACTTACCATTCCGGCCATGTCTATCCCATGAGATATAAATAATTACCCAATGAATTGGAGGGAGATAAACCTCCCACCGATCTCATAATTAAATCATTCTTACTTGGGCCACAAAATAAACATACATCATTCATAATAACCCAACGAATAAAATGGGTTTCATAAACATCATCCCATCATCACATAATCCATATAAAATAAATGGATATCATTTCATAATAAGAAACGTGAAACCATGTAAATCATAGAGTCATTATACTTGAAATATAAACATATGAAATAATGTCATCATCGATGGAAAATGGTTTTGATAAAACACTTGAAATGAATTCTTGAGGAAAATATCCATTCTTCTTAAAAATCATTCTATTTTCACAAAATGTCATGAAATTATAAAAGAAATATATTTTGTTGAAAAAAGTCATGAAATATTTTGGAGGAAGCTTCATGAAAAGAAGGCTTTATAAAACTGTAAAAATCCTTTCATTCCATATAAGTTAAAAAAACATTCTTCTCGTACTTTTTCCAGAAAAGTCAAAAAGTACCTCGTAACATAAACAAAAGAAATATTTCCTACATACCATGTAGTAAAATTCAAAAATGGGTAAAAATGAATTTAAACATACATGAAATTTGTTTTAGAAAATAGGGACATGGATGATAAATATAACCCCAGTAAATACTTATGAATAAACAATCTCAGATAAGAATGAGATTGGAATAATTATCCCTTACCTTAGGTCTGATTTTTTTCGTACATGTCCGAACCTGCTGTATAATGATTAAAATAATGTCATTTAATTATTACCGAATCATATTCATTGTTATGATATCATATATGGTTCACTTATGACTTTATATTACCCGTTCTTTTGTAAATTCAATGTTAAAAAAGCATTTTGGAAAAAATCGTTTCGTTTATCGTACATGTTTCGACTTGTTGTTCTTGATATTATTAATTATATACTGATTTAAATAATTATAGTGTAAAACATGATTTATATATAATATATATTCACCATATACATATATATATGATATATCGATAAATGGATTGAAATACACCGTTCATGGAGATGGTAGGTTGTACGTACACATGAAAGTTGTTTTCATTTCCTTATTGAATTAAATGGAATTAAGTATATGAAATACATATATATATATATACATAAATCCATTATCATTATTATTTCATATATTTCATGATTACTTATTATATATAATTTATAATCATTCTTGAATTGTTAACATGGAAAATGAATCTCATCGCGTCGTGGAGACGGTAATCCGTACGTACGCACGAGCGATGATATCATTCCTATATTTATTTAATGGAATTTGGAATGGATGATATAATATCTTATAATCAGTAAGATTTTATAATAAATCTATATATTTATTCTTTACACCATTATACCCATCCAAGTGAGGTGGTGGTGGAAAAACAGATTACACCACAGCGTGGAGACGGTATTCCGTACGTACGCACGTGCGATGATTTCATTTTCCGTAGGATGGATAGAAGGTGAAATATACTTTATTAATATTTATAATCACATATCAGTATATTGGTGATACTTATGTTATAACTTCATAATGAAACAACTAAAGAAGAAGAAGTAGAAGAAGAAATAAAGTTGAAAGAATCGGTTACAGACATTTCCTCTTCTTTGAAGGACCTCTTCTTAACATCCCCTTAGGGAACTAAAATTGGTCTCTGAAGAAGACAAGGACCTCTAGGATATTATTAGGGAATTGGAGAGGAGAAATTGGCAGGGTTTGGCCGAGTTTGAAAGCTCAATGTGGTGTGAGGAGGAGAGGGAGGAGGTGTCCTTTTATAAGTGGGAGAGGGGCACCTTAGGAAAACATAAAATATTCTTTCATTACAAAGTCATATTCGATTTTTAATAGCTCCAAATTGAATTATTTCGAAGCTAATGTGGGGATGGGTCTAAATCCTCTCATCCAATAGAATTTAGACAAGTTTAGGTTTCTATTTTAACCTTATAATTTAGATTTAACTTTAAGTTAAATAATTTTACATTTACAATGTCTTCTTGTTTTCATACACTATAAGGTTAATAAAATTAATATAACAAGTCAAACAAACCACATGTTATTTATAATTAATATATATAACCTTATATAGGTCATTTGGATGAAACATAGATGTTTAGAAATAAAATAACAATTAATAATATAATATTTGTTTAAAAACTATTTTATGTCAATCTTGACACCATTTGGTAATTGATTTTTGTGAAACTCATAACAGAATCATTGGTTCGAAAAAAGTAAATTAAATCAATACTAACATGTCATATTAACCTATAAAATTGGTGTAATTCATAAAAAGTATCAAATTAAATTTATTTGGGTATTTATAACATCAATTATGTCAATATTTCATTAATAAGATAATTACTTCATCATCATTGTGTCATAAATAAATTAAATTATTTATTGTCTAAAAATTATAAATAAAATACTATTATGTAGGAAATATTTTTATATTTCTAATTAATATTGATAGCTGAATTTATCTTATGTATAACCCTATATTATGAATGTTTTAGTTATTAAACATTGATTTTAACTATTTTAACTATTTTTTAAATAAAATAATATTAAATGTCCTAATCTAACCAAAGTGGGCCTAAATGGTAATATTTTATTCCTAAGGTTGTTTTTGGTCGAATTAAACTTATCCAATATAATTAGGACACGTTTTAGGGTAATAATAGTATTATTTTTACCCTTAATTACCATATTTACTTTTCACCGTGGTAAAAAAAAGTAAAAATTTACTATTCGCCAAAATATATTTTCATCTCATTGAACCAAATTTTAGTCCTTGATATTAATCGTGTCTCTTGGATTTTCGAACTTCCACTCACAAAAGTTGTAAAATTAAGTTTTATGTGAATTTGCAAATTTTCCTTGGAGGTGGGTAAAAGACGGTGAGAAGTTCAAGAAAATTGTTATATATCTAAAATTATTATAAAATGACTCCAATTAATTACATTGAACTTATATAGGTATTATGTATCAATTTTGACCTAAAATAAATTTAAATAAAATAAATAATTTTTTACATAAAAAGTCTGTTTTTAAATAGTAACCTAGTGTTTTCACTATTCATCAAAAATTGAATGTTTTTAGAAAAATTCAAAAATTTTAACCTATGCTAATTTTGATATTCCGAATCCAAAAATGAAGTCCATTTTGAAAGATAAAATTTATAAAATTTCAAAAAGTGGGTATTACTATTCATAACGGCTAGTTTATATAAAATATCGTTGTTTAGTGAAACTCAGTATTGCGTACAGCACACGCTATTGTGTAAGGTTGTGATTGCATGTAATGCAAGCCAAGTCAAGGATGCGTGTAGTGAAAGATCCTTTTTGTGTAGCGTACAACACAGAACATCAAATAAAAACAATATTTTTCATAAAATATCGGGGTGTTACACTTCTACTCTGGCCAGAATGTCTTGGATTAGAGTTCATTTCCTATATTTATAAGATTTTCCATCGAAACCTGTGGCCCGCATCAGATTATTTGTTTCTACATGTCACTACCTACATGATGTGTACTTGGGGTACATAATGTGTACCTCAGATTTTCCTTTTCCACCTTCGTGTTGAATCCTTGATAATATCGTACATTGTATTGACTATCGTCACATCGTCTATAGGTGGTATATGATGTCTACTTCGATTTCGCATCGTGTTCTATCGTCATGACTTGTCCTTCATAGTTTTGTTTCTCTTGACATGGTCATTAGATGTACATTTGGTACATGATGTGTAATACATTTTTCTTCAGTTTCCATCTCCTCTTTATCTCAAAAATATGGTGTTCATTTGGATCATTTTTCTTCCACTTTTAGTTCCATTTTCACAAATCCTTTTTTCCTACCAAAAAACATAAAACAAGTAAATACATTCAAATATTGGAAGTATCATTCAATAAAGTACAAAATCACCCCAATAAAATACTAAAAAATTTAATGAAGGAAATACACGTACCAAATCCACCCACACTAGAATTCATCCTTTTCCTCAAGGATGGAACCTCAACATACTACATATAATTTTCACCTTACCATGATTTTAAATCAATTTCAATAAAAACAATTGGTCAACTTTATAATTAAATATTCAAGCATCACAAGTATAAAATTTTTCAACGCTTCACTTTTCAATGAAAAAATCTAACCAAGTATTTTAATTTCCCCTTTTGAAATAACTATGTTTCTTTATTCATCCATTTTCATTTTTCAATTTATTTTCATCATTATATCCACTTGCAACCTACATCACATGAATTTTTCCGCTCATCATAAGGGCACAATTTATTAACTAATTCTGCACTGACCTCAAAGACATGTAACTTACCAGAGGCTTGCATGGAATCTAACATGTCCACTGCATAAAGAAAAAATATAATTTAATCAAGATGGATTTACCATTAAGGATAAAAAGACTCTAAGGCATCCAGGTAGGTTGGTAAATGATGCTAAAATTAATGCTGAAAAAGTAAGTTGAAATCTAAATCATTTTTCATGATAAAAAATGATAAGCTTAATAAAATTATCCCTTTATAAATTTTTTCTCCGACTTCAAAAAAAAGCTCAAAGTGGGCTCGTGATACATGTAAGCATAATTAATATGCCAACCCATCTTGACCTATTTTTTCATTTATATCAATTTTTGGGGAAATAGAGGTGAATAATCAAATACAATGAATGATTTAATGGTCTATCCAATATCATAATATAAAATCCCACAGTAGAATATCTACAATGAAGTACATCCTGGTACACCAAAATGTTCCTCCCCACACTTATTCATTTCAATATCAAGAAAATCACTTAGTGGAATGTAGGAGTGGACAAAATAGGCTTGTAACATGGATCATTTTCTAAAAAGGTCATTCATGACATCTACGGGCTTAAAAAGGACTAATTTCAGGTTGGTCTCAAGATATGGTCTATCAAAAAGAATGCCTCATTCATATTAAAAGAGATTCTATACAGTCATATCTTCAACAAGATGTAGTGCATGTTATAGAAGAATACATGGTTGAGTTTCTTAAGAAATATACTAAAGAAATAATGGAAGATATATGGTTCATTGAATTTCACAGGAATGAGATGAATGTTGAGTCAATCACTCATGGAAATGCATATGAATAATTAAATCAATGAAATGAAAATTTTATAAATTTAAAATATGGCTAATTATCCAAAAAAATTCATTTATATTTATTTACATTGTCCTCTAAATAATTATTTTTAGAATCCAAAGTCACATAATTATCTATACTAATCATTTTCTCTATCATTCTCATTCAAATTTATTGACATGAAATCTAAATATATGGCATGATAATTATCCTAAATTATTTTCATGTCTCCAAGATCATTTGAGTAAATACTGACTCAAGTGCAAGGCTTGAAATTGAAAATTAATGTTAAAAAATTATTAATGTTATGGGAATAGAATTGAAAAAATAAGAATTGAAATTCTTACTCACCTTGCATGGAAGATTCAAAAATTTGGTTGTACAAGTTCTTCCTGCATCTCGTCATGATATGTATTGTTCCTGCAACATCTTCCCTTACTACTTCCTGGATAGTTATGTAAAAATAAAAACTTATAAGTGAAAACACATTCCATATCAATGAAATTTGAAAATATTTTTGATTGACTTTTTTTCCTAAAAACATAAAACAAATAATAAAACAATAAAAATCTTGGGTTGCCTCCTGGAAGGGGTTCTGTTTACCACTGTTGGCTCTACCTTACCACTTCATCATTAGTGGGTGATGGTATGAAAAAGGTTACTAGATATAGATCTAAAAAGTGTCGATGATGTTATTCTATAGTGTAGATTGGACCTCTACATTTTCTATGAAAGTAACGTCACTATTACTTTAGTGAAAATATTCTCTATCTCCATGGGCCCAATACAGATGTTTATGGTCCTTTTAAAATGAAATGGTAGTGCCCTAATAACCCAAATGTCTCCCCTTGTTTGAATTAATCTTCCCTATCTTCATATTTCAATATTTATTCCCTATATTTATTCTATTTTTTCTTACTTTCTTCTTTTATTTCGATAACATATACATCAGACATCCTTTTGTGGACAACATTGTCCTCTTCATTCATCATTTTTTTTGGAAAAACATCATAAAGTTTATCTGAATTCTGTATTGCTTAATGCAGATTGAATTTTACTTCTGATCCTTCTACTCCCAAACTACGCTATCCAGTTGTAACATCAATTAGTGGTCTTCTTGAAGACAGAAATGGTCTTCCCAAAATTTTTTCCACCATATCTTCATCTATCCCTATCACCATAAAATCTGAATGAACATAGAACTCTCCCACTTTGACAACGAAATAATTAGTTAATCCCCGAGGATGTCTCACAGTTGTATCATCTAGTTAAAGCATAACACTAGTTGGTTGCATTTCCTTTAACCCCAGGATTTTAAATGTTTCATATGACATGATATTCACATTGGCACAAAAATAACATAATTCACTACAAAAATCATTACAAACAATGGTAACTAGAATGGAAAAAATATGTGGATCACTCTTTTCTTCACTTGGATGCTTGATACTACTTAACTTCCTCATTCCAGTGGAATGATAGATAATTCTTCTAGATTCTTCTTGTTCATCACTAACTCCTTCATTAAATTTTCATACACAATAATGTCTTCAATTACCTCAATAGATGGGATGTTTATGTGTATCTTCTTGAACATCTCTAAAAATGTCGACTTCTTCTCAATAATATTTGACTACATTTCTCAATATGAAAATGGTAGCATTGGTTGGTACAATGGTTTTGTTTCATCTTCCATATTTTCCTCATCTTCTAGTTCTTATTCTTGACTTACTTCCCATGGTGGAGGTTCTTTTTGTCCACCAAAATTTATACCACATCCTTGTGTCATATTCCCATATCTCACTAATATGGATATCACATCTACACGAGGATGGTTTTCTGGGAATTATAGAAGCTCTCTTCATTGTCATTCTCTATGTTTTTTAGCAATGTGACCGAATTGGAATTCCAAGTTCCTTAATGATTATTGTTGGTTTTGTGAGTCATTTCTCAGTTATCCAATTTTAGTTCCAATATATCTTGAGTATATAGTCATCCCCTTAACTGTAGCTCATGTAATGGTTATTAAATTTTCCAGGGTCTCCTCCAGTGAATGGAGTAGACAATATAGTGTGGTCCCTTGCTGTTGAGGTTGATGACCTAGTTTCCTTGGCTAAAATCCTTATCATTATCCTAATTTTTCTATTGTTGTTGGGGCCTCTATCCCTGCAAATTATTTTGATCATTATAGTTTAAATAATATTCATCCTCATAGTACATACCTTGGGGGGTTTTGTTGGCCATCATCACATCCATATTCCTTGTCATTGTCTCCATTTAGCACACATCTGTCTATTGTCCACCATGTTTGAACCTTGTAATCTTGTTTCTTCTAATTTCCATTAAAAACTATTACATGACATCTCATCCAGTATCTCATAACCTTACCCTAGTGGCATTCTCATTTGGGAACTTCATGCAGCTTCATCTTCTATGGATCAGTTTCCCTATGACAATCATTTATAAAAAGTTTGATTTAGAAGCCACATCAAAATTGCATGATGAGGATATATTCTTATGAAAAATTTTAAAAGTTACTTTAATAAATCTTCATTTAATTGTTCAAAATTTAAAATACTTACCCATATATCCATAGACATAGATTGTGGGAAAAACCATGTCAAAAACATTCTAACCAGATCCTCCAAGGTTATAATTGAATGTGAGAGTAGAATTTGGATCCAATCTCGTGCTTTATCGTTCTGTGATAATCGGAACAACCACATACTCACATCATCATTTGTGATGTTCTAGAATTGGAATGTGTCAAAAATCACCAGAAAACATCATATGTGTGCATTTGGGATATCATGAGGTATCCTGGTGAATTGGAGTGAGTGCCTTATCATTTGGTTGACCACAGGATTGATCTTGATGTGTTAGGCAATGACATACAGTATCAAGATGCTTTGGATGAATCCAATGTTTGAGGGTCTCCTGTAATTTATTACTGCTTTTCCCCTTGATTTCTTCCTCAAAACTGTGGTCCCACTGGTTATCCCATCTCTCCCTCAAATTTCACTCCTATATCCATGTTGGCTTGTTCATGTTCAGCTTCATCCTTTTCTTTTCATTGCTGGAGTCGAGTCTTCTCCAACATTTGTTTGAATGCAAGATCTTCAATTTTTCTTTCCCTTGAGTGGAGTACTCGTGCTTTAGGTTGTTTCCTAAAACTAAAACAAGAGATGACCAACTGTAGATCAATGGTTGGAAATAAAAAACCTATCAAAACTCCAAAAAAAACGTAATAATTACAAAAATCATCCCCAAAAACAGTGCCTATATTTGACATTCCCACAGTGCGTCCTTAGATCCCTACAGTGCTATTAAAAAAAATAAATATATAACCAAAACTATGATACTTAATTAAAATGTTTTATAATGAATGATCGTGTTTCGAACCCACATAGATAGTGAATATGTTCTAAATTTTTTAGGAAAATAAAAATTGGAATTTTTTGGTTCGTTGAATGAAACAGAAATAACAATAGGATTGATTGGATAGAAATTAAGAATGGGAGATATTCGATGCTCAGCTACTTTTAGGTTTGTGTTCTATGGATTGAAATTGTGTTTAATCGGTTTTCATTTCGGATTTGGGATGGTAAGGATCGTTGGTCTTGGTATCCCGCCCTACTCCTATGATTCGACTGTTGGAATGGTCATCTACTATATTCAATCCCAGGAATTGGTGACCCATAACAATAATTAAAGACAACAAACATAGATTTCATAATGGTCATAAAAAATCTAACAATATTAACAAATGTAACTAAAATAGAACACCTTAATTCACAAGAAATGGTCTTGAAATTTGCAAGAGAATGAGATCATAATTGATGAATGGTGTATTCAACAATCCAAAACATGAATAATTAAATAGAATAATCCCTATGAACAAATCCCCTTTCAAATGACATCACCAAGAACTATAGAGACTACTCACTCATGTTGAGAGTTATCACATTTGGTAGCCGAGGAAGAAAGGTGGTGAAGAACATCTTCATATTGACACTCCGTTTGATGGTGTTGCTTTTCTTTCTGCTCCTCCATGAATGTCTTAAAACAGAATTTAGGGCCAATATTTATACGATTTTTTTGTTGAAACCAATTTCCCACATTACGCTTTTTTATGCTCATCACAACATACATGATGTGTACTTCGGCTGTACAATGTGTACCTCAGATCTAATTTTTTCCACCGTTATGTTGAATCTATGAAAATATCGTATACTAGTTTTACTGTCATCACATCATGTAATGGTGGTACAGGATGTGTACTACAATTTCACAACGCATTATGTTTTCAATACTTTTCCTTCATGGTTTTGTTTATCTTGTCATGTTCACGACATAAACAGGTGGTACACAATGTGTAATTCATTTTTATTCAATTTCAAACTCATCTTTATCTCAAAAAAATCAACGCTTGTTTTCCACATTTTTCTTAAACTTTTCATTATTATTTCATAAATTTAATGTTTCTGACCAAAAAACATAAAACATGTAAATACATTCCAATGTTGGAAATATGATTTAATATTTTTAAAAATAAATAAATTAAACTACTCAAAAATATTTTCATGAATTACACATATCAATCATACTTCTTTGTGATATTCCAACATCACTTCTGAAATCTTATCATTCTCAAAAAATTGAAAAACAACATATTAATTGAGGTGTAAATAAGAAAATAATTTCTTTATCACCTCTTCCACCTCTCATATAACTTATTCAGCTTATGTTTTATTACATTTCACTAATTAAATTTTATTTAATCCATGAACACAAAACTACTAGTACTTATTGTGTAATTTTTATTCTTTTACAAAAATTTTCTGGAAAAACATACACTAAAAGATATTTCATAAATGAATTATTTTATTGGGATAAATGAAACATAAGATATTTTATATGAATTTCTTGACCATAAAATGAGTTAATTACTTGAAAATCATCCAATCAGATTTCCATCATCAATGATTGAACACAAGTCATGGATAGTTCCACTAAATCATAAATTACTTCACCAAATATCCTAGGAATATAGAAATAAAACATTCAGGTCACTGAGGTATATTTGATAAACTAAAAAACTAAACCAAAAATCAACCAATCAAACCTATTATCCACTGATATAATGGCTACATGGGCATCCCAAAGGGCTTTTCATAATTTATGATCTTAAAAACCTATATGAATGACTTATAATACCACATTATTATTGATAGTGTGGGGATTAAGATAATGTATTTTATTTACCAAACCATATGATGTTGTGTTGATTTAGAACCCCAACTGCTACTAAGAAGAAAAATTATATTATACTTCTCTCAAAATTATGGACACACGATTATTGAGAGAATATTTAAATAAAAAAATTTCAATATCTCCTTAGGGGTTTTAATGGAATTGGGTAAAAAACCATGCTGATCAAGAACTCATGGTTTTAACAGTTTTTTGGATATAATGAGAATCTATTCTAGAATATATCTACACAAATTAAATAACTCAATTATATCTATGTTTTGTACAAAAATAAGTTGTACGTTATTGGGTGATTCAACAAAAATAACCTTAATACAAATTATATTAGTAGTATTCTAAAGTTATAGAACAGAAACAAATCACAATGAAAAAATATCTATGATCATATGATCCCATTTTTTCTACCCCACCATTAAGCATCACTAGATTAATGACAAAAAAACTCACATTAACCCCCCAATAAAACACCTTCGGATAGTACGAATATAAGTTGTTATATTCTCTATGATATGAAAATATTCATTTAAACCTCTAGTGGATATCTGCAAAAATTTCATTACTATATTAGTAGAAATTAATGATGCCTAAAAAGTTTTCCTTACACATGGTGAACCAAAAAAATAAAAAAATTTATCATATTGCATTTGGTTTTAGTTTCATACAACCAGGTACATAATAATCCGATATTTGGCCTTTACAAAACCATTTTGGTCACTATATTGATGTTATTTAGATGATTTAAAATACATATCATGTTCTTCAATAAGTGTTGACTTTGAAAAATCATAAAAAATCATGATTATTTAGGATGTTAATTTTGTCGATCGTTTTGTTACATTCGATGGTCTACAAAATTTTAAATAATTTTTTTTAAAAAAATAAAAGAAACCCTGAAATCATAGTATAGAGAATGTAGGGATCAATCCCATAAAAAACAATCCTTATTAATTAAATTAATCCCGTAGATTTTTCACTGCGAAATTTTCATTTAATTGTTAAGGAAACTAGACTAAACAATCCAAACTATTAGAATGATTGAATTAAATTATTTAAATATAAAAAAATAAGGAAGAGGAAGAGATTGAAATTAATATCCAAGCATGGATTTTCATTATTCCAAAAAACTCAATGTCACTTATCAACTAAATCAATTCTATATTTTTGAGGCATCTTGGGGTAACTTGTTCTACTTGGATAGAAAAACTATAACTGTCCATTTCTATTTATTCCTTTGGTCGAGGTATTCTAACCAACCTAGATCCATAAAACTAAATCTGAAAAGTAAATGGAGTCATTTCTCACTCTTGAATTCCCTCTATTACATTGAATTTTCTCCCATAATTTCCATTGTTCTTACTATGAAAGTATAAAATATAATAGGAATTAATTGTAATGTAATAATAATTAATTTGATTAATTCACAATACTATATGAGTGTAATTCAATACGTATGGATCCCCTTCATCAATTCGACCCCCTCCATCAATTCCAACCCATTCTATGGCACCATTATCCTATGGTCGACTTCCTTCCAACCATGGACGAACCCTTAATAATGGGATGTGGAATAGAAAAAACTTTACTAAAATATATGTGTTTACCAATAATGAAATGATTACATTTATTGATTTTGAAAAATATATCATCCTGAAACTGGTTCACTCATATTTAAATTAACATGGTTGGCCACATGTCCTTAAGCATGCCTCACCAATGCTAGAGGTTGCTCACTAGCAGGGAGGGTATATGATGGTATGGTGGGGAAATTATACCTTAATAAATTAGTATCACATAAGTGTAATAAAAATGTGAATAAAATAATAATAACAATAAATAACATAGTAATGAAGTTAAATCATCCTGATTATAATAATCATCCAATCGAAAGGTGGCTACATATACACAATGATGAGTATGTCCTGGAATTGAGAAAAAAGAAAATAGTACATGGATATAAGGAAACAAACAAACATACATGTGTATAGAAAGAACCAAATGAAAAAAGTCAATCTCTAATAGCATTGAGATCCAATAATCGCTCATGTGCTCCCATACCATAATCAATGAAGCATCTATGATCATACACTTTCCATTGTCCCTACTTACATCCATGATGTTCTTCTGGTGACCAAACTGAAACATAAAAAGGGTGTGAGATATACTCAGTATTCCGCCCCCAATGGTCTGTATAAAAAATTCATCCCATTTATAAAAACTATAATCATGTGTAGGTATAACATGTAAATATATGAAATGAAGTATATAAATAAATAAGTCCAAGAATAAAAGATGTAATGATGAGTAGACTAATAATCTTGAGCATCAATTCATAATAGTGAAATACATATATAATTACTAGATTTGGAATGTGTTGAATACATATGAAGTGTCAATACTAAATGGGTCAAGAACAAAGTCCAATTATCAATGCATCCTACTCAAGACCAAGAAACTCATCCAATGTAATATTTGAGTTTTATAGATATATATGGTCTAGGAACCTAGATCCCATGGTCATGATGTAAAAATAACAAAATATATAAATACATATAAGGTTCATAGGTTCTTCTCCTTAATTCCCCTTCATGGTTCCATACTATTAGTCAATTGTTTTCTACAATGGTAATAAACTTTAGTCCCATATTAAATTCTGCATCATATGTGTCGTACCATGATTTACGATGTAAAATTAGTAATGTAAATGGTTATGTGGAAAGATTATTTCCCATTCCCAAGTCCATCCATCCATATTAAAATGGTACAATGATAGAGAACATCCATATCTTTGAAATTTCATCATTTACACCATTCATTTGACAACTTTTTCACATTTAATGTTCTGGTTGATAGTTAATCAACCCATTAATATTTCAATTAATTTATAGATGTATTTCACTAACAGGTGGAAATGTCACATAAAACGAAAGGGGTTGTTTTTTTAAATGTAGATAAAAAACCCCTCTATAGTGGGGGTTCAGGTTGAGCTCAAAATCCTCAATCCAAGGAAACGTTCTTCCAGGGCCTCAAATTCAAGTACAATAATTAATTAATGGAATTACCCAATTTAGGAGAAACATTTAGAAAATCATGTGTGTAGAATAATTGAAAATAATTATTAAATGAATTTATTTTTATGGAAAGTAAAGACATACTAGATTATGGTGTTAGATGAACACACTTCTTGTATTAACTTCTGATTTGAGCTGGATCGAATGAAATTAACAGCATTGATGAATACTGTAAAAACTAGTAATTATATCCTACATATAATTAGAGATGATGATTTTGGGATAAACTTAGAAATAATGATAATGAATTGAATCTCTTACCATTAAGCATACAACATGATAGGCAGTGAGATAATCGGTCCTTAGAAAAAGGATTGGATTAAAATCCTCGTTTGAGAAGGATAGAGGAGCTCTAATGGTAGAGGGTTATTATGCATTGAGAACAAATAAAGATTGGTGATGATTTATAAATATTTAAGGGAAAATTTTTGGTTTACCCAAATTTTAAAGGGCATGTTCTTTGGCATTACAGCTAGCCAAATCATGTGCCACCAGTGTACCAGCACTGTCCAATGGATCTGCCCCTCACACAGTTAGAAAAATTAAACTCTTAACATGAATTTTAGCTCTGCTAACATTATGAAACATATTTAATGATAATTATTCCAACCGTTCATGGTTTATGACCATGCTCTACATATTACAAGGATACATGGTTGTCCCACCCAGTAACTAATAACCATGCTATAACCATGGACCACATCGTATTCCTCAAAAACTGAATCTATGATCATTGAAAAAGACATTGACACTCTCAAAAACTACCATAAAACATTAGAAACATCCCTCAAAATAATATAATTTTTTATACTGAAATTTAATATTCCCGTCCGTATAAAAATCCTATGTATTATATCCTCCAACACCTAAGACACATCATCACCAAGAATTTTTATATTTTGGTAAAGATTCATCTAAGAACAACTCCAGACATTGAGTACATACAACAAACTCTTTCTCATAAGTATTATCCCACAAAAGGTTTTGCTTCTGTATAACCCAAACTAAATATTCTTACCTACCTCGGAGATCCTTCATGCTCCGATCAACAATACATCTTGGATTCTTCACAAAGAGTGAATCTACATCTAACTCAACTTCATCAGACTGAAGTATGCGAGATGGGGGTAAATAAAAATGATGTAAACGGGAGTCTTGAAAGATGTTGTGTGTGGATTGATTACTATAAGGAAGTTCTATATGATAATCTACTGATCCAACCCTCTCTAAAACCTCAAAAGGTCCAACAAAACTAGGAAACAAATTACCTGTCCTCCTAAAGCATCAATGTCGGAATCTAGTCTAAACGAAATTGAATACATGATCCCAACCTCTAATTCTAGATGCTTTCACTAATATTAGAAATACAATTAAAATATATAATTAGCTCCATCCATTCACTTTCTAATTATTTGGACCTTCTCTGATGTTTTTTGAAGATGAAAAAATCCAAATAGAGCTTCCTCCCCTACCTCTATCATGTATAGAGATGAATACAATGACCTTAAATATATTGCATATAAGGATCCATCTTTATAGTCTCCCTAAAATTTTTATTGTAAGTGAATTCAAAAAAGGGAATATGATTCTCTCAGGAACCTTTAAAATCGAGGATGCATTCTCTTGGCATATCCTCCAACACATGTATTGTGCTCTCGGACTGTGCATCGTTCTTATGGTGGTATGTTTTACTAAAAATAACCTATGTACCTAATTCCCTATATTACCCTTTATAGAACAATGATGGGAACTGATCATATCAGTTTTATTTTATAGTGAAAGGAAACATGTGAATGATTATAATCTATTATTCGTAAATCCTACTAAGGCCATTAATTAAAAATGTCTCCCTAATTAGTATGAATTGACATACCATTGTCTATCTATCAATAATCTCCCACACTAAATAACTTCTTGAGGGGGTCTCTATAATCCATTCAAAAAATATATGGTGACATCATCTCATTTTTACATTATAATGGGAAACCGTTGTAAAATATCAGTTGGGTACCAGTGTTCTTCCTTAAACTACAAAAATGTGGATCACTAAGTAACAAAATCATTTATCATGCTTTTCATTCTGAGCCACCAATATGGGATGTGTAATTAACGGTCTGTATTCTTAATTCTAGGGTGTACCTCATTACTATAGTCATTATATTTTCACATAAATTCATATTTCACGCCTCCAAAATAATAAAAGAATCCATTAATATTATATATATCATCATCATCATCAATGATCCATCATGGCAGTAGGTCCACACATAAAACACTCTCCCTTTGGACTACACCCACAGAGTCTGAAAGATATATCATCTTTACACTCTAAAGAAGTGAATAGGTCATTGTTAGAAACTGTAAGGATAGTGAATCCATGATTCTCTTAGACATCTATATGAATCTCAAAAAGTTTTTCCATTAACATCCACTCGCTATCAGACTCCTGAGCTTCATGTGTCGAGCCTCTAGATTATATAATTTTTTGTTGCATTTCCCTTCCCTAGAATATAGGCATGAGTGAAGTTAAATGACAGTAGGTATTTAACTAAAATTTTCATCATGATGTATATGTCATTCTATGAAAATATTTATTGAAATATTTTGTTGTATATATACAACAGAAAACACTCTCCAAACTTGTAGTGCCTTCAACAACGTAAGGAGTGAACTGTAGCTTCTAGATTGAAATCATGATTCATGTAATTCCTCTTGTTCAACATCTAATGTTGATACCCATACACCATGAATCACTCTTCCTACATATAACTACTCATATCCTAATTCGTGATGCATAAAAAAAGGATGAATATATTCCTCCTAGTTCTAGAAGAATCTACTTTGGTGCTGAAGTCAGTCTCACTTTCAACTCCTAAAAGGATTCCTCACACAACCCCAACCACATAAATCATACCCCATTCATGTTTAAGCCTCTATGTGGTGAATAAATTTATGATAAATCCTAAATAAAGTGTCTATGATTTCCAGCTCTCCCAAATAATCTCAGTATGTCATATATTTTCTTGATTTAATCCCATGTAAAAATTGCTCTCACCTTAACTAGGCCAATAGATATTCCTACCTCTGAGATAATATGAATCAGGAAGTGTACCTTATTGATCAAAAAGATGAATATGGTGATCTTAGTAGACCTATAGTTCTCTATTAGTGAATATTATGACATTAAGAAGTTGTTAATTGTATTTTATAGTATGATAATATAGAAATATGTTATCCAAAATACTACCAAAAACAAATCCAGATATGGGCGGAAACCCTGATTCATCATATCCATAAAAACGATGATTATGTTCATTAAACCGAAATGCATAACCAGATACTCATAGATACCATGCATTCTAAACAATGATTTATGAGGAATTTTTAATGTTATTACTCATAACAGATGGTATCCTATCCTCAAATAAATCATATAGAAACCCCAAGCTCCATGGATGTGGTTTAAGAGGTCAACTATACACTGTAGTGGATAATGATTCTAAAACATTAGAAAATTAAATATATGGTATTCCATGGAAATCATGAGGGTCCCATCCACATTCTTAGCAAAAATAATGGATGAAACCCATGATGTAGTACATGGTTATACAAAACCCTTATCTTCCAAATCATCTAGATTCCTCTTGAGATACATCAACTAATTAGTATACATCCTTTAAGGATGAATGGATACTCGTGATGCTCCTGCAACAATCTCAATAGTAAACTCTACCTCAATATCAATAGGTATTCTCAATAAAAACATAGAATATGTCCCCAAAATGATCTAATATATAAGGGGAATTGACTTGACATTTTATCCTATCATCCATGTAATGGATTGTTGTATGAGATTCCACTTTGCACAACCTACGGTTCTCTAGTCCATCTCATCTTATCTATACATTCCATTGACCATTTTGAAATTAAAAACTACCATTCAGTGATGTAAAATATAACCTTTGGTGATAAAAATCAATGATTTCATAGTAAGGAATGAACTAGTACATTATAAGAATTATTTTAAATCATATCACCTCATGGATGAAGAGGTCCCGTAAAAATGATAGTTCACTACCTCACGGGGGCATTCCTTTCAGTGGAATAGACTCTCCAATTTATCTCCCAATAGGGTATCAAGTGTCATCATGCCAAAAAATATATTCAATTGCATGTGTAAGAAATTCAAAAAAAATTCAACAACACATTGGAATGGTATGTTATGATATCAAATAAAACTAATATCAATGAAATTGCTACTAAAAACATATGGAAAACCAAATATAGGCTTGTACTCTTGTCATTGAGTATCAGATATATGGAATATATCTAGTTGGATCTGTATCCTTGAGATACCACATTACTACACTGATTAGGACCATTCTATCGGCTCTAGGAAATTATTTTCTAGTTCCCTCTTCTTTGACTACCCCCTTGGGCTAATTAGTTGGTAAGGATCTAGATCCCTACATAACATAGAAATTTTGATCCTGTTCGAAGATGATAAATTAGTGCAGATCCCATATCATTATCCATATGTGGGATGGTTTTTGGAAACCACTATATATGTCCCACTCTACCATAGGCTCAACACTCAATTGGGGTGCTATCACATTTTGATTGCATGTTACCCTACATTACACAATAACGACATACTATAGAACATCATGTACGCACACTCTGACTAGTACATCCCTCACTAGTGGTCTCAATGTGATTCTTTTTTTCACCAGACACTACGCTGCATGGTCAAGAAGATGGACCTCTTTGAAGTGTACCTCTATCTTTACATAGGTTACGTTTGGTAAAAAGGTTTTGGTTTACTATATCATACATAGTAGTCACCTGAAATATATTCACCAAAGATCAAATAGGATGTATGATCCCTTCATCAAATCATCTCACACTGGATAGCTCATTACTGGTATAGATTGGTTCAAATCATATAATCTATGTGAAATGATATGATTAATACCTCATAATCAAAATACCCTTCTCCATGAGCATAAACCCCTATAATGATTAGTATTGAGAGTCTCATAGAAAATGTAGTCACAGAATCTAGATTGGAAATCCTTTCAAATCATTTCTCGATGCTACTCTACCTGGTTTAGGATCCCACCAACATTTGGAAAAACCATAAAGAATATATGATGCACTCTAGACCAAAATTTATTGAGAAATATACAAATTCATAAATATGGATAAAATGGTCTCGAGCGATATATCATCAGCTTTGGGCCACGATCCCTTGAGGAACTAGGTTGATGTTTCTACTGAAACTCTCATGTCCACTCTTCTATAGAAAGGGAAGGTCACAAATATTCATATATTGATTGTACAATTCATATGAGACCCACATAAAACTATGTATCAATGTTCACATAAGTATTTGAAATAGGTTCTATATGTGGAACTGTAAGAGATAAAAATAGAAGATCTGGGACCACTACCTCCAGAACATTATCGTCGTCACCCACCTAGCGCACAACTCAAGGACGTTATGGTATAATATCTCTACAAAATTTTACCACGTGCCTTATATTGGATTTTATAATATAAAGATCACATATAGAAGAATAGTATAGGTACAAGCCTTCATTTTCCTGATCTGCACCCCTCTAACAACTCATAATGCTAGAACTGTGTGGTTTTAATGATCATGAAGAATCATAAGAGACAATTCATATTCCCCACTATAATGTTCAGGTCTAGGTCATTTTCTCTATTTTAGGTTAAGGGTCGTGCTATACGGAATTTCAATTGAATGTTTTAGAGGAATGAAATATTTAGGATTCAATTGTATTCCCATTTAATATTGGCATTATATAAAATAAGATTTAACAATTCATTCTTTTATAATGTGAAATAGTTAGATAAATTACCATTAGAAATTTCTAGAATTACTTGATTTATTATTTAAAATTTGGTAGTTTATATAACTATACCTAGACCCTTACAATGAACAATGGAATGTAGTGGGTTATATAAGATGATATGACTATATTAATTTCCATTACCCAATTTTTAGAGATACATGAACACATTAAATTTCTTATTCAATTCATGTATTTTAAATCAGCTAAAGTTTTAGTCTATGTAACCATAGTTACGAAGCTCAAACATGTGATAATTGGGTAATTAGGGTTCCATAATAAAGATATATGGGAAACACCATTTAGGTTTAGGTGTAAATATTAACAATGAATTATGTAATACCTTTTTCTTGTAAAAACATTAGTTTCATAATTGATATATCCCTCAAGGAATAGACAACAGGTGCCTTAAATTCAAACAATGCAACCTGAATGGAATGGAATATGCATGACATATTAATCCACTAAGGTGCCTATAATGTTGCATGAGACACCACCTCTGTTCCATAACTGTCTAATGATAAATATATATTCTATAATATTAATAAAATCCATAATCCATATGTGTCACCAAATGTTGAAATCAGTGTAACAATAATTGGAATAATCCAGTACATCGAATCCCATCCCAGAACATTTTGATTTTCCCCACTATTGGTTCAACTACTCCTAGGAACTGGCTCATTACCAAATTCCTATACTTTCTTAGTCTCTTATAAAACATCCCCAAGAGTAAGAGAAAAATAAAAAAAATATGACCTGATACCAATTCGTAATATCCCAGACCTGGTTCACTCATAAGTAACTAAACCTAGTTTTCCACATGGCCTCAATCATGCCTCCACATTTTCCAAAGGCTTCTGACTTGATGAAAGGGTCTATTATCATATGGTATAGAGACTATAACCTCATAATCATTGTACCACAAAAGATTAATAAATGAGTAAATAATGAAATCATAATAATGGATAATAAATTAATTAATGTAAATCATCGATACAGTAATAACCATTCAATCTAAAGGTGGTTCCATATAAAAAATGATGAGTATATCCTAGACCTATTAAAAAATATATGATTACATGGAATCAAACATACATACATACATAAATAAATATATCAAAAGAACCAAAATGACCAAAAAGGATATCTTCAATAGTGTTGCGATCCAAGACTCGTCCTATGCTCCAATTCTCACATGTTATAATCAATCCGGAATCCATGATTGGGTGGTTTCCCTTTCCCATACCTATATCCACGATGTTTTTTGAAGTGCCTATTAGAGGATCAAGTAGTTTTTGTAGATTAATCAGTACGCCACCACCAACAGTGTCAATAAAAAATCTAATCTGTGTATGAAAACTACCACCACATGTAGGAATAACATTTAAGACTATGGAATGAAAGGAATATATAAACATGTCCCAGAATAAAAAATTATACTTATAGAAGACCTATAATGAATAATTTCAATTTATAATATTCAAATATTCATGTACCTACAATTTTTGGGATGTTTCACACACATATAATGTGGTATACCATCATCGGTCAAGACCCAAGGCCAAACACCATAAATTCCTCATCAAGGCCAAGAAACTCTTCTATGGTTAACTCAGATTATTGTAGACCAACATGGGATAGGATCCCAAAGTCTTGGTCCAAGGCAGCCTAATATCTGAAGATATAATTAAATATAAGTATAGTAAGTTATATACCTCAATTCCCCTTCTCGGTGCCATACTAGTAATAAATAATGTGCCATATTAATATTCAAAGTTAGTGGCATACTAAATTAGCCATCATCAGTGCCATATCATAATGTTTAATGTCAAATAAGTATTGTAAAATTCCATGCGGAAAGTTTAGTGTCCATTCCCAAATCCAAATACCCATATTAAAATTGTAATATCCTTTAGATAATTTATATCATTACAATATCATCATTTACACCATGAATTTAACCACTTTATTCATATTGTATGTTATTATCATGTATTAATCAACCCTTCAATATTTATTCTAATCTACAAACAGATATCACTAATAGATGAAAATCTGACACATTCCCAAAGGATTTGTTTTATTTTATGGGCAGATAAAAAACCCACCATATAGTTGTTTTGGATTGAGGCTAACAACATCCAACTAGTGAAATGTTCTACAAGGGCCTAAAATTAAAGTCCAATAATTAATTTAATACATTACTCATTTTATGGGAAACATATAGATGGTTCAGTGTGTGAAAAAATAGAAAATAATTCCTAAAAATAGGAATTCATGATAAAATATATAGGCCTCCAACATTATGGAATTAGAAGAACCCTCGTACGGTATTAGCTTTTGATTTCATATATAATGGAATAAAATGTAAAAAAAAATAGTTGAATACCCTAAAAATATGGTGTATTATATTGTACTAAAATAGAAACAAATGAAGAGAGATAAATTAGGAATTGATGTTAATAAATTGAATAAATTATTTATATGCTTCCAATGTAACAGATGGTAAGAGAATCTAAGCATTGAAAGTGGATTGGCTTCAAAGAATATGTTGAGTAGGTAGGAGGAGATCTGACAGAGGAGGGATGTTATGCATGGAGAAGAACGAAATAGGGGTGGGGTATTATAAGTCATTGAGGTAAAAATTCCATTTTACTCATCTTTTAAATGGTGTATGTTTTTGTTTACAGTTGGCCAAATTGTGCACAAAACGTTCACCAGCACTATCCAAAGGTGACACCACCTTGCATGATTAGGTGCACGATTAAAAAAACCATGACATAACCATGTGTTTCATCTATGATAATAGTGTTAAACGTACTAAACAATAGTTTTCCCTACCGTTCATAGGTAAAATCCACTCTCTGCCACTTATAGAGCCTCATGGTTGGGCTACACAGTTTCTAATAATTATTCACTAATCATGTTCTTCTGTATATTCCTCCAAAAGACACATCTCTTAGATCTGAACAAGCCTCAGGTGCTCCTAAAACCTTCCATGAACCATTAATAACATATATTATAATAATGATAAATATTTTCACATGAATATAATGGCTTTGTACATTATATAAAATATTAGGCATTACAACAACCAACATATGAATTCCATAATTACACAACCAAAATCAAAATGGAAAACATAGAATAAAGGAAAAATATACTCTAGTAGTTGATCAAATCTAACTTCTTGAACCACCAAGTTGTAAATCCCATTATGATTTGAAGATCCTATTATTTTATATGTAATCTCTCTTAAATAAATAACAACATTTAACTAATATCTTATATCTATATCTCTATATATTTCTCAAACCTATTAGGCCTTATCTCTTCCAACCTTGTATTTGATCCATGTGTACAAACCACTAAATACCCCAACTTAATATATTTAATCATGTTCATAGAGATACATTTTAAAAATTAATATTATACTAATAATATAATTATTAAAGTGTATCCAATTATTATTTCATAACGTGAAACATTTGACTACTAACTGCAACATGGTGTGGGGTGTTGTGGTACAACACTCCTCCCATGAGAACTTTGAGTATCTTCTATCTCAATACTCAGTATACCATAAGGAACCTCTTATGGAATAACTAATTACATTTTAAATCCAATCATATCCTTCATTATCTACCGATAGTGTAACATAATCATGTTGATGAAATTGTCTTCTTAATATAAACCCTACGCAAAATTTTGGTGAAAGATAAATCATCATGTCACAACTAACTCCATCCTCCAATACCTCTTCTAAGACTATGGTATTACCCTGAAAATTATTTTTAAGGTACTTAAATCACCTAGTATTTTCGCTTCCAATGTGCACACAACCACATTTTAGTTCCATGAAAACTCCCTGAAATCTAAAAATTGGAAACATATTTAGTGTAGTACTGACTTCCATGATAAAAAGCATGTAAATATCATATATTCTTGCATGATAGATGACCTCCCATAATTCCAATTATAAATTGAGATATTCAAATGGTTCATTCATTCCATTCTTCATGTATCCCTCATTCTAATGAATCCATATTACATTCCTGAATGGAAATTTGTAGACATCACAATTTTGAGGGATATCTTCAATTAGTTTATTCATGGTGTGCTTCACAATTTTTGATATTCATGGGGATGAGTGGTAAATTTATAGGTATTATTCATTGTGTATATCCATTGACTGGTTAGGTGTGGAGGTGTTTGTGGTGTCCAAATAATGAATCATAATTGTGAGAAATAAAATATAATTTTTGTGTCTAAACAATGTAAAAAATGTATGAGCACAGTTCCTAAGGTGTTTTTGTAGCTTATATCAGTTCTCAATAAGGGAGATCTCTGATTTTTAAATGATTTTATGATAGCATCATACAGAAATCTAATGTGGTACTATCTTATTCCACAGTTCCCATAGCTATTTCCTCTCCATACTAGCCCAACACTTGCATACAAACAGTTCTCTTATGGCTATTTCATACTACATTTGGTGTTGACATGTACCAATATTATACTATTTGACTCTCTTTCACATGTCCTACTTGTTTGTTTCCTTATTCGAGTGGTTTATAGACACATTGTTTTGCCAAAATTTTTACAATATTGTAATTTCGTAATTATCCATCATAAATATATATTTGTATCACTATTTTTTAAAAACTATATTTTTATGACTATTATGAATAAAATGATATTTTTAATGAAAATCTAGGGAAAATATAATAAAAATAATTAATAACATTATTGAATTTAAATAAAAAAATTTCTTGCATGAAATACGATTATCAAAACCCCTCACACATAGAACATGCTTTCCATCCTATATAAAATCACTTCATTATTCTCAAAAGAGGCTCCTTTCATGAATATTTAAATTCCATCATCATGTAAATTAAAAACAATCAATGGGAAAAAACATTCATGTATTACATAAATGATGTCTTTTCATACTCTAGATTTTAATGGAAACTAAGCCAACAATTTATTTAACTTTTCCTCTTTTGAAGATTTTTATGCTTCTAAAAACCACCATTATCATATCTCTATTAATTATTACTATGTTTTTCTTGTTTTTATTTACTTCACTTGAATTATTTTATCTTATCCGTAATGTTGAAAATTTAAAATTGATTTATTCTTATACTGTTAGTGAATTATTCTATACAATGCTTGAAAATAATCTCATATATACACTATATTATACAATTTTAAATTTAATCATGATAACTTCACATGAAGGATCATATGACTCTGATTCAAAAGGTTGTTGTGTAGTAACCATTCAATCTAATGGTGGTTCCATATAAAAAATGATGAGTATATCCTAGAGCTATTAAAAAAGATATGATTACATGGAATCAAACATACAGACATACATAAATAAATAAATCAAAAGAACCAAAATGACCAAAAAGGATATCTCAAATAGTGTTGCGATCCAATACTCGTCCTATGCTCCAATTCTCCCATGCTATAATCAATCCGGAATCCATGATTGGGTGGTTTCCCTTATTCATACCTGTATCCAAAATGTTTTTTGAAGTACGAATTAGAGGATCAAGTATTTTTGTGGATTAATCAGTACGCCACCACCAACAGAGTCAATAAAAAATCTAATCTGTGTATGAAAACTACCACCACGTGTAGGAATAAAATTTAAGACTATGGAATGAAAGGAATATATAAACATGTCCCAGAATAAAAAATTATACATATAGAAGACCTATAATGACGAATTTCAATTCATAATATTCAAATATTCATGTACCTACAATCTTTGGAATGTTTCATACACATATAATGTGGCATACCATCATGGGTCGAGACCCAAGGCCAAACACCATAAATTCCTCATCAAGACCATGAAACTATTCTATGGTTAACTCAGATTATTGTAGACCTACATGGGATAGGATCCCAAATTCTTGGTCCAAGGCAGCCTAATATCTGAAGATATAATTAAATATAAGTATAGTAAGTTACATACCTTGATTCCCCTTCTCGGTGCCATACTAGTAATAAATAATGTGCCATATTAATTGTCAAAGTTATTGGCATACTAAATTAGACATCATCAGTGCCATATCATAATGTTTAATGTCAAATAAGTATTGTAAAATTCCATGCGGAAATTTTAGTGTCCATTCCCAATTCCAAATACCCATATTAAAATTGTAATATCCTTTAGATCTTTTATATCATTACAATATCATCATTTAGACCATGAATTTAATCACTTTATTCATATTGTATGTTATTATCATGTGTTAATCAACCCTTCACTATTTATTCTAATCTATAAACAGATATCACTAATAGATGAAAATCTGACACATTCCCAAAGGATTTGTTTTATTTTATGGGTAGATAAAAAACCCACCATATAGTTTTTTTTGGATTGAGGCTAACAACATCCAACCAGTGAAATGTTCTACAAGGGCCTAAAATTAAAGTCCAATAATTAATTTAATACATTACTCATTTTATGGGAAACATATAGATGGTTCAGTGTGTGAAAAAATGGAAAATAATTCTTAAAAATAAGAATTCATGAAAAAATATATAGGCCTCCAACATTATGGAATTAGAAGAACCCTCGTAAAGTATTAGCTTTTGATTTCATATATAATGGAATAAACTGTAAAAAGAAATAATTGAATACCCTGAAAATATGGTGTATTATATTGTACTAAAATAGAACCAAAAAAGGGAGATAAATTAGGAATTGATGTTAATAAATTGAATCAATTATTTATATGCTTCCAATGTAACAGATGGTAAAAGAATATAAGCATTGAAAGTGGATTGGCTTCAAAGCGTATGTTGAGTAGGAAGGAAGAGATCTGACAGAGGAAGGATGTTATGAATGGAGAATAAAGAAATAGGGGTGGGTATTATAAGTAATTGAGTTAAAAATTTCATTTTACTCATCTTTTAAATGGTGTAAGTTTTTTTTTCAGTTGGCCAAACTGCGCACAAACCGTTCACCAGCACTATCCAAAGGTGACACCACCTTGCATGATTAAGTGCACGATTAAACAAACCATGCCATAACCATGTGTTTCATCTATGATAATAGTGTTAAACGTACTGAACAAGAGTTTTCCCTACCTTTCATAGGTAAAAACCACTCTCCACCTCTTATAGAGCCTCATGGTTGGGCCACACAGTTTCTGATAATTATGCGCCAATCAAGTTCCTCTGCATGTTCCTCCAAAAGACGCATCTCTTAGATCTGAACAAGCATCAGGTGCTCCTAAAACCTTCCATGAACCATTAATAACATATATTATAAGAAAGATTAATATTTTCACATGAATATAATGTTTTTTTACATTATATGAAATATTAGGCATTACAACAACCAACATATGAATTCCACAATTACACAACCAAAATCAAAAATGAAAACATAGAATAAAGGAAAAATATACTCTAGTAGTTGTTCAACTATAACTTCCTGAACCTTCATGTTGTAAATACCATTATGATTTGAGGATCCTAATATTTTATATGTAATATCTCTTAAATAAATAACAACATTTAACTAATATCATATATCTATATCTTTATATCTTTCTCAAACCTATCAGGCCTTATCTCTTCCAACATTGTATTTGATCCATGTGTACAAACAACTAAATACCCCATCATAATATATTTAATCATGTTCATAGAGATACATTTTAAAAATTAATTTTCTACTAATAATATAATTATTATAGTGTATCCAATGATTATCTCATAACGTGAAACATTTGACCACTAACTGCAACATGGTGTGGGGTGTTGTGGTACAACACTCCTCCCATGAGAACTCGGAGTCTCTTCTATCTCAATACTCACCATAGAATAAGGAACCTCTTATGGAATAACTAATTTCATTATAAATCCCATCATATCCTTCATTATATACATATAGTGTAACATAATCATGTTGATGAAATTTTCTTCTTAATATAAACCCTACACGAAGTTTTGGTGAAAGATAAATCATCTTGTCACAACTAACTCCATCCTCCAATACCTCTTCTAAGACTATGATCTTACCCTGAACATTATTTTTGAGGTACTTAAATCAACTCGTATTTTCCCTTCCAATGTGTACAAAACCACATTTTAGTTCCATTAAAACACCCTAAAATCTAAAAAATGGATACATAATTAGTGTAGTACTGACTTCCATGATAAAAAGCATGTAAATATCATATATTCTTGCATGATAGATAACCTCCCATTATTAAAATTATAAATTGAGATATTCAAATGTTTCATTCATTCCATTCTTCATGTATCCCTCATTCTAATGAATCCATATTATAGGCCTGAATGGAAATTTGTAGACATCACAATTGTGAGGGATATCTTCAATTAGTGTATTCATGGTGTGCTTCACAATTTTTGATATTCATGGGGATGAGTGGTAAATTTCTAGGTATTATTCATTGTGTATATCCATTGACTGGTAAGGTGTGGAGGTGTCTGTGGTGTCCAAGGAATGAATCATCATTGAGAGAAATAAAATATAATTTTTGTGTCTAAACAATGTAAAAAATGTATAAGCACAGTTCCTAAGGTGTTTTTGTAGCTTATATCAGTTCTCACTAAGGGAGATCTCTGATTTTTAAATGATTTTCTGATAGCATCACACAAAAATATGATGTGGTACCATCTTATTCCACAGTTCCCATAGCTATTTCCTCTCCATACTAGCCCAACACTTGCATACAAACAATTCTCTTATGGCTATTTTATACTACACTTGGTGTTGACATGTACCAATATTATACTATTTGACTCTTGTTCACATGTCCTACTTGTTTGTTTCCTTATCTGAGTGGTTTATAGACACCTTTTTTCACCAAAATTTTTACAATATTGTAATTTCGTAATGATCCATCGTAAATATATATTTATATCACAATTTTTTAAAAACTATATTTTTAAGACTATTATGCATAACGTAATATTTTTAATGAAAATATAGGGAAAATATAATAAAAATAATTAATAACATTATTGAATTTAAATAAAAAAAATTCTTGCATGAAATACGATTATCAAAACCCCTCACACATAGAACATGCTTTCCATCCTGTATAAAATCACTTCCTTATTCTCAAAAGAGGCTCCTTACATGAATATTTAAATTCCATCATCGTGTATATTAAGAACAATAAATGGGGAAAAACATTCATGTATTACATAGAAGTTGTCTTTTCATACTCTAGATTTTAATGGAAACTAAGCCAACAATGTATTTAACTTTTCCTCTTTTGAAGATTTATATGCTTCTAAAATCCTCCATTATCATATCTATATTAATTATTACAATGTTTTTCTTGTATTTATTTACTTCACTTCAGTTATTTTATCTTATCCGTCAAGTTGAAAATTTAAAATTGATTTATGATATTACTTTTAGTGAATTATTCTATACAAATATTGAAAAGAATCTCATATATACACTTTATATTATAAAATTTTAAATTTAATCCTGATAACTTCACATGAAAGATCATATGACTCTGATTAAAAAGGTTGTTGTGTAGTAATCAGGGAAATATAATGCTGAAAAATGAGGTTTAACTCTTAAGAACAATGCACGAGAATTAAAATTCATGGTTAATGAAAAATTCCTACAAGAATGATAATGAAATCATCCAACATTCCATATCAAAGTAGAGGATCATAAATAATAACAAATAATTATAATTATTGATACCCTCTTTTTCAAAAAAAATCAAATTTTTTTATAATTATTTTTTGAGTCTAAAGTACTATTTTTGAATTTTAATACTTGTTTTGGAAATCAAAAATCTATTCATACATTATTATCATAATGACCATGTTTATTGTACTGACTATGTTTATGGTACTGACTATGTTTATCATAATTACTATGTTTAACATACTGACTCTTTCAGTCGTACTGATAATGTCAAACGTACTGACTCTATCAATCGTACTGACTCTATCAATCGTACTGACTCTATCAAACTTAATAACTATGTCAATCGTACTGACACTATCATCCGTAATGACACTGTCAATCTCACTGACTTTTGTGAATCATACTCACTTTGTATCATATCAATACATTACACTATGTAATACTAATAATTCTCATATTTTACTTCTATCACTTGCTTGTTTTTTCCATTATCAACACATGTCAATTGTACTCCTATTTATCATCTTCATATATCTTTTGATTTAACCAAAACGATTTCGTGGAGGTAGTTATAAACTAATAAAAATAATGTCATGTTTTCTTTTTCAATATGACCGTTATAATGAAAGGTGTCCCAGTACCTCTGTGTTTTCAAGAGAAATATAACCATTGGAGGAAATATGACCATTGGAACCTGAGGTCTATAAATAGGAGTTCATTTGAAGCTGATAAATACATCTGAGAGACTTTGATCATTCTATGCTTCTATCAAGTTCTAGAGAGAGACACTGTGACTTCTCTCTTACTTCGTGTGAATGCCTTGAGATTACAAAACATGAACGAATCGTTCTCTGTTTTTGTATTTCATTACGTTCTTTGATATGATTTGTGTAACCTATTTGGTGATAACGATTGAGGGCTATAGAGGATAGGCAGACGGTGGTACTGATCATCGTATTGAGGGATTTGGAGCATTTGAAAGACAGAGGTTCTGATTACCTGCAAAATCAAGGGCTTGCGGGGATAGCATGACAGAAGTTCTGATATACGTATCAAGGGCTTGCTAGGATAGAAAGATAGACATACCAATCTTCTTATCGAGGGCTTACCAAGGTGGTGGTAAGATAGAACTCTTATCCTAGGTGAAGGAATAAACCTTCTCATTCCTTCAGAATAATTTTAATAATTTTACATTTCCACTGTTGTTTGTTTTAATAAAGAGAATTGTATTGTTTCCTTTCTTCATTTCATATTCATTTGTAACTATTTCAATTACAATCATACTGTTACATATTGTATCGATTGATTCTATATGCTTTATGGTAGAATCATTCACTATTGTATTACTCTGATTATTGTATTCATCTTGAATAAAATTTCATTACATTTCATATATTATTAAATCTTATCAAACATTTATATTCAATTCAATTGTTGTTGTTTGTTTTTGTTGTGAATTGTATTAGTTTATTATCTTTTAAACAAATTCCTTAAGCGTATAATAACAATGTTTTAAACCTAAAATTCACCCCCATCTAGTTTTATTCCATCTAATATACATATACATATATATATATATATATCAATCTAACAGTTGGTATCAGACCACTGGTTTGTATTACTATCTCTATTTCTTTCAGATTTCTCTTTCAACTATTCACTACACTAACATATAGGGTGGAAAAGATTTTGTTCTATTAGATTCCAGGAATGAATATTGGATCAATTGAAAATCTAAATCCTACTAGACCACCTATCTTTGATGGGAATGATTATGAGTAATGGAGAGATCTAATGACGACATTTTTTATCAATACTGGTGTAGACAATTTCATTATGCTTACTGGAGGTTACAAAATTCCTGACAAAGAAGTCATCAATTTCTCTAACCAAGACAAGCAAGAATATCAATGGAATTACAAGGTACACATTACTTTTTTATGTTCTATGACCAAGAATATATACATCCAGATATCATATTGTGAAGTAGCCAACTATATTTGGAAGAAATTAGAAGTCACACATTTTGGTACATCGATGTTATAGAAACAAGAAGAGCAATGCTTCGAGCAGAGTATCATGGTTTTTTTCCTTATGGATATCCTGTATGTAATGTGCATTAAATATTTATGACAATTTTCAATAGTTTACAATCTATGGGAGAAAAAGGTCTCTATGATGAAGTGATTGTTGACAAAATTATTGATATAATTCCAAATGAATGTGAGTCAAAAAGGATACCCATTGATGAAAACAGAAAATGTTCCCAGATCACTCTTAATGAACTTTTTGGAAATCCTATACAGCACGAGACAAGAATGAAGAGAGATGCTGATTTCAATAAGAAGAAAAATTGAAATGGAAGAATAGATTTTACTACTACATCTAAATCTAAAACACCTGAAATGATAACAAGAACCAAGCCAAGAATGTTTTTATGTCAGAATCAAGTGATAGTGATCACTCGGATAATGAGTTATCCAATCTTGCTCAAAGGATGAACAAGATTGTAGTAAATTATTAATTCCAATACATATTCAAAAAGAAATATAGAAATGATAAGAAAAAAATCAAAGGTAACTTGTTGTGAGAGAAAAAAATTATGTCATATAAGACCTGATTTTCTTTTACTGAAGAGAAAATATAGAAAGTAGAAACATTCTGAAAGAAATAAGAAAAAGTATTACAAGACAATGACAAAGAATGTCTTGAAGAAAAATGATACTTGGAGTTCAAGTGATATCGACTCATCAGATAATTCATCATAATATGAATCCTCATGACAAATAAATATTGGACTAATAACCAGATTACCAATCGAAGATCATTGTCTCATGGCTAAGGTACAGAATTCAAGAAGCTATTACAAATGATTCCTTGAATGTAAATTTTACTGATAATAAATTTTATGATTCTTCAAATGATGACGCTTCATCAGATTATAAAACATTACCTTCTTTTGAAGAAGTTTCTAGGTTTGCTAAATTACTTGAGATTGAAAATTCAAAACTCAAGAGAATGCTTGAGAAAGAAAATTATAGAATTTTAATTTTCACTAAAGAAGTATCAGATCTTTCTAATGATCTTGATATGAAAACTTCTGATTTTGAAAGTATTTTAAAAACCCTTGATAAAGTCAAATCTGATAAGGATAAAATTTCTAGGGATCTAGAAAAACTAATTTCTAAGAAAAATGTTTTCGAGCCTAACTCTAGTTCAAAATCAAATGTTTTGGAGGATAAAAATTTTGTTTTAAAACTAAAATCAGAAATTTTTTCCTTGAAATTTTTTTTTCAAACTTTACTCATGGCAAGGAAAACATTGATAAAATGTATTCTAAAATTCAACCTTTGAAAAAACATTTTGGTTTTGGTTATACTCATTCTAAACCTATGTTTAGTAATAACTATTTTGATCCTCAAAATACCCATTTTGGTACTAAGTGTCAAAGTGGTGGACACTGGAAAAGAGATTGTTCTCTTAATAGAACTCAGTCTTTAGGATTTCACAAAGCTGATACTGAAAAAAAAATTGGATCCCTAAAATTCTTTTATCTAACCCTTCTGGATCCAAACAAGTTTGGATTCCTAAAAACTAGTTGTATCTTTTTCAGGAAAATAAGAAGTGTACCATGCTGAATATTTGGTACATGAATAGTGGTTGTTCTAGACACATGAATGGAAACATAGATTTCTTTGAAAAGATTATCAAAAAAAAGGTGGAAAGGGTACCTTCAGAGATAATTCTCAAGGAAAGATTTTTGGAATATGTAATATTTTTTTTCTTGGAAAAGATCATATTTAAACTGTTTTTTTTATAAAGGTCTTAAGAACAATGTCATCAGCATAATTCAATTATATGATGAAGGTCACCTTGTGAATTTTAGAAATGATAAATGGTTAGTTCACAATTTCAAAGATGAGTTCATCCTATCTGCCCATATGCAAGAGAATGTGTACACTATTAACTTAGAAAACCTTTGGAGCCAAAATTTACCTTGCTTAAGTGAAATAGAAGACCAATCATGGATATGGCATAAGAGACTAGGACACTGCAACCTATGAAACCTTTTTAAACTTTCAAATAAAACACTTGTAAAGGGAATACCTAATATTAGATATGATTCTTCAAATTTCTGTGATCCTTTTCAATTTGGCAAGCAACATAAAACAATCTTTAAATCAATTAATGATTATTCAACTTCTAATGCATTATAGCTTGTGCACATGGATTTTTTTGTTCCTTCAGAAACTAGAAGCATTTGAGGCAAATACTATGTATTTGTTTTAGTTGATGACATCACTAGATTTACATGGGTCTATTTTCTAACAAAGAAATCTGAAGCGTTTTCTATTTCAAAACATTTAGAGAACAAGTTAATAATTAGAGAATCCTACCATTGATAACTATTCATAGTGATCATGGTGATGAATTTAAAAATTCAGATTTTGAAACTTTTTTTAGTGAGAAAGTCATTACACATAATTTCTAAACTCCAAGAACTACTCAGCAAAATGGTATTGTTGAGAGAAGAAATCTTATACTTTAGTAAATGTCAAGACCCATGTTGTGTGAATACTCAATTGCTAAGCACTTTTGGGCTGAATCTGTTAGTACTGCTTGTTATACTACAAATCGTGTTTCAACCAGACCTTTTCATAATAAAACACCTAATGAATTGTGGACTGGCCGCAATCCTAAAGTTTCATACTTCAATGTTTTTGGGTTCAATTTATACATTCTGAATATTAAATATAATCTACACATATTCTCACCAAAATCTGATGAAGGAATATTTCTAGACTATTATACAATTTCTAGGGCATATAGAATTTTCTATAAAAACACTTATACTGTTGAAGAAACAGTGCATGTCAAATTTGATGAAAAAAATCATTTTGTTTTCAATAAACTCAAACATACATCTTTAGACGTGTTTTCTAAAAATATTTATCAGCCACTATTAGAAGATCCTTCTGATAAGGAAAATGCCCAAGAAAGTGTTCCTGCAACTTTTACCCTAGAATATTTTCTACCATATGTTGATGAATAGGTTTTACAAAAACCAAAACAATTGCTTCTTAAGAATCATCCCAATGATAACATCAATGGTGATGAAAATCAACCGTTAAGGACCAGAAATTCCTTATGAAATTAAATAGAAAATCTTTCATTTTTTTCTCAATTCGAACCTAAAATTCTGAGTGAGGCCTTAGGTGATGATGATTGGATTAAAGCAATTCAAGATGAACTAAATGAATTTGAAAGAAATCATGTCTGGACATTAATTGAAAAGACCTAAAGAAACAATTGTAATTGGTGTAAAATGGGTTTTCATAAACAAATGTGATGAAAATGGAATCATTGTATGAAATAAAGAAAGACTTGTTGCTAAGGGCTATAACCAAAAAGAGGGAATATACTATGAATAAACATATTCTTTGGTCGCTAGACTTGAATCTATTCGTATTCTATTGGACTTTACAGCATACATTAATTCCAAATTATTTAAAATGGATGTTAAATGTGCTTTTCTAAATGGTTTTGTTCAAGAAGAAGTTTTTTTGGACAATCCCCTGGTTTTTTAGACTCAAAAAATCCTAATCATGTTTTTAAACTTACCAAAGATTTATATGGCTATAAACAAGCCGCTAGAGCAAGGTATGGTAGACTTATATGATTTCATTTTAAAAAACATTATGCAAAAGGTACAACAGATCCAACAATTTTTATAAAAATGGAAAATAAGAGTGTTTTTATTGTTCAAATTAATGTTTATGACATCATTTTTGGATCAACTCAACAATCTTTAACTGATTCGTTTGGGAATTTAATGAAATATGAGTTTGAAATGAGTATGATGGGTGAGTTAACATTCTTTTTAGGTTTTCAAATCTCACAAATACTAGAAGGAACATATATATCTCAACAAAACTATATTAAATATTTACTCAAAAAGTATGGATATGACAATACTGAAAGTATCAGCACTCCAATTGGTAACTCAAATACACTTGATCATGATGAAACTGGGAAACCATTAGATCAAAAAACATTTATAGGTATGATAGGATGTTTGTTATACTTGACAGCCAGTCAACCATACTTAATGTTTTTTGTATACTTATATGTAAGATACTAATCTAATCCACAAGGGTCTCATTTAAATTCCGTGAAAATAATCTTTCGGTATTTCATAGGAAATCTGGATTTAGGTGTTTTTTATTGTTATGGAAATGATGTTTTTTTAAAAAGATTTTCAGATACAGAATTTAGTGGTTGTAGAATGGATAGAAAGAGTAAATCTGGAACATGTCATTTTTTAGGAGATTCCTTGGTTTCTTTGTCCTCAAGAAGCAACACTCAGAAGCACTTTCCACTGCCGAAGCCGAATATGTAGCAGCTGGAAGTTGTTGTGCTCATGTGTTGTGGACGCAACACACACTCACTGGCTATGGATTGATTTTTTCCAAAACTCAAATTTTTTTGATAATACTAATGCCATAGCTCTTAGTAAAATCCTAGCACATCACTATTATTCAAAACACATAGATATTATGAATCACTTTCTTAGGGATCAGACAGAAAAAGGAGATATTATTTTACAATTAATCAGAACGCAAGAACAACTTGCTAACATTATTAAAAAACCATTACCTACCGATAGATTTGAATTTATAAAACAGAAGCTATGAATTATTACATTAAAATAATCATTCATATCTAATTCATGTTTTACACTTCTACTTACATAAAAAAATCCTCGAAAAAATGGGGAAGAACATTTTAATTAATGTGTTTTTATGATCTTGATTTGATTGTTCTCTTAATTTGTTATTCTGTATTTATGATTATCATCTTGACTGTTTGGTTATTGTTTTAATTATCAGACATACTGTTTACCTGCCTACCGTATTGATTTTCTTTTCATCAGAACGTCAACCTATGGTAACAAATTTTTTTCCATCGACACGTCAACCTATGGTAACAACATTGTTTTCCAACGTCATGTCATCCTTTGGTAACAACTTTGTTTTCCATCGGCACGTCAAACTATGGCAACAACTTTTTTTTTCATTGGAATGTCATCCTACGGTTACAACTTTGTTTTCCATCGGCGTTTCCACCTATGGTAGAAACTTTGTTTTCCATCGTCACTTCAACCTATGGTAACAACATTGTATTCCATCAGCACGTCAACATATGGTAATGACTTTGTTTTCCATCGGCCTGACAACCAATGGTAATGACATTGTTTTCAATCGGCATGCCAACCCTTGGTAATGACTTTGTTTTCCATCGTCATGAAAACCTATGGTAATGAATTTTTTTTCCATCGTCTTGGAAACCTTAGGCAATGACTTTGTTTTCCATCGGCTTGACAACCTATGGTAATGAATTTTTTTTTCATCAGCTTGCAAACCTATTGTAATTAATTTGTTTTCCATCTGCGTGACAACAGATCGTATTATTTCTCCTCGTATGCTTTTATTTTCTTTAAATATGTTAATAATATTAAACCAACAATTACCTTATAATATACAGCAGGTATATTCATTCCATACCTTGTTTTGTTTTTCACTTTTTATTATTTATCGTTTTTTTAAACCACTTTAATTCATATCCGTTGATTTTTTTACTTCTAATAATAACCATATAAGATCAACGGTCGCCCTTTTTCTCCTATAAATTGACCCCGACCCCCCCCCCCCCCAAACCCACACAAGTTTTTCAGAATTTTTGACAAAGCTCTGCCACTATTTTAAGACTCTGTACGATCTTCTATTCGCTTCACCTATATGACTTAGTCCTCTGCCAAAACTCCTGCCAAAATGTCTTCAAATACTTTTTCAGAGAACAACTTCCTCAGAGAAAGGTTAGTTTCTCAGGGCTTCTTTGAGTCATACGATTCTACAATCAGGATAATTGTTTTGTTTCAAGGCTGGGAACATCTGTGTGTTGAAAAACCATAATCTCAGGAACAGGTTCTTGTTGAAGAAGTTAGTCAGTTCTACAAAACTGTATATTTTGACAAAAATATGTCAATCAACTTTGCTGTGTATGATAGAAAAATATCTATGTCTATGAATCAAGCATCCCACTTTCAAAATATCCCATATTTTGGTGATTCTTTTTGTCCATATCATAAACTACCAGAGTAAGTTGGTACTTTTAATAAAGAAAGTTATGAAAATTCATTGTTTCTTATAAATGAAGAGAAGAGGAAAGTGGCTCATCTATCTCCAGATAACAGATTTGTGGCACTTTGGATGCATATTTTTCTTATCCCAATGAAATGGGATAGAGAAACTCTGAAAGTCTCTGATATCTAAAGTCTAGACTATCTTTTCAATATGAGAAAGGTAAATCCCATGGGATATATTTTTGAAATAGTCAATAATGTCATTTCAGGAGAGTTCATGTCCCATTTGATTATGTATCCCTCTATTCTTACGAATTTCATTCTCAATAGCATGAAGTTATGTAATATTCCTTTTAAAGGTAAATTAATAGAGTTGAAACCTCCATGGATATGTAAGAAAACGTTGAAAAGGTTTTATAGTTGTTTTGATCGGAATTCAAAGCTTTTTGTCAGAGATATAGAAGCTGAATCGACACAAAAATCAATCGGCACCAAATCAATCGGCACCTATGCCAGTCAATGAAAATCCATCTGTTGTTGCTCCTCAAAAGTTAGATCCGCAAACCTGTTAAAATCCACAGATGAAACCTAAGTACAACAAGGGGGTTTTGGCCTAATGGAGGAAAGATAGAGAACAAAGGAATGAAGGTGATCCGAAGATCGGTCTAGATCCATCCAGAGCTTTGGATGAGAGGATAATGGTAGAGGATACCTTTTAAGATGAAAATAAAAAGAATAATCTTTTGAATAGAAAAAATCAAGAATTTGATGTTTCTAAAGACATGAAAATGGTTTAGGAGGCTAGTGCTCAACTAATGGAAGAAGTATATCAAGAACCTATCGTACAGAGTCTTCCAGAGCAAGAGAAAGGGAACCAAATTTTGGAAGAAAAACAGGAAGTTGAAGAACATGAATGAGACTTTCTTTTGGAATTCCTTAAGAGTTCAAAGAAAATTAGAGAATAGTAGTTTCAAAAACAAAGCGAAGGTATTCAACAAACTCCACATGCTGATCATGTTAAAGCATAATCTTTTGAAACTCCAGAAAGAATTATTTCCCATGGAAAATAGAGAGCTCATTGAATGATCATGAAATCTCAATTGAAGACTTGAGGAGAATTTCAAATGATCTAGAAATTACATCCAATAATATTGAAAAATAAACTTTTGAAAGGATGAATCTATTACAAAATACTCATGCAGCTGATATCCCTTCAATAAAAGAGCTGCAAGAGAGAATGAATGTTTTTTGGTCTGTGTTTTCAAATGTTTCATCTTTCAATGATGAAATAGTTTTTTTGAAGAAACAAAATTCTGTGTAAAGACAATAAGAATTTTCAAGTCATAATTGTTACCCATGAAGAAGTAATCAGAGAACAAGAAGAGACTATCAAGAATCGTGATCAGCTTCCTGCCGATCAACAATAGCTTCTCAGATGTAAAGCTGATTCTATCTCAGATGAAAAGAAAGAAATCAAAAAGATGAAAGCCGTTCTTTATTAGCTTATCAAGAAAGAAAAGTAAAAAGAATACAAATTATTGTTGCTGTATATTTCATTTCACTTTTCCAGAATTCTTTAGAGCTTTGTTATCTCAATATAATTTATGTTACCCTTCCCATTGTCTTTCATTGTTTTCTCAAACTCTTTCAGGATACTCAGGATTACCCCATTATTTTTGAAAACCACAAAGGGGGGGAATTTTTCACAAAGGGAGAGAATGTTTTATAATGGGGGATAATTTTTTTTAAAGGATGAATTCTTTAATAAAATACTTCTAAATCAAGGAAAATCTTTGAATACAATCATTAGGAAATTACATACCTAATGGGGAGTAAGTTGTATTCAATTTCATATTTAGAATAGTTTTTAATAACTCATTAGGAGATAAGTTTTTATTTTTGGTTTTAATTCATGTTTTGTGCTTTCCAAAAAGGGGGAGATTATTGAGTCAAATGTTCTCTTTTTGACTTTTATGACTTGTTTTGGAAATAACAAATGTATTCATACATGCTTATCGTACTGACCCTGTTTATCATACTGACTATGTTTATCGTACTTACTATGTTTATCATACTGACTCTGTCAATCATACTGACACTGTAAAATGTACCAACTCTGTCAATCGTACTGACTCTGTCAATCGTACAAACTCTTTCAAACGTACCGACTCTGTCAATCGTACTGACTCTTTTAATCATATTTACTCTATCAATTGTACTGACTTTTTTGAATCATACACACTTTGTATCATATCAATACATTACAAAAAGTAATACTAATAATACTCATATTTTACTTCTATCACTTTCTTGTTTTTATCCTTTATAAAAACATGTTAATCATAGTCATGTTTATCTTCTTCATAT
Source organism: Viscum album (assembly GCA_963277665.1). Classification (NCBI taxonomy): domain Eukaryota; kingdom Viridiplantae; phylum Streptophyta; class Magnoliopsida; order Santalales; family Viscaceae; genus Viscum; species Viscum album. The sequence goes on along the minus strand of OY728140.1, from coordinate 1,228,245,122 downwards.
ATCTTTTGTTTTAACCAAAACGATTTCGGGGAAATAGTTATAAACTAATAAAATTGATGTCAGGTTCTCTCTTTCAATATGACCATTATAATGCTAGCTATCCACGTCCCTCCGAGTTTTTTGGAGAAATATGACCGTTGGAGGAAATATGACCGTTGGAACCTGAGGCCTATAAATAAGAGTTCATTTGAAGTTGAGAAATACTACAGAGAGACTTTGATCATTCTATGCTTCTATAAATTTCTAGAGAGAGATGTTGTGACCTCACTCTTGATTCGTTCGAAAGACTTGATATTACAAAATGTGAACGGCGTGTTCTGAGTTTTTGTATTTCATTAAGTGATTTGATCTTATTTTTGCAACCGATCAGGTGATAATGATCGTGGGCTGCTGAGGACAGACAGATGGTGGTACTGATCATCGTATCGAGCGATTCCAATCATTTGAAATACAGAGGTGCCGATTACCTAAAAAATTGAGAGCTTGTGGGGATAACAAGACATACGTTCTGATCATCTTATCGAGTGATTACAGGGATAGCAAGGCAAACGTACTGATCATCGTATCGAGGACTTACCAAGGTGGTGGTAAGACATGCCTCTTATCCTAGGTGAAAGGATAACCCTTCTTTTTGGGTCAAATTAATTGTAATACTTTTACATTTCCACTGTTGTTTGAATTAATAAATAGAATTGTATTGTTTTCTTTTCTTCATTTCATATTCCTTTGTAATTGTTTCAATTACAATCATAATGTTACATATTGTATCGATTGATTCTATACGCTTTGTGGTAGAATCCTTCACTATTTTATTAATCTGATTATTGTATTCATATTGAATACAATTTCATTACATTTCTTATAGTATTACATCATATCATACCTTTATATTCAATATAATTGTGGTTGTCTGTTTTTTTTTTATTAATTGTATTAGTTTAAGATATTTTAAACTAATTTCTTAAGTGTTTAAACACAATGTTTTAAACATACAATTCACCCCCTCTTTTATTGTTCCTTCTAATATACATATACATCTATATATCGATCCAACATTTTTCAATATTGAATTATTCTTCCTCTTTTTATGTATTTATTTTTTATATGGAAAAAAATAATTTTAATGAAAATACATCAATAAACATTCTCTAATTCCTAATAAATCAACTCAAACATCGTCTTTTAATTTATATATCCCTTTACACTATAGATAAACTCCCATCCACACTTAAACCGTTTTATATCATACAAAAAAAACAAGATTAAGGGTATGATGGATCAGATAGACATATAATGTGTATCATTCATAAAAATTTCATTTATAGATTCAATGGTCTTAAAGTAACGTTTAAAATTTCAATCTGGTCTCAAGAGATGAAGTGACTAACAAAAAATCCCCAATATGCTTGAATGTGATTTTTTATAATCATAGAATCGATAATATCCCAGGTCATGTTCTAGATGAAAACAATTCCCCAAAAATCTCTTATGAAATGGGTATTAGAAATAATAGGTAAATTTTTTTAGAACCATATTTGGAATTGGAATCATATATTAAAATTCAATTACACATAAAATACCGAATAATAAAAAAAATAAAAACATAAATTTCAGAAATATAAATAATCAAACAAGTTCAAGAGAATTTCATCTACATTAATCAACAATCCACCCAAATAATTATTCAACAAATTAACACCCCTATGATTATCTCTATTCATTCATCCCTACATATTAACCAAAATAATCAATAATGAAATCTATAACATTGAATCAAAGGATTCTAATTGGAAATTTTTATCAAAGATAATGGTAATAAAAATAATATTTTTTAATGTAATTTACTTTAAAACCAAAAAATCTAATTTTAAATTAGAAGTATGTATAAAATTTATGTTATTAAAACAAATACTCACCTTTCTTCATGAATATCATGTAATCAATATTAATTGTGGTATTTTATAATCATGGACGTATAAAATGAAACCAAAATAGTGACCTAAGAAGGTCCATGCACTATAATCTCAAAAATATTACTCATGGTTGAAACTAATTTCCAAAATAAAATCCTAATTTATGTTCCAAAAAACAAATTCCTATGATAACATTGAAAATATATGGTTTCCTCTCACAGAGTAATTTTGTTTAAGGTTTGTTATATCTACCATTACTCTTTTACTCAATTAATAGGTGTATGGAATATAATTACCTTGTCTATATTAACACACGAATCATGGTGTTGGTCATCATGTGTAACACTCTTCTTTGTGATCATTGAAATCATATCCACAAATTTTTATAGAGGAATCCATAATTTGGATTGACATTGGGACTGGTAAAAACTCATATTAAGTCCAAATAATTTATTATTGCTCCTCTCTATATTCTCTTAGATACAGGTTAAAATTTTAAACCTAAATTAATTACTTTTAGTAGAAAAATATTCTTTTTTTTTCTGATCCAAATTCTAGGAAACTGTTATCATTATTTTTAGTAGATTCTTCCAACATGAAAACTTTTTCTTATAGTGGTGGAGGGTATTTCTCATCAAAAATTATCATTTGGCTCTTGGTAGTCCTCCAACATTTACATCATATTCATCTATATGATAACAATAATCATTGTCTTATATTCTTCTACTTCCTCCTCCTCGGTCTCATCAATGATGGGTATATATTCCCAAAAAAAATAATTTATATTTATCTTTAGAATTTGAAAGACCAAATACCATTATATTTACTTTAGATTTATCTCTTTTGTATATTTCAATAATTCCTCCTTTAAAAAGAGCTTCCTTTTTTGTTGAGTACCTTAATTCCTTAGATTCTTTTAGGATCCTCTCTAGGTATTGAAATTCCTTCTCCATATAAAATTCTAGTTATTGGATTCATGTCTATTCATTGACTAGTTAATGATGTGGGGCTCTCCTTCTTGGCTATGGGACCATTTCAATTATATAATTTGGTATGATAGGTTAATTTTGTGGATAATTAATTTGTCCTTATTAGTCACCATACATTGTATCCCTTCCATCACAACACAATGATAATACTAACATAAAAGGGAAAAAATAAATACCTTAGATAAAATCAAAAAATTGAAAATGAATAAGGAAGGATTCGTCTTAATAAATTGATTCATCGACGGTTACTATATTCCATGTTCATTGAAACAACATAAAAATATGACAGGTCTTGATAGTTTCATTACTTCTATATAGCTACATAATTTTACAAATATAATTTTACCTAAAACCAACACTAACAGTAATATAATAGTGTATTTTATGTTAATGATAAATCCCATAGAGAATATGTAATCATAATTATGATCTCTTATGAAATTTTTAGGTCTCAACAACATTTTCACTAAATTTTAAATGAACAAACATACACATATAAACTAGAGTAATGATTGAATTTAATTATTGATCGAGAAACAAGTGAGGAATATGAGGAGAAGGAAACTTCTACACAATGTAGGTTTTCATTATTCAAGAAAACTAAACACCAGTCTAGAAATAAATAAAATAAGTGGCCATAAGAATTATTTGGGAAACTATTTATACTAGGTTAGAATAAACTAGTACTACCTATGCACATATATTCCTTTGTTCATGGTAATTTAATAAACCTAGATACATTAAACTGAATATTGAAAATGAATGTTGATGTTAAGATAACTCTCGATCTACACTAGCCCCTATTACATTGTGTTTCATCCCCTAATTTCCATTTATCTATCTTCAAAACTAAAGTTTGTGATATAAATTAATTTCAATGAAATACTAACAAATATGAATAATTCACATGTATAGCGGAGTGAAATTCAATAATTACACATCCCTTATATCAATTAAACCCCATTTTATGAAATGTCATGCTTATGGTTGAGTGTTCTTTAACAATAGATGAACTCCACATTATTGGATAGGTACTATAGAACACTAAAAAATATAATTTTTTAGTGAAAATTAAATACATAGGTGATTTTATTTTGAAAAACAATTAATGAATTCCACCAATAAATAAGAAAAATAAATAAAGGATAAAATACCCAAACCACACAACAACTCTATCAGTTGATCAAATCTTTCTTATAAACCTCAGAGTTGTTTATTCCCTCATGTTTATTTCCTCAAATTATTTCATTGTAAATAACTCATCAATAAATAACTAAAAATTTCTCATATATTATATCTATATCTCTATTTATTGCATAAATCACTCATCCTTCAAATCTTTAAACATTGGATGAGAAAAAAATGCATAAACCATAAAAATATAAACCAATTAATATATATAATAATGATCACATGGAAAAACTCTTGAACATATATATATATACTACAAATATAAATATTATAGTGAACCCTTTTTATTATGGAACAAACCAAAATCTTCATCCACCAGCTCCATAGTGGTGTAAGGTTTGTGGAACAAAAATCCTCCTTGGCCAACTTTTAGTCACTACCATCACTCAAGAATACAAAGTGAAAGGAAACTCTAAAAATGAAGCCATATTTTATATAGTTCATCCTTTCTTTCATCCTGTTTATATGGTGTAATAAAAACATAATTTCATAGTTGCATTAGCCAATAAAACTGTTCACCATATTATGATGTTTGAAAAAAAAACATCATGTCACAACCATCCCTATCCACCAGACCCTCTTCACGAGATACAGTTAAAACAATAACATTACAAAACAACTACTAAAACTACCCCATTAGATGCTTTACCAATCTATACACATTCACATGGTATGTCTAGGATGATTCCACAAAATCCTCATGCATTCCAAACATGATACAATGCATGAAAATGGAATATAATCATTATACATGCAAAAATGGAACTTCCCAAATGTCACAATGGTAAGAGTGAGCTTCAAATGACAAACTGATGTTGTTTTGTGTTATTACAGGATATATAGGGATGAATTTTATCTTTCGCGTCCACTATGGTGGAAATTCGGTGGCCATTGAGTTGTGTAGGAGGGGGAGATAGTGACTATAAGAATTATATGTGTAAGGAACATTATAAACAATCATGATCGAAAGGATATCACAAATGTAAATGTAAATGTTCCACATGTGTTTACACATATCACATATATTCTCGAAATGGCAGTCCTCCACTTCTTAAATGATTTTTGGGTTTCATAAAATTGAAATACATTATGGAAACATCCCAATTCACGGTTCCCATGGCTCTTCCAACCCTACACTAGCCTTGTTACTACATGCATTGATTGCTCCTATAGCTATATCATACTTAAACCTAAATCAAAACCATTATAGTATTATACTATCTAAATCCAATGTTCTTGTACTGGTATTCTGGTTCATTATGTGAGTGGTTTATGGACACCTTTTTACACCCAAAAACACAAAATAATTTTTTAAAATCCATCATAGATATATAAATATATATATATATTTGTTTTACAAAAATATATTTTAAATACTATTACCAATAAAGTAATTAATGTAATAAAAAATTAGGGTTCTTGACATAATAATTATTAAAATTATTTATTTTAAATTAAAAATATATATTAATGAAACTTGTTTGTAGTTTTCATCATTCCAACCTTCATTGGATCTCATTGTACACACATCTAAATATTTTGCGACATTCCTAATTTACGTAACATTCTACATAATATACTCAGTTTAATTTCATCATCATCATCATTATCCCCCTAATCCTATTTTATTTCCCTTATCAATTTATAATAAGAAACTATTTTTATGACATTGATAGTTTCCAAATTATTTTGTGTTCTATTTTCTTAACGACACAAACTTATTGTAAATTACTATAAAATATCTCAATAGATTTATATATTAATATTTTATGATAAAATGAACCCTACATCAATAGTTTCTCTAAAAACATATTTTTAAACTATAAACAAATATTTTTTACAAAATTTTAACCTGGACATCCTCTATGTATATTTTTCATACACCATTTTTTTAATTCCACTCAAGAAATAAGAAATGATGTCAATAGTAATATGTATAGATTATCATTATAATGGAATAAAAATATATATCTTTCTCTATGTAAAATATATATAGTTTTGTAGTTGAAACCATTTTATATTCTTAAGTATGATGTATTGAAAAATGATTCTCAAATTTGGTAATCAAGGCCACATGATATTCTCAAGAAAATAATAGCATCATGACTTCCATGGAGGTAACTCAAATCATTTCCCACTACTCTATATATAAGTCCTTGATACACACACCTTACTTATTCTACAAATTTTGTCCTTCAATTTACTATCACAAAATTATTTATCAATCATTTACTACTATTTACTTCTCTTATTTCGCCCCAAAAAATATCTTAGTCAACATGCATTATATATCTTATGGGCTCTTAAAATTACTTGAAAATTTCCTTGAGCATAGAAAAATGAATATCCAAATGATGGATCCCCAACATTAGTTATATTGTTGATTATTCCACATTTGAAATATGAGCCTCTATTCATGTGGCTATATAACTACTCCACTACCTCTGATCAACCCATAAATAATATATCTCTCTATAATTTCATACAATTATAGAAACAATTGATAGGGAACCAATGATGATTATGGTAAAAGAATAAGAATTAAAATATTAATAATAATCACCCCATAAAATTCTTTCCAAGTATTTTTTTTATAATCTCATATCATCCAAACTTAATCTAAATAGTTTAATTCTGCCACCTATTAGAAATTGTATTAACTAGAGTTACCTACTATTGAGATTCTATCACACGTAACCTAGTTTATAACAACCCATCCAACTACCTACCCTCCTAAAAATATATGTTTTAAAAGATAATATTTCCCCTGGTAATTATTAACCATTTCTCTTTCCCATCCTTTGGTAATAAGCCTTACTTATCCCCTATGAATGTCATCAACAAAAACCCTTATGCATCATTTTGAAATACCTTATGTATACAAGTTTCAACCTCACAAATCAAATAATATTCTATAAATATACTCCCCATTTGGTATGTGAAGTGCATGGGAATCCATTCATAATAAGAATACTTAAATCATTTCTATATATTTTATGCCTCAACCACACAGGCCTCTGCTGCAACAACCACACATCCTGGTCCCATTTCAGCATAACTACCCACATTCCTATTGGTATTAAAATATATTTGATACATTTACATTACATATTTATCATTTAATAATGAATGCTAATTATAACAAACCTTTTTGATTATTTAGTAATGATCTCTTTGCTATCCTTCACACATTTTTTCCTGTTTGTTAAAAACATTTCTCCAATCCATGCGTTAATATTGAATGAGTATGTTTAATAATTTTTATCATCCTTTAAAATCATAGAAAAATATAACATATAAATTTCCATTTATATATATCCTTTATAAATAATCTCTACATAGTCATCAATAAACAATTATATCACTAATTTTATCTTATTTAAATACAACATGATTTACTTTGATATTCTTTTTAATTCTCCATGATTTTTTCCTTTTATGTCAAAAAATTTACATTTTTAAATAAGGAAACCACATTATATAATTATCTCCTAATAATATTGTTTCTCATTTAATTTAAAATATAAAACATAATTTATTTCCTTCAACAAAGTTTCTACCATGAATTAGATTCGTATATACTTTTCACCATTTCTTAGTCATAGTCACTTGTCCATGCCTTTTCATTTTTCATACATCATGGTTTGTTATTCCTAATAATATTTGCATGATGCCTTCATTAATTTCTCATGTTTTATGAAAAAATATATCCAGGTTCAAAATCATTTGTGCCGAAATTCGTAACCAATTATGTCATTTATTTTCCAAATTTTAAATTCTATTGGAAAATTGGGTTTAAATGATAAATTAGTTTCACCAAATTGTAAAATCAGTTGTTCCTAAAAGTTGCACTATGTTTTTTCTAAGGGAATAACTAACACTGTCATACCTTTGAAAAAATATATATATTATGGTAAATTTTATATAATGGAAAACTCTGTTGTTTCTAAAGGAACAATAAGTATTGTCATGTATTTTCCATATGTTCATAATTTAGGGCCATTTGTTCTAATGGGATATATCAGTAGTTTGAAAAAGAAAAAGAATTTATGTCATGTTTTTTTCTAAATTTTTATATTCTAAAAAATGATTCCCTAAAACATCTTATAGACCATATAAAAAAAATTTCTTATCATAAAATATATAATAAACAAATATAAACAAATTTATTATTCCTCCAACCAATCATACCTAAACATGAAACACCGTGAACTTCTTATCTCAAATGTTCTATCCATTACACAACACATGGTATGTGAATTATTATATGTGATTTATTCAATTTTTTCTTATTCCGCTCATACTTTTTATACATTAATATTTATTCTAAAATATTTTACAACATTCTCTACCCAAGAATTACTTAAAAATATGATCTTTATACACATTCAAACTGTGATTTTTTTACGAAATAAATAATGGGTTTTCTTACTTAATGTGAGAAATGTTTTTAAAAACAAATCAATTACAATTTATTTTTTAAAATGAATAGGTGGTAAATGTTATTCACATAATAATAAAATTTATTTGGATAAATTTTCCTTTTTAGCACACTTGATATATATGGTCTACATTAAATGTTTTGAATATGATTCAAATGAAAAAATTCTATAAATTTCATGGAGAATAAAATTCCATTCAAATTAAGAAGTTCCAATCCCATTATCTCAAAATAAAAAAATAAAAAAATTAATATTAGTAATATGTTTTTTCTTCTTAAGATTAACAATTTCAATATTAATAATGATTTTTCATTATTTATCATAGGGCTTGTAGAAATGAAAAAAAATTATTAAAAACCCCAAGGTCCTATTTGGATAAAAGATAAACCATACATGTAAAATTTATAATTCAACCGAATATTAGTTGAATTGTTAGTTATACTAATATTAAAAATCACAAAATTCTCAAAAGTGTAACATTTCTACCATTTCAAAAGTATTTGTGAAGTTGTTAGATAATAAATCCTTACCCCATTCCCTATGTTTTCCATCAATGTCACCAAAATGAATCTAGGTATTATTCTCACTCTCCTTTATTATGTCTGAGACTTGGGTAGGATTATAGAGGAATTTCACAAACCCTAATATTGTTATCAGGAGATACTAGATGCATCGTTAATGGATTCAAGAGGTTTATGATCTCTGGCCATCTACTACAAAGATTATATAATGTGATAATAGCACCGATTTTTGGGTTTTGAACACGTTTTGTAAGGGTATGGCCTTAGATGAGTAGGGAGGTCTAAATATAAACCAATAAAATACCATTAAATTGAATGTTTATTTTTGGAATGATTCATAATGAAAATTTTATATTATTTTATTACTATTTTCTCTCTAATTTAGACAGAAATTTTAATTTATTATTATAAAATACAAATAAAGTCTCTCACAAATTCATTGGTCAATCAATTTATAATAAATGTAGAAAACATACATCAAAAAAATTATTTTGGTTCCTCATGTTAACATTATTGAAATACATATTGAAAAAATTCTAGATCCTTGGATAAAAATTGATAAACTAATTTTATTGGTCTAATTTTACATGGGTGAAGAAATATTCATTTAAGAAAATATAAAATATTAAATCAATGAAATTAATGAAAAAAAATTGTTTTAAATTTCTAATAAAATGAATGGAATATTATTCCCATGGTTTCTAAAAAATACATTTATTATTATCGCCCTAATTCATGTTTTCAATTTTTTATAATAAAAATTTAAATTTCAAACTACATTTTTACTTATATTTTTATTTGTAGTTCTCGATAACATGAGGTTCATTAAGGTTAATGATAGCTTAAAATTTTAATTATTTTTTATTTCAAATATTCATGAATGGTTTTACTCAATTATTATATATTAAATTATCACATTTCATTTCATGCAATTCAGAATATTTATTTGGAATTTTCCAGAAATATATTAAATTGATTCAGATTTTTTATAATATTTTAAAAACTACAAGAGATATCATATAAATGTGCAGTTTATTGGATATAAATTTTATATTTTCAGTTTAGTGAAGAGCCTTTTATGATTAGGTTGATTCTTTGAGGTTGTATGAGACACTTATGAAGTGAATTGGAAAAAGGGTAGTTATAAGGTGATATCAACAATGTATTGGTTAATATATCATTTATATTACCCCATTATTTAGATGACTATCATAGAAAACAATCTATCATATGGTGTGGTATTTTCTTTACATTGACATTGGATATGGGATATGACTTATTTCATGCGGCAATTCATTTATGATTTTTAATGTTCTCTTCATATTATATTCTTGGAAACATTACCATGGATTATTGAGAGGATTATTGTAGTTGAGTTAAAATAAAAATGAACGAATACATCAAATAAGGAATTTTCTATGTCATGTTAGAATTTGAGAAAGTATTTTTGAGTAGGATAAAATGGCTTGTAAAGATTCCAAGAGTAACATTCATGTCAATTGTCATTTCAGTTCTATGGGTTCTTGAATTAGGACTAGGATAATGGTTAAACTCAAATTTCATAGGGTTTTATCCCATGGAGCTTTGGTGGTAAACCACATGAGACCAAAAATATAAATTTTTAATGTTTAAGTTGACCATAGAAATAGCCTCAGTGGGATTGGGCATGGTTCATGAGTTTTACCTTGAAGACATGAAGATTTAGTCAAGCTCCGCCATGAGAAGAACAAATAAAAATGGGCTTGATGAATCATTTTTTAGAAGAATAAAAAAATAATTAAATATAATTCCATAAAAATAGTCATTTTGGTTGAAAATTTTAGAATATGATTGGGTAGATCACACAAAAAATAGGCATGAACATGTCTTTGTGGCAATAGGATTTTGAAGGAGTTGCGTAGGTGGACCATGGAGTCAGAAATATTCATAGAAATTAGCATTATGAGTTGATTATATATATAATAGCGTTAGATAATGAGGTCATGGGAGGATATATTGCTGAGACTTTTGGATCTAGCTAACATCACCTCCAAAATAGGTGTTTTGGATGCCTCTACACAATGGTGATGTACCATTTAAGAAAAAATAATGGTTATTTCATTGAAATGTTTGTGTGATAAAAAATATGGATATCTGAGATAATCATCCACACATTCCATTATATATTTTATTTGGATTTGGTTTTATAATATGGTTGGACATGCAATACAATTTTGAGAGGCACTTAAGGTTATTGGTAATTAAGATTGGTTGATTTTTGGGAGATCATTGTTTTTTTTATTAAAATCATATTTTATGTTCATATCCCTACTAATTTCCTTATATATATTGATAAAAAATATTAATTTTAATAGTGGGATCACAACCATTATTCACCATGTATTAAGCAGTTTATGGAAGGAGTTGGTGAACCCTTTATTCTCCCACATGTCATGTGTGTTTTTCTCACTCTGTCACTCATCATAATAACATCTCCAATGATACCCAATGACATTAATCAAATATACATATTTCATGGATTTATTGAGAGTTTAGTTAATCAACTGATCCACCCCCTAATGGTATAATACTCTCTCGTGTTCCTTTCAATTTGAATAAAATCATTCGTAAAGAGCTTATCAGAAACTATATTTATAGATTTGCTTTTTTCTATTATTAATAAACATTTTCATTAATGAGATATATAGAATCCATTAACAACATTAATAATATATTAGTTTCTATGTTTGATGATAATGTATTATATCATTAGAATGATTAGGTAGTTTTGTAACTTTTATCTGTTAGATTGGACATTATTAATATTAACATGAATGGTTTACATCTTTCTAATGTTGATATATCTTTTACATTCTGAGATAAGATGAATATTGAAGCCAATAGAAGAGTTTCTGACATGTTACTTCCATCCCTCTCATAGAAGGACTTAGCACGAGTTATGGGATTAAAAACAATAAATCACAAAATGGGGAAAAATAATTACATCCATTATGGGGACAAAAAGTGAAGGATTCATGAATATAAACATTTCAATATAAATTATATCATATATGGATGAAATAAGATGAAATAATGTTCATGATTTTCATTTGGATGAACAAAACTGTGATCTCGATTCTAGGATATGGATAACTTCTTAATGACTCTACCATAATGAATAAATCGATGAGAATACTCCTAGAAAAATCTTATGTTTATATTTTGGAACCTGTCTATCAATACATGGATCAGTGGATAATAAATAATCTCAAAAATGTTTTTATTTTTATGACATGTGGAGACTGTTTACCTTAAGGATAAAAGAAAAATTAGAAAATTATATAAATTTAAAGTCTTCAGAATTTTCTACAAAAGCTAAAATAAAAATGGTCCATGAGGAATAAATTGTTTTCGAATATTAAACCATGGATTTTAAGGATTTTATATATTTATTTTATAAATATAAAATGAGGAAAACAAAAAAATAAGGGTTAAAATCCATTAACGTGTTTTAATTATGGAATGATTAGACAATTTTTTGTTAATTTATCTATGAAAGAACAATAATATGAGAATTATGGTTAGTAAAAAATATCATCAATAAGGATAATGTAGGTGGAATGTGGTCACATTCAAGTAAGTCCTTTTATAGGAAAAAAGGATCCCAACACAATTAAGAATACTAATTTTCTCCCAAACCATGATTACACGTCTTGTGATGTGTAGAGTGAAAGAGATAATGTGGAATCAAATGATGAAGGGAAAATGAAAGTAATTGATACATAAAATTATCCCAAATATCCCTTGAGTGATGAGGATGAAGGGAATGTTAAAAGTGTAGAAGGTAGTGAAGAGAATAAAATAAAGGAGTACCAATTAAGTGTTGATATTCTAATATGCTTGAAATAAAAAAATAAAAATTACAGAGAAAATAAATCATTGAATTCAAAACATTAATCATTGAGAAAATAAATTGGTAAATAAAAATAAAATTTCATTTATTAGAAAATAAATTGCAGTTCACATGAGGGAAGATAGATCTTAATGAAATCCTTAAAGCCTGGGATAAGATTATTGAGTTAAAGAAATAAAATAAAATCGCTAATAATGAAGAAGTAACAGTTCATGAAGATACTTTTGTTATTGATAATAATTTCATGAGAATCATCCACCTTATGTTTCAAAATTCTATCAACAATTTTTGTGAAAAGTCAAAAACAACGGACGAAGATTTTGAGGTAACTACGAAACATAGATATATTCCCATGGTTCTATGAAATATAATTGTAGACACTCAAGTATTTAAATTAAGTGGTTGTAGTATTTATATGAATTTGAAGAACATGGCCTTATCACCCATGAAGATGAACGCACCCATTGCAAAACCAAATAGTTGTTCTAAAATTTACAAATTATATGCGGTGGGGGAGAAAAAGAATTACAAGGATAAGGATAATGGTAATTTCAAGGTAAAATATAAACCTCATATAATTACAAGGATCAATATAATAAATATATTTCTTATTTTATGGTACAAATATTAACATATTTTTAAGAATCGGTCTACTATCTAACAAAATTTAACTTTAAGGGAAATTGTTGGTGTTGTGGAGTTTATATGAAATGTTTTTTAATTATATTACAATTTATCACTTACTCAATCACACAGAGCCTATAAATCAAGGGTTATTAAATCTATTGTTTTTAAATCCCATCCCATTCCATATCCAAATGGGAAGGTAAAACTACATAATAAATATGATTCAATTTATGAAACTTGTCACATGTGTGATCAACCTGATAACACCACTTAATATTTTCTCATTATAACACTAGAGTATTTTATGAAAAATGAAAATGAAAATTCAATAAATATTAGTATAAATCAAGATAAATAAATGGTATATTAGGTATCATAAAATTATATAAAAGGGTATTTGCTTTGGATACTCAACAGTGGTTTATCATCAAATATGAGTGATAAAAAATTGATGAAAAATATCATGATGTATGATAAAGAATCTATTACTTTTGAAAATTATTGAACACTAAATATGAAATTACTTGGATTCATCAAGATTGTTAATATGAAATTGAGTGATATTATCCTTATCGATGAGGTGAAAAATAATATCACAAGGGTTTCTCATCTTTATGAAAACACGAATAAGGTGATATTATTCAAGGATGGATGAATAATAAGAAGGTTAAATGAAGGCATGATACTTGTGAAAGGTCTATTTAAATGATGAAATGTGTTCTAGATTTCATATTATCAAGTCACATTATACATGTGTGAAAAATAAGAGAACCATATATGTCATATGAGACTTTTCCATTTAGGGAAAAAATTATGGATAAGTTAATTACGTATAAATCTTTGAAGAATTTACTGAAGCTACATGTTTAATGACTTAATAATTTTTATTTTTCTACTACTAAATTTAAAAATAGATCTAATATATTGATAATAAAAAATGTGAAATTATTATAGGGGTTTCATGTTATCAATATAGAAGGTTCCCTGTTGCTCACATATGAGAAGTGTGAACACGGGTTATTGAATACGTTTAGAATTGAAAAATTGAGAGTTTTTTCTACTCATATAGTACATTTAAATAAGTTTTCCATTGAATAAAAATAAATTTGGATCAAATAGAGTTATAAAATCATATTGATAGCCTATTTTATAGGACATAATCTAGAAAGAACATCATCTTTATCATTACATCAGGCTCATAATTCCAAATCAACCCAAAGGACTAATATCTTGTAGTAGAGAAACATATGTTATTCTACATAAAGTGGAATCTTGATTTTGTATTGAGGTATGATAATAACATATCATTTTAAATTAATGGACATCCAGATGATGTTTTGGATGAATATATGGGAAATCAAAAGTCTATAGTTGGAGGTGAATTATTTATTGAATGAAGACATGTTGCAGGCCACTCTATGATGAAAAAATAGTAACTTTTAGAAGAACTAAATTTGAATTTTTGTGGCATGTCAAAAAATAAAATACATTAAAAGGACAAAGCTATATATTTATGAATTTAGGGTATATTTCTTATTCCCATTGTTGACTAGCTGTGATAATAAAAGGGAAATAAATATCTCAAGATTCATGTGGAACTTTTACGTTCATAGAACATTGAAATTGTCTACCAATTCATCATCTATAAGGTAGATAATTGTGATATTTCGTGATAGTATGTTTCAACCATGGTTAATGGTATGAATCCCCTTCCAGGATACCTAGTATCACTTTACCGTA
The DNA here is from genome assembly GCA_963277665.1 of Viscum album. Lineage (NCBI taxonomy): Eukaryota > Viridiplantae > Streptophyta > Magnoliopsida > Santalales > Viscaceae > Viscum > Viscum album. The sequence goes on along the minus strand of OY728140.1, from coordinate 1,228,229,807 downwards.
ATTTTTGGAATTCAATCTATCCCAAAAACTATGTAATTTTTCATATTTATTTTTCTTCATTCATCCCATTGATTTTTTTTTCAAAATGGGGAGAATATGAATGAGATATTATTGTAATAGAGGGGAGTCTCTATTTTACTTTATAAATTATGAGGATTTATGAAGAAGAAAATTATATTTTTATAATATCGGGGTAGATATGAGGAGTTTGTAGAGAAAGCATAGAGAAGAACTCATGCATTTATTCACATGTTTCCAAAAAAATGAGAGGACTGAAGAGCCCTTGATGATTTGGGGAAGTTGATTAGTCTTTACGATAAGAGAATCCCCTTATTAGGTGAATTGGAAAGGGGATGTTATGAGATGATATCAATTGAATCTTGGTCAATACATCACTGACCTTACATCAAGAGTTGTAGTACTCCAACAAATACCATTGTGTCTTATGTTGTGTTATTTAAATTACCTTCACATATGAGTTATTTTATAACTTTCTTCATAAGGTAATTTATTAGTATGATTTGTTTTATTTTTAGGCTATATTAATTGAAAATATTCTCATGGATAATTAAGTGGATTTCTACGATCAATTTAAATTCACAAGAATGAATAATGCTAATAAGTCACTGTCTATGTTGTGGTTCCCTCTAATATGTGCATCTAAAGTTGGATAGAATTGATTTTGAATGTTACACGTGTAACATTTGTTTTAGTTAAGTGGATTATAGAACCAAAACTACTATATATTGTGAAACACCCATCACAAAATGAATTTTCCCTTGAATCTATGGAAGCATGCCAAAGGGTATCCCAAAATAGGCATTTCAGATGGTGTGGTCAACCATGTAAGCACCCAAAGTGGGTTTTTTTGGGTTTTTGGTTTTCACCTGGAAGACTTGAGGAGGATTTTGAGTTCCACCATGAGGATAACACATCAAAATAGGCATTTTGGGTCCTATTTTAGAAGAAGAAATACGACATAAAATAGATTTAAAAAAAATATCCCTTGATTTTTATAACTCCAATTTTTTCATGTTTTGTTTTGTAATATTATATGGATTATTTATAGAATTGGGAGATGAGATAAAATGACATTATAAAGCTTGCTGAGTTAGAAATTAATTTTTTAAATATAATAAATATTTAAAATGCATGAAAGAAGAGTTTCTTGAAAAAGTGGAGTACCTTCTAAATATTTAATCACATAAAAAATTATAGTTTGTCATTAAGTTCAGATCGTAGTTTTTTCCTTATTTGGGATATAGGTGTGTGGGGAAGTGGATAACTGGGTTCAATATGTTCATGGGTAAACATTTAAATAAAATTAATAAATTATATAATTTATTTAATTAATTACTCAAACCTAGTTTTTTTCTATTTATATGATGTTATGAAAAAATAATAGTGTTAGAAACATAACAATAGGTATTTTTTAGAGAGAATTGGTGGATCTTCTATTTACGAGTAATGAAAAGATCATGGATCATCGATTGGTTTGATATGAAACTTGACCTTCTCTCTAATGACAACGAGACATAAACTTTTTTCAGTAATGATTCATCATAATCGAGGTAGGATGATGTTTTATTTCGATAATTCCATGTTCATTTATTCTAATATGAATTCAAATCAATTGTCCAATGGATTGATTCATATATCTATCATATTGTAGGTATGAGATAATCTATAGATATTAAAAGAAGAAGTAGTTATTTTAATTGGATCTTAATTCGTTTTCATAACAAAAAAATATCAAGGACAACTGAACATGATTGAGGTTCAATCCTTCTTTACAAGTTTCATAGATTTCTCCACCATTCTTTGTTCACCATGGGAAATTACCTTGATATGTGGTTCAAAAAATAATGGTTAATCAAGCATTTTGAAAATGATTGTTGTCATAATGGAATGATACTGCCTATCTATGATTGAATCGATGATGAGATCAATCTATGATGATTTAAATTATGTATTGGTGATGGATTGCAGACCCTTAGTTCAAGCAGGGTGTTTGACGGTGATGTGCACCAATAATTAAGGGTTTTCCCATGCATTTGGTTATTGGATTCCATAAAGAGGTGATAGAAAGGCTCGATGGGGATTGGATCATTACATGTCGGTAATATTGATGGAAGAATCATAGATGATTGTGTCTCAGATTTACATGGAAGATGATCCCGTAGTTTTTTTTGAAAATTATGTAGTACCCTACATGTATTTCAGAGCTACATGTCTTGTGGGAGCCCCAGTGCAGTGCTAGGGTTTCATGAGAAGAAAAATATCACACAACATGGTACACCTATCAAAAATCATGCGACCCTTTATTGGAAGAACATCATGTATCTTGGAAGGTACATGGAAATGGGGATTGGAAAGGGTATGGGCATGGGCATGAACATGGGCAGCTGAACATGGACACAACCAAGAGTACACGGGATAAGACACACTATGTACTCAGACACAAACATGATTACAAACCATGACACATGGGTAGGACCAAGTACCAAAGAGACATGTCATTTAGTAGTAGTTGTTTTTTTTTACATCTGAAAAGAAGAATTATATCCCTTTTCCACTTTGTCTTGTAAAATATTCCATAGGTTTTTTACCTTGATCCATTCTCTGAGAATTTGTTTGCAATCTCATCCTACACATAGTATGGTGATCCCTTTAGTGGGAATTACATCAAGGATTGAATTGTTCAAATCCATTCATGAGGCTCAAAGTGAGATCATATATCCTCATCATCTACCTAGGATGATTTAAATGGTATCACTATTACTAATACTATGTGGGAATCAATATTCATCTTAGCAGATTATTCTGTATTGAATTTTTGGTATACCCCAAGTCCTTGGGTATGATCCTCATATGTTTATCATTGTCCTAGAAATTATTATATGTAGTTCTTATTGAGAGACATGATGATCATGAAATCTAAAAAAAATGTCATCTGTGTTATTTAGCTTGTTGTGTGTAATCTCCCATTTGAGAGTTATGTGGAACCTTTGAGTAGGAATCCTAGTCTAGTGCTATAGTTGTTACTTTATCTTGATATAGTGGATATTTTTTTGAGTATATCTCGATATTGTTGTTATTTTTATAATAGAAATATACATATGATTATATGACTATTATTCTTGATATTATATGATTAGTTTCTTTTTGGTGTCCTGCTTGGTATGTTTATACTCACCCCTATATGGGATTTTCCCACATGTGTCATGTATTATATAAACGATCAATGTTTTGATGGATTCTATGAGGGACTAGGACTAAGCAAGTCTAAGTGAGCCAAACTGGTCAAGGTTTTTTCTAGTTGTTACCTTGATAGAAGTCCCCTTCAATACTTTTAGGATAGAATTATTTTCAATTTCATTGTGGTGTCCTTGTACTTGACACTTTTTATTTACAGTACTTTTTGTCATACAATGATCTTTTTTATTTAGATGTATGCATGAATGATTTACTAGTTATTTTACAACTCATAATTTTATGGGCTTAGACATGTGTGCATGTGTATAGGTACATTAAGAAAATTCCTCCAATGTGAGTGATATTCCTGAAGAGTTATATTCACCATCCTATAATTTATTGGAGGCAGGGTTGGGGTAATCATGCAATGGGACCCATTGGAATGGGTTGTGATATATTCATATTAGATAATTCAGTTCTACAATGAAATCAAATTATGTGAGATTAGTTTGAATAAAATGTGTTAATAGTTTCTATTTTGGATTTTCGGTCAGGGGCTCCAGTGTTGGTGTAGTGGCCATCATGACCATACACCATGACACTAATCACCTTCCTTTCGAAGCGATACATATGGACTATGTATGTAGGGAAAAACATTTATACCTACATCTTATCGGAATGGTTTTAGATTTCAAATTCCTTTTGGAGACGTCCATCCATATATACTCATTGATTGTGGTACATCTTGTCTATTGTAGCAGGCCTCTACAATGTATTCCAACCAGGATTCATCATATGGATCATGGTGATGATCCCCTCAGTGATGAGGATTCAATAGATGGACAAGATTCATAGGTGTTACATCTAGGTGGTGCACCAATGTTTCAACCACATATCAAACAACCTATGGTAACCATGGAACTACTATAAGTGGTTGGAGGTTGAGAGTTCTTCCTAAGTTTCAGTAACATTGGCCCCTCAAGATTAATGATGAACCCAACCCACAGGCGGATGAGGACTTGCTTGTTGATATTATGTGAGTTTTCTATCTTTTCCGGACATTTAATCATCAGATGGTGGCCCTTGAAGTGAGACTTAGATTTGTATATATAGAATGATGGTTGGTTTTAACGATCTATAAATACAATTAGGTGACTCTAACATGTTCAATTTTCAAGAAACATTTCATTGAGTTTCTCTCCAACTATTTTGTGGGTTGTGTGCAGCAAAGAGCTTCTACAGCCTCTGCAAGGATGTTCCATAGGGAATGAGTATTATTCGAGGTTCGTCAAACTCTATAGGTACACAATAGATACATTTTATGATTAGTTATTTCATTCTTGGACCATAGAGTAAGGATTTCATAGTGACATATGAGCCAATGTTATAACTCTATGAATTCCTATCTATTATAGGGTGCTATATCATGCCTTGGCAGTACTTATTTTCATGGATGAGTTGATGAAGACAGTTATTGCTGGTATTGGGAAAACAATAGTAGAGATTTCAGTAGTAAGAATCTAACGTCAGACTCATGGTCATTGACATGTGAGACGTTTCATGCGGAGTACCTAGGATATCTCGTATATTGTTCGGGTATCACATGATGTATATAGTCAGCCTCAGGAGAGCTAATTCTACTAATGTGCTAGCATGGGACATCGTGTGGGGGTTTTCTACCCACCTTACGGCTAACAGAGAGACATTGGATAGGATTCCTAGGCCATGAAAGCATCAAGAAAGAATTTTTCTGTATGATGATTAACATGGAATTTTATTTTGGAGAGGAGATGGAGGTGTTATTTTTTTTTTTCTTATTACCACCACCCCTTAGGTGTTCCACACTAGGCTTAGGGAGCTGGGGGAAGGGGCGAGGGTAGTTTCAGGAGGTCAAGGCTTATGAAATAGTGGCTCTATGGAAGATATGAGGTTTGATCTGTTTCTTTTATAACATAGATTCATTATTTGTAGACACAGGTGAGATTCAATCCCTTATTTCCACTTATCTATTTTGAGTGTTATATATTCCAGATGATCACTTGGATCGACCCTTATTTTTGGAGACTCCTATTGTAGATGACTTAGAGATCACAAACTTGTTTGGATTGTGTGACCTAACTCTTGTAGGTGATAGTTTCTATTGAGATATATTTTTAGCCGTGATGTGGTCTTACAACATCATCTTAGTTGTTGATTGGTTATCCACAGTTCATGCCCATATTGAATATTTTCGGTGGAGGATGTGAGATTTCAATATTGATGGGAAGAAATAACATTTATGGGTGAAATAGAAACCTAGGTAGAGTATGCTGGAATAAAGAGCTAGAGGGTGTAACCGATTTTACTCTAGTTACCTTGCATGAACCTCAGTTTAGTTGATGCTATGTGTTTTCAGATCTCTATAGTGGTGGTAGAGTATAATGATTTACTTGTTGAGGAAAATAAATGATTACCTACTCACAAAGAGATAGATTAAGGAATTGATCTACATCTTATTAAAACCATGAAATTTACTATAGCATATAGGATGGATCCCTCATATATTTGCAGGCTTAAGGTGCAGTTGGAGGACTTACAGAGGAAGGGATTTATTAGACTCAGTGTTTCACCCGAGGCATCCACAGTGTTGTTCTCCAAGAAAGAAGATGGGAGCTTAAGGATGTGTGTGGACTACCATAACCCAAAATATGAGACTATAAAGAACATATATCCACTACCAATGAATGACGAACATTGTTATTAGTTGAGAGGATCATGATAGTTATCGATGATTAACCTTAGATCAAGTTATCACTAGTATCAAGTACAGGATGAGGATATACCAAATATTACATTTATATGTCTCTATAGTCACTATCAGTACTTAATTATTCCCTCTGGTTTGAAAAATATCCCAACAGTGTTCATGGGACTAATGAACCTGATCATTTAGTGTTTATTTGATATGTTCTTGGTAGCCTTCATTGATGATTTACTAGTGTACTCATTGTCGAAGGAGGAGAATGTGAGACAATTGATGATGTTTCTAGATGTACTCTAAGGGCACCATATTTATGGAAATCTCTTTAATGTAGAGATCAAGATTCGGGAAGTTCCCTTTTGGGGACATGTTATCTTATTATATGGTGTGGAAGTGGACATAGTGAAGGTTGGGGATATGTTATCTTGGTATCCACCCAAAATTTTGATAGAGGTGTGGAGCTTCCATGGTTTTGTAGGATACTACCAAATATTCATACCTGGTTTCTCCAAGATATCTACTCCCTTGAAAGCTTTTACCTAAAAGGAGAAGCATTTTGTGTGGGTAGATATGTGCATGAAATTCTTATATGTGTTGAGGTATAAATTGATTAGTTCTCCAATAATGAGATTTCCATAGGCGGGTGTCCAGTACGTACTAATCTACGATGCATCAAGGAATGAGATTGGTTGTGTTTTGATGTAGAGGATAGTAGTGATTTCCTATGGTTCATGAAAGGTTACAACAAATTATCATAATTATGGGACCTATGATCTCGAGTTAGCAGCAATATATTTTCTCTAATGATGTGGCAACACTACATGATCGATGAGCGCCTTATCATCTATTCAGACCACAATATTCTATAGTATAACTTCTATAAAAAGGATCTTATCTTGTGAGAGATGTGATATATAGATTTCCTCCATGATTATGACTTTTTTATTTTTTATACTCCCAAAAGGGGAATGTACTAGTAGATTCTCTTCGTAAGAGATCTTGTTCAAAGATGCTAAGTGGTGTTTCGATGTAGTTAGACTCATTGCAGTTATCATTTTTGTACAGGGATAAAGAATCATACCACTATTAGATGGTTGGTATCCCTCTTTTTTAAAATGAATAAGGGTTTCATAGAATGAGAATATAGAGGGTGAGACCTACCATACATTGATATCCACACGATATGCTCTTGAAGGATTTCTAATCCTGGGGAGAATATATTTATTTTTAAAGGATTGTCAATTCCACTATTGGAACTAGACAACACATCCAAAAATATTTCAAATTCTTCCATACATGATACATGAGCATAGCTTATTTCTGAAGCATCGATTTGACTAGTCGTAGAGCCCAAACGGAGTTATGGATTTGGAGTTATGGATTTGGAGTTATGGGCATTCGAGGTTGGGCTGGAAAACAAGTTTTTGGAACCCATTCACGAAGCTCCCTCCACAATCATGGAGTAGAGGAACATGACAGAGTCTTCTATGACCACCATGGAGGGAACTAAGGAAGCCTTTTCCCTGAGGTGGTGATGATCATCAACTCTGCAGTTATGATAAACATGAGGGAACTACCACCCTTCATGTAAAATTATTTCATTAATGGTGTCATTTTTTCTTCTTCTTGGCGCACATTTGTTCTCCACGGCGATATCCAAAAACCACCATCGCCAACAAATATCCAGCTCCACCCACCTCATAAATATGGTTATGCCACCCCATCAGTGGTGTATCTCCCATTTCGTGGTGCTCTCGAACACTGTGTAGTGATTCTGTTGGCATAGGGCTTCGTCCTTTTGCGAAGGAGGGAGCTCATTCAGGTTGCTCGAGCCTCCGCGAATCCACATGATCCACAATACCCTGATATCTTTGAATCCCTATGATATTCTAGGCCATCATTCACAAGCATATTTCCTTTATAAGGCTTCTCCGCGAGACCTTGAGCTCTGCGAGGCTACAAGCTTCCCGAGACCCTCAGCTCCACAAACACCTTTCCTTTGTGAAGCCCAATCCTTTGCGAAGATCGTTCCTTTGCACCCACCGAACCATATCAAGGGGTATGTACCCCTGAACCCCGCTCTATATCACTATCGAGCTATGGTCCAGGATCTCCGAGAAAGTCTCTTCTCTATGGGAACTGAACCTCATCAAAATTTGACATTCCCAACACGATCTTTTGGGGTCGCGACATCGATTTTTTCCATTTTCCCCCTATGTGAAGCCACATTCCACCCATGGAATACCATGATTCCAGATCCTCCTCCATACACTGTGAAATACACTTATTCATTATATTCCTCTTGGTACCTATCACATGTTGTGAGTTGAGATTCTCATCACCAATTCCCCCGATTACATTTAGTCAAACCATTCCACATGTAACTCATCCAAACCCCATCACCTAAATCCTATGCTAGGATCCACTAGAATGGGATGTTGTTTTATATGACCCAACACCATCCATTTCTAGGCACCTTGTTCCTAACAGTCCCATATATATGGCTTTAAACTATAGTACACCCTATGTGACATACATAGGAAGCCTCTTTCTCCAAAAAAGATATTCTTTATGTGCCAAGCATAACATGCCAGTAGTCCTATCTATATGACATTAAATTGTAGTACACCCTTTCAAACAAACATAGGATGGCTCTTTATCCAAACAACAGATGCCTTATGTTCAATGAATAAGATCCCAGTAGCCCTGTCTATACGTCTTTAAACTATAGTACACCTTAAATGAGAAACATAAGATTCCTCTTACTGCAAACAAGATGTGCCTTATGGACTAATCATATATTTCCAATAGTAATATCCACATAAAATTGAACTGTTTGATTCCCTATAATTCAATAATAGGATTCCTATTCTTCCAAATAAGTGATTACTTATGTGACAAGCATAAGATTCCTCATGCCATTATTACAGTGGAATAATTTCAAGATCATTGGAAACCGTCATGCATTCAATATCCCCACCCCAAGCTTTGTGTATTCTCAATTTGGATCACCATCTTATTACATGTCTAAAGGGACCCCCAAACGTCATGGTCCCATGATGCTTCGGCTCACCTACCATCCTGGGCCAACACACTGGATGGCTTTGGACAACACTTCGAGTCATGTCCTGTGTTTTGAACAAGGTCAACAATCGACCCTCATTTGTTTGTCCCAATTTCTGAAAACATTAAATAGATGTTGTGTTATGAACATGGTAAATAATTATCCACCATCATCACACCACCCTCAAAATGTTCTGAATATCGATCATGTGATTCACACCTTTTATCTCCCTTTGTTTTGACCGATTCCAACGCCGTTGGAGTAATCCCTCCTGTGAACTATCACATAGGTGCAGTCCCCAATTATATTCCTCAACCCACCACTGAGTTCTGAATCCATCATAGTCAAAAAATGAGGAGATGTTACTGGAAGTATCCATGTGTAAGCCCCATACACTGTTGTTGCTCCGTAGCGTCACCCATGCAGCCTCCATGTGTAGGGCCCGTCAACCATTGCCACACCTTAGCAGCACCTGGTAAGTTTCCATGTGTAAGCCCCATCCACTATTTTCACTCCATAGTGGCACCCAGGCAGCTTCCTTGCATAATCCCCATCCACTATTGTCACTTCATATTGGCCCCTTGGAAGCTTCCATGTCTATGCCTGATTCATCACTCTTCATGGCCGCAACTTTTCACCACAATTGTCAGGTTTATTGTTACCTCTTGTTTCTCACACTGAGGAAGAATAAAATGGTCTTAGACTAAGAATCGACCGTTACACCCCTTTTTTGGTCACCTTATTGTGTATTCCCCCACCCTCACCTAGCCTATCTACTTGGAATTTGATCTTTTACCTCTCCAAGAATGGTATGTTGGATGCCTCCCAGAGGTTCAAGCCCACCACCCATTGGACCTGACCACTTCACATTGGTTCACTTCATCCCGCATGATGCTAAAATGTATGTATTCAAACTACACGGGGTTTAATCCCTATATTTTATATAGTGTATGATGGAATCCTCCCAAATATTCAATACCAATCTACAGTAAGAAATTTTATTCCCCTTTGTTGGGATCTAAATCTATGGTCCCCCCTCAAGCATTAGACCAATCTTGGGTTGCTAACCATACGTAATCCCCATCGTCATATTCAGGTCATTTTCCTGGAGTACACCCCAATCCTATGCCTCCCTCAAAACTACATGTATTTTGATCCGTGTATCTTAGACATGGTACATAAGAAACCCCTCTGAGGTTCAACCCCAAACACTAGTAAACCAATCTTAACTACACGGATTTTGATCCTTGTCTCCTAGACAGAGTACGTAGGAAGTCTCTATGTGGTCCAACCCTAATAACTGGTAAACCTAAGTGTCCCCTTTGTTGGGTCTCACATCCCTGGTTCTTCACAGTGGCGTCAGACTAACTCTTGGGATGATAACCACACGTAAGACCCTGTATATTGTTGGGTCATTTTTCTCTATGTGAACCCCGATTCCATGCCCCTTCCTGAACAATGTGGACATTGATTCCATGTCCCGGGGATATGCAGGAAGCCTCCATGAGGTTCAATCCCATCACTCAAGTCTTATCCCAGTAACCCCCTTGAGCCTTTGTGTTTCGGGGAGGTTATGACTCAACCCGGAGGTTATACTCCTTCCAGGTCCCATCAATATTTCCATTCTCATGGGCCTCCTCCTTAGGTGTCCCATTGCCCCACAAAACTACATGGACATTGATTCCCTACCACGTGGATACGTCAGAAGCCTCTCTATGGTTCAATCCCATGGCTACCATCATAATCACGATGGATCCATCTCATTCCTCATCCACATAAACTATCCATCATCTATCATGAATCTTACCAGGGCAGCCACATCCCATTGAAGTCATTCCATTCCCCCATGAAGCTAGACACACATAATCCCGACACAATCCATAACCATCCAACCAATAGTTCACATATTTTGATGAGTCTTTATCCATGTGTAAGCCCCAACATTTCTACGGGTCATTTTCCATTAGGTACACCCCGAATTCTTTGCCTCACCTCTTTGAAATTGTGGATTTTGATCCATGTATCCTAGACATGGTATGTAATAAATCCCCCCCCCCAATGTTAATTCCCAGACAATGGTAATATATGGTGTCACCTTTTTTGGGGTGCACTCTCACTGATCAACTGCCAGTGGTGTCCAAATCAGAAATTATGGTGTGATATATCCCCTTTATGGGGCACAACATCTTGGACCCATTCTCATTGGGAATTATGAACCATACATCTAGTAATCCTTCCATGAATTCCATCATAGGGATTCACCCGTCTGATCTTCCTCCTTGGGGTATTCAGACCACTCTCATTCAGTCTCTACAAGATGTTAAACTCGTGGCCAACCCCATGTTAATCATTGGATGTCTAAGGAAAACCTTTAAAGACACTCCTTTGGTGTTACCGTCTCTGAAATAAGTTAAACGTATGACATTCCCTATGTTAAACATGGGAAGCTGAGGAAAACTGAAAGACATGCCTCTGGTATATGATACCCAATGATTGACATGGGATGCCTCTAGTTCTATACCCTTAAGATGCCCTCTTATGTGGAGTAATACAAGTCTTCCAGTTTCCATGAATATAGATATTCCTCAATATGATTGATGTTACAATCTACTCTGACCGAAGTTTTATACACATTCATGACACCTAGGAATGTTTATACAGAAGAAAAGTAATTAACCGGCCTCCAAAAAGACATGTAAAGTGGAATGAGGGTCATAAAGATAATATTAATCATTATGAGGGGCCTAGACTAGTTGACAAATTATGGGGATGAATCCAAGGATAGTAAAAATGAAATCCCATCATCCCCTTTACATCAAGGATAAAATGTCCCTGAATAAGAGATAGGCGTCACACACCATTGGAAAGCAAGAATTCAGGACAACACAGCCAGCTTTTTCTCCATGGACAGATGTACTCTTCAGCAAAAGTGTTAGAAATAGGTACCAATGACGTTTGGGGGGGGGAGGTTCATAGATAGTTTCCTACATATCCTCTGGTGGTACATCTAGTTGTGGAAAAGTTGTACCAGGGCCTATAACATATGTTTTTGTGGCCAGGGATAAAGAACATATTTGTAGAGTTTGGTTATTGTTTCCTTACTTGTCAGTAAGTGAAGGATGTGTACCTCGTTCCAATGTATTTGGATCAGCACATTGAGGTACCATTGTAGATGTGAAATGGGATATCCATGTACTTAAAGATGGTATTACCACATATTTCCTATGGATAGAATTTCATTTAGGTGATCATATCCCAAATCACTAAGTCGGACCACTTCCTATCTATCTGATAGTAGAGTCCAAAAGAGAGAATGTGATGTCTCTACATGCAGGAGATATTATGACTCCATGTAGTTCTCCCAAATATCATTTTTGACCAAGATTTTCACTTCAAATCAATATTATAGAAGGTATTGGAAGAGGATTTTGGGACTCAGCTGCTTTTGAGAATGGATTTTCACCACCAAAATGGTCAATAGAATGAGCGGACCATTATGGTTCTAAAGGACGTGTTGCAAGCTTGCATGTTGTATATTCTATGTATTTGTGTGTACCACCTATCACTACTAGTGTTTCCATACCAAAAAAGATACAATTCCATTATTATAATGGAATAATTAGATTCCCTGTACATACAACCCTATAGGTAACCTCTATGCTGAACTGACCTAGAAGAGTAGGCACTTATGAGCCTAGAGTTGGTGTGAGCCACTACAGAGAAGGTGAAGATCATCCACTCCTAGATGAATACTACGCAAAACCATTAGAAGTCCTCAATGTACCGAATAATGAGGCATTTGTAGTTATAAAATGGTGACCAAGTGTAGGTATTAGTTTTAACCCGATGTGGATTATGGATTTTTGGTTGGGGAGAAAATCTATCTCAGAGATTTATTAGACCATACCAAGTACTCTGTAGAGTTGATGAGGCAGAATAACTCTTAGCTCTAACATCGTATATAGACTATGTACATGACGTATTCCAAATGTCATAGCTACAGAGGAATGCGCACGATCAGTTGCATGTTACCAACTACGGTGAGATGGACATCAACAATGGAGCTAACTTTGATGTGTAATAGTTTGATATCGAGGATCGGTATGAGAGGATTCCTCCTGGGAAATCTATTCCCATAATGTGTGTCTAGTGGTAGAATGGAAACCTTAAGGAGAGAACCTTGTATCGGTAGACCCAGGTATGTGATCAATACCCTCATATCATCATTTTTTTTATTTCGTGGATGTATATCCCCAAGGTGGGGAGAATGCAATGAATCCAATATTTTATAATTTTTTGTAGGATTATTAAATTGATTACTTATGGAGATAGGTGCTAATAATGTGTGAGATTTTAAGGAACAATATTCAAAAAATTTATAATTGAAATATATTAAATATATTACATTCAATGGCATGAAATTTTCATGCTAAGGTGGAATAACCTCTAAATAGGTGGTATGATAATAAATATGAGGCTCTCATTGAGTTCAAATCATGTGTTTCTCCCTTGGAACGTTTTATCCTTGGTGCATGCCAGATTTTTGGGTTGGTTGTGGTTAGAGGAGTATGTTTGAATTAATTAATTAATTAATTTAATTGTACTAACCTAGGTTCTGTCTATATATAGGATGTTATGAAAAAACCTATTGTTATCTGCATAAACCTATGGATTTTTAGAGATAATTTGAGGAGATTCCATGGGTGAGCGGTAGTCAGACCATGGATCATCAATCTCGGTGTGATGGAACTCGATGATTAGGGTGATGATAACAAAATGGAATCATTCTTTGCAAGTGATTGATCCTAATCAGGATAGGATGATGTTTCGTTTTGATCGATCCTCGTTAATTTATTCTATGATGAAAATTAATCAGTCTACAAATGGATTAATTCATGGATTGATCGTTTTGAAAGTATTGGATTATTTACTAGGGATTAATGGTAATTTTTATATTTTATTTCGATCCTTGTTAGTTATTATAAAAGAAATAGATCGTGGAAAAAGAAACATGGAAGAGTTTTGTTCCTCCATTGTGTGTTTCTTGGATTTTTTTCTCTCCATTCTTCATTTATCATAGGAAATTCTTTTTTCATGTGGTTCAAAAATACATTTTAATCAATCACTGAGTACCTGTTTCTTTGCACAACAGATTAGTACTGCATATGTGAGTTCGTATCAATTATAGGGTTTAGATGTGAAAATGGAAACAATGGATTGGGTATTGATTTCAGAACCTCAATTAAAGATGGATGTGTGACTATGATGGGGACCAATGACGACTATTTTTCATCTGTTTTTGGTGATAGGATTACGACAAGCGATCATCGAAAATCTCAATTAGGACTAGATCCTTTTTTAGTAGAGATATTGATGGTGGAATCAATGTTGATAGTGGTATAGGGACATATGGAGGAATAACTAACAGTTTCTAGTAAATCATGTTGTACACAACATTTATTTCAAAGCTACACACAATGTGGTCCCCCCTAGTGCAGTGCTAGTCTTTCTGTGAGAAGATATATATCATAGGGCGTGATACCCCTGTCACATTGTGTGTAAACCTTGCATAGTATCTCAACATGCACCTAGGAAGGTATAAAGGAACTTCCATATACATGATTATTGGAAAATACATGTTTTTCCATACATGGAATTATCCAAGAGTGCATGGGATCATACATAGTTTGTACTCAGACACAGACGTGGGAACAAGTCGTGATGCACAGGTAAGACCTCGTGTTAAAGGGACACACCATGTACTTCTAATATATGCCTTTTTATTCATCAAAAATTTTATATATCCCTTTTCCTCTTAATATTTTACATGGTTTGTATGGTTTTTTTCATTGATCCATCCCCTAAGGGTTAATATGGAATCAAGTCCTACATATAGGATGGTGATCCCTTTAGTGAGACTTCAGTCTAGGATAGGGTTGTTTGAATTCCAATGTGGGGAATATAGTAAGATTATTTATCTCCATATTTTCAATAGGTATCATTTATCAGTATTGCTATGATGAACACCACATGGGAGTCGATCCAATACATAGTGGGGTTTTCTAGATGGAGTTATTGGTATTCCCCATTGACATCTTCATATGTGTATTATTCTCCTCAAACTTCATGTGTTTGTTTCTTATGGAGTGACCTGATGAACATGAAATCTTGGATTTGTTCCATCTGTTCTATGTGAATCTTGGAGCATGTTCTCTTATATGAGAGTTATGTGGATCATTTGAGCAGGAATCTTGGGCTTCCCTTATGATTGCGACTTTACCCTGAGAATGCGGGTCTTTGTTTAGTACATCTGGATGTTTTTATTATGTGTGTGGTAGAAATATACCACTACTGCGATGATTTTTATTCTTAAGGTTATATTCTTAGTGATTTCATGGTTTCTTACTTGGTATTTTAACACTCAACCCTGCATGGGATTTTCCCCTGCATGTCGTTTTTTATGTAGAGGATCAACCATTTGATAGAGTCCTAGAGAGAACTTGTCCAAGACGATCTTTTTGAGATGGAATGATTGAGGTCTGCTCTCATGGTTACCTTGAAAACATTCCCCTTTTATACATTCAAATTGGAATTTATTTCATTTTCTTTATAGTGGGCTTGTATTTGACCCATAAGTTTTAATGTACTATTTGTGTACTCTCGTAGTCAGATTTAGATTAATGCATGCATACTTTATCAATTATTTAAAACAATTTCATTGTATGTGATTGGAGATGTGTGTATATAAACATGTACATTAGGATAAGGCCTCCCATGTGAGTTATATGCCTACTCGGTGCTAGACGCCAGCCCATGGCCTATTAGAGAATGTGTTGGGGTAGTCATGACATGGACGCCGTATGGTTGGGTCATTAAATAAATGAGGAACATTATAGAAGTTAACTAGAATAATATTCATAATAAGAGTCCTAAATAAGGTTTATTGACCCTAGTATTCAAAATGTGTTCCTGAGTTAGTCAATGAGATGAAAAACAATAATAATTTTGGACATTATGGGTTGGATATATATATATTCAAACTGATATTTGGTAACATGGAGATAAGAGGAGATATCGATGAGACTATTTGGTTAGGTTGTTATCACCTACAAAATAGGTGTTTTAGAGGCCTTTATGTTTTCGTAATACCTTTTTTATAAATATATCATGTTTCTCACCATTCCAAGTGTGTGTGATGAAAACATAAAAGTATATTTAATATAATAGGTCATCTATTACAAACATATTTTGGTCAGGACTCTGGAGAAGAACAGGGGTTCACATGTAATTCTTATTCTAGAGGATCATGATTTCATGGGAATTAAATAATCATCTTTTTTAGAGTTCATCATTCTTTTGTAAAATAATATTTTATGGATATCTCCATACATATTTTAATATTTTTAATTTTATTTAAATAAAAATGTACTTCGTTGGATCATAATCATTGTTAACTGGAGATTAGTTATATGATATCAATAGTTAGTAAACCTTGTATTCCTAATCAGGCCGTGTTTATTAATTCTCACTCAATCTATCATAATCACATCATAATCATCAATATCTAATCACGATAACCATCAAATAAAATAACCATGTTGTATTAAGAGCTATTTTTAAAGGATCCCGACAACCCCCCCCCCCCAAGTGGTGGAATACTCTCTCTCCTAATTTTAAAAGGGATAGATTATTTACCTAAATTAAATAGAAATATTTAGATATATAATCTGTGTTTGTCTGCTCATGCATGTGTGAGGTGCTCTGGGTGGGGAACATGGTGGTGCATGTGGGTATGGTGGATTATGTGGTGTGGAAGTGTGGATTTGGGAATGTGGTAGAGAATGGGGTGATGTCTATATTCATTAAATCCAATTGTATATATAATATATTTCTTCTAATATACATTTAAATAAATGTGTATGTTTTAGTGTTCTATATAAACAAAACTAAGGAATATCACATTCTTTGGTATATAATATTGTAAGTGTTGGATCATTATTGATGGATAATATGAATATATGGGGGTGATATTCATTATAATATTTAAAGTCAAAAACCATCAAAGTATATAAAATATTAATCTATAGTGAGTAAATTTTTCTTGAGTTATGATATAGAAGAAATAAAATGTAAAATATCACATGATTTATAGTGGTTAAAATCCCAAAAATCCTAGTCCACTCCTCAATCTACTCTACTGCTCAAGTAGATTGGTAGCTAATAGGAAACACACATGTAAATGTGTGAGAACCTTGTTTACCGACCATAAAATTATAAAAAATAGGAGGCACATCCTAGTCTTCATACAAGAGACCAATATAGTCTGTTGGACCTTAATTTTGATTAGGAGTAACAACCATGAATTCCTTTTAGGAGGTGTACTATCCAGAGATAAGGAAAGACTTGATTTTCATTGGAAAAATCATAATCTAGACATTTGAGAATACAAAAAGAAAGAAACAATATTACATGAAAAGAAGATATGAAATATATTTAGCATATCATTATAATGTCAATTAAATTTCAAGCATGATAATATTTTGTCACTTTAAGGAAAAAATGTTGAAGATGGAGTCCTTCGAGGATCACAGTAAGAATTTAGAAGGCATAGATGATCATGAAATTTTTCCGAGCAACTGAAATGTCAAAGATATATTTCGTAAGATATGTAAAATTATCTACATATTTATATGATTTATTCCTTGAAGTAATCTCTTGATACATTAAAACCAGTTCCTCTAGCAGCAGATCTATGTTCAATATCTACATGAAACATGTTGATGCAAAATAATATAATAATATGACCATTACCTGTAGTTTTTTAAGTAGGTGAAAAAGTAATATAAAAAAATAAGTAGTATTTATATTTCATTATAAAATATTAATATAAAACAAATAATTTATTAAAAAAATATTTTAATAAATTTATAGTTATAATAAAATTAAAAAACAATATAGTCCTTTAGATTACACACGAAACCAAATTGTAGTAAAACATTGCATCGTATGAAATTTAATCTAAATATATAAATTATAAATAAATTATACAATAATTTTTTCAAAACACTTAAAATTTATTTCAATATAAAAATACAATACATTTGTCGAAATAAAAATTTTAATAACTACAATAGAAATAATAAATTAATATTTGACTAATATTCGGTCCGTTTCCCCTCATTGAAATTGAGAGCTGTGAATTATGACCCACCACTTGGTTATAGTGGTAGTAAATAGAGTGTGACCTACAGTTTTAATTTTAAGTGAAAATAAAAAGATCTTGCTAAAAACTATATTCATCCCAAGCATCCAAGTAGTTAAAAGATTATTATGAATCAATGGAAATTTTTTCACCATTGGAAGTCCAATGATGACTCATTACCCTCAATTCATGAGGCCAATGGTGGCCCATGACTTACCATTAAAAAATTCAAACAATGGATCACTGAATGAAAATTATTGTTGGTAAATGATAAATTAAATAATGAAAGTGATTAGAATAAAATAAAATATGAAGAATGTAAAATATTAAAAAAACATCACTTAAAACACCAAGAAAAAATCATCTACAAGTTATATAATCAAAAATAAAAAATAAAATAGATAAAATATTTCACCCGATTGGAAAAAATAAATGGATCCTACTTAATTGAAGAGATTTTATCTACTTTTGAAAAACAACTATTAAACATTGTATAAAATAAAATGATTTTATTTAAAAATAAGGACATAATGTAGTAGCTGTATGGAGAATAGATGATCTTCTACACAATCTTGAAGAAATAAAAACTAATTATTGAATAGAAAGATAAAGACACCAACTTTGGGGAAAAAATCTTAATATTGATGTCCAAGTCTGGGTAAAAATCACACAGTCTTAATGTCCAATAGTAGTTAAATTCACTCACCATTAGAATTTACCAATGGTGACTTGACCACCACTATTGGTGTCCAATGGTGGAACGTCATGCACCTAAAAGAGGAAGGAAGTCCAAACCAATGAAGAACAATGATGTGGAAGAAGATGAAGAGTGGGATTACTATTAAAATCTAGAACAAAAAAACTGACACTGTGAGATGTTCAAACATAGAAGAAGAGACTAATCTAATGATATAAAAGGATTGAGGAATATTCGAATAAAGAGATGGTGATACTCTAGAGATCACTGAATTAAAGGATTTTTTCAGTTATAACTGAAGAAAAGAGTACGTTTTGCAAGAGAAGACGACTGTATGAATGAATAATGATATGTGTAGGAATAAAAGTAGTGTGGTAGTTCAATCCATTAGTTGGATTCCAGAAGAGAAATAAGGGATGAAAAAAATGAATTCAACGACTGAGATTCATCTTAGGTGAACAATAAATAAAATTATTCTCCCACATCAAATTGAACTAGTGAATGGGGAATGGTTTATCAACCATGACACAAGATTTATCAATTCAAAATAAAACGTATCCCATAGAAACTCAGTGGGTGACAATTCCCAATTAATACGGCTATAGGAACTCACCATTGGGACTTATATCTGATCCCTACATACCTTTGGTGTTCTCTATGCATACTAGACATCACAACATTCTTGGGAGGGTTCCATGCTATGGATTTCCCGTGCGGTTGACCCTACGGGTTCCCATATACTATTGAGGTCCATATTGGTTCATCGCATGGAATGACCATAATTTTTACAAAAAAAATAAAAAAAGTAAATTGAATTAATATTAAATATATTTTAAAAAGTAACACTACAATAAAGATTAAATAAATTTTTTTAGAAATATAATCAAAAGATTAAATAAAACTACATGAATATTAAAGGTTTTTTTTATTTAATAAAAAAATTAATGAAGAGTAATTTTTCATAATAATTAGAAGCCATAAGTTATTTAAATCACTTTTATATAATTAAAAAATCTAATTTTTTAAATTACAAAATAAATAATTTATTAATTTTTCAAAAACATTCCTTATTTCAAAATTTATCAAAAAGTACATTAATATTGTAAAAAAAAATTCTCTTTTTTAAGAGAATCAGTTATTGTAATGAAATTAAACATAAATAATTAAGATAATATTAGTGATTAAAAAAATATTATACAAACTAATTATTATTTAATGATAGTAAAAATTGAAATTTTAAAATAAATAACATTGGAAAAAAATATTTTTAAACACATTATTCAAACTAAAAATATTTTAAGATTCTAACATAACCAAATACAATTTCATCTTTTCATATTTAATTGAATCTAATGGATTTGTATTGATTTTAGCTAGTTATTACTCTGTGAGAAAAACTATCATACACATATCACCTATATTTATATGATCCCTTGTAAAGTGAGATAATACATCTTTCTGTTTAGTTCTAGAGTGGTGAAGTGGGAATTTAGAAATTGAAATATAACATGATTAATCATAGTAAATAGTAATTTTATAAAAAATTGTATTAAAATCATATTGATTGTTTTTATCCATATGATCTAACAATAAAAACTAGCAGTAGTAACATATTCAGCCTTAGCTGTAGAAAGTGATAGTGAAATTTTTTTCTTAGATCTCCAGGAAGGTACACTTTTTTCGAAAAAGTGACAAAATCCTATTGTTCATTTCCGGTCAAGTCCATAAAATCAAAAGTCATACTTAGATTAAGACATTAGATCAAAACAGTTCTAGTTATAATGGACCATTCTGATAAAAATAGTATATTGGATATATCTAATTACTATTTTATCATCTTGAAGGTTACTTTCCTTTGGGCTTGCAACAAACCTAGCACAACCGCCAACTGTGAACATGATTTCTGGTCTACATGTCATGAGATACAGTAGGTTGCCTATTAGACCTCTATATTTTTTAATATCAACTAACATACCATATTCATCCAAATCCAATTTGGAATTGCTCATTTGTGTTTTATAATTTATTAGAATCAAGTCCATAACTTTTTACTAGTTCTTTATTATACTGGTCTTGATTAAATAAAATTCCACCCTTAATTTGATTAAATTGTAAACAAATAAAAAAATAAATTCTCCCATTAAGCTAATGCAAAATTCAATTTTCATGCCCTTGGAAAAATCATTACCTAGATAATCATTTTTTTATCCAAATATTATACCACGAACTTATATCTGTATAATTAGAATATCATTTGAAACAATATTTATAAAAAATATTGTATCAAACATACCATTCAAAAAATCATTATTCAATAAAAACTACGTAAGTCTTTGGTACAATTCTTTGGAAGATTTATTATGACCATATAAGGCATAATTTTGCCTAAACATTTTCTTCAATTTTATCATTTACAAATCTAGGGGGTTGTATAACATAAACTTCCTCTGAAATAATTCCTTTTAAAAATGAACTTTTTTAAATCAATTTGAAATATTTGATGTTTTAAAAACTAGTAAAGGATAATAGAATTATCATTTATTCCATTCATGAAAAAGGATAAAAAGAATCTTTAAATTCAATTCCCTCTTCCTCGGAATAACCATAAGCTACTATCCTTTCATTATTTACAACTATTCTACCGGCTTCATCAGGTTTATCACGAATAAATCATTTAGTTCCTATAATAAGATTATCTTTTGGAAAAATTACTAAATCCCATAATTTATTTTTATCAAATTGTTTTTTAATTATTAATAGTTTTAAACCAATATTAATCAATTAATTCATTTTCAAAATTGACAATAATAAAGTCGAAAAAAGAATAATTGGCACAGTATAGTAATCTTGATTTTTTGAATTGAATTCCAAATTCTATATTACCTATTACGTTTTCAATATGGTGATCATTAAGAGTTCTCCATTATTTTGGATCTGTTTGAAAAGAGATATTCACCCCCACAATTGATGAATTGTTATTTGATTTTTCATTATCTTCATAAAAGTTAAATTATAAATATTCATGATTTGATTTGAATGTTCTAGAATCCTTTTTTTAGAATTATTTTCCTTAAATTTTACATTCCATAATTCATTAACAACTACAATTTTATTACTAAAAACATTAAAATCATTACTATCATTATAAAATAATAATGTTTCCCTTCATATGGTTTAGAAAATTTTTTTTATAATTTATGTTTTGTATTTAAGATAATCACATTAAAGCCAAAGAACATTAAATAATTAAATATAGGTTTATATCATTTTAAAAGTTCATAAGGGGTCTTTTTTGGGAAGGGTATAATAGAAACTCTATTTAAAACATGTTAAGATATATTTATAGCTTTTACCTAGAGTTATTTAGGTAAACTATATTCTATTATCATTTAGATATCTATTTATAGAATAGACCAACTCTTTCTTTCTACCGCACCACTTTATTGTGGTTTCCTCGGGGCCGAGAAAATGTGTTTATATCCATTTGATTCAAAAAAAATATAATTCTAAATTTAAAACTCCACCTCTTTTATCACTTATGATATAGATGATTGATTAATTTTTAAAATTTTGAATAACATTACAAAAATCACAAAATTCGGATAGCGATTCATTTTTTTGATATTGAAATTAAATCCATAAAAATATTATTTGATCATCTAAAATGAAAAAATATATCTTTTATGATAAAAACTAGTTGGTTTAAATGGTTCAAAACAGTCAACATGTAGTAATTATAATCAACTAGCATTACTAATATCAATTGTAGATTTAAATTGTTATTTGTTGTTTTCCATTTAAATGAAATCACATATGAAATACTTACTTGTATGCAACTTGGTCAGTTTCCAAAAGTATCCATGATTTGGAAGTTTCTGAAATAGTATGAAATGTGGATTCCAAATCCTCCTATAGCACATTATTTCATATTCTTCAACATCATTGAGACTCTTAACTATATTTTTGATTAAATCATAAAAATCAACAGTAGTTGTCACCAAATATGACAAGTCAACCATCACATGAGATAAACAACAACAAAAATTATATTTCACCTATCATGTTTCTGGATTGGACATTTTCTATGTTCCATGAGTCATTTATTTTTATACGGATGATTTTTGAATGTAATTAATCAAGAATATTATTTTTGGTACCCATATCAACTTGGGTCCAATTGGAATAGTGTTAGAAAAAATTGGATCAGAAATAGATTTATAGCATTTACTAGTTGGATGATTTGAATGCAAATCATTCATAATGAAATATATAATATTACCAAAACATTTTTTAAATCTAATTGAACACTCATTGAAAAAATATTCATTCATTGTACATTTAATATTGGTTTCACTAGAAATTATTACTTTTTGGATTTTGAAAAGGTTTGTTTTATATAATCATAATGTTTTATCAATGTATCATAAACCATTATTATTGGTGTTTAATATCATTAAATATATAATCAAATCATATTGGTTCATTCCTTTTAAAAAATAAGATAATTCCTATCAAGATAAAAAAATTTAGTTTTTAAATCAATATATTCTTTTTGAATAGCTTTAAAATATATAATTAATTTTTCATTAGTAACAGAATGTGTGTTTCTTAATTTTTTTGGTTTTATTTTTTTAAATTATTAAAATAATTTTATATTTTATTTAAAACATAAAACAATAAATTAAATATTATATATTTATTCTTATCAATAACTTTTATAATGTTTTCAATGTGTTCATTTTCATATTTTAATTTGAGCAGTTTATAACATAAATCCTTATTATCATTATCATTATGGGAAATACATATATTTATATTATTACATTACCATTTTAATTTATCAACTTCATTAATCAAATTTTTATTCTTAATTTTCAATTTTGTGTAATTTTCACTAATCCATTCCCCATAGTTCTCTAATTTCTCATTTTATTTAATCAATTTCTTAAATTTATAATTTATAGAATCAATGTCATAATAGAAGTGATACAATATTTCAGTTTTATGGATAGATAATCCATTATAATGAAACAATTTAGCAATTATTAACTGAGTAATGAGAGAATCGTTTACCGCACATTTAATAACCACCTGAATAAAATTATTTGTTTCCTATTCACTTCCATAATCCCTACAAGATTCAAAACTGTCTGAACAATCCAAAACTCCAAAAATATTATTATCCCTTTATTATTTTATCTTTGAATTTCATTGAATGTTTGAGTTTATGGAAACTATTACTTATGTGAAGTTTCATTCTTAACTCATAATAGGTTCCTTCTGAATCATCATTTTTGTTAGTATCATTACCTTTCTTATAGTCATTTTTGGACTTCCTCTTAGACTGCCTCTTCTTAAATTGTTTAGGAACATGTAAAACAACTTACTAAATTGCACCATCTTCTTACCACATTCTTGAGGCTCAGATTTAGATTCATTATTGGAATCAATAATATATTATTTAAATCAGATAAATTTTCTTTTAGTAGTCTCCTCGTCAGCAATATTATTCAGTTCTAACTCATACTCTAGTATTGATATTATGATTTCATCTAAATTATAATCCTTAAATTTTGTTTCCTCATTAATTTAAACTTTCATTACATTCCTTATATTTGGATGAGATCTCCGTAGACTTTCTAGTTGAAAAATACTGTCCAAGACCTCCCTAATAACACTCATACCCTTGGTGAAACTTTTGAACTGATAAAAAATATTGTTATTAGATTATTATTATACCATATTTAAGTCATGGTATTATTATCTATTCATTCCATATTTTTTGTCTTCATTTTTTCAATTCCAAAATGAGTCAATTTCAGTATCTTCTATATGTCATATGATATATTACAAGGTGGAACATGGCTATAGAAACACATTCTTGTAAAACAACATGAAATATTCATAAATATTTAACTAAAAACAAATCTTACCATGTCACTAGATATTAGTGCCTCAGAATCCACCTTGAGTAGCTCATATGTCTTTTCCATTATTGTTTAGTGATAGGCACACTATGTTTTCCAGTAGGATTCCATTCTATCATTTCAGTATCCACAGTCACTCCCATCAATGAATATGGGATTATGTTGTTCTTAACCATCATTATCATTATTAAATTCCATAAAAAATAATACATTTCTTTCATTACATATAATATTATAACTATGATACATTCTACAAAAGTGTTTAAAATAATGAGTAGAAAATCTGACCTATAAGATACCTACCCTAGGATACCAATTGTTGGATCATTATTGATAGAATATATGACTATTGAGGGTTGAATTGTAATTTTAAAATTTAAATACAAATATAATCATAAATTATAAAATATGAAAATGTAATTATTTCAGTGTTCTTGAGTTATGTTGAGGTGGAAATAAGAAGTAAAATAATAAAAGATTTATCATGGTTTAGGACAATACGATCATAGTACAATCATAAATCTCCTATACTCCTTCAAGAGACTATTACCCACTAAGAAACACCATTTTAAAAGAGTAAAAACCTTATTTTCAAACCCTTATTTTTGAACAACCAGTAGGGACATCCTTGCCTTGATATATGGGACCAACCTATTTTGTTAGCCCATTATTTTGATCGGGAGTCATAATGCCGACTTCCTTTCAGGACATGGAATAACCAGAGAAAAGGAAATACATTCTTTTGATGGTAATAACATAAACCATACACAATAATATAAATCCATAATGAAACAATATTATAAAAATAAAACAAACACAAGAGGAGAAAAAGATTTTCATTATTTTAATGATGTTTTATGCATGATGATCATTGATCACATGAAGTAAAAAATGTCGAATATGGATTCCTTCAGTGATCCCAGCAAAAATGTAGAAGTTTAAGATGATCGTGAAAAACATTTAGAGCATAAAAAATGTAAAATAAATATTTCATGAGATCCATCTAATGATTTTCATAGGGTAATGATTTATGTATTGAATAAATCTCATAATAAATTAAAATAATATTCTCAAGGAGTGAATATGTATCCAATATCTTTATGGCACATGTTAATGTATAACAATATAATAATACAATCATTACATGTATTTTGTTAAATCCCGATTTGTTTAATATAAAAAGTATAATGGTTCATTACATTAATTCACGAAATATTAAAATTAATCCATTAATATATTAAACAAAACTATTGTAATCAATTTAATGTTATATAACAATTGAAATAAAAATATAACGATTTAGATTATACATGTAGCAAAATTTCTATAAAATAGACCATCATATGTAATTTAGTCTACATATATAAATAATTAATAAATAAAAAATTAATTTTTTTAATAATATAAACATTTATTTCAATATAAAACAGTAGTATAATTATAAAAATAATTATTTTCATAACAGAAATTTAAAAAAGAAATACAATTTTATAAGAAATAAAATTTTAACTAACGTTGGATCATTGAACTACCCTTGGAACAGAGAGTGGTGACTTATTACCCACTGTTGGGTTCTAAAGCTGGATAAATAGATTACGACCTACCATTTTAATTTTAATAAAATATAAAATTAATTAGTCAAAAATAAATTCATTTTCAGAATAAATGTAGTCAAAGAATTCTTGTGATGTAATCAAATTATTTTCACCAATGTAATTCTAATGGTGACTCCTGATGCACCATTGTGTGAGGCTAATAGTGGCTCATGACCTACCATTGGAAAGTTTCGATGGCACCAAATTGAAAAAAATATCATTTCTCAAGGATGAATAAAATAATGAATGTGTGCATAATGAAGTTTCCAATGCTGAATATCCACTAACAAAAATATCAATTCAGCTATCAAGAACACTTCTTTTACATGTTATATAATAAAAAAATTAAACATAAGAAATACACTACTTTAACTTATTGGGAACAGAAATGGATCATGTTTAAGTGAAGAGATTTTTTCAATAGTTTTCATAAAAAGATGATATATTCAATTTTATTAAATGAAAAAAATTTATAAACATAAGGCCATACCACATCATCACGAAGGAGAACAGATGAGATCTTGTAGGGGCATGAAGAAACACCTAAATCTAGTTGAATAATAAGGGGAAGACATCAATGGTGGGTAAATAATACCTACCATTGATGTCCAACAGTGGGTAAAAATCACCCACCATTGAAGTCCAACAATGGGTAAAATTACCCACCGTTGAGGTCTGGAGGTGGGTCAGTGACCCACTATTGGGTTCTAATGGTTGATAAATTCACTCATCATTGTAATTTACCAATGGTGACTTGAATCTCATTTTCAGTGTCCCGTAGTTTCATGTTGAGAACCCAGTAGAAGAAGGAACTTCGAACCAGAGAATAATAAACATGTGGAAGAAGAAGAAAAATGAGATTATCGGTACAATAACAAATAAATAATCATACACAATGAGATGTTTGAACTGTGAATGAGATCACCCAAATGAAATAATAATAGAATTATTGAATAAATTTTGATTAAAGATATGGGGATTATCTAAAGATCTCCATATTAATGGATGTTTTCAGATAGGCTGAAAAACAAGTAGATGAGCTTCTGGAGAAAATGACTGAAATATTGAGTAGTGAGGTGTGGGAGAATGAAATGTAGCACTTGAGTTCAAAACTCATGTTAGATTTCAAATTATTTAAAACATATGAAAAAATGGAACCCACGACTGAGATTTATCTCGGGTGGGCAATAAACAAAAATGGCTCCCCCACATCAAATTGAAAAAGTGGCTAGTGAATGTTTTATCAACTTGGGTATTGGATTTCATGTTTTGATATAATACACAACCCATTTACACTTGGTGGGTGATAAAGCCCAATTAATGATCCTATAGATGAAAACATAATTCCTTATGAATGTGAACTACATTCCTTATACATTCAATATGCATATTAGACATCACATAATTGTTGTGGGGTTCCATATGTAGCTTTTCCCATGGTGCAGAACCTAATGGGTTCCCTATATTGATGAGGGCCAACCTGGTTCCTCCCAAGGAAATTCCAATTTTTTAAATAAACATAAAATGTTAACATTAATTAATATTAAAAAAGTTATCAAGTAATATTTTAATAAAACATGCATACATTTTTTACAAAAAATACAAAATATTAAATAAACCCACCTATATATTAAAATATTTGAGACTTTATTAAACATTTTATATAGGGTAATTTATCTAAACAATTAAAAGTGATAAAATATTAAAATTACTTTTATATAATAATAGTATGGAGTAATATAAAATGTATCATACAACTAACTCTACTATATCATATTGTATAATATTTTTATACTTTAACTTTTATGATATCTGTTAATAATATTTTAACATTGAAAATAGGTAATTGAACATTAAATTATAATATTTTAGTCTTCATCCACTTAGGTCATCAAGATTATCTACATGTAAAAAATATATCTTTGATCTGTTGGTTTCCCCCTTTAATTTTCATACATTTTAGAATTTATTATTGGATTTTGGAGGATTTAAATGGTTAGATGAGCTGGAGAAGGTCAGAGGCTTCATTTTGAGAGAAAGGGCTAGGTAGTGGAATTCTTATCAGGAGAAATATTCCCATTAGAAGTCCAGTAGTAGGTTATTAAATTTATTGTGGAAAAGGTATACACTTATACCTTTTCAACCATATTTTATATATGGAATTAGTGGAGTTTTTAAAAATAGTTTCCAATTTAATGTTTCTTAATTAAAACCTCAAAAATCTCAATTTAATAACCAACTTAAAATTTGGTAAATTTTTTATTTTGTTGATCTCTCCCATATACAATACAAATCCTCCATATAATCCCAATTGGATCCTTTTACCATCATTGATTCGAGTAGCTTTTATTGATCATAGAAGATAATTATCATCCTAGTAAATCTGTAAGCTACCTATAATATGTATTCTTTATTTATTTCATTACTTAAATGATTATAATCACTTATTTACCTAATTTATGGTTTTTAGAATTAAATAAATCTCTTTCATGGGATGTCAAATCATCTGTAAAAATTTTTTACATGTTACCATTTCTTATCATACTATTATAGAGATAACATATCAATGGTATGGAACAATGTGAACCTAAATAAACTAATGTTTTTTTCATAATTGTTTTTTGTATAAATATTATTTTTCAAATAAATGGATTCTGGATGAGGCTAACATAAATTTTTCTTGGTCACATAATCGATTTAATAATTGTTATCCATTTATTGGTTTGACATAATTTCATAGAATGTAAATGTATTTTCTCAAATCTAATTATATATGAAAAATGGTACAATAAGTGTATATTTTTAACTGATTTATTTTAAAGTGAATTTCCATTTTATAATTCATGTACCTTACATAAAACATATTATATAGCCAATGTTATGAATTTTTATACATATTGGTGATCAAATGTAAAATTATTCTATATTTTCACCCAAACATATTTGCTTTACAAATTTTAAATGGTATAACATCCAATAATTTAATAATTTATTATTCATCCATCATTTTTCATTCCTTATATAAAAACACATTAATACCAATAAATTCATTATTTTTGATATTTTTATAGTGAAATATGAGTTTTTTATTATTTTCATTAGATTAAATATACTTATAAAATTCATACAGTTCAGTTTTTTATGATTAAATGTTTATTGGGATACATTTCATTCAACTAGACCGAATGATGAATCCAAATATAATAAGTCCAAATGAAGCACAAAAGTTTTTACAATAAATATATTCATAGTTTTCATTTCTTTAAATGTTGGGACCATATATAACAAATTCATAGTCTAAATGAACGCAAATTTTGTTTTTATACATAAATTTTTTACAGAACACATTCATTAACTATATATTCTCTAGATTTAGAAATTTTCAAGGACATGGGTGTTTGGTAGACCAAAGAACGATAATTTGAAGAGTCAGTCATGATAGAAAAATAAACTTTAGTAATGTGAAACTATATTTTATTACACATGTCCCATTAGACTAAAAAATTGTGTGAGTATAATTATTATGTAGGAGAAAAAATATTTAGAATATTAATTTTTGAGATTCAACCATTTAATATAAAAAATATGAATGATCATTAAAAAGAAATTTTTAGAGTTAAATTATTTAATTTTAGTGAAAAGTTTCCACATATATTTATTAAAATTTTGTACTTCAACATCTACTTATGATTTATCAATTTTCATAAGAAAATAAGGTGATTTTACATTGGTAATAGATTTTTAGTTTTTTAAAATATATTTTTATTTTACATTTTATCTTATATTATTTTCACTTTTGTGTTTCTCCAATAGTTATTATCACATATTTATTGTTCATAGAACTAACCATCATTGTTGTTTGATGTATGAATAGTGATGATCTGATATTTTTTAATACTAAAATGTTCTAGTTTTATTTTATTTATATAATTTGATAATGGTTAAATATATTACGGTGAGTGGTTACCCCCTTTTCACTATCATTAATTTTATTCTTCACCATTAATATATATATATATATATATATATTACTTTCACTATCTCATTCACTCATACTAAGGAGTTTTATGTGGATTGTTTTGCTATGAAAATAGGTCTCCTTAATGACTATAGGAAAAGAATTATATTGAATGTAGAGGTCATGGTTTGGGGTAATAAAAGTTATAATATTAGGATATTGAGTGATAGATCTTGATGTAAATATTTAATAGAATACTATGATTTATATTATAAAGATCAATGATATAATCACTATAAACTCTTAAGAACAACATCCTTCTTTCTTAATAACCTTGTAGTGTTTTTCCATTTTTATATATTTAATTTCATATATAATTATTATATTAATTTCAAAAACCCTATTATTTATGTTATAATTTAATATTATATTTTATATTAATATAAGTAGTTATAATAGATAAGTATTGTGTGGTAGTATCTTCCTCAATAGATCAAACTGAGGAGTGAATTATTTTTTATTCTTATGAAAATAATAAATTATTAAAGTGGCATTCATTGAAAATCCTTGCATTAATTTTCTATTTTATTTTTTCGAGGTGCATCACCTATAAACATTATTTTTATAGTGAAACACAAAAAATAAAAACCTATAAAAATCAAAAAAATTATTTCATTCAATGACGGGATATCAAAGTTATTATTTATATACATATACTATTAGACAATAAATGTGTGATCTCAACAAGGACGAAAACTTAAAAAATCAAGTTCAAAAATATTTTAAATGTCTCATATAGTTAGTAAAAAATGAATCATATTTCCAATTATATGAAATAATTTAAAATTGTGACTCAATTTTAGAAAAAGAAAATCTCACACAGATTTTATATTAAATAATTTTTTGATAGTGGTATGGTAGATGAGTTTGATTTTTTAATTTATTTTGGAAGGAAAAATGAAAAAAATTGTCCATGATAAAACCATTGATTTTAATATTTATGATCAAAAATAGTTTCATATTTATGGGGATAATTAGGTTGGAATTGAAATTATATTTGATATCCGACAAATATTAAATGGAGAAACAAAAAATTTTACAACATTAATGATCCATACAAACACTTATTTTTATGTGAAATTGTTAAAATAAAATATGAAGTGTCCACCTCCCGCACCAATAAATTAATTCCCAATGGTTTTGCGTGTGGAGAAAGAGTTCAAGGGTGAAAATTAAAGGGGAGATAAAATATTTATGAATTTAATTTATTCAATTTTCATTGACTCTAAATTGATAATTAAACTCCAATATATTTATTTTATGCATTCCCCCACAAATGAGAAGTCTCTAGAAGATGAAAAATTCAGAACATTGATTGTAGAATCCTATTAAATAAAGGAGGATATAGTTTTTTTATATATTGATGCATACAAATGATGATAGTACAAAACAATAAATGATTATAGAATCATATTTTGATTCTTAACCAAAAAAAAATCTATATCCCAGTTCTAAGAATTCATCACTAACTGACATCACTTCTCTTGTTGGTTAATATAGGGAGCCCCTCTTCCTCCCCCTCCATCATTTTCATTTCACTCATTTATATTTTTTGTTTTCCGGGACATTTAATCTCTTTTTCTTTGTGTGTCCCCATTATTAGTTTATATTCCTCAATGCTATGAAAAATAACATGTGGTGGTTTTTGAGCAAGAAACCCCACCCTCCATCAGATTGGGGATATAATTTTTAAATTTCATATCTATGGATTTTTTAAAATACAACACCCACATTGGGATTTAAAAAATGTTATTTTTCCTCTTATAATTATTTTATTTTATTTCTTGTTGAATAATTTTTTTTCTTTTTTATAGGTTTTAAAAGAGTATGTTTCTACGATCTTATCTCAAGGACAACACAATCTAAATAATATCATGTTGTATCTTTCATTATCATTAATTTTGATTACTAATTATTTAAAATATTTATGATATTTAATGAAAAATACCTAAATTTATGTTTGGGGGAGTGTCAACATTCATTTAATCTTTTTTCATTCTTTTTATTTTTCATCTATTTAGGAAAATTGGGATTCAATGAATATTAATTATCATTATCACTCTTGAATGTTTTTTTGAAATTTGACTTCATTTTTGAATAAAGGGATATCGAGATGATTATTTATGTGATCCATTTACTAGAATATAATTTTCAAACATTTTTATGAGTTTGAACAATTATTAAATTCCACCCCCACAAAATAGTGACTCTAATATTTTTTTCTATATTTTGAGTTATTTTAAACCCCTTTGGTATATTCTTCACAATTAACCTAATTTCATGAGATAATATAGTATATTTATAATCATAGTAGGTGATTATTTCTCTTTTTAATTGAATGGAGTTCATAAAATGTTTTTAATACAATCGATACACTTATTTCACTATCCACATTTTTATCTTAATACAAACCCTTTACCTCAACCCCTGTTTATCCTTTATAATACAAGAAATTTCTTATTGGTTTAAACCACATAACATACATTTTTTTTCTTTTCAGTCTTCATAACTAATATTTGGGTGTGGATTTTTTAATTATTAGTGTATAAGAATGTATTTTCATGCATGTGTTCCATGAGAATCAGCTCGTTGTGGGGTGTGTAGGGTGTGGTTAAGTATTCTAGGTTATGGAGATAGAATGGGAATGAGTCGTTGTAATGATTTATGGTTCATTTCTATAATTCTATTCTCAAAAAATGAAGAAACAAATCAATAAAATAACATATAAAAATGAGATTTAATTATTCATTGTGATTACTTTCAATATTTTTCATTCATTCACTTAATTTCAAAATCATCTCATATTCAATGAAAAAAAATAGACTAAATGTGATAATTTGGATGAATTCCTTCATTGCATTCATTATTTGTCTCATATACCATACCATCCAAAGGTAGGTGTAGTTTTTTATATTTATATGTGGAATTTACAAAGGTAATTCTTGTGATTTCACTTAAATATTAATTACGTATATTTTATAGTTCAACCTCCTATTTTCTTCATTAAAGATTTAAATTTTTTTACACACCAACCCCAAGACAACAAAATAACCTTAACATTTCATCCTTATTGAAAACATATTTAATGTATTATTGTATTGGTAGATGATAATTTCACAATCTCTTGGTGATAATTTCATCATCCAAAGTATGAGTATAACTCTACATTATAGTTCTCTTGAGTGAATAGTGACATGAATTCCCTTGTATGGTATGTTTTCGTTGGGTCACAGATGGATTTTTGAGGTTGAATGATTATAAATTTGAGAGGAAAATTTAAAAAATAAATTCAATTTTAATAAGCGATAAAAGATATATTCCTTTTAAAAAAATATGTATTTAATTCTCTCGTTATTTATTTTTGAATAAATTCGATACATATATTAAATGGTTTTTTACTATGAATGATAATGATTTGTTTTGGGTGTGTGATCATGTTGTGAATTATACTATAATTACACCCTTACACATCTTATTTAAATGTTAAAATATTCTAATATCACATAATTTAATAATCTTCATTCAATCCTCATTTTTCTTTCAGTATTTTGAAATACATTAAAATATAAATTTTATTATTTTTGGTATTTCAATAGAAAAATATTGTTTTGGTAAATTTTTCATTACATTCACTATAATAATAAAAATATAACAATTTATTTTTTATTATATTAAATGTTCATTGGGATTTCTTTCATTAGAATATATCAATTGTTGAATCCAAACATTGGAGGAACAAATAAAGCATTTAATTTTTCTCGAGATATATATTAACAGTTTGCAAAGATTTTATTTCTAGGGACATATAAAAAAATTTTCATTTCAAATGAAGTCATATTTTTTACAGATATAGAAACTCTTTTGGTGATGATTATCATTTACTATATCTTCTTATGATCCAGTCATTTTAAGGCCATATATTGATGGAAAATCAAAGAATGGGAATTTGAAGAGTCTTTCAGGCCATAAAATATGTCTTTATTAAAGGGGGTCTAACCATTACTACACATGTACCATTAAGATACCCGTTTTTTTGCATAAATTTAATATGTATATGAAAAACTCTATGAAAATCACTTCTCCAGATCCATCCATTTAATTGTACAAAATTTCAAGAACATTCAAATAATACAATCGATTCTAAAACTAGCCACCACAATAGAGTATAAATAAGTTCCATGAATTCTATTCAAGTGTTATCAATTTTTATAAGCTATGTGGGGGATTTTTAATTTATACTATACTTTTATAAAATATATATTTATGTATATATGTATTCATACCATTATCATTTTATTTTTTTTATCTTTTGTGTTTCATCCACCATGTTTCTCTCATATACATATATTTGGAGAACTATTCATCATCATTGTTTGAGGGGGGAGTGGTGATCATTTGAGATTTTATATGCTTCAAAGGGTTCTATTTATTAATTTTATTGAATTTGGTGATTATTAAACTAATTAGCGTGATTGGTATCCCCCCATTTCTATGTCATTCATTTTCTTCATCATCATTCATATACATATTTCATCCCTTCACTATCTAAGAAATTCATATAATGGTGTCTGACTTGGATAGTGTTTTTTTAGTGAATATTTATCCTATTTGAAATTAAAAAGAGTATTATCCCACATGTAGAGGTTTTTATGGGGGGTAATAAAAAATTTAGTGAGAGGGTGTGGAGTGATCGATCCTGAACTCCACGTTAAATTGAATATTGAGAATTATATTTTAACAAATAATGTTAACATCATTTAAATCTAAAAAACAAAAATATTCAATCTTACTAACATATTTGTGTATTATTTTATATTTCTATGTTTTTTATATAATATATATATATATATATCATATGAATTTTCAAACCATGTATTTTTACTTTTTATTTAATTTTGTATTTAATTTTATTTAAATAATGATAATAGAGAATTAGTGTGTGTGAGTGGAATCCTAGATATATCAAACTTAGTTGTGCTCTATGATACATTCCTAGGAAAATAATAAATTATTGAAGTGGGATTCATCAAATATCCTTCTATTAATTTTGTAATTTTTTGGGGAGGTGCATCACTTAAACATATTGTTTTTCATAGAGTAAATCTCAAAAAAGAATCTAAAAATATATTATGTTCAAAGATGAAATATAAATGTGTTTATTCATATACATAACATATTTATCGAAAAATGAGAGATCATAGTAAAGATGAATATTTGAGTAATCTATTGCAAGAAAATATTCAAATACTTGAATTAGTTAGTAAAAGGGTATCTAATTTCATCTTCCTTTATACAATTAAAAATTGTGGATCAAGAAAATAAAAATATTATACCTCCCGCTTTTTATATTAAATAAAATTGTTAAAATATGTTGGTGGATGAATTATTTTTTTTAATTTCAAGTTCTAAGTAGTACATTGCATATGACTTACCCAATGTATTGAGTTCTAGAGATCAAAATGATTTTGATACTTATTGTGATGATTGTTTAGGAAATAAATTTCCATTTGATCTCCCAAAAATTGGAAATAGATAATCCTTAACATAAAAACATTTTTTTATCAATGATGAAATCTATTCTCAGATGAAACATTTTTATGAAATGATACTGTCAAATACTCACTCTAAAAAATGAATTCAAAGTAGCTATGATTAAAGAGAAAGTGTTAAATACAAAAATATATGTGAAATATATATTTTAGAATTCATTTTATTCAGAGTTACTTGATGTATAATTATAGAATTACCTCCCTTATATTTATTTTCTAATCTTAGACACAATTTATTTTTCCCTAGAGGAAGTCATATTCAGAGCATAGATGGATGATGTTGAGGAAAGAATAGAGGTTCCAGTTTAGTTATATACAGGTCTATATGATGATGGTTATACATAACCTGAAATCATTGAAGAATAATTTTTTAAAACTACACCATAATAAAATAAAGTACTTTTTCTTATAAAATCACACCCATTTGACAAAACACCTCCTGTTGAGTAAGATAGGAAGCCCCTATACATTCTCTTCCCCATAATTGAATGTCTATTTCATTCTTATTCCTTAAAGGGTGAAAAATTTCTTCTATTTTCATTTTCATGTATCTAATCTCAATTTCTACTCATGCACACATGTAAAAATATTATAAAATAATTTTTAATAATGAATCCTCACCATACATCATTCTATGGATAAACTTTTGAAACTCTCTCGTTGTGGACTATATAAAATATTATACCCACATTAGGATTAAAAATAATCTAATTCTCCCTCCTCTATTACATTTTATTTGTTATTCATTCAATAAAATTTATTTTATATTTTTTATTCATATAGGTTTTAAAATTTCTATCACCTACGAGCTTAATTCAAGGTAGTCACAACTAAATAAAATCAATTTGTTTTCATTAGATTTTATTTTCTCAGCTATTCTATTGAATTTTTCTAAGAATAAATTTAGGGTAGAAAGAATTTTGTATGGGTGAGTTTGAACCCAATTTTAATATGTGTTTATTTATTTCATTCATATTTTTATAAACATTGATATTAAATAAATATTAATTATCACCTTTTATTATTGATTTGATTTTAAGATAATTTACTTTACTTTTAATGATATGTATTATTAATTGATGGTTGATATGGAAGTATTTTATAGAATTTTATTTTAGATTATATTTTAAATTTGGACAATTTTCAAAATTCATTCCCATCAAAAACTAACTCACATATTTTTTCATTACTATCGGTAATTTAAAACCCATATGACATATTCTTAAAAATATACTCACATTATTGAATGAAACACAGATTTTGTGTAAAAACATGTGTTTATTATTTTTATTTTATATATTTAGAGTCATATTTTTTTAATATGTTTAAGACACTTATTTGGATATCCAAATTTTTAACATTAGACGTACCGTTTACATTAACCCATGTATAGCCATTAAAATTCATGAATTTAATTATTGGTTTTAGTCACATTAAATGATGATTTTTCCTTACCATCATTCACTCTTAATATTTCACAACTATAAATTTAACCTATACCAATGGAACTATAAAAATATTTTTATAGAATCATTAGTATATTTTTGGTTTTTTTACATATACCAATAATTTTGTTAAACTATTGGTATAGGTATAGTATTTGACCACCTATAATAACTATTTTCTCAATTCATTCATATACTTTTTTTAAATCCACCAAAAAAATGGTTTGACCAAACTATTGGTATAGATGACACCATTATTTATGTGAATTAGTAAATCGGATAATTATTTCATTTAATTTCATAATTATTTTTATAAATATATATATTTATGGAGATAAAATTTGTTGTAATAGAGTGGAAAATCCATTATAAATATATAGGAGTTCGTGGGATCAATATTCAATGATATTTTTTTAATATAATAATTCTACCAATGGTTTTGTCAAACCGTTGTTATAGGTCCTTCACAATTTAAATTCACCCAATGTCTCCTAAACTGTTGTAATAGGTTATACTAGTTGTTTTATAGACTATACTTGTTGGTCGGAGTGGACACTTAAGAGGTGGGTGAATTGAGTTCCAATTAAAATTTCTGTTAAAATATTGTGTAGTTAAAATCCCCCGATTTATAAAATAAGTTAAACTATAGTGAATTTATACAGATTGTAAATGTTCACTTAGCTTCTCAAAGATTGATTAGGTCTCAGTTAGTTTAACAACAAGATCAATCTAACTTTTGAAACTAATCTACTTATTTACAATAAGTGTAAACACTTGCTAATCTAACTATCAATGTAGCTTCAAAATAATATTGTATTTTAAAGTAATAGCAGAGGAATAAATATAATATATTTCGTATATGTTAAACATAAATAAAAGATGCACAACAGATATAACAAGAGGTTTAGTCTCAAGCCTAGACTTAGTCCTCTCAAATATATATAAGAATTTGATCCACACCCTGGATCGGGGTTAACAACAGTTTTACAAAAACTGTCCAGGTCCAAGACCTCTACCACTATTATTTGTGGGAAACAAAGCAATAGAAAATCAGCTGTTCGGGTCACACACGACCTCTACCACTATCCCAGTGGGAAATAAAATATGTAAGAGTTTGAGTGAGGATTTACAGATCCTCTAGTTAAAGTTCGGGAGACAGTGTGTGTGTAAAAATACAGAAGATGACACACACTGCTCGAAAAGTAAAAAATAAATCATAGAGCAGAGATGTAGAGTTTAGAAATGGTTCTAGTGATTGTCAATGTAGCTTTGGACTCGTTGGATTTAGCAGGAATGATTCGGAGTCCTTCTCTGGTTTTTCTGTTCAAAAACAGAGTGTCGTAGTTCAGCTTGTGTTCTACAGTCTCTTGATTCGTCGTGTGTTCTTCAGAAATGTAGGATTTCATGTATGGAACTTCTTTAAGGATCGTGCAATGTGTTCTTCACAGTTGTCCTCCGGATTGTTCTTTGGTTCGGTACAGAGCTCACATGTATTGTAGTATATGTGTCGAGAAGTGTCTAGCGCTCTTGTTTCCTCTAATTCAGCTCAATATTCTTTATATTCCATGAGTTTGGCAATAGGAATGATTCCCTTTTCATAGGTACAAGATAATGTTTCCTTTCAAGCCAACAACTAACCTTAAATAACATTAATTTCATTAAATACAACAAATATGACCGTTAGCATCATTTAAAATAATATTGACAAAAGCTTAAGAAACGGTGTCACAGTGCTCATGGAAACGGTGTCTTCTTCACGGTGTCTGGCCACGGTGTTTGGCCACGGTGTCTGGTCACTGTGATTCCTTCACGGTGTCTCCATACTTAGACAAAAAAATCTGTATTTGGACTAAGACATTGATATGCAGAATATGAGTTAAGGTTACTCATTAGAGATAATATATGATAGAATTGTGATTATGCATAAAACTTGTAAAGAGTAATTAACATCCATAAGATTTGTTATTATAAAAACATGATATGCACCTATTGTTGAGTTTGAAGAGCATTATCAAGATGTTAACCGAAGATCAAGGTTAATTAACAATAATGAGATTTGTGATTATTAAAACATGATTAACACATGACGAGTCCAAAAATCTCTGCCTTTTTGTTGATCCCAAATCATATATAGGCAAAATATAAAAGACATGTAATATTAAAGATACTAGCATAGAAAAAACATTATAGAATAGATACTTGCAGTTTTTCTCCCCCATTTATACTATTATAAAACTAATACCTGTAGGTTTTTCTCCCCCTTTTGGGATTATCAAAAAGTAGAGAAAAGGAAATGAAACTCGTCAGTTGTCATTAAACAAAGGATTCATAATACAAAGTACAGGAGAAGTACAAACTGTAAACAAGAAATGACATCCCATCAAAAAGAAAAACAGTCGGTAAACTCACTAGGGATCCAATTTTGTCTTGCATTTATCAGCAGCAGGAGCTGGTGGTGAAGTAGAAGAAGGCATAGAGGAGGTAGACAACGAGGGTAAGGGTAGACCTTCAAAAACATATGGAGCCAAAGTCGGAGCAGTAGAAGATCTAGGCTTAGGTTAGTCAAGAATGACTCACCAGATCTGAGAAAGGGCTTGGCTAACTATAATGGTAGTAGATGCTAAGGCAGGAAGTCCAGGTCTATGGGGTGCAGCAGCTGGAGAAACTATAGCAGTACTCTGCACATGAAGATACAACTTCAAAAGATTGATGGAATCTGTAATGATTTCACAACCATACTGCATAGCCTTTTCAAAAGCATCCTTATTCTCCAGAAATCTGACCAACAATCTCGTGAACTCTGAAAGATTTTGAACTTGAGATTTAAGAGCTTCAGTCACCGGAGGGATTCTCAAATTTTCCACAATATATCTAAAGTGATCTGTCATGTCAATTTTAGAGAAAATCCGGGAAAGATACAAATCTATTTTCTTGGATATCTCTTGTTGAGCATCATTGGCTATCTTTGAATGGATCCTAACCAAGTACAATGATCTATCACTGTTCTCAATCACTTCTGAAAATAATATAGATCCAAGCCACTAAAGGCATTCTGTAATTCTTCGTTAATTTTGGATCTTAGCAGAGAATCATCCAAATCAGGTGTGGAGGTCTGACCAGAAGCAGGTGAAGCCTTGACAGCTTCTGTTAGAACTTTGAGCTATTTCAGAACTTTTTGCAGACATCCAGTGTATTCATCTGTATGCTTATTCAGAGTCTCCACAAGCTCTCTCATGCGTTCCAGCATCTTCGTGTGCCTTTTTCCAATATTTTCATCAAAAGATAGTAGGTAAGGATGAACATAAGACACAATCGCCCTAGAAAGGAGGGAATCAGAAGACTCAGGAGAAACAGCAGCAGGTGTAGGGGCAGAAATAGGAGCAGGCTCAGATCTCACAGATAGCTCATTCTGCAGACTTGCTACCATACTTTTCAGATTTTCAACATCAACACTCAGCATCTTATTCTCTACTCGGACTTCTTAAATTTCTCGTATCATCCATGGTTGAATATTCAAGATAAAAATTTCCATGATAATTGATGCATATTCTTGACTTAATTGAGTCACTGGGCAAGGTTGAGTACATACAATTTTCTCAAAACCAGCTAACAAAGTCTCACCAAAAACTTTCAGATCATCTTTGGTTACAAAGGAATGAAGCTCAGGTAAGTATGCAGGTAAAGGTAGAGGTTCAGATTCTAGTTGAGGATCAGAGTCATCTTTAGTCCCAGATTCTGATCCAGATTGAGGTTGGGGCTCTTGTTCTGGTTTTGAAAGAGCTAAGGACTTCCGTTGAAACAGAGAGGAAAGATCCATTCTAGTTGCAGTCACTTGTTGTGACTCATTCACATCATAAAATCTTGGGAACTCATACCGAGAGTGTACATAGAAAGTGATAGAAGGATTAGAAGCTTCACCAGATCCAGATTCCACAATATCAAGATTTTGAGTTTCCTCCCCCTCAACTTGTGCTTCCCTTTCAGATTCTTGAGGTTCAATAACATGGACAAGATCCACAGGATCATCCCTAATCTCTTCAGAAAATTCTTTCCTTGCCAGCTGAATGGAAATTTTCATTCTTTCTTCAACAGATGGAATAAACTCATGAGCCGATTGTTCCACTAGATATGCTTCCAGACATGCTTCTTTCTCAACAAAAAGAGTCTATTCAACAAAAAATTCCTCAAAGGTTTCTTGCTGTTCTGAACCAGGAAAAACTAATTTCCTTGCAGCATTGGGATGAGCTTCTTCCTCATGAAGAACAACTATAGGATCCTCATTCCTTTCCTTTTCAACAAAAACGTCCTCTCTTTGAGATATTTCAGTAGGGATAACAGCAGGGATAACACCCCTTTTCTCTTCAACAGGAACTATTTACATTGGAGGTATTACAGATTCTTTTCTAGGTGGAACTTCAGCTATTACTTCTTCTTGTTCTTCTTTTTCTGAGTACTCAGCCACTTCATCTTCTTCCAAACCAGGATCAGCTAGGATCTTAGGCCTTCTCGGATAGTCAATAAGATTAAACTTTTTATACAGTTGATCACTATTCTCAACCCATTGCTTTTTCCATTGATTCCAGCTAATCTTCATCCTTCTGATGATAGGCATGGATAGGCAGAAATCAAAGTCCTCTAAATTTTCTTCATTCGGTCCAACCATTCCTTTTGAGACTAACATGGATGAAAACATCCTTGAATAAAACAAGGAGATGGATTTGGAAGTTACTTTGATCAGCTCATAGATATTGTTGATAACATACTTACACAGATTGATTTTTTGGCCATTCTTCAACAGGTGAATCAGGAACACATCTTGATACTTCATCACAACAAAATCACATTTTCCTAGACTAAACAAATTCTGATCAAACTTGAACAAAAGTCTTGTCTCCCCATCCAGTTCAGCAGCTATGGCCCTTCACTTGGTTCCATTCTCAGTTGGATTTTCCAAACCAGTTTCTAGGTCAAAGATGTCAGTTGTTGGAGGAGGGTCTCTCTGGTAATCATCACACACTCATTCATGTAGAATTCTTAGGCATGCAGCCCACATCATTGAAGAGAAAGAGAACTTCTGACCATTGATCCAGCTGGTCACCAAAAATCTTTCTCCAATCTCAAAAGAGAACGTCACATACTGATAGAATTGAGATATAAGCCTCGGGTAAATCGGTCTATTCTGTCCAGTGAACCATTCATGCCATCCTTGTGCTTTTAAAACTTTCAAAACTAACGATCTACTAGACAACAACCATTCAGGGAAAACCTCTTTTTCAGGTACAATGGTACAACATACCAGGATTGGGTTTAGAGGTCCTTCGAGAGCTATCCTCGGTATCCTCCTTTGTTTCTTAGAACAATGCTTCTCAGACGAGGTTGAAGATGGACGCTTCATCCTTGGCATTCACTAAAGGTTCTGGTGAGAGGGAAGAGAAGGTTTAGGAGAGAATTCGGGTAATTAGTTGAAGGAAACACTTAAGTTTTACCATTTGGGAATGTCAAACGTCATAAAAACACAAATGCGGGAAATCCAATAGCGGTGATATAAAAATTACCGCGATACGGGTAAAAATAAAATAAAAATTATCATACTTCTCACAGTGAGACATAAAACTAGCCATCACAGTGAGACAGTTTATAGTCATCATGGTGAAACAGTGAGCAGTTTATACAGTCACTGTGAGACAGTGAGTTGTCAGACCGTGAGCATAAAACAGTAACTTAGAAACAGTAAGTATAAAACCATAAAGTAAAGTACAATAAAGTATTAAACATTAAGATCAGTAAGATATTCATTTATGATTAATCATACCAAGATCATGTATGATGTAGTCTATTCTTTCATAATTTAATGGTTTATTGAATATATCAGCAAGTTGACATTCAGTACCATGAATTCCAAAGTGATATCACATTTTTGATAATGATCACTAAAAAAGTGATGTCTTACATCAATATGTTTTGTCCTAGAATGAGAAACATGATTCTTATAAATATTAATAGCACTTGTGTTGTCACAATTTATTGAGACATGTCTGAATTGATATCCATTGTCTAGTAATGTGTGTTTCATCCACAAAATTTCTGCACAACAACTTCCAGCAGCTATGTATTCAGCTTCTGCAGTTGACAATGCAAAAAATATTTCTTTCTTACTACACCATGATACTAGTGACTTTCCTAAAAGATGACATGTTCCAGAGGTGCTTTTTCTATCTAGATTACATCCAGCAATGTCAGCATCAGAATAACTAACTAGTTCAAATGATTGTCCTTTGGGATAGAACAGTCCTAAATTGGGAGTATGCTTGAGGTATTTGATAATTCTCTTTACAGCATTTAAATGTGACTCTTTAGGGTTTGATTGAAAACGATCACATATACACACACTAAACATAATATCAGGAAGACTAGAAGTCAGGTTGAGTAGACTTCCAATAATTCCTCTATAAGTGGTTTGATCAACAGATTTACCATTTTCATCAAGATCCCTCTTACAGGTGGTACTCATGGGAGTGTCACTACATTTTGTGCTATCCAATCCAAAACGTTTTAAAAGATCTCTAGTATATTTACATTGTGCTAAAATAATTCCATCATCATTTTGAAAAACTTGAAAACCAAGAAAGAATTTATGTTCACCCATTAAACTCATTTCAAATTCATTTTGCATCATTTTTTAAAAATCAGTACATAAAGAATATTTACAATATCCAAAGATAATATCATCAAA
The DNA here is from genome assembly GCA_963277665.1 of Viscum album. Taxonomy (NCBI): domain Eukaryota; kingdom Viridiplantae; phylum Streptophyta; class Magnoliopsida; order Santalales; family Viscaceae; genus Viscum; species Viscum album. The sequence continues at coordinate 1,228,185,642 of OY728140.1, read as the reverse complement.
ATAAATTTTTACTACTAAAACAACTTTTGAAATTCATTTTATAAAAAGAGTAGGATCACCTATTCCTTTTGAAAAACCTTTAGAAATTCGAAAAGTACTAAATCTATCATACCAAGCTCTTGGAGCTTGCTTTAAACCATATAAACCTTTTGATAGTTTGAAAATATGATTTTGAAAATGAGGGTTTGAAAAACCAGGTGGTTGTTCAACAAAAACATCCTCATCAATATATCTATTTAAGAATTCACTCTTGACATCCATCTGATATATTTTGAAATTTATATGTGCAGCATAAGCAAGTAAAATAATAATTGATTCTAATCTGGCTACTGGAGGAAAAGTCTCCTCATAGTCAATACCTTCTTCTTGACTATAGCCTTGTGCAACTAGTCTAGCTTTATTTCTAACTATGTCTCTGGATTCATCTACTTTATTTATAAAAAGCCATTTTGTGCCTATTGTGAAAGTGTCCATAGGTCTTTCAACAAGATTCCAAACTTTATTTTTTTCAAGCTGATTGAGTTCTTCTTGCATAGAAATTACCCAAAATTCATCATTAATAGCATCATCAATGTTTTTAGGTTCAATCTGTGACAAGAAGTCTTGATGTTCAACCTGATTTGTAAGAGAAGCTCTATTCTGTGTCCCTCTATCAAGATTTCCTACAACAGCATCTAAAAGATGATTCTTCAGAATTCTAGTTGATCTCGTAAAGGTAGGGCTAGAAATTTCAGGTTCATCAACAGGTTGGGAATCAACAGAAGTAGTTTTTGGAAAATTTCCAGAACTGGACGTTTTAACAATAGGTCCACTGTCTTTATCATTAAGGTTCAAAACAGAGAGATAATCTTCAATATTTTCAAGTGAGGTTTTAGGCTCATGTGGCTCAGTTTCATCAAACTTGATGTGAACAGATTCTTACACACACTTGGTTCTATTATTGGAATCTCTATAGGCTTTACTAGAGATAGAATAACCTAGGAAAATTCCTTCATCACTCTTGGATGCAAACATGTCAAGACTATCATTGGTATTAAGAATAAAGACTTTCCAGACAAAGTCTTTGAAGTAGTTAACCTTAGGTTTCCTATGGTTCTACAACTCATAAGGGGTCCTCTTAAGAACAAGTCTGATTAAGACTCTATTAATAATATAACAAGCTGTATTTACAGCTTCTTCCCCAAAATAAACAGGTAGGTCATACTCATTAAGCATAGTTCTAGCAATTTCTTGCAGGGTGCTATTGCTTCGTTCTACTACGCCATTTTGCTGGGGTGTCCTAGGGGCAGAGAAATTGTGACTATAGTCATTGTGTGAGCAATAAGATTCAAATTCATGAATCTCAAACTCACGGCCATGATCACTTCTCAGAGTTTTAATCTTAAGTCCACTAAGGTTTTATATAGACTTGGAATATTTAACAATGTAAGAACAAACTTCACTTTTGTGAGGTAGAAAATATACCCAAGTATATCTAGAAATGTCATCTACTAAGACATAGACATAGTGCTTCCCATTTAAGCTAGAAACTCTAGATGGTACAAACAAATCCATGTGAACCAACTCCAGAGGTTGAGATGTTGAGACTTCTTTCTTTGGTTTGAAGATATTTTGTGTTTCTTTCCCTTTTGACAAGGATTACAATCTTTGTCATTTGGAAACTCGTGTTTGGGTCAGTCTCTAACTAAGTTCTTCATAATACGTTTTCGAAGTGAGTGTATATTGCAGTGCCCTAATATTATGTTCCAAAGACAAGACTCTTTATGAAAAGCATTTAAATACGTAGAATTCTGCTTAGATAAAGAATTTAAATCAACAACATAAACATTATCATTTCTTAAAGCAGAAAAAACTAAAACATTTTTATAATTAAAAACATTGCAGGAATCATTTTCAAATTTAACATAAAAACCATCATCACATAACTGAGAAATACATAATAGATTATATTTAAGTCCATCAACAAATAAAACATTAGAAATTAATATTGAGTCAGTGTTACTAATCTGTCCTAAGCCGATGATTTTCCCTTTAGAATTATCACCAAATGTGACAAAACCTCCATCAATCCTGACTAAGATTTTAAAGCATGAGAAGTCTCCAGACATGTGTCTTGAACATCCACTATCCAAGTACCAAGTCTTCCTACAGGAGCTCTTTAACCAGGTTTCCTACAAAATAGATTTAGATAGGAAATGATTTTGGTACCCATATCTTCTTTGGTCCAGACAGGTTAGCCAATAAAACATTAGGTACCCATATTTGTCTAATGGGTCTCATAAGATTTCTAGAGTCAACAGATTTTGAATGATAAATCTTATTAGATCCATAACTATGAATATAACTAGTTGATGCATATGAAGATTATGAACTAGCTACATTCTGTCCAGATTTAGGAATGAATTTAGTTTTGGTAGTTTTCCTTTGTCCAGGTTGGTATCCTATACTAGTAGTGTATCTAGGTTCTATTTTATTACCTAGCATCTGAGTAAGTCTATCTTTACCATTTGTGAATTTCTCTAAATACTTTCTGAGTTTCTCATTAGATAATTTCTGTTCAGTTTTTTTCTTTAAGCAACTGAGCATTCTTTTCCATTTCAATATCAAGAGCAGATTTATGTTTAACAGTTAAAGCATACTGTTTCTTTAAAACATTGTATTTTTATTTCAGCTCATTACAGGTTTCTTCTAACATATCACAAAATTCACATAGTTCAGATTTTGACGTGTTATCAGAGTCAGTATCATCTCCAGAATAATAAGAATTTAAAGAAGGAGTTTCAGCTGTTACCTCAGAAGTTTTTGTCATAAAACACATGTTTGCCTTATTTCTGTGTTCAGTTTCAGAAACTTCAGATTCAGTGGATCTATCCTCAGAAGCGCTCCAAGTAGCCTTCATAGTCTTTTTGAACTTACTGTCCTTGTAATCATATTTCTTCTTGAATTTGAACTTTGGGTAGTCTGCTTTAATATGTCCTTTTCTTTTGCACTTATAACAGACAACTTCATTACTTTTATCTGGCTTTTTCCAATGTTCCTTATTTTCATATTTTCCTTTGTAATTTGATTTGCTGAAGAATTTATTTTTACTATAAAACATATTAAACCTTCTGGAAATGTGATCCATTTCAGCATCACTATCAGAAGCACTTTCACTGTCTTCACATCTTGAACTCTCATTTATAGCTTGAAGTTTCTCATTATCCTTGTTCTTTGAAGTTGAAGATTTGAAAGCAACAGACTTTCTTCTAGGTTCATCTTCTTCTCCTTTGTTCACCTTGAGTTCTTCCTCATACATCATAAGCTTACCAATGAGTTCTTTAACAGGTAGAGCAGCAATGTCACATGACTCTCTGATTGAAACATATGTGCCTCTCCATCGGTCTGGTAAACATCTCAAGATTCTCATAATTTGTTCCTTTGCTGGAACAACTTTTCCAATTGAATTCATTGTATTGACTATCTCATTAAACATGAGATACATGTTAGAAATAGGTTCATCAGTTTTCATTTTAAAATCATCATATTTATTAGTATAAATATTTAATCTCATTCCCTAAACATTGGTTGTTCCTTCATGAGAAATGCCCAAGGTATCCCAAATTTCAAAAGCAGTTTTACAAAAAGAAATTCTGTTAACCTCTTCATCTCCTAAAGCACAGTACTGGGCATTCATGGATTTACAATTATTATTGTAAGAAGTCTTTGTAGGTTCATCCCAAGTGGATCTAGAAGTAGTGGGAAGTTTATATTCTGATTCTATGGCAGGCCAAATATCAAAACATATGCTTTCTAAATGAATTTTCATTTTAAGTTTCCACTGAGCATAGTTGGTACCATTGAAGAAAGCTGGCATGTTAGTAGCAGCACCCTCTAGTCTATTATCCATAACTATATTTTAGAAACACAATTTAAAGAGATAAAAAAATTAGAACTAACAGAAATTTAAGATCTTTAAAGATGAAACTAAAATCACAGTTGAAAAATATAGTATTTCAAAAATCTTTGAACAAAAAACTAAACCTCTGATAACAAAAGTTGGTCTGAGTGGACACTCAAGATGGGGGTGAATTGAGTTCCAATTAAAATTTCTGTTGAAATATTGTCTAGTTAAAATCCCCCGATTTATAAAATAAGTTAAACTATAGTGAATTTATACAGATTTTAAATGTTCACTTAGCTTCTCAAATATTGATTATGTCTCAGTTAGTTTAACCACAAGATCAAACTAACTTTTGAAACTAGTCTACTTATTTACAATAAATGTAAAAACTTTCTAATCTAACTATCAAAGTAGCTTCAAGATAATTTTTTATTTTAAATTAATAGCAGCGGAATAAATATAATATATGTCGTTTACATTAAACTTAAATAAAATATGCACAACAGATATAACAAGAGGTTCAGTCTCAAGCCGAGACTTAGTCCTCTCAAATATATATAATAATTTGTTCCACACCATGGATCGGGGTTAACAACAGTTTTACAAAAACTGTCTACGTCCAAGACCTCTACCGCTGTTATTCATGTGAAACAAAACAACAGAAAACCAGCTCTTCAGGTCACACATGACCTCTACCACTATCCCAATGGGAAATAAAATATGTAAGAGTTTGAGTGAGGATTTACAGATCCTCCAGTTAGAGTTCAAGAGACAGTGTGTGTGTGTAATAATATAGAACATGACACACACTGCTCAAAAAGTAAATAATGAACCACAGAGCAGAGATGTAGAGTTTAGAAATGGCTCTACTGATTGTCAATGTAGCTTTGGACTCGTTGGATTGAGTAGGAATGCTTTGGAGTCCTTCTATGGTTTTTCTATTGAAAAACAGAGTGTCGTAGTTCAGATTTTGTTCTACAGTCTCTTGATTCGTCGTGTGTTCTTCAGAAATGTAGGATTTCATGTATGGAACTTCTTTGAGGATCGTGCAATGTGTTCTTCACAGTTGTGCTCTGGATTTCCCTTTGGTTCAGTACAGAGCTCGCATGTATTGTATTATATGTGTCGAGACGTGTCAAGCGTGCGTGTTTCCTCTAATGCAGCTCAATCTTCTTTATATTCCATGAGCTTTGGCAGTAGGAATGATTCCCTTTTCATAGGTAAAAGATACGGTTTCCTATGAAGCCAACAACTAACATTAAATAACATTAATTGCATTAAAAACAACAAATATGACTGTTAGCATCATTTAAAATAATATCGAAAAAACCTTCAGAAACGGTGTCACAGTGATCATGGAAATGGTGTCTTCTTCATGGTGTCTGATCACGGTGTCTGGTCACGGTGTCTGGTCACGGTGTCTGGTCACGGTGTCTGGTCACGGTGTCTGGTCACGGTGTCGGGTCACGGTGTCTGGTCACGGTGTCCGGTCACGGTGTTTGGTCACGGTGTCCGGTCACAGTGTCTGGTCACGGTGTCTGGTCACGGTGAGTCCTTCACGGTGTCTCCATACTTAGACAAAAAAATCTGTATTTGGACTAAGACAGTTATATGCAGAATATGAGTTAAGGTTACTCATTAGAGATAATATATGAGAGAATTGTGATTATGCATAAAACTTGTAAAGAGTAATTAACATCCATAAGATTTGTTATTATAAAAACATGATATGAACCTATTGTTGAGTTTGAAGAGCATTAGCAAGATGTGCACTGAAGATCAATATTAATTAACAGTATTGAGATTTTTGATTATTAAAACATTATTAAGTCATGAGGAGTCCAACAATACTGATGGTTCAATACTATTGGGATATCCTTATCTCTAGTAGTGTGTTGGCATGGATATTTCAATTTTGAGAGTGAGGAAAGCACATCTCATGTGTGTTCATTTGAAAGAATATCCATTAAATATTTTTAGGATGTTTTTTATTATACTGGTTAGTGTATAGAGTGTATGAATGGGTCATTTTCATCATTTTTTCTTCATTTATATATTCCAAATTTAAAAATTAATTAAAAATAAAAAAAATAAGCAAGAAAAAATAGAGATGAGATTGGAATCTACATGGTATTTAATTGTATTATTTTTCATTCATCCAATATTGTTTTTATTATCTCATCTATTATGATTTTTTTGAATAAAAATGATTAAATTGTTGAATTGGGATTAATTATATAATTTCATTCATTGATTTACTGATGGAAAATTCCATTAAAAGAGGTTGTGTGTTGTTTTAGATTGTTAAATGAAATTTAAGGTTGAAATTACTATAATTTCATGTGAATATTTGTGACATATATTTAATAGTTTAACCACTCATTTTAAAAATCATAAATTCAAAAAAATTTACACAACAACACTTTTCCAACAAAATCATATTGAAAAAACTCCAAGGAATTAAAAAAATATGTCTCATGGTGTGGAGAGTTGAAAATTTTCAATAGACATTATAGATAATTTTTAGAATTCCACATATATTCTAAACACCATAATTTCATTAATTAGATTAAAAAAATGTAATAAAATACATAATGGGATGTGGATCCTCAATGCAATAATGTTTCATAAACTGTAGAAGAAAACTCGCCCTAATCTCCACATTGATTTTCACTTACTCAATCCTATTTACTCCAAATCACCAAACATTCAACTAGGGTAACGAAAGATAAAATAAGTCACCTAAAATGATACATCAATCATTCACATGGTTTATAAATATTTCCTAAATCTATATGGAGAAGAATCATAGTTTTTCATTTCACCAGATTAAAAAATATTACAATTACTAGTGACTAAGATTATTTAAAGGTAACTAACTCATATAAATGTTCCACACCTCAAAAAACTTGTCCCATCCATATATATCAATGTTCTCACCCTCCATCTAGTAGCACAAACATCCAAAAATATAGGAATCAATTTATATCATTGTGAAACTATCTACTCCTTGTTTCCTCCCTCAATATGAATATCAATTATCAGTAAACCAAATCTCATCCATAGAACTCGATTATTCTTGAAAATTCCATGAAAATGATTAGTATGATAGAGAAACTATCAAACTTGTTCAGATGAAACACCAATATATATTTTAGTGGATCTCCCCATCACATTGATAAACAATTTAGGTTTTTCAAACATTCAACAAGGTCACTTCCACACATTGAAAACCGCCTTCCTCTTCTATAATTAGACTAATTATTCATCTGAAGATTATCATTCTAGTGAACATACTATAATTACTGAAGAGACATCACATGATATAAATTTTCTACCACATTATATTTTTCTAGGGTTCTAAAATAACCTCTAAACACTATGAAAAACATAAGCCTCTACTTATGCTGTATACAAATCTCCTCCTTCATTCCCTTCCATTCACCCTAGTCAGACGGAGGTACATTTTTGCCTATGGCTCTCCAGAAATAAATTCATAGTGAAAATATCCATTTTATTCTATTGTTTGGATATATTATATAACACTAGTATTCTATCTTCAATAAAATATCATATGAAATGGTACTTTAGGTTGATGTTCTTCATACTCACATGGAACATGAGTTTTTGTTTACCCAAGATATTGTACTATGACTATCATAGTAAATAGATGTTTTTTATTTAATCAAAATCTTCAATAAGACATTTCAACCACACCATTTTCCTTTATTTGTTCTATTTCTGTAACACATTTTTATTCAATTGTGGACAGTTTAATCACTGGTTTAATCCTCTACATCCAACAGACTGCGGTTACTCTATAGGTATAGAAAATGTCAGTAGATATTTTATGTGAATCTAAGTCTCCCACATGGTTAGAATCAACACACCCAACCAAATAATAATAATATCTAAATGAAAGGTGTGTATCTTCCATTTTTTTGAGATATCATTACCCACATCATAAAAACCCATTTTTTCTTCCCCTAAATATGAAATGAAATTGTTAATAACTCCAACTGAATAAGAATGATCTGGTTTAGTACACACCATAGAGTACATGAGACATCCGATCATTAATTTATATAATATTCTCTCCATGATCATTTTGTCTTCGCTAATTAAATATTTTAATTCCTTTGAGAGTTTGAAATAGTTAGCAAGAGGGGTCAAAACATATTTATATTATGTAATCATAAAATATTATACAATCTTCTAAACATACTCTTTCAATTATAAATCCAAAATTTATATCTTCTTGTCTCTCTTAATCCTTATTCATAATAATTTCATTTCTTCACATAGATATTTAATTTCAAAATTCCTAAACTAGTGAATATTTAACTCTTGGATCCATTAGATTAGTGGACCCACTAGAAGCTTGTCATCTACCTATAACTATATAATTATGAAATTTCTATCACTATACTCCCTTAAGTATAAATAGTTAGTAACGTTTCTCTACCTGAAACCATTTTCATCATTGAATGAGTTTAAATTATATTTTAATGGCCACTGTTCTAATTTCAAAATTTATCATATTTCATTATTTATACCGAAAAATTATAAATTCGATTTACCCATGAAACTAAAAGGTTTTATTTATTTATTTCATGTAATATATCTCCAAGAATATAATAAATCTTCATATCCATATTTTATAGATATTATCCTCGTGATGAAAACAAGATTATCTATATTTTAATAGTATTTTTGTTACCAACTAGGGAGAAAATTTTAAAGAAGTAAATTGCCTCATTTTGTGAAAAAAATGACCCCTAGACTCACCTTATAATTTTTACATCTCGAATATCCATATTTTATCATCAAATCAACTTATTTTCATGTGAATTATTTTCAGTCTGTAAATACATTATCTTTTGGGTGTTATTAATGTGAAGTAAACTCTACTCCTCTTGCATAGAGAACTCTCACCCATCGAAATCTCTATTGGTGGTGAATTACTCTAGGATCTATGGATCTCATACATATATTAAGAGTATGAAATCTAGTTCATCTACGTACCAGTGTATTTATATTATATCCCATGTAGACTACCACAATCCTTACTCTAGTTATTCTCTTTTCTGAACGGTGTCCTTTCCTCCCATAGAACTCTTGATCAAGACTTAAAGGTTCTTGAAATTTTAGGTATGTCTTCCACTGGTCACATCATTGAACCTCCTACGATTTACAAGTAACATTCCTTATAAATTTTAAAACTACTAGATGACTCAAAGAGCATTCGAAAATACTCTGAATTTATAAACATTCACTGCTTCCATTCAAATAAATTTGAATAGATGTTTATTTTTGGACCATGTGTCGAATAAACATAATATTATTTTTCATCCATGGAAATTTCTCATTAATGATCAGATTTATACATTTGATGATTTGTTTATTCTGATCATCCTAAAGCTGAAATCCTTGTTCATAATCTTTATATCCAATTAAAGATGATTTCAGAGATTTTTGTTCTATATTAGCATTTTGTTTGGAATCTGTATGAACATATGATAAAGTTGTGAATAAGTTGATTCAAGAAAATATTATACTTTTCCTATCAACCATTCATTCAGTAATAATATTATTTTGTCAATGAGGAGATTCAATTGATTATGTATCTTGAAGTAGCGAATGCATCAAACAAAAATGTATTTGGGATCACTAAATGTAGCTTCATTATTTTTTCCATTTACATTAATCTCTTATTCATCCATTAAGATACATAATTTTTCTTGGGTTTTTATAATAGTTTTCTCCTTCCTATTTCCTCTGTGAATACAGAAGTTTCAAAATGAACTTTTAGTGTACTAACATCCATTTTATGATCTTATGCATTTAATATTTCATCTTCTTTTTCTGTTAACCATATATTTACATTACATAAACTCTAAAAACACTATAGATTTGTTTTCATAAATTATATCCATAATTTCCTCATGGATTCATTTATTAATGAAAATCAGTATTAGGATCGTTCGAGATGGTTTAGTGAGGTGGTTCCCCAAAATGTTGTCTTTAGAAGTTACATATTCCATATCATCGACATTATTTTAATTAAATTAAAAGTGTTCATTCATTTATTATCTTTTATATAACTCTTTCTATATCCTATGATTGAATGTTCCTACTTCATCATTCATTTTTTGACAATTGTATTCATACCTTTATACCTAGGGTTCCCAAGCCAGTACTTCCATAGATTTTTACTTCTATAAATTAATGTTCTAGAAAATGTATCATCAACTAGCCTTCTAGTCAGATTCATTGAGCCATATTTTACATATTTCGATATTACAAGCGAAACCTATGTGATTTTATAATCTCTATTAGGGAAAATATATATCTAGCTTAATACAATTTTTCAAATATAATCAAGTTCTTATGAAGATTAGGAATATAGATAACTTCCTTCATCATAAGAAATCTTCCATTCTTTAACTGATCATTAAAAATTACCATCCCTATAAAATCATGACTTTTATAATCCTCTACATTAAATCTCTTAGGGATCTCAGATAGTTAATTCATTATGAATCCCTCTTCACTAGTGGAGTGGTATGATTCTACAGAATCTATAATTAATTATTCAATTCAAGTATTAGCACTCATAATTATATTTTCTCTACTTTCTCCAGTTTATCTAATGAATATTATTCCCATGGAATTTTTCGATCAAGAATTTACCTTTAACTCATAAAAATCTATCCTAAGGTTGCCCCTTTTACAATAGTTACAACACACTAGGATGGATATGGTATATATACTTATACACCTATATTTGGAGTTTTCCTTTAACATATTTTACTTATTTTATTAGGTTATCATCTTCTTCGCGAATAACAAAATATAGTTCTAGAAGGTTCTTTAGTATACCTCCTCTAGAGATCATAATTGAAAATATATTTTTTGAAATATTCGAATATCAAGTCACATTTTATGAAAAATTCAATTAATGAGGTTAACATTGTTTCCCATGATACTGGTAATGATGAGAATAATAATATCAACCAAACACCATCTATAGATTATATCTTCTTAGATGTAAGTAGGATTCAGAAAAATATTAAATCATTTATGTAATCAATTATAGATCATCTTTCTGAAAGCCTCTTGTTGAACATAAAACGCCTTATTAAATTATTCTTCAGTTCTATAGGCTTAACATAAATTTATTTATAGTTTTAAAATAACTCAATCATTGTCTTTTTCTCCAAAATTTTGGTATCCACACTCTGGTATATGTTCATCGACACAAAACTTATAGCATATATTTCTTTCTTTTACTAATTGTATATATCTATTTTACCTAGAATCACATTATACAATGAAATTCTAGATATTTCTTGAGAAGAATGTAATCTATCTAAATACCCAAGAAAATAAAATCATTACCGTCCAATTTTTCAATGCATACCTTTATATAGTTTGATTTTGTTCCATTTTTAAAGAATAATTCCTAATAAATCAAAACTCATTAGTGAAATAATCAATATTTAATTTCTTGTCATTAAAACCATTGAGCCTTTGATAAAAGATCATAAACCTATGATACTAATTATTGAAAATCCCATATGAATTATAGAAATTATAAATTCATTAAATAAATTACCAAAATAGCAGAAATATAATACAATAATTGGATCCTCTCAATGTCAAAGAAAGAGAACTTGGAAGAAAAAAATTCACTAAAATCACTTCTTTGAGTTGCACTTAGTCCAGAATGATTACTCCAAATCAATAAACATTCAAATACTATAACAAGATATAAAATAAATCATTTAAAATAGCACAACAATGTTTTACATGGTTTTGAATTTAATCCTACATCCACATGGAGAATAATTTAAATTATTTCATTCATTTAAAGTTCATATTTATAACAACTTGTTACTAGTAATGCACATAGATCAATAAATCTTATGAAATATTAACACCTCAAAACACTGGTCCCACCCCTAGATATAAGGGATCCCAACCAGTCCTCATGTATAACCAACCTCCTATAACTATAGGTATCAATATATTGTATTGTGAAACTACTAACTCCCTATTTTATTCCATAATTTAACTTCCAATCACTGGTAAACCAAAAATTCTCCCTATACCTCACTATTTCCCTCAAATTTCATAAAAAAATGATTCTAACAAAGATGCTATCATTTCATAAATAATGGAACACCGGAATATGTTATGTTGGATCTAACAATCATGCTGAGAAACCATTAAAATTCCCCAAATATATCCGAAAAACCTCACTATTATCCCTTAAAACATATTGTTACTACTCTAGAAAGACTGTTTGGTCCTATGAACTATCTCCTTATAGTTAACATATTTTAGTTCTTGATGTGACATTAAATAATCTCAAAATAATGGTGTAGAGAGATTGGAATTTTCATAATCTTATGGAGATAATTTTATTTATGAATTATGACCATAACACTAGATTAAATTTCTCTTCAGTGAATATTGAAATGAATATCCAACTAATGTTTGTATTCATTCAGTCAAGGATACATTTTAAGGATTAAAAAATTTATATTTGAGAGAATAAAATTATGGAAAATTTATTTTCATATATGGTATATGATAGATTCTATTTCAGAAATGATTTTTTAAATTCTATAAATATTATTTTGAAGTTGATATGGATAATAAATTATTTTTTATTGGAGTGAAAACTGTTAGTTGTAGTAACGTAAACATAGAATAAATTATCCTATATTTTCATAAGTTGACATGTGATTTACAATGTTTAAATATTCTAATGTACCATTTTTAATAATTTTTCATTCGACCATCATTTTTTATTTTTTATTTGAAAATACATTTAAAAGGGGAAAATTATTGTTTTTAATTTCTTAGGAAAAATATATATTTTTTCATTTCATCATTCAATTCATTATACTTATCTAAATTGATTTATTCCTTTTTTAAGATTAAATTGAAAATTGAATTCATTTCATTCAATTGGACCAATTTATATCTTTAACCATATGAGTAATAAATGAACAATATTATTTAGAATAATAAATCTATTTATTGTTTTCATGAATTTTAGTATTGGGCCCATATCATAAAAATTTGTAGTCTAAATGAGCTTAAATTTTGTGTGCCGAAAAAACATATTTTGGGGATAATTATTAGTAACTATGTATTCTTGGTATACATATATTTTCATAGATTTGAATGTAATGTAAACTAAATAATTGTAATTTGAAAATTATATTAAAATTGAAAATAAAACATTAGTAATGTGACCTTAACCTTTTATGAATTTCTTTCATTAAGTGGAAATACTTTTTTCATACATTTACGATGTATAAAAAAACATCTCATAACATTTTGTTTTTATATTTAACTATTTTATGGGTGAAACTTTCAGGAAAATTTTAAAGACATAAATCGAATGAAAATATAATTCCTTGTTGGATTATAAATCTATTTCCCTACATGTATTAAAGAGTTTTCAATTTTCATTATCTATGGTTGGTAGTTTTATTTTATAATAGTCTTTTATATATTTTATTATATAGTTATTTTTCACTTTCTCTCTTTCTTTTGTTTCTATTTTTTATATCCACCACCAAGATTCACTCTTCTAAATTGATATGGTTAAATAACCCTAGTTGTTGTTTGAGGTGGGGGATGAGTTATTCTTTGATTCTTTTTTTGTGATTGTAGTTTTTATCTTTATTTTATACTTGTAATTTTAAGATGGTTAAACAGATTGGGGTCAGTTGTTTCCCCATTTCCCCTATAATCAGTTTCCTTCATCATTGTTCATATAAATATTCCTTCTCTTCACTATCTAAGTCATTCTTATGATGGAGTTTGACATGGATATTTTCGGTCAAAGAAGTGGTCTATTAGATGAATATAAGAAGAATATTAGTCAGTATATAGTGGTCTAGGTGTGGGTTAAAAACAATTCAAAAAAGTGAGTGTTTAGTTATAGATATCATACACAATATTTAATAGAATACACAATCTTAAATTTTAATGAATAATAATATCATCATTATAAACTCGTATAAACAAAAATCTATATTATTAAAAACCCAAATATCTTTCTTTCATAACTTTCAAAAAACTTATATCATATATCTATGTTTCTATATATATAATATTAATTAAAAAAAATCATTATATTAGTTTTCATTAAGTAATATATTTTAGTATAATATAAACATTGAAAATCGAGAAGTAGTGCATGTGAGTGACCTCTTCAAGATATCGAACATCATTGTGTGATATTCTACATTATTAAAAAAATTCTAAATTATTGATTCTGTATTCAATAAACATTACTCTATTAGTTTTGATATTTTTTCAGATAGGTGTACCACATAGATATATTATTTTCATAAAACACATAAAAAATAATAGAAACTATTAAAAATTTATTTTTGTCATAGATAAAGTATCACAATTTTTATTATTATAAATGGCATAGTCACCAACAAATGAGTGATCTCAAAATGAATGAATATTTGAGGACTCAATTTCATAAAAATTTTAAAATTATTGAAATAGTTAGTAATAAAATGAATCTTTTTTCCACTTCATTATAATAATTGAAAAGAAGAGTCTTATGAAATAAGAAAACATGTATCATCCACCGATTTTATTTAATAACTATGTTATAATGGGTTGGTAGATGAAATTGATTTTTTTTCTATATCATGAATAAAGGTGATATTACCAATTTCATACCAATATATTGATCTAAAATGGTAATATTATTTGAAGACTCAATTTCATAAAAATTTAAATTTTTTGAAATAGTTTGTAAAAAATGAAACTTTTTCCACTTTATTGAAATAATTGAAAAAAAAGAGACTTATAAAATTGAAAATCATGTATCATCAACAATTTTTATTTAATAACCATGTTATAATGGGTTATTAGATTAAATAGATTTTTTTTCTATATCATGGAAAAAGGGGGACATTACCCATTACATACGAATAGATTTTATTGTTTTAGTTCTAAAATATTTTGATATTGATAGGGATGATTATTTAGGAACACATATTTCCTTTGATCTCTAATGTATTTATAATGGAAAATGTATTCCTATGATCATGTTTTTGATCGATGATGAATATAATTTTATGTGGAAATTATTTGAAAAAAAATACAGGGTGATAACTACCTACTTCAACAAATGATTTCTTAGTGGCTATTCATGTGTAAAAAGAGTTCAATGAAAAAAATTATGAAGGGGAAATTTTTTAAGAATTAATTATATTCAAACATCTTTGATATGTAATTTTAAACTAAAGTCACTTATATTTATTTTATAGATTCTACAACAAAATAGTAATCCCTAGAATAAAAGGAAAATCATTGTTGGATTTTTTTGAGGAAGGAATGGAGGAGATAATTTAGTTATATATTGGTGAATATGAGGATGATGGTGAAAAATTTGAAATAAATGATGAATAATTTGTTGAACCTAAACTATAATAAAAGTAACATATTATTCATAATTATGAACAAAAATTTTATACCACCACACTATCTGAAAAATATATAGAACCCCCTAATTTCTCCTTCATTCCCTTTACACGTCCATTTTTATCTTTCTTCTTTCATTGAAGCTGTAAAATTTATTCTCATTTTCTTATGGGGGTTCTATTATAAATGTATAATAATGGACAATAAAATAATAATGTTCTTTGGTTTTTAGAAATAAACCCCACCGACCTTTAGAATGGGGATAAGATGCTGAAATTTTCCAACTTTGAACTATAAAAAATATATCACCCACTTGGGGGTTCAAAAAAATAATTTTCCTCCCTTCTTGTTCTTTTTATTTATTTTACGTTTACTGAATATATATTTTTTGTTTTCTTGTAAAATTAAAATTTCAAAAAAGATAGAAGCTCAACTGAAGGGAAAAATCACCTAAATAAACTCAGCTTGTGTCTTTGCTACTGTTTTTTTTCTACATTCATTTTATTTTTTTATCTTAAATGAAGGGTAGTTAAATTTAGGATTGGGGGAGTTTTAACCAACTTTAAAGTATGTTTATTTTTTTCTTCATTATATATTTAATAACATTTATCCACAATGAATGGTCATTGTAATTTCACACAATTTAATTTATTTTTATTGATTAGGATTAATTATTTAGGAAATTGTATTTTAAATTATTGATAATGTGGAAATGTTTCATTAATTTTATGTTCAAAAATATTTATGATTCTGAAAAAATTTTACAATCCATGTCCAGAAAACAGTATCTGAAATTATTTTTCCAAACATTGTGGTATTTTAAATACATTTGACATATTATTCATAATACCATAACTTGAGAAAAAATCCAATTTTTTGTGAGAACCAAAACAAGTTATTATTTCTCTTTCAAGGATTCAGTGTTCATAAACAATTAATATGATTAAAACCCTAATTTCTCTATACATGTTTTTATCTTAAGACCATCCCTTTATATAAACACATAGAATATATTAAATAACATATATCTCTAATCCATATTACAATATAATTTTTCAATATCTTTATTCACTCTTAATAGTTAATGAAGGATTTTTGATGTTTGGGAGTGAGGGGGCCTTTATTGTGTTTTATTTGGGAAGAATCTCATTACAGGGCATGTGGGGGGAGTGTAACTATTTTGGGAAGTGCAAAGTATATGAATGAGTCATTATAATCATTTTTAAATCATTTCTATCTTCCATTTCTATAAAAAATGTTTAAAATAAAAAAATATAAAGAATAAAACATTGGGATTGGATTGAATTTTCAACTATTCTTACTTATATGATTACTCTATTATTTACCTTATTTATTTCGTATACCATCATCCAATATTTTAAAAAAACATACAAAATTTTATAATTATGATGAATACCGTTATTTCTTTAATTATTTAACTCATAGCCTACACCATTCAAAAAGGGGGTGTAGTGATTTACATTTGTAAGGGGAATTGAGTGAGTTAATTCATATGTTTTTTCTTGAATCTCCATGAATTATATGTAAGAATTCAAATTCCATTTTTAATATTTACTTTTTAAATTCTTTTCCACAAACCATAAACACCACAATCAACTTGAAATATTCTTCATAATTGAAAACATTTTTATATCTTTTGATGTGAAGAGATTATAATTCTAACAATCCCTTGGTGATAAATATATTTTCCAATGCATAAACATAACTCCATATTAAATTTCACTTGGGAAAAGATTTACATGAATTTATAAGTAATTTATTTCTGGATTGGGTCATGTATGTATTTTTAGTTCAAACAAATTTAAATATGAAAGAAGAAAGTGAAATAAAATTGATTTTCCTAAATGAAACCTAATAGATAATATTTTTTAAATAACCATAGAAATCCTATCATTATTTTTTTTTTTGTGAATTTGATATATATATTTGAATATTTTTCCATGGAGTGTAAATACATAGGTGTACGGATGGGGTCACGTAGAGTATTATCCTATAATTTCACCATTAAATGCATGATTTATAATGTTTAAATGCTTTAATAAAACATAATTTACTAAATTTCTATTTAACATTCATTTTTATTCATTATTTGAAAATTAATTAATAGGGGAATTTTATTATAATTTTTCTTCCCATAGAAAAATATCAATTTTTTGTTATTTTCATTACACTACCACACTTATCCGAATTGAAAATTTCAATGTTTGGATTAAAGAATTGTTGGGTTCCATTTCATTCATCTATACCAATTTCTAAATATATCCATTGGAGTACCAAATTATTTTGAAATGTTTTGAAAATAAAATTATTCCTAGTTTTCACTAATTTTAATTTTGGGACCATATCTCTCAAACTATTGGTATAAATGAGTTTAAATTTTGTGTGGAGATAGATTATTTTTAAAAATATATATATTTAATAATTATTCCTTCTCATGATTCATTAATTTTAAATGTTATAACTATGTGTAATTGTGAAGCTTGATAATTTGAAATGTTTGATAGGCTATAAAAAACCATTTGTAATGATGTCCTAAATATCCTTATATGAGTCCCATTGGGATGTAATTTTTTGTGATATCATTTATAATGTTGGTTAACAAATTCATAGAAAATTAATTCTCTAGATTCAGCCATGTAATG
This sequence comes from Viscum album, assembly GCA_963277665.1. Taxonomy (NCBI): domain Eukaryota; kingdom Viridiplantae; phylum Streptophyta; class Magnoliopsida; order Santalales; family Viscaceae; genus Viscum; species Viscum album. The sequence continues at coordinate 1,228,167,624 of OY728140.1, read as the reverse complement.
GGCAAAATATGAATTAACATTTAACATATAGAATTGGAGGAAAACCCATCAACATCTCAAAATAATAAATGTGTACCTCCACATCTACTCAATCTTTAGCCACATTCATAAGCTATTAACGAGATTTTTATTTAAATTGTACTCTAAATTTTTAAATGTGTGTTAATTTTTTAGTTTCTCTAATTATTTTTTTTTCTTTTTTATATTTCACCAACCATGCTTATCTCTATTCCATGGTTATGGATAACTAACCATCACTATTGTTCAATGAGGATATAGGTGATTATTTAGGGTTTTTATGATTTAATGTCTCCTATTTATTTTATTCAAGGATTTTTCTATTGGTTAAAATGATTAAGGCAATTGGGTTCCCAATTTTCCCTATCATCCATTTTGTTCTTCATCTTATATATATTTATATACACAATATTTTATCTATCAAAATCATTTATACGGTAGAGTATGTCCTAGATACTGTTAGTCAATGAAATAGTCATCTAACAATCATTATGAATAGTAATGGACAACATACAAATATCGTAGTGTGGGGTAATAAAAATTATAGTAGGAGGGTTACTTGTGATAGGTCGTGACCTTAATAGTGAATAGTATACATTAATTGTATTTTAAATAATAGTGAAATAATAACTATAAACTCTTATGCACAACAATCGTCTTTCTTTATAACAATTATTTTTAGTCACAAAAATTTTAATTATTTTAATATCACACACACATATAAATATATATATCATATGCATTTCAAAACCTCCATTATTTAATATTTTTATAAAAAGTTGTAATAGATAAGTATTTTGTGTGAGTGGCCTCTTTGAGAGATCAACCCTACGTTATTCCACCATAATGCATTCATAGGAAATATATTTTTTAATAGAGACTAAAAAACCCATCTATCAGTAAGGAGTGGATAGATATATTAATTTTCTATATAAGTCATTATCTAGTACCAAATATTAGATAAACAAGTTTGTGGTATGTGATAGTCCAGCAATACACTGACTTGTTACCCACTCCCCTATTCCTAATGGGATTGGCAGATATTCACAAAGGCAAATTCATATAGTATGATTCACTAAAATATTAATAAAAAATATACAATTCATCCATATTATATGGAATGATACAATCATGTAATTAAATTTTTATATGGGCATGAGATACATATGACTTTTTAAATGAAATATCTTACGATATGGGATTTTTAGTGAATGGATTCTTACAAATTTCACAAAATTGTTTTTTTCAGCTATGCATAGTCAGGGTGAGTCATTTAGTGGACAAAAAACATATTTTCAGTCATTGAAACATTCAAAGATCATATAATCCATCAACCGTATATTTTCATGTAATGTTTGTGAGCTGAAAAATACTAAAAGTCAACATTTTATCTATATCATTGAATGAAGGGGTTCTATATTAGTTTTTGATTCTCATATAGGTGGGAATTTATCTATTTTTTAAATCCAATACTATCTTTAGCTAGGTTCTCTATTTTCTTCACAAAATAATGTGCTAAAATACCTTTGGAGTTCATGGTAACCTATCATATCATATGAGGATTCTATTGTTCGGTATATTTTCTATGGATTCTAGAGTTTTAATATTATCTCTTGATGATTTAACTAAAACATAATTCATCATGATATAGCTTGTAGGACTCAATGTGTGCATTTTTATTTATGTTCATTATTATTACATTGGTTTGGTGTTAATAGGTGGATCATTTTAATGGGTTTATTATATTTTTTAGGAATTATCTAATACTATGAAACCCATAAGTGGTTTTATAGACATTTTAATAATCTAATAAACATGTCTTCCTATTAATTTCAATAGGAACTTGTATATTGTATTATTCTTATCGTCATATTGTAACCTACAACATTTTATGGTGAATTTTTTCACATTGGATTTTTCTGCATTTCCTTACAACATAGGATATTATATGGTCATGTTCATGGGTTTTTCTAATCATAGGGTATATCCTGATGATTTATAACTTATTATTTATTCAATACTAGGATTTTACACTGCATCGTATACTACAATATACAATTTCATAGACTATTTCTTAGAACAAAAGTTTCACAAAATAAAGCATCAGATTTTAATGATGATATAGAAAATATAATGATTATAACTATCAATACATCATAACACTTACCATAAGTACGGATCAAATTATAGATATAAATGCCAATGGATTAATCAATCATAAAAACTGATAGAGTCAAAAAATGAATAACTTTTTTTAAATGATTATGGATTATAAAATGGTTATAAAATATATGTGTTTGATATTATAAATTGAATATTTTTATTCAGAAATTAAATACTAAATGTTCATATTTATATGTCATGTTTAGACAAAAATTAAAATTATTATATAATTTCAATATTGTGTATGCTTAAATTTATGTGATAATTTGATTCTTATAAAATTTCCATTCATTCTCGATATGAAAACATAATATTTTATTTACTTCCACAATGGAATCAGTTTATTAGTAATGTTATTTGATTTAATATTGGGGTTAAATTTAGTTCATATATATTATGTGACAATGTTATGGTGGAATTTAAATCTGTCTTGAGTTATGTATACATGGATAGAGGGTCTCTTTCTTAGACGTATCACTACTTTGGAGGTATATTCCTTGTATATAAAAGTAGTTGTTGGCTATTTGGGTCTTTATGTTCACTCATTTAATGATTTATAATTTCAAATAATTTTAAATCATTACATGAAATATTTCATGATCCATATGAATTAGATTCGTTTTTATTTGTGAAAATATGTTTGGATTTTATTTTTGGGTGAAAATAAAAACTATGATCTTTGTAAAGAGTTACAAAACAATATAGTTTGATCATGTTAATTTGGTGGATGGAATATAGATTCTGAAAATAAATACATATAATAATGCATACATCATTGAATAAAACATTATATAAATAATTTTACATATATTTCCATAGTTGTTGAATTATTATTAATATAATGTATATTAGAATGGTGATATATTAAATTAAAACCCCAAAAATACTATGTTATATATTCCTTCCAAAGATCAAAATTTTGAATACATTTATCAATGAACGAGATAGTTTCATGCGAAAGCTATGTTACCAAGGATTATCTTGAGACAGAAATGGCAGAAATAACTAAATCTAAGAATTAAGTAACCAATCCTACTATGATATTTGGGTGAAACATAGCTAGGAAACTCTAAGAGTTATAATAACATCGAAATAAAATTGAGATTATATTCATATTATATATCTGGGAAAATATTTATCCACTCAAATATCTATGAATAATATGTGATATTATTTTTATGATGGCCAACCAAAATAGTAATTTTTTGATGTGAAAACAAAATTGGACCCAAAAAGTAGAGATATATAGATCACATCCTACTAAATGGATTGATTTATGGGGTCATCATTTTAGTGGGATTATATTCATTAAATGTCCTTGATGAAAAGATATAAAACATTATACACACCCATAGATAGGTATTTATCATAGATTATGACATGCATTATGTTTTCATTTTTTAAGTCACTTATGGGTATATCCTATAAAGTAATACTTGATTGGTAATTAAGGTTGAGAAGTTTTCTCAAAGATAATCATTATGATAATATGGATGTGAATGTTTTTGAAATAAAATTCTTTAAATCTGAATAATGGGTATTAGGTAATTGGTGTGAATCAGAAATTTGTGTTGATAAACGTACTCTTAGATATAGGAGTTATTTAGGAATGGTGGAGTAGATATATGTGTTATAAATGGTGAAAGAGTTTCTACATTGGTTGTAGGAACATATGATATAATTATACCTAGTAGAATAAATATTTAATTGGAAAAATACCATTATATTCATATCATAGACATAAATTTTATTTCTACAACTTGATTGGAAAAGATGATATTTTCATTCATATTTCTCTATATATATTAACAAAATGTTTTATGAAATTGGGAACATGATAAATGGTTTATATATTATTTATATGGATAATAAAATCTATATTCTTCAAAATAAAAAGTTCAATGTTCATTCTAACCCCATATACATTTGGAATTGTCACATTTGAAATATAAATGAGATGAAAATTTAAGAATCCATAAGAATGGATTCTTGGAATCATTTGATTATGAATCAATTGATCCCTGTGAATTGGTGGATTCAACTAAAGTGGTTATATCCATATGGTGTATGTGATTTTTATTAAATAAATCTAACATTTATTATAGATCTATTACCTATAAATATCATCTGGTGGTCAAGGATTAAAAATACATTCATGGTATTAACTATAATGAAACATTTTCTAGAGTTTCAAAGATAATGTCCTTTCAAATATTACTATCTATAACACCTCATTATGATTATGAGGCATATAAAATGGATGTCGAAACCACTTTAATTATTAATAATTTAGTCAATGACATGTATATTTTATAGACATATGGTTTTGAAGTTCTAAATGAGCATTCAATTTTTTGTAATTTATAATAGTCTCTTTGCGGGTTATAGGAATATTATTGAAGTTGGGTATTAGGTTTGATAATGAAGTAAAAGACTTTTGTTTCATCAAATACATATATTATTATTTTTTATACAATAATATTTGTGGTAATGGATTGGTATATCCGATATTATATGTCAATAACATATTATTTATTTGAAATATTGTCCAAAATTTACATTCAATAAATATTTGGTTTATAAAGTGCTTATCAATGAAACATAAGGGTGAAATAGCCAATATAGTTCATTTCAATATCTTTATAGATTGATGAAAGTGTTTTATTGCACTAAGTCAAAACACATATATCTATAAAGTGAGAAATATGTTTCTCACAAAGAACTTTAAGAATGGGTATTTAATAGTGTTTTATGGATTGAATCTTAGGGGGATTCAAGATCCTTTTATAGTGTTATAAATTATGAATAAGATTCATTATTAATCCTCCATATGATTTATTGTGTATTCTATGTATTATTATCAATCAATTTTCAATTTTGATTTGAGCATAATATGTAGATTTCAATCGAATCCTTCTGATAACAACTACATTTCTATCAATAATACCCCCAAGAACTAAAGAAGAAGTAAGGATATATTCTTGATCATTATAGGTAATAATGATCTCATATTAAGGGGTTGTAGAGATACTATTTTCCAAAATCATAAATATTATATGGGACCTCAATATCATTTCACGTTTAACATAAATGGTATAGATATTAGTAGAAAGAGTTCCAAATAATATTATGTTATAGAATTGACAATAAATATAGAATAAATCACTACATAATTTATTTTTAAGTAATATATTTGGATCAATAAATTCATCATTGTACATGGGGTGGTTCTTACTATTGAGGGACGAATTAGTCTTTAATATTATAATAATGGGTCTATTTATGGGGCCAATGAACCTCGGTCTCATTAAATAACCAAACAAATCCTTTAAAAATACCAACTAAATCAAGAGATCATTGAGAGGGGAGATGTATAATATTCATTGGGTGGTTATAAATGATAATGTATCAGATCATTTGATAAGGCCATTATCATAGTAAAATCATTTGGGTTACGTTGAACCTCATGGTTTTAGATACAAATGATATGAAACGTAATGGTTGTAAAATTTATTATTGTTTTATAATAAATTAAATCTATATTAATCAATATTTAATGTGATATTCATTTATATTATATGTACAATGGAATAATAATATCCCCTCAAAGTGTAAATTTTAGTTATCCCTAATCAGTGGTCATTGTGGGTTTTTTTGTTTGTGATGATATGTTAATATTTGATTGAGTAGAATATTGTAATTGATATAACACAATTATACTAAATAAAGAATAAAATCAAGAGATAACAAGTCGGGACATGTTATCTAGACTGAAGAACCAAAGTATATCACATGGAATGTGATTCCATATTTCATATACCAATGGGTTTAAACTGATTATGAATCTTTTTTTCCTGAGGATTCTGAAATATATAGAATGAGAAACTTCAGACATTAATACCTTTTTTATGAGATCCTTAAGGATTAGTTAATCAGAGGGTGGTTAGGTATATTTCAAATCATGTTTTTAGTTGGATTATAACTAATATTTAATTTTTCCACTCATATATTGATAAAATACATCTAGACCCTCGATTGAATTAAGCCGAGTAAATATATTCCAATTCATAGTTTAGTGACTTGTGATATGATTAGCCACTTGGATGAATGACATGTAATGTATTTTTTCAAAATGGTTAGTAGTTTTTAGAGAATTGAAAATTTATAAGTGGACCAGAATAGATCGACATGTTTTATGTTTATTGTTCCATCAATGTCATGGAAAATGGATTATATAAGTATATGTATATTGTATATGATAAATATTGTTTTGTAAATGTTTATATAGAGACATGAGAGTGTTTGATCAAGATTACATTAACCCATTTATATCATCAGTAGAAAATACTTTTTCAAGAGGATTATCTTTTCTTATATATGTAGATTAGGAAATTCATATTTGTTTTAAATTCAATGAAGGATCACAGGGTCACATGTTTAGGCCTTAAAATAAGGATAAAACAAGGATAAAATGTCTCTTTCAAAATGTTACAGTTTGATAAACAACATCAAAAGGAATTTGGATGGATTCAAAACGAGTTGTGATTTTCCATAAAGGCTTTTTGGGATTATATTTCAATTGGAGTAATAATGGGTATAGGCTAAAAGGTTAAATTTTAAATTACAAAAATCCATGTCATAATAAACAATACATAACTGTTTATTTTTTTATGTTATGACACATCCATATTTTTAATGGTTTATATAGACATGAGATTCCATATTGGTTTGAAAGATATATCTTACGATATGAAATGTGATGTAAATTAATTCTACCACATCTTCTAAAAGGGTTTTTATATGAATTATCACAATGATTAATTTATAGAATGAAAATCATATTTATGTTCATTGAAATCTTCAATAATAAAAAACTAAAATGGGATAAAATTTTTGAGTAATGAATGTTGGATTACTAGAATTGGTAGTTGATGATAGATCTCATTAATTGAATGAAGTGGTCAATATAAAGATGAAATCCTCCTATTTGATGGAATGTTATTGTATTCCTAAAAGTTAAAACTCTATTCAGTATTCAATTCTATTTTCCCCCAATAGAAGGTGTTATCACACCTTTAGATTTTATGGGATCCTCTCATACCATAAAAAATTCTAGTGAAAGGTGGACTACCACTAGGGGTGAGAATCTGAGAATTGTAACGTAGTGATTTCCCTTAAACATAATCCATTGAGATGGATCTTTAAAGAGTCATTGTATTCTTATTTTATCTATTTATTATTATTATTATTATATCAATTTAGTGATTATTGATCATGTATTCAAATGGGTACCTTTCACTATGTTAGGTGTATGTTGATCCTATAAAACACATTGAGGATGAGGTATAAGATATCATGGACACTGTATATATAATTCCATATCCTCTTGAATGGGTTTAATAAAATATGACTCAGTGAAACAATGGGTATAAAAAATGTGATGTTGAAGTGTTGGATTGATTATAAAATAATGTAATTAATATATGTTATATTTATTTGAAACTAGACATATTATTTATATTATTCTAGTAGGAGAAGTTGGATTTATCTAGGTGTGAAAGTATTGAAATCATGAGAATGGATAGAGATGTATTGGATGAAGCTAAACGATTCTTGAAGAATTTATTCCACCAATATGGGTAGCATATTGTGGGGTTTTTTTTGACACACCATGGTTTATTAAAGTTAGAAAAAATTGTAATAGTAATAGGGATCTCTACATATTTTTATAATATTAGATGAATTAATAAGGATGGCACATAAAAGTAACATCTGGAAAACATTAGTAAAGTGGAAAAGGATCAACCACCTTAATGGATAATTATATTCCTTTGTGGTTACAAAATGGGGATATTTTTTCTATGTTGTGGTGCATTGAGTTTTGGGTTTTGATTATCAGTCTATTAAATAGGAAAAAACCATCATTTTTGAATTCATGGTCATAATAAAATGTGTAAATCTCACTAGTTCAAAAAATATATATTTTTCACTAGGAGATGAGTATATGTCAAATTATTGTTTAAATGTGCATTTTGAAATATTATTCAACTAATATATCTCTATAATGTAGTGGAATCTAAAATTTGGAGATGATAAATTCTATGTCATATTAGAAACCGTAGTTATTGTAAAATATGGAAATGTTCTGTTCCACATAATAGAGCATGTATTTTTTGTATTATAAAGTACCTATGTAAAATGGGGAGGCCCATAACAGATATAGTGGAATCCATTTGGGAAACCCAGGTGAATTCAACCCCATGTTGTTTGAATCATTCCAAGAGCGTCATGTAATGGTATTTAGAATCATTTTGTGAATGGATTTATAGATGAAAATATAGTAATGTCCCTCGATATGTAAGATTCTTTATTTCATTTTTTTGGTTCATATGTGATGTTTTTTTCTTTATATATAAATAAGTATATATGTTTCATTTCAGCAGAATATGAGACATGTCATGAAGAGGATGAGGTGGTTTTCAATGTATCGTCTATTTTGAGGGAATCCATGATGTAGAGGAGAATCACAACATTGAAATTTTTTCTATAACAGATAATATTTTTAATTCCAGGGCCTCATTGTAGTGGATATAATAATTGTTTTATAATCCTAGTGATATATGTTGAGCCTCACTGTGGGTGTTTCAGTTTTCATAGGGACTTATATAGGATTGGTTCAAATTGGATGCTAGAGAGACCCTACACCATAGCCCATGGTATGCTTATTATTTGTACTTTAAAATTTACGATTAATATGGTTGGTGAGTTTTTTCCAAGTGTTTTTAAGGGAAATTTTCATATAGAATAAAAATTATGTTGTTATTATGGGTCCTTGTGGAAGGGATCAGTTTGAAGGAGAGTTTAATAGTTTTCACTATGACATGTTTTTTGGGTATGTGCAATTAATATTGATGGAAAGTATTCTCTTGTAATCAAAGAATGTATTTGGATTAGTGTATATTTAATTAGATATATGTTTTAAGGGTGTATTTTCTCAACATACTCATGAATACCTGACGTACATAATGAAGTATATCATGGATAATTTGTCTTGATATAGAGAGTGTATTTTTTGAAGTGATATATATATATATATATTTGTATCTATAAATCAATAAGGATGTGGTTGTGAAATGTAACTGAGAATTATTGACATATTTTAATTGAGATAGAGAGAGATAGATTAATTACTTATATATGATAGAAGTATTCTATAAATAATAAGAGTATGGTATTCCAAATTTGTTATAAAAAGAATTTAATATATAAGTAGTTCTCAGGGAAGAACATTACATAGAAAAAGGTGATGTTTCCATCATGACTTGTGGAAATATAATTTTTTTCATGATGATATTCATAGTAGACTATGAAGTACCAACATGATGATTAATGTACACCAATCTATAACTTTTGAAATTAAAATAGTAGTGTTACATTACCCATATGCGCATGTTCCAAAATTCATTTTCGAATCTACAATAGTGATAGAGGGAGTTTAAGTAGAGTGTGTGACCTTGGGAAGAAATGATCTATACCTAAACATTTTAATAGGAGTTACCCAAGGCCTAATATTTCCTACCCTAATCCCACTACCAAATAGTGAGTTTTGTAGACTCCAGATCAATAAAGAGTTTATGATTGTATTGTTATTATATTAGCATAGTGCATGTGAATTAACTAAAAAAATTGTGTCCCATGTTACTGAATATTTATATTATTAATGACATTAATTAGTTAAAATGGGTCAAATAAATCATTGGTTATATCTCATTTAGTAGATGATAAAATAGGTACTAATCAATTAATCATCTTTAGAAGATAATGAGGGTGGACATGCTAATTTTATGGCTTAGATTGTCTAAGGAGGTGAGATTTTTTGGGAAAAATAATTGGGAAAGTTAAATACACTAATTCACCCCTATCTATCAATGTGTCACTCTCTAAATTATACTTTGGTTCTGACAAATAGTATCTGGTCATTGGTTCTATTTATTAGATTCATTTTTCCTTGAGTTGGTTTGATTGGTTTTTGGTGTTGAATTTTGTTATTCCATTTCAACTTTTTGTTATCGTGGAAAAGGGAAACAATTTCAAGAAGTAGTATTATAATAAAATTCTTTATAATTTATGTTTTTATGAAAAATGTTCAATTTAGATGGAGGATTCCAAAATCTTTAAAAATAGAGGTATGAATTATTCTAATTGTGAATTTATAATTTCATTCAATGAAATTTTAGAATTGGAAAAGGAAAATAATATCCCAAATGATATTGTATCTATTGATGATGTTGAAATGTTAATTAGACTAAAGGTGGAAGTTATCCACTTATTAAAGTGGAATATTAGAATATTAACGAAGTAATGATGAATTTTAAGGTGATTTCACTAGTGTTAAAGTATACAACCTTGTAAAATACAATAATAATGTTTTAATTTGATAAATATAATTTAGGGTAAGGTTAAATAAGACCACCATATTGAAATACGTTTCAAGTTGATTATGACATATTTTTATAACAAATGATGTTTCAAAAAGATAAGGAAATTATTTGGAATGTAGAAAGATATTCACGTACTATTAATACTGTTAAAAATCATGTGAAATAAGTATCCAAGTAAAATGTATGAACTAGGAATCCTTATGATTCATTCATTGATGAAAAATAAAGAATTATGGTTTAAAAATAGGAAATTAAAATAGTGATACATCAAGAGGTTCTTGATGGAATGAAAACTCATTCCGGAAAGGTATGTGTTTGGACTATGAAGAAAAGAACTATCCAAAAGTTGATAAAACGAATTTTTTTCATCCAGAAACATTTTAGATCTAAATATGGATTCCAAATTAAAGAATAAATTCAAAAATATTTGGTCTATTATTACCCACCAACTTCCTCAACTTTGGTGAATTAGATTCTCCCCTCTACCTATATAATTAAATTTTATAACCATTCTTAACGTATAGTAGATTTTGGGGGAGATACGATCCTTGGGATGGTGGTATCAATATATTTAAGTGATTTTGTGACATAAATTGAATTTATAATTGATTATTGGAGTAGATCAAGTTATTTTTTTGAAAAATCTATAATTATAGGGACATGTGTTCAATAAGAAACATTTGATTCCTCATAATTTGTATCAAAGGAGGTATGATACAATATTATACAATAGTTGAAATTATTACTGATAAAATATGATACTTTGATACAGAAGTAGAAAAAAACATTCATGATTAATTTTTTTAATCTAGTAAGTAGTTTAGCATATGATATCATAAGATGGTTTTTAAGATATCAAATACTATAGTAGATGGATTATTCTCATGTTAGATATAAACTCTATATTTAGTGACTATGTTACAAGATTCAGGGGGCTTTGATATAATTATCCAAAAGGTGGAAGTCCCATAAACCAAGGAAATTCACCTACTGGATAAAGGCAAAAAATATATAAAATTATTATAAATATTCTTATCTATAGATGATCTATAATGATGATTTTTTTATTAACCACACATAGTTTAATTCATGTTTATTCAATGATGGTTTTTGGGAAGTTTTCTTGAGTTCTCAAGATGATTTCCTTATTAAACGATGATAAATGTGATTACATATATCTTATGGAAATATTTTAGTACAATGGTAAAATGGTGTTATTAGACTAATCACTTATTTCATACACTGGGTTATGAATCAATAGCCTTATATGTTTTTTTATCATTATTTAGTATTAATACCACTCATCGATGTTATTTTATTATACTTCCATAGTTGAATGATTTTTTAAACACAAAAGTCTGAAATTTTATTGAACAAGTTGTATGGTTGAACAAGTGAAGAATAATGCTAAATTAATAGGATCCATGATATTTTTTTCAAGAGGATCATAATATTCTTTTTTAATCTATTTATAAGACAACATTAATATAGGGGGAGAATATTAATTAACAATCATGAAAGTGAAACTTCATAACATGTGGAATATTAGTGATTGGAATCTGGTGATTTCCCCGAATAACCCATTTAGTGAACTTGTATTTGGAGTTTTTATTGTTTGGCCTCTGGAATATAAGGGGAGAATGAAAATATATCTTAGTTCCTTACAAAAAGTGGTATACTTTGGATTTTATGTCAAAAGAGGTGTTTTAAGAATAATGAATCCTTGAATCTCTCCACCCATCAAAGGGGGGGATGTATCGGGATGAAATAAAGAAGATTTTTAATCTGTTTTAGATTAATGATGATGTGTCTAAAAACAAAAATGGTGGGATTATAGGTATCCCAATGGTGAAGTGGATGTTTTGGATTTATTATCAACCAAAGTTATGATGTTGGTTTTGATATTTTGATTATAGAGATATGGATGATATTATTCATTAAGGTTATGTTAATGTAATGTAGATCATGCTTATTTGGAACCATGATAATGGTTAGATACATGGTGAAGGGTGATAGAAGGAACTCAAATAAGTTATCCTCTTGGACCAGGTATCATGTCATTGTATTTTTGGTCATTCTATGGTGGATTTCATGAGGCGAAATTGGAAAAGAACCTTATATATCTACCTGTATATGAAATAGTAGTTTATCCAAGGATAATAATGCATAAAAGTAACATCTTTCAGAATTTAGGTAAAATTTCCATGGGTTTGCCATGTCATGGCATAAATTTCCACATAATTGAATTTTCGAAATGGGGAGATGTTTTATGTCATGTCGTGCTACATAATTGTTTTTGGAAACATAGCTATGTAAAACATGGAAAAACAATGGAATTTTGTAAATCTTGGTCAAAGGCTGATGTGTAAAACAGATATGTTTAGAACATGAAGATTAGTTAAAATTCCTTTTCATGAATAGATCAATATAGGTTATAGATTGGTTTAAAGGATCACATTATGAAGATATTTAAGACATCTAGGCATGATAGACCTATAGGTGACAAAACATTTAGTTGATATATCCCAAATATATATTGTGGTTATAAAATTGGGAAATGCTTAGTTCCACACCATGTAGGATGGTGTTTTACGATTAAAATGTACTAATGTAAAATGGGTTATCCAATAACATATGAGGTGGATGTTTTTTGGATAACATGTGGAATTAACCCTCGGGATTTTTATATATAGTCATTTAGGTTACATTATAAGAGTTCATATCACAATAAGAATGGATTTAGAAATGAAAATATAATAATATACTTCAAAATATATGTTTATTTGATTAATATTTGAGAAGCATAAATAATATTATTTCCTTTATTTCAAATGAAGTACCAATGTGACACCTTGTGGGAATTATTTCCATGTCACAAAGTGGATGTGGTAGTTTTTGATGGATCTTCCATTTTATGGGAGTATACACAATGGTGGAGAATTAGATTGGATACCTTTTTTATAAGACATAATATTTTGGAGTCTAGGTTTCCATGGAGAGATATTAATTGTAAGGGGTTTTCAATATCTATGTGAGAAACTAATAGACTATCTATTGGGGTTTTATTTTTGCAGGATGAATCATATATGATTAGTTGAAATATAATGTTGGGGAGTGACTTTTTTGGCCTATGTTAAGTTGAGTATCAGGACATTCTAGATGATGGAGAAAAAGGAAGGAGTGTGTCATTCCCAATGTTTTTAATAGAATTTATACTGGATAATATCTTCATTATGGTTATCACTGTGTCATTCCATAGTCTTTAGGTTGAAGAAGAGTTCCATATTATATTCCACGATATGTGTTGTAGGTACGATATTTTGAATATTTAAGGTTATATGTGACACAAAAATGATGATTACGTTTCAATCTAATGAGGTGATGGATTTAGGTATTTCATCTTTGGAGGAAACATAAATATACCCCATGATGGAGGTATTTAATCCATGGCAGTGTCGAGTTAGTGTAATTCATTATTTATATTCCCTATCATTCGGGAGGGAATGAAGGTAATTCATTAAAAAAATTCACATTAAATTAAAGGATATATTTTTATGAGTTAAAATCATATATGAAGTATATTTTACGGGACGATTTCACAATAATACTCCTAAAGACTACAAATATCATTATGAAGAAAAAATAGAGAATATCAGTTGATTAGAGAGGATAAAATTTTGAAAAATAAATATTTTGATAAATTTTTTATCAATAATTCATAGAGATTGTTGGACTTAAAATAAGGTGATAATTATTCAGAAATATGATATCATGATGATATATGAATGAGATATATGAGTGAGAGGTTATCCAAAAATAAGGAAAGAATATAATTCAACATTTAATGTAGAAATACGTGGAGATAGAATTGGAACTCCTTGACAAACTTACAAAAGAATATAGTGGTATTTCTATGATAACTCATGGAAAGGAATTTTTTTCTTTTTGATATTAATAGTAGAGTATTGAGGAATAACATGTAGATACAATTCCATAAAACTTATCTGGTATAATGAAAATAGTTTTGAATCGATTTTCATTTGTTGACATAATTAAGATTCTTTGCTCTCTAGAGTCATAAGAAAAAAAGAGATGTAGTGAAGGGAGTGAACCTTAAGAAGTATTGAGTTGTCTTTAATCATTTTAATGGGATAAAATTCAGGCCTATGAATTCAATATCCTAAAACCACCACTAAACTATGAGTTTATTGGAATTTATTTTGTCATTAATGGAAATATTTCATGCTCCTTAGATTATCCCAGTGCGTGTGAACTTCTTAAAAATAATTATATCATATGTACATTATTTTTTAAATTTTTTTTATATAAATTTTTTATATTTGGTTAAATAAATCCCTGATAGTATATTACAATGGAAATGAAAAAAGGGATAATAATATTGTCATCATCTTAAGAAGAGAATGATGGTGACCCTACTAATTATGAGGTAAAGATAGTATAGGGTATTGAGGGTTTGAAGAAAAGTGTTTTAACTTGAATATGGGCTTATTCATAATCACCACCAATGATTATGTCACTAAAATTCATTATAGGCCTGAAAATTGGTATCATTATATATATACCATTTGTTATATTTATTTTTCTTTGAATTTATCTGATTTTTTTGTAGTTGAATTATATTCTACCATAATTTTATATTGGTTCAATATAAAACGAAACAAATTTAGAGAAGTATTAAAACTCAAAGGGAAGTAATTATAATGGAATGATTTATGGAAAATCGTGATTTTTGATAGATTATTCAATCATCTTTAAAAATAGTGTTATGAATTATTCTAATTGGGAACATATTAATGCATTCAATTATGTTATAAGATTGGATGAGGAACCTGACATCCCATGTTATATTTGATCTACTAATGATGATGCAATATTAAGTATCCTAAAGGTGTTATGTTTTCACTTATAATAGGAGATATATCAAAAGCTACAAGTGGGAACCATTAAGTTAATAGAGGAGTCCATCTGTTGTGAAAGGTGAAAACTAAAAAACATACAATTCCTCTGAGAAATGGATTTTAGGTCGTAGTTGAAGAAGATCACCATGATGAAAGTGCTTTCAAGAGAAGTTTCAAATAAAAAACTAAACAAAATATATCTTATAAATACTAGATAAATGTTTATAAAAGAGAAAAAAATTCATAGAGTAATAAATCTTATAAAACATACATTAAAGAAATATCATACGATGTTGTATTTTTTTAATAATTAGAAGGATTATTATAGGGGTAAACATGGTATAAATAATCTTTAGAAAAAAAAATTATACGTAGTTATGTGCAATTAGGTTCCTGGTGGATGGAATCCCAAATGAGATAAGGTGTATTTCTTTTACCATTAAGAAATGAAAAATCCCAAATAAGTTGAAAAGAATTTTGATTATATTAAATAACATAAATTTTAATATAGATTCCAAATTAATGGATAAAATAAAAAATTTGGTCCATAATAACCCATTATCTTCCTTAACATGAATAAATTAGAAGATCCACTTTCCCTATATAATTTGATGTTATAACTTTTATTAGAGTGTTGTTGGTTTTGGGGGAGATGTGATCCATGAAAAGGATTCATCAACAGATAAAATATTTTCCGTGACATTCAATGAGTTCTGTTTTATGATTATATTATATAAATTGAAAATGTAATGACTCTATAATATCAAGAATATAAGAGAAAAAAGAATCATCACAAAAATAATAAATGGAATCACAAGTGGTATCATGGCATAATTAACGTGTTGGTTTAAAATTCACATATTATCTAATATATAAGAACTCAAATATAGATTATGATGTGTTGATAGAGAAGCAGGGAAGAAATAATTTTCATGATTTTTTTTAATCCAACAAGTTGTTTAATATGTTATAACAACTAATGGTTTTTAGGAAATCAATTGTTTCTATATATATATTAATCTCAAAATGGATATCAAATCTATATTCATTGATAATATTTATAGTGTTATGGGTGTTTTTTTATATAGAACCCAAAGGTGGTATCCCCATCAACCAAGGAAAGGCACCTGGTGGATAAAATTATAAATTTGGTTTAGCAAATTTATATCAATATTGTGGTGTAGATATGACTTATAAGGATGAAATATGGAATGATTAAAAATTATAAAATTAATTTTAATTCACAAATGGATTTTGGGAATTGTGATTGAGTTCAGGGGAAGAGTGCCACGGTGAAATGTGAAAAGTGAGAATATAAATTCTATATATAATTATGTGATTTATATAGATATAAAGGGTGTTATTATCTTAATATCTTGGTTCTTATACCATGTTCTTCGTCAGTCGGATTAGAGTTTTTTATTGATCATTTCAAAATGGTAAAATCACTCATAATGTATATTTTATTATATATTCATAGTTTATGGAGTTTCATGGACATTAATGTAAAATGATTAATTGAAAAAAAATTTATGGTTAAATAAGGGAATAATATAGTCGAAATTTAAGGAGACATTAAGTGTCTTTCAACATGATACTAGCCTTTCCTAATCCAATACAAGTATAAAATAAAAATATGCGTAAAATATCTATTGGTAATAAGAATTTTGTAGCTTCCTAACAAGTGGAATCCTTGTAATTGGAATCAAGGTATATAGCTAATAAATCGTTGATGTGGGATCAGATTTGGATATTGTGTTGTTTAAAATCAAGAAGATAATGATTAATAGTAATATTTGGTAGTTTCTCATCATAAGTGATATGTATTTTATTTTATGTCAAAGGGGGAGTTTGGTACGTCGTGTTTCCATGAATTTTTCCATCCCTCAAAGGGGTATTAGGATGCATCATGATAACATGAAAAATATTTGGATGATGTTATGTATTTGTGATTTGTTTTCCAAAAAATATAAAAGGGGAGATTCTTGGTTTCAAAATAGTGATGCTAAAGTGTTTTAATTATCATAAACAAAAGTTATGAATCTTGGTTTGATTTATTGGTTTTAGAGTTTATCCGGATGTTATTAATTATGAATAAACTGAATCAATCTAAATAATTATGTTTTTGAAATAAGATAATTTTTAGAGAATTGTTTAAGGAATCTAGAATTTTCTTGAAGAAAAATATTCAATTGGATTGTTAGTTGAGTTAGGGATGTGGATTCATAGAAGTAACATATTCTAAGATTGGGAAAGTAACCAAGGGATGATCATGTTGTGGGATAAAAATCCAAACTATTGGGGTTAAAAAATGTGGATAATTATAATTTCACATCAAGGTAAATGATTTTTTTTGATGAAATAATACCTATATGAAATTGGTAATAACAACATTGGAAATTTGGATGTCATGGTCAAAGGATGATTCATAGAATTCACCATAATATAAATCAATGAACATGGAAAAGTCTTTGCCACTAGTATATCAAGAGAGGTCACACTGGGGATTGAATAAATACTATGTGAATATTATCCAACCTGTAAATCATGATATACTTGTAGGTGTTGATAAATGGAGGTGATAAATTCCACATCATGGTATAATTATAGGTTTTTTTAAAATGGGGATAATTTTTATTCCAAATTGTGGGGAATAGTGTTTTTTGGACAGGAATATACCTATGTAAAATCTGGGCCTATAATAGAAATGGTGGATATGTGTGGATAACCTATGTGAATTATTCCGCGAGATATATTAAGATAGTCAATCAAGTAACTTCCTGGGAATCAGTGAAACTCCCTGATTGTATTTACAAATGAAATGTTGTAAAGTCCCTGATATGTGAGGTTGTTTGTTTTAGATGTGATGAGTTTATATAAAATTAATTCATTTAATTTAATGGAATTAGAAATGTTTCACACTATGAGAATAAGAACAAAATTATGAAGATGGTGAGGCAATTTTCAGTGGTTTTTCTATTCTAAGGGATTCCATTTCAAGGAGGGTAATACTACTATAGAGCCTTAGTTTATAGGGGATAATATTTAGACTTTTGGGGAGCATGTTGTAAATTAGGTAATAATGTGTTTTTATAATCTGTAATATAAACAACCATGATCACTATAGTATTTTTAGTTGTTGTGTGGGATTTTTTAAGACTGGTTTAAATAAGATATTGGAGATCCCATGTTTCATCTCCCATTGTGATGTTAATATCCATTCATTGGAGATGAAGAGAAAATGGGAAAGAGAGTGTGGTGTCATGCGTTTCAAAATGAAATTTTCCTAGAGAATAAAAATGTCGTGGTTATCACCACACCATGTCATGATGTTCACTTCCAAGAGAGTTCAATAGTTTTCTCTATAACATGTTTTTCATGTATGAGTTGTGATATCAAAATACTGTTTGTGATAAACTATGATAATAAACTTTAATTCCATGGTGGTGTAGGTGTAAGATCTTTATAAATTGAAAAAATAATAAATTGTTATTGTGGTAATCATTACATTATAGTTTCTAGTATATAGGATTTTTTATTCGTATTCATATCATTGAAAGGGTAATTAAAGGAAATAAATAGAAAAGTTTCAATGTAAATTAATAGCGATATTAGGATGAGTTTAACATGGATTATAATGATATTATAATGATTTATTTTTTTATCATACATTGTAATAATTAATGATCTTACTTAAGGAAAACATGGATAATATCTCTTGATATAGAGGGAGGGGAATTATATAGAAGATATATATAGAGATATATGTCTCTCATATGTCATGAAGGTTTTAACTATGAAATGTATCTAATAATTATTAATATATCTAATATACGAGTGGGAGTTGAATAATATATCTATAATAGAGTTATTCTATAAATAATAAGAGAATGGAATTCCATATTTATGTTAGAAATAAGTAACGAAGAAATTGACACACCTTGATGAAATTTCAAATTAAGAAAGTGGTATCTCCATGAAGTCTCATGGAAAGATGATATTTTTCGTGGTCATTTTCACAGTAGAATTTTAATGAGTATCTTGAAGATAAATATTTAAAAACCAACATCTTGTGGAATGAAAATATTTGTGTTAATGTTTACATTGGCTTGAATTCCATTGTTTGTTTTCATGTATAGAAAATTTAGTGAGAGTGATAATGTGAAGGGAGTGAATCATGAGAAGATATGAGCTATCCCTTTAACTTTTGAGGGGAGTGAACCTAGGACTATGAGTTATGTTTTTGAAAACCATCCTCAAATAGTGAGTTTACTATAGTTTAGAGCATCAGTGCTTTGTCAATTTCATGATCCATGGATAATCCAAGTGTGAGTGAACCATGTTAAAATACATATGTCCTATGTTCATTATTTTTCATATTACTACATGATAGAAATTAGTGAAATTTAGTTAAATAAATTATAATAAAAAAATTCTTTTAATAAGAGAGTGAGGGTGAACCTAATAATTACGATATCAATATCATTTAAAATAGTATGAATTTGACGGAAAAAAATAATTATAAAATTTTCATACACTATCCCACCCTCATCAATGTATCTCACTGAATTCACTTATAGAATTTATATAAACACACATCTATGTGTGGTGGTGGGTGGGTGCATATATATACATGTGTTTAATGACTATCATGTAGGATTTCACCGGCACATCATCTTAGATTTTCAGATAAGTCTTAATGTAAGTATTACTGGTAAATACCCTCACCAGATAGGGAGTTACATTTTATCACTCATTTTTATGTCCTGATCATTTTTAAGGAATGCATATTTTTAAATTTCATGTTTCTTTAGCTTTTTATTATTGATAGCATGAACTATAATTTTGTGATGGGGTGTTTGGGGTGGAGTGGGAACTATATATTCAATATCATTAAACTCAATCCATACATATTGCCATATTGTATGTTCATAGACACTATTGGACATGATAAATGAAATATTAAATCCCTTCTCTATGGGAGACAGTATAAATTTATTGTAGCGTATGGGTGATTTTTTTTTATTTTGATGTGTGGCCAGGTTGATGACATGAGGGAAGTCTACAATGTTCATTGAGAGAGGTTTCACTTATGGGATACCCTCATTTTGGTATTTTTTTCCATTTTTATATTACACTTCTATTTTATATTTTGTTTTTTGTAGTATCACATGCATTGTATATATTTTAATGTTTTTGATCATGTTATGCATGGGGTTTCATGTTCATGTCTTAACATGCATTTTAGTAATGTCACATGTAACACCTACTTCTATTTCCTATTAAAAGTTTACCTAGTGAAACTATTAATTTAATAGGTAATTTCATATATAAGTCTACAAATGGTTAAATTATTATATCATTTTAATGTGTAAAATTATCTCCCAAATGAATAATTTCTTCAAAATCCAATGTTTACACTGGACATCCGTAATTTAGAGGTGTGCCTAACATGTTGTGGTGACATGATTTGCCTACCGTTTGGATATTCATATCATGTATGTTACAAAATTGTATCATAAAAGACATAAAGGTATATTTTGTATGAAACATGAGAGTAATTTGGATATAGGATCATTGAGACTCTGGAAGTAAATCCTAGATATGTCTATCTAGCATAATTACGGTGGAAGGTTGAGTTTCTAGGGGCTTAATATCCAAGCCAGTCAAATTTTATTGAGTCTCATGCATCATACTAGTCATCAATATGAAGTAAAAATAAGGTATCATTTCATGTCTTATGCCTACATGTCATTATTAGTATATTATTACCAGAACCAGTTTGTGATTCACAATAATTTAAACATTGGTAATATATAAATGGTTTTTACCATATTTTTATAATTAAAAAATATATTAGTATGCATTAATATATAATTATTTTGGTTAATTTAAACGTTATATATTAATACCAGTTAATTCATTCATATTATGCTTTATGGATTCTGTAACGTTCTTTTAAAGGATATCTAGAAATGATAACTATTTTAAGTGGCATGACAAAATGGTTTTTTAATGAGATGTTTTGATATATAAATGATAGAGAGGGATGAATGGAGTTAGACCTAATCTATAATTTATTTTAAATCATAGATTAGTTTCTTATGGAAATAGATTCCTAATATTTATCTCCATTTTTTAAAGTACAATTCACCTCAATGAAAAATTCCTTCAATGTATAAAGTAAAAATGAGAAACCCTCACAAGTTAAACATATTGTTTATCCTAGTTCCATAATGGGGATTTCTCAATTCTTAAAATTATTTGGTTAGGAATCATCTAAAAAATCCAACAACATATGATATTATAAGGAATTTTTAGTTCCACCACACACTAAAATTCTGGGTGATATATATCATATTTATTTTGATGAGTGGATTAATAAACTTCATTATATTTATAAGGGCATTGATTCCCAATAAAAAAACATCGTCCAATTATCCACCCTCATGATAGAAGGATAATATAAATAGTGGTATCACATAATTCTTAGGGCTACGAAAGATTAGGGATTTATGTAGGAAAAAATTCAAGAGAAATTATTTGAGTTATTATACATAGACACACAATATCAAATGAAGGTCTGAGAGTTTAGATACCATACAAAAAGTTCAACTTCCATTATGGAGTAAGTTTCCACATTCATGGATGTACATCACTTAGATTCCTATCTAAGAAATGATGAGAAATCCATGGTAATTAATTTTAAAATATGATTTATGGAGCCTTTGAAAACTATATTCACACTCGAAAATTTTACTATAATCATAGAAATGGTTGAGAAATCCATCCATATTGGGAAAAAGAAAAATGTTGTTTTAATATAATGTGGATCAGTACCTGGAAATACCTTAAGTAATATCTATTTTATCTATTGTAAATGGTGGTGAGCGGATAAAATTAGAGTTTTAACTGACTTGGTAACATATGGTAGCATCATACCTTCATCACCTAGCTCCATATAACCCTTTTTCTATGCCATTCATGTTATCGATCAATACACATCAAGAATAAATATATTTTTTCCTTCACTTACAATGAGAATCCATATTCTTTTCATAGGTATGTCCCTATACTAGTAATGATCCCCCCTAGTCTGATATTATTTCTCCCCAATTGTGGGTATCCTTCACCACTAGTGGCGATGGTGTCAGCTCCATGATTCGAATGAGATGACAAGATGTAATCCTTCTATGGATTTCTTTTTGGTTCTCACATTCTGGTTTGATTCTCCCTAATATAATTAATATATACTCAGGAATCTCATTCCTAAAACAATATTCAGGTGGAGATCAGTTAATTAATTCACTTATTTTCTTTAGTAGGGTGAAAATTGTTTGTTAGAGAGTATCAGTTGTCTTTACACTCAATCATAAATCCTCATTCCTATTGGAAATCTATGAATATATTCCATATGATGGTCCATGAGAGAATCTTGTGTTAATAATTTGGGGAATCATAGGTTCAGGAACCAAGGAATCATATGTTCATCACACAAGGAAACATATTCTGTTTACATAATGAATCTTAGGTTCATTTAATTTGGAAACACTAGCTCATCACCCTAGGTTACTCAGGCTCACCACATGAGGAATATTGTGTGTGAAACAAAAGATAACACAACATTTTTTCAAAACATTTCCATGGATCTTCATATGAACAATTAAGTGTTTATCAAATAAGGTAATAATATATGGTTTTTCATTTGATGGGAGAATTAAGATACCTCATTCTTATCATATAGTCTTCTTATACTCGTCACATAATGAATATCATGTTTATCAAATGAGGGAAGAAATTTGGATTATCAACTTGTAATGGGTGGAATGATCATATGATCTTCACATTGGCTTCTTATTCTCCTAACATGAGGTATCTTATGCTCGTTACATGAGGCAAAATCATAGTCTCAACATATATATATATAGATGGATAAGACATATTATAATCGCCACATGGTTTTCCTATGGAAATCACATTAGGTGACCAAGGCTTCCAACAAGGGATGGGTATCTGATGCATCAAGTGGTGATTTAAAATATAATCATCACATAGTTGAGGATTACATGTTTACAGTCCACTGGGTGTGATCTTACTTACACTCATCACATATGGGTAGGTCACAAATTTAAATTTTAGTGGGGAAACATCCCATTTATTCTTATCATATATTATGATAGACAGAAGTTAATGTCTGATGGGGACAATCATGTTTTCAATTCTAGTGGGGATGCATCCTATATATTGTCATCATGTATTAATATAAAGAAAATTTAATTTCGCCGGTAAATTCTAAATTCTACATGGGGCATTAGGATGATATGTTGTGATAGTTTTTATACTCTTAAAAGAAAATCCAAATTCAAAGGTGCCACTTCCTTAGTGGGGATGGAATAGTGGAAATATCAATATTGAACATTAATGTGTCGAAATGCATACACAATTGGAATATTGAGATAAAATCCCATGTATTTAAAGATATAAAATTTAAGGTAATGATAAAGGACCATTCCATAAAGTTTAACATCATGCAGTAAAGACACATGGGTCCTAAAATAATAAGCAGTAATGAATTGTGTTGGGATTATTCGTTGGGGTTCCATGAGGATGGGAGGATTCATCTCATAATTGTAAATTAATTCATCATGCACTCATCACAAGAATAATCATGGGTTTATCACATGGGGAATCCTATTTTAATTACATAGGGTAAGTTTTAGTTTAATCTATAACACTAAATACATTGGTTACAATTTAGTAACTTCCATTTTGGGCATTGGATATCTTAAATGCGGGGATAGAAAAGGAATATATGATGGTTAGACATTAATATACCTACTACAATTTATAATGGGAGGAGAGAGGAATACAAGGGTCTTATATGTGCTTATTGAGGGATAAAATAGGTGATCACCATTGATAATTCCATGGTATGGGCTTACACAATCACTATGGAATTACTATTGAGGGAAAATGAACGAACACATCCAATTTTAGGATGTATGCAGTAGGATTGATGTGAGAGTGCCTATTCTTAAGAGAATAATTAAATGGTACTTCAAAAACTATTCATTGTGAGTATATATTGACCATAAGTTCCCATGATATTATTTGTGTGTTTGTATTTTTCCCGAGTATGCTCGATTTGAATGGATGTGGGGCCCATGACGGCTCAAATACTGAGAAACAATTATTAGAGGTCATATGAATGAAATGGGGTCATGGTGTTTGGTTTATGAGACATGGAGTTGTTTGAACACATATTGATTCACGAGATATTTTCATCTCACGTTTATGATCCATGGTTGTCAAAGGAAGTATTTTCTACATGCTTTCAGCTGCACAAAACATGACGGTGTATGAAGGATTTATTTCTTGTGTGAGTTGTGTTATTCATTGATTAAGGTTTTTAAAATTATATCATTCTTCATCTACTATATATAAGGACAGATATTAGGTATTTATCTTATTTATTTGGTCAGTATGAATCTATATGAGTTTTTGGTTACGCGAATTCAGGAAAAAAAGGATTAAAAACTAAGAGCATGACCCATCAACCTCTACTGGTCTATCCCTAAAAATGGGATGATGTTTTATTTATAGGAATTTGATAAGATGAATGTCCCTGGTGGATGAAAATATAGATGTATCACATAACATATAAATTTTTTTAGCACTCTAAATTTTTATTATGAAACTCTACATTGAATAAAATTTTGTCCTTTGCCTTTTTTAAGAGTCTTGTGGTGTGAACATGTGTGTTGTATATTTTTATGGACTAATGGAAGTCATGTTGTGTGAATTTTAATAAGCTGTGTGAAGTGAAGGTAATTTGAAAAAGAAGATATCATTTTCCCCATACTTTCTTCCAGTGGGGTTTTCATATTGACATCCTTCTTCAGAATTATTATTAACACATCAGATGGACATTTTTAGCACTAAATCTTTTACCAATAATGGTATCCAATAAGGAATTAGAGAATCAGTACTGAGGAAAGCATCAAATTCTAGATATTTTCTACATTCCTTATTAAATTTTGACAAGGTTTGTATAATTGATTTTTTTGAATCATGTATCTTAGGTCAACCATCATCTATAAATGGGGTGAGGGGGATAGTATGACCTATATTGTTTCATGAGATATTGAAAAACTATCTTTCCATGTATATAAAATATTTTTGAACCTCCAAAGATTTAAAGTGTTTGGGTTCCTGTATCTTCCACTTTATGTGAAATATGATACAACTAGAAATTTTTCATGGACCAAGCTTCACCCATTCTTCAAAACGTTCTTTGGTAAAATAAAATATCATGAAGGAAGATTTCATGATATTTCCTTCTGTTGTAAAAAATAGACTTAAAACAATTAGAATGGTGCATAAATGGATGGAAAAAATGTTGAAGATACACTTTTTTTATCTTATACTTGGAGAAAATAAATATATGTGAATCATGAGATCTATTTGGAAAGGAGAGTCGAGTCATGGAATGACACTCTATTGAGTTTATTGACCAAGGCATAGAAAGTATATGTTTTGAGAAACCCTCTGCCACTCTAACAATTTTCTCTATGTGATGATATTTTCCTTCTAGACTTGGACATTAACACTCTAAGATGTTGTATTATGATTCACAGTGATCTCCACAAGTGGAACAAGACAAATTTTTACCAACTTTTTACACAAGTAGTTCCAGACCAGGACTATTATTGGAGATATATTAGTATTAAAGGTCTCCCCACCTAATTACTCAATAATTTTCTCTTCTATCATTTTGGAAACCCATAAAGGTTGGTTTGATGACTATGATTTTTGATTGAGAATAAACTTAACTGATGAGTGGACCAAAACATAGTGGGTTTTCTATACTGACATGGAATTTTGGGTAGATCTATACTAAGAGGGGTTTTATGAGGAAATGTGGGAATCCCAAATCCACATTTATCTTCATTCAGATATTATAATATATTTATTGAGTATGTAGTCAATAGACAAAAACACATTTCAACTACATCATAGGGAGGTATATATTGGCTTGTTGGGTCTCTACCACATTTTTGGCATCCCTATAGCCAAATTCAAGTATAAAAAATTCTTCTAAATGGGTAATGCATGGGGGAATGATGAGTAGTCATCGATATAGGAGAGGGTGTCGTTAGATCACCTAACTAAGATATGGTGGAATCATCCAACTCGTTATCAAAATATTCCATTCTATCCCAAGATTGGTATTTTCATAAATGGCACAAAAATAAGATTTTGGGATGGCAAAATCAATGCTCGAAGGATTATAAGTTCATGTTTATATGATTGTTCTTGCTTATTCATGATCAAGTCCAGTACAGACAGTGGGGATACAATATAAAGAAATGGTTCCTACAATTCAAATTAATAACATTACTTAATACATTCCTTAATATATTTATGTTTTATCCTAAGGACACACACATGGGAATATGCATTGATAAACATGTGATGGATGCAGTACTGGTATATAGTAACTAGGACAATTTTGGTATTTTCATGTTATCAAGTATCTTTGATTATATGGGGAATATCAATAGGTGGAATTATTAAGAACCACTATAGTCTCATCCAACTATTTCATAAATGGTTGGTGGTGAAATGCAGAGGATATGAGTATCTAAATCCTATTTTTCCTCTAATGATTTCATTCATAACCTCTCATATTAATATTTTTGGGGTTTCAGCATCATCAATTGATGATATGAGTGTGGTGGCTCAGATGAATAACCCTAATAACTTTAATATTCAACCTTCCAACATTCAATCTAGAGAAATGATAAAAAAAGTGTTTTTACCACTGAGTAGTAGTATTTTATAAATATTTTAATAGTGGTGTTTTGGCCTCAGATATAATCGGTAATTCATATGCTAATCCAGAAACCCTACCCAGGTTCTCCAACTAGTTTGGTTTCATCTAATGTCTAATACCACTAATGTACACTAGGGTTCTCATAGAGTGAAACCCAACCAAAAATCGTCAACTATAAGGGATACACTACCTATAGGGCATGGGGATTTAATTAATTTACAACCATCTATTTAATCCAATCGTCTCATTCCTGACTATATATAGAGATAGGGGGAAATGTGCCTTTGAGTGCTGTCATAATGATAGGTGACCTAGGTTTCTTCATCAGAGATAGCTCAAGTACAATAATGTGGGAGGAATGACACAGTAAGAGGGGCCTAATAAGTATAGTGGAAACTACCAGTAGGGTATAGTAAGATAATGGGATATCCTTGCGGTTTCCCATTTATCATTTTTGAAAGGGTTTTGAAGAACCCATGATAAAAGGTAAGGGGATCCTGGGGAATTGTCCATAATTGATAGTTTAAAACTCTACAGATACTATAAGAAGTTCAAGAATAGATTTGGTGAAGATTTTATGATATCTCATTTAAATTCTAGATGATGAAATCATCCCTAATATTTGGTAAGAATTGAATTTTTGGGGAAGACTATCATGAAAAAAATTAATTTAAAATGGTCACATAGGGAAAATATGTGCTTCCAATCATTGACCTCACTAAAATAAAAATTTGGGTTGACTTGGAATATATTTTTTAAACAAATATATCCTGTGGGATTTGGTGAATTTGTGTTGTGTGGGTGATTTCTAGTCTAATCTGGTGTATTCCAGGTTTGGAGGATGACCCAAAGAAACAAAAATTGGGGATGTGGAAACATGATAACAACAATATCAAGAAGTTTTGGTTTATATAACTAAAATGATGGATTCTGGTTATGAGGAATATAATGGTGATGTTTATGATTAGTGAAGACCCCGATCGATCAAGGAAATTATGAAAAAAAGATGAATCCATCGATCTAACACCAAGCGAAGTAATTCTTAGACATGAATGTTCAGTGCCTCTTCTATGATACTCATAGTATTAACATTCAATCTCTAATTTGTGCAAAAATCATCATGGGAGGAGCATGAAACCACAATGATTTAGGAGGATACCTCTAAATACTCTTAGAAAAAGATAATACGAGAAATGATAGAGTTGGTGAGGACCCAATCGTCTGATTCCCTAGCTCTTCTGATCATCATTGTGGGGCTACAACATAGCATCATAGAGTTGAATTTATCTTCCATTTAGATATTTCATATATAGGAAATTTTTATTAAAATCTCATCATATCCCAAAACTAAATGTATGAATTCTCCTTTCTAATATCCCCATATTTTTATATAAATATTTAGTATTTTTTACTGATTTTATTCCATTTTCAAAGGGTCTGCACACTCAACCTTCGAGGACCTAGTGGAATATTTTGAGGTTACTATAATTATATAAATGTTCTATGTAGTAGATATAATAAAAAATATTTAAATATTGGATGATTTTTTTTGGGTGGAAGCCACTCAAGATGATTTTTTTGAGGTCTGATAGAAATTAACATTATTTAATCCTTCATGGAATATAATTCTTCACACTCATGACTTGTGTTCATTCTCAACACCAAAATAGATAAAATTTAACTCTTCTTTTCTAATATAGTTTGTAAAGATCCATCCATTATTGAATATAAGAATAATGTCAAGTGATGGATCCATGAGGCTTCAATCACTGACCTAGTGGTTTGAGAATTGGAGCTAGTAACTATGATATATGATGTTGGTGAAGTTAAACATCATCCTACCATAGTGTTAAGATCCTGAAATAATGAATTATTGGCATAAAATAAACTCATCATAAATCCTAGAGTAGAATCATACCATGAAGAAGGAGATAACTATAGGGATGATAGACTCTTATCATGTGGGGGATGTGATAATCGGGGTGGTGGATAGTGATGAGAGATCTAGTGAATCAAGTCCCTCCATACGTAACATGTAGCTCTTCCCTTTGTAGAGTGTTCTATAAGAATACCCAAATTTTTAGGTTCTTAAATCCTTTCTCTGATTATTAGATCTCTTCAGTTGAAATGGATGGCTCAGATTCAGATTCTAGTGAAGAGGAACATGTGACATGGAAAAGGGCATAGAGGGTCATTCAAAACATCATCACACACATGACATTGTGTACGTTTTTTGGTTGGATGGGATTCATACACCAATGGTTAGTGAATCTGATGATCATCAGGGTTGACTATCATACTTTCCATGTACTATCCCTATAATTATTATCTAATAGGGTGAACCTGGAGTGTCATGAGTTCAATATTTCACAGTATAGATCCATCTTAGAGGGCGTTGATTATGTCTGGGTAGCTGAATAAGTGGTCACCCAACTATAGGTGGGAGCACATCAGTAGTAGTTCACTAATCCCTCTTGATAGGAGGTCATCACATATCTTGAAGGACAACTGCTGGAATGCACAGATGAGGTATCTAAGGTAGAATCTCAGTGGCTACGTATGAAGTTGGGTATGCCAGGATGCAGGTATGGGTGGATGAAGATTAAACATGGTAATGCGGGAGTTAGAAAAGCTAGCAATTTTGTGAGGATTCTCTGAACAAACTCTTAAATGATTAGTCAAAATTGACCAACAATAACCCAAGTAAAACTATAGGGATTATTTCATTTTTGGAATAAGAGATTGACTCTGATATGTGGTTTCCAATCCTACTTTTTTCAATCAACAAAATTTATGAATTTTATGAATTCTTAATGTTAAATATTATATCTCAATCAACTGAATAAATAAAATCTTGTATGATTCTTCCTCAATGTGAGGATAAAAGACACTATCATACCATTCAACAATATGAGAGTGCTGTAAAATATGAGATGAATCATGAACATGATATTGCATCAATCGTCATTGGGTAACCATGAGGGTGGGGAACCAAGTTGGTGTGATTCTAGGGGGTTGGTTCCCTACCAACATACAAGATGCATAGGTGAATAACATGAATTGTTCTATAATTCCACTTGAGAATAGGGTAGTTGAGAAATTGTGACATTAAGAGTCTATATCACTAAATAGAGGATGTAGATATGTTATAAATGACTATTTACCACATTTAGGGAATGGGTTCCACAACTCTGTTAATAGAAATGTCTCCTCTATGAAATTTTCCTTGAATGATATGTGGGAGTATTTAGTGCTCCTCCATCACCACAAGGGAGTATATTCAGGGATGATGAGTGTGGGTCTTAAAGGTAATATTCCTTGGATGTGATCCAGTATTATTTTTTCATTTTGTTGTCACCATCGGGGAGGTTGTTTTGTATGTGATATATGGATGTTGACCCAACTCAATGAGACACAATGTCTGTCAATTGGTGGGTGGGATTCTTATTAATTGTTTTAAAAATCATTAATCCATAAAATTATTCTTACAGAATGTTGATGGGATGTACTGAATATATAGAAAATAGGTAGTCCAGTGGGGAAAATCCACACACCAATTTGGTGAGAGACATGAGACTAGAATTCGGTTGTGCTCTAGTGAGGAAATTAATGATCTCTAAGGTATCTTAGTTTAAGGATGTATTGTTTTGGCCAAAATGGGAATAAATTTTGTGGTTATGTATCTTGAGAAGTGGGTTCTACATTTTAAGGACATGTAGCTAGGACTAGTAGGGCGCTAACATTTAGGTTCCTATATCAATGACTTGAGAGATTTCCTTTTAAGGTCGTGCAACTAGGTCCAAGATAGTGAGATGGTCTCTATGATCATAGTAGAACATAACATACATGGATGAAAGTACTTGTAGGTGGATAATAACAATGTATAAAAAATCACAAAGAGAGTATGGTTTGGGACTAATCCTAATATATGAAGTCCATGCATCACTACATATCATGTGACATGAGAATCAAGCAACACATAGTTCTAGAGGGTGTGGAAGGTGACTAAAACTGATTGTGGTGTGTGGTTAGAGGCCAACTTGATACTAAGGGTGTCCTCTCTTATGAGGAACAAGATATCATACAGTTTGAAGTCATGAAATACGGATATAAATTGTATCTTAATGTCATGTGAAAATATTGTTCAACTTGAATTTTAATGTTATACACTGATAACGATCACTGTGAGTTTAAATCCATGAAACTAAAATATTGAACATTAATTTTTACCTTGTATAGGGAGGATGAGGACTATTCAATTTGATGTTAGGTGGAAAGGACATATATCAGAAAATTTAATTTCATAGTATAATGATTTGGGACATTTATTTTAAACTCGTGATGAAAGGATGTTGATCCTAATGTTTAAAATCATATAATAATTATAAGGACTATGCAGTTTAGCACCATACATAAAGTATGTTCACCATGTAGTTTAATATCATATGGTAAGAAAGAGGTCCTTGTAATTTAAAATCATGTGGAAATAACATTTATCATTAATTTTATTTTAATATGGTAACGATGAATGTGGGAATCACAACCATGATTCCATTTTAAAAATGAACAAAAACATCTAAACGCAAGTGAGTCATGCTCGGTATAAGAAAAAATAATTGATGTGGAATCAATTTTCTCACATGTGAGATTCATACTAAAATAATATATTATGTTCAAGATGATATTATAACCCATGTAAAACCCCTGAAAATGTGGTGTCTGTACTTACATGATTCCATGGGCTAATTTCACCCTTCTAATATACAAGAATGTATGAGAGAGTAACACTAAGGGTGTTAATAATCTATTTGACCATAGTATGATTGAACAGGGTAAATTAAGACCTTATGATTTAAAATTACATAGAAGAAACCAATATTTTTTGGATGGTTTTTGAACATGGTTGAAACATGAGTTATACTACAGTATTATCATAAATGGAGTCATGAATAATCAACATGGTCACTAACCATATTTTATTCATGGGAACTATTATGTTTCTACCTATAAAACCTTTGAGGAGTTTTATCGGGAGAGAATATGAGCCTATTTAGCATTACTTTATCACCAATGATGATATTTTTTAGACATAGAAGGTTATGGGGAAATACAATGCCTATGAGAACAATGTATGGGTGTGATGTGAAGTATGAAAATTGGTTTATGATCTCCAACAAGATATGTCATCAAATGTTTTTCATATCTATGGGGTGAACTATGATTGATGGAGTGTCGATCCAAGAAGGTACATGGGAGAATCTCAATCATAACCTATGGAAAACAAGGTGGTCCATGATTCCCTAGAGTTTATGGTTATCTATCTCATACTAATGGTTGCTACTAGTTTAAGGTAATAGGTAATGGACCAGGTGCACTACCATTTTCAGGTCATGGATCAGAGACTACGGATGATGTGATCTATATATCTGCATGAAAATAGAATCCTTGACATGAATTGAGTCTTATAAGATTTATAGATAAACATAGGGGGTCAAAGTCATGTATTTAAGGTCATTATTCATCAAACTAATGTGGGTATTCCTATATAGAATATGGGGGTGTGAGTTTAATTCAATTGAATTTATAAAAAAATATTGAGAAACATGCATATAGTTTAAGAAAATAATTTTTGGACCTTAAAGGAATATATTTTTAGGTCGTAAATCCTGGAACAAGATCAAATAGTTTAATGTCACAAGGAAAGGATGGTATGATTTGTAATTTAAATACATATTGTTTGGAGTACGAAGTAAAATTATCCAAATAGTTTCTCTCACTTTTTAATAAACCAGTGGGTTCAACGAGAATATCCAGGATTCTTCTAGGTATCAGTAATGAGTGCCATAGTCATTTTACCTTTTCCATTTCTTTTATAAAATTTTCTTAATTTGTGGAGGGTATGGATGTAACTCCCAAAGCATCATTGGTATTATTCACTTTGAATAATGTAATAGCTTGTGTAGTACGCAACTTCGAGATCCTAACACACCACGACCAATCAAACTAGCAGTTATGAATAGTATTACCCGCTTTTTGAAATTTTATAAATTTTATCTTCCAAAATGGACTTCATTTTTGGATTTAGAATATCTAAATTAGCTTACGGTGAATTTTAGGTATTTTTCTGAAAACATTACATTTTTTATGAATATTGAAAAAAGACTCTGTTATTGTTTAAAACCATATTTTTTATTTAAATAATTATTTATTTTCATTAAATCTATTTTAGGTTTAAATAGATTCATATTACCTATATAAGTTCAATGTAATTAATTGGAGTCATTTTATAATCAGTTTAGATATATAAAAATGTTATTGATCTTTTTATCGTCTTTTACCCACCTCTTAGGATCATTTTCAAATTTGTATAAAACATTATTTTACCCCTTCTGTGAATTGAATTTCAAAAATCCAAGAGCCATGGTTGATATCAGTAATTAAAATGTGGTTCAATATGCTGGAAATAATTTTTTTTGAATAGTAACGTTTTACTTTTATTTACCACGGTTAAAAGTAAATCACGTAATTAAAGGTAAAATTGATATTATTATTATCCTAAAACATGTCATTATTCTATTAGATAAGTGTTATTCGACCAAAAAAACCATAGGAATAAGATATGATCATTTATGTCCACTAAGATTGGATTAGGACATTTATTATTATTTTACTTAATGAAGAGTTGAAGGAGTTAAAATCAATGTTTAATAACAAAACCATTTTTAATATAGGGTTATTAATAAGATAAATTAGACTATATATATTAATTAGAAATGTAAAATAATTTCCTAAAAATGGTTTTTATTTATAATTTTTATACATTAAATAAGTAAATTTATTTATGAAACAATGATGATGTATTAACTAACTTATTAAAAAGAGATTAAAATAATTGATATTAGAAATATCCAAAAAAATCTAATTTGAGACTTTTAATGAATTAAACTAATTTTCTAGGTTAATGTGACATGTTAGGGTAGATTAAATGAATTTGTTTCTAAGTAATAATGTTGTTATAAATTTAACAAAAACAAAATACCAAATAGTGTCAAAATTGACATAAAAGAGTTTTTAAAACAAATATTACATTACTAATTTATATTCTATTCCTAAAAATCAAAGGATCATCCAAGGGGAATAAATATTATTATGTATACTATTGATGAACCACTTGAGGTTTTCATGGATGTTTATAGTATGTTTATTAACTATATAATATAAAAATACAAAGATACATGGTAAAGGACAAACTAATTAACTAAGAGTTATATCTAAATGATAAGGTTAATATAGTGACCCAAACCTATCTAAAACCTATTGTATGGGTGGGTCTTGGACCCATCCCAACCTTATCCTCTAAATAAATCCATTTTTAACCATTATAAACATATATTATTTTATTATAAAATAATATTTCAATCTTTTCCTATGGTTCCCCACACCCCTCTTATAAAAGGGAACTCCCCCTTTTCTCAAATTCACACCTTATAAGCCTTTTGGTTGGGAAAACCCTACCCAAATATCTTCTCAACAGTCTTCCTTTCATTCTAGAGGCCTTAGTTTAGTCAGAAAGCCAACCTAGGGAGCCCTTTTGATTAAATAAATAGAAAGAACCCGAAGAAGCGGTAAATATTTCATCACCTCTTTCATGTTCTTTTCTTTTTCCAATTCTTCTTTCTTGTTTGTTTTAATTATAAAATAATATATCCTATAACTTATATATAATTTTATGTTATTATAAAAATTTTAAAACCCTATTCATTATTCTATCCATCCTATAAATGATAAAGTCACCATACATACATACATAGGGATTTCCATCTCCACGTCTTGGTGTAGTTTGTTAATCAAACACTTCATCATTTATATGGGTAAAATAATGAGTATAAATGATGTAAATAATAAATATAACTTGATAATGATTCTTTATATATGATAAAACATCCAATTATTTACTATTTTAATATCAAAAGATTTATATTGTCGCTCGTGCATATGTACGGATTACCGTCTCCATGAACGTGATGAGATTCATTCCCCATCGTATTCATTAAATACTAATTTTCATATGATGATTAAAAATAATGTTTAAAGACTTAATATCATTCTGAATATGTATAAGATACATCCTATCCATAAAAAAAATTACTTACATAAGAAATCATATAATGGAAAACGAATCAGTTAACACCTGAAACGATGATGCTACTACAATATTATTAACAAAGAAATATTATAAGATAATATATGATATCATATTTATGTATATATTTTTTGTATAATTTAATAACAATGTTTTAACTATTATATAGGTGGTAAACATACCATCGACTAAGGAAAAGTACAAGGTAATGGTTAATTCTACAATTTCTTCATTATCCGAGGTTGTTTATACGTAAATATCTATTGGGACCTCTTCATCATCCACATCCGTGTATCTAAAAAATGTATTTCAAAAAAAAATTACTATTTACTAGACAATTGTTTAAATTAATTTATACCCTAACTTGACCTTATATGTTTTGAAATGAATCTTTCCATCATTTTCCAAACAATTTACTTTATTACCTTTTTGACAAAAAAAGGTAAGAATGTAATTTTTAACATATACAGTGGGTGCGGCTATTTTCTATCGTTATAACAATGTATAAGCTTCCCTTACACGCATATAAGAATATTTTCAAAATTGAATATTTTTTATAATTACATGAATTTTAATTTATTTCAAAATAGAAAGAGACATATCTCTAAAAAGTTTTTGATTTGATCTATGTAAACATCCTTTTATTGATTTTAAGATGGTTTGAAGTTGATTTATTATGATACAAAACATCCATATTGTATGGAATGTTTTGTGATATGTTTAACTGTTGATGTGTTATTTCATACCATTCATGGTTTATGGATAAATTATTGACATTTCATATGCTAGTTTCAATACGAATATATATGTTATGTTTAAACCTTTTCATATGAGGAATGAATTTGACTTAGTAATTGACGGGTAGAGCCCGTTATAGCTCCTCAATGCATCATTAGGTCTCATGAGAAAAACTAGTGTATTGGAACAAGGCCTTGATAAAATATTTTTTGTAGTCTTGGCACAAGGCCTTGAATATGTGTTTATGAAGTCTGACATTATGCATTCCATCATTATAAAATTGGGTATTGATATTGAATTTGATTATTCGACTAGTAGAATATCCATGTGAATAAGTAAATGGAATTATTTAATTTTATATTTACCATATTATGATTAAGTTCAAGTTTAAAAGGCATTTTTAGTCATATACATTGCCTTAAATGTTTATGATTACTTATGATAGATTCCACAATATTTTTATCCTTACTGAGCATCTGATCTCACCCCTTTCTATGTTTTATTCATTCCAGGATGTAAAGAATTATTTATGACAGGCCTGTAGGGACAGTCTGAGGGATATGAGTGTGGTCTATGGAGAAAATGTTGTTTTAGTTTTTCATTTTATAATGTAATGTAAATCTTATGAATGTATCTAGTATTTCCAAGGATACTAAATTGATCGGTCTTTCGGGACATGATTTCCTTATATCAGGCCAATGTTATGTAATAATGCACAGACTCCAACTAACAAGGGTCGGGACTTTACAATTGGTTTCATAGGATGATTAGTACAATCCATGGATTCTAAATTTAGAAAAACTATGATTGGAGAACATTACCCTAAGATAGACTTTGAGGATTAGTATTGATGAACTTCCTAGAATTTTGGTAATGTAGAGATTTTTTTTTAGTTTTCCAAGAAAAAAATACCTTTTTGGATGCAAGCAGGTAGATGTGGATCAAGAATAGATGTACCTAGGGGTAAACCCTAAAACCACGCT
Organism: Viscum album; assembly: GCA_963277665.1. NCBI lineage: Eukaryota > Viridiplantae > Streptophyta > Magnoliopsida > Santalales > Viscaceae > Viscum > Viscum album. Next base: position 1,228,130,383 of record OY728140.1, on the reverse strand, counting down.
TTATTCTAGATTCGAATGATAACTGGTGCACGACAACGGGCCCTGTTGCACTCTTGGTTATGAAACTCCCGGGAGATATGCTTATGATAATTCTCATTTTCTTCACAAACCATTATGAAGGGTTTATGAGTATATAAATCCTCAAAGAAAACATTTTTATGATTATGGATTATATCCATAAACTGTTCAATTTACGTTAAGTGTTTTACAAGTTTGGAATTATGTATTTCGATTCGTAAACTAATCTAGTTTATTCCATTTTTTAGAAATGGCACCTAATGGATGGAATAAAAACTATATCAACGTACATAATCCATCTAGGGATTTCCATCCTACTCAATATAATTATAGTGGAGATGGTGAAGTAACTAGTGATAATCAACTTATCACCATTGTGGGATAAATCACTCAGGTTATGAATAATAACATTACCCATATAGAGAACCCTGATCCACAACACAGAGTATCAATGTTAGGTTTCTTCATGAGGCAACAACCACCAATATTAAATGGGACTACAAACCTATTTTTATCTGAGAAATGGATAAGTTCCATAGAGAAAATATTTTATGCTTTGGGGAGTAGTGAAAGGGAAAAAGCTTCCATGGCAGTTTATCGCCTCACCGGAGATGCTGATCAATAGTGGTCATTAATTCAAAACAAAAAACTAAGATGAAAAAGAATAAAGTATGGAATGGATGGATTTTTAAATAGATTTTCATAGGAAATTACTTTCCTCATGACCATCACGAAGATATGGAAATACAATTTATGAGTCTGAGGAAAAAGGAGGATGAGAATGTTGCAAAGTATGAGGCAAACATTACTAGGATAGCAAGGAATGCAAAAAATTATACACATAACCCAAAAAGTAATACAGATCATTTATTTTATGGGTTAGAACAATTTCTACATCGGGCATTAGTCTAACAAACCTTCTCATCGTATGAAGATATTTTCTCATGTTCTATCAATACCGAAAAAGACCTCTCCATGTCTTATGAAAATAATGCAAAGAAAGAGATGAAGAGAATAGTGGAGCAAGATAAAGATAAAGATAAAAAGGAAAAGAAGGATTTTCCATTATGTTATAATGGTGGGAAGAAACAACTAGGTACTTGCCTAAATGGAATGGGAGTCTATTACATGTGTGGTGAAAAAGGCCACCAAGAATGTGATTATAAGGGAAAGAAATTTGTTATCAATGTTGAATGGTACAATGGTAGAGAAATGGGGCATTATTAAAATGATTATCATAATTTCTGAGGAAACTAAATTCAGAAAAGGCCAAGGGAGCATGGTCAATCTTATGTTGTTATGAAAGTTAAAGTGGAATTATTAATGTATTTGTGTTTTTGGACTCAAGAATTATTTTCTGGTTACAAGAATAATGTGATATAGATAAGGATTATACTACAGTAATTATTGTTTTCATTAAGGATTTAATATGATGAAGGTAGTTATATATTCAGTATGTAACAATAAGAGAAACATTAATTTCTTTGTGGAATCTGATGTAACAATTGATTTTTTAATTTAGAAACCTTTTAGAGAATCTGGACAGAGGTATTTTGGATAACTACAATGGTTGGAATGGATTAAGTTGAAATTTCAACAGTATTTTTCAAGGTTAAAACAAATCTTGATATTATTTTTGTAATATTATAATACTATAGTTTTAGGAAAACGAAAACCTGCAGGTCAGGCGATAACCTCTCATGCCGGACAAAGCTGTAGGAATCGAATCCACAACAAAAGTGTGACCAGGTTTTATTACCTACCACTTGTCTACAGGAAGCCCCTAGTAATTAGAAAATATTTTTCTTCATTCCAATTTTATATGATAATATTTGGAACCTTATACTATTATGATAAATAGAATATTTTTCAGTTCTATTATCTTTCTGAGTGAAAGATGAGGTTATGGTAGAAATTAGTTGAAGGATGAAACTCTACTTGTCATGTATATATCTATATATATATTTCTCTTATTCTATTAGGAAATTAATTCTTAAACATTAGGGAAGGAATATTAATACAAAAAATTTGTTATCCTAATACCTTAAGTTTTGTTGAACAGATGATAATTTAAATCTTCATAGATTGAATTCTTTGAGCCCTCAATTTTACAAATTTTTTTTGATTGATGACCTCAATCACCAGTATAAATATTTATGTTTTTCCTCTAATTACATGTCTATAATTTCCACCAATGTTCTCTTATTAGAAACCCTAATTTGGGGGTGAATTTTTCATTTCCCTTTCCCTATTATTAAAAATAAATTTTATTAATTCCATTTCCGATGTGGGTTTTCCACAAAGGAATTTTCTATATTCAACATTTTATTTTCAAAGAACAATTTCAAATTACAAGGATACAATTTATCGAAGGAGGGGATAACGTAACACCTCAAGCTTCCATGGTACACTTTACTTTGAATTATTTAGTAGCTTGTGTTGTATGGAACATCGAGATTCTAACACACTGTGACAAATCAAACTAGCCATTATAAATAGTAATACCACCTTTTGAAAATATTATAAATTTTATCTTTCAAAATGGATGTCATTTTTTGATTCAGAATATCGAAATTAGCTTTGGGTTAATTTTTGGTATTTTTCTGAAAACATTCAACTTTTGATGAATAGTGAAAAACATTACATTATTGTTTAAAACCCACTTTTTTATTTAAATAACTATTTATTTTATTTTAAAATATTTTAGGTCAAAATATATACATTATAACTATATATGTTGAATGTAATTAATTGGTTTTATTTTATAAAAACTTGGTATATATAAAAATTTTATTGAACATTTTACCGTCTTTTACCCATCTCCACGGAGAATTATCAAATATGTATAAAACATAATTTTACCACTTATATTAGTTGAATTTCAAAATTTTGGGAGACATAGTTGATATCAGTAAGTAAAATTTTGTTCAATAAGATGAAAATAATTATTGGGGAATAGTAACTTTTTACTTTTATTTACCACGGTTAAAAGTAAATAGGGTAATTAAAGGTAAAAAAGATATTATTTACCCTAACACATGTCCTAATTCTATTTGATAGGTTTTGTTAGGCCTAAAAATTCCTTAGGAGTAAAATGTGATCATTTAGGTCTACTTGGATTAGATTAGGACATTTATTATTATTTTATTTAAAGAAGAGTTAAAAGAGCGAAAATAAAACCATAATAACTAAACCATTTTTAATATAGTTTTATACATTAGAAAAATTCAACTATAAAAATTTTATAGAAAGATAAAAATATATCCTACGTAATGGTATTTTAATTATAATTTTTATACCTTTAATAATTAAATTTTGTTTATTCAATGATGAGGCAGTAATTACCTTATTAATGAATAATTAAAATAATTGATATTATAAATATCCAAATAAAACTATTTGAGACTTTTAAGGAATTAAAATAATTTTATAGGTTAATATTACATTTTAATGATGATTTAATGAATTTTTTTTAAGTAATAATGTTGTTATAAATTGAAAAAATACAAAATACCAAATAGTGTAAAAATTGTCATAAAAGTGTTTTAAAAACAAATATTATATTATTAATTGATATTTTTTTCCTAAAAATCTAATGATCAGCAAAAGGGATTAAATAATATTATATATTTTCTTAGTTAACTACATTAGGTTCTCTTGGAAGTTTATAGTAATTTTATTAACCATATAATATAAAAATACAAAGAGACACAATAAATGTCAAACTAATTAACTAAGAGATAAATATAAAAGATAAGATTAATATAGTGACCCAAACCAATATAAAACCTATCAGTTGAGTGGTTTTCGACCCATCCCCTCCTTATCCTCTAAATAAATTATTTTAGAGCCATTAGAAACCCAATATTATTTTATTATAAAATAATATTTCAATCTTTTCATAAGGTGCCCCTCACCCCTCTTATAAAAGGGCACTCCCATTCTCTCACAGTCACACCTTCAAAGCCTTTTGGATTGGAAAAAATCTGCCCAAATATCTTCTAAACCGTCTTACCTTAATCTTAGAGGCCTTACATTAGTCAGAAAGCCAACCAATGGAGTCCTTTTGATCAAATCAAAAGGTAGAACCCGAAAAAGAGGTAAATATTTCATCACCCATTTCAAGTTCATTTCTTCTTCCACATCCTCTTTATTTTTTTTGTTTCCATTATAAAATAATAATTCTAGTATCGTTCATATAAAGTGATTTTATTATAAAAATGTTACAACCCTATTCATTATTCCATCCATCCTCTAAATGAAAATGTCACTATACATGCGTACGTACGGATTTCGGTCTCCACGTCGTGGTGTAGTTTTTTATTCAAACACATAATCATTTTGATGGGTATAATAATGAGTATAAATGATTTAAATAATAAATATAACATTATAATGATTTATTATATATTATATAACATCCAATTATATATTATTTTAGTATCGAAATAATGATATTGTCGCTCGTGCGTACGTACAGATTACCGTCTCCACGAACGCGATGCAATTCATTCCCCATCGTATCCATTCAAGACTAATTTTCATATGATGATTAAAAATAATTATTATAGAATTAATATCATTCTAAATATTTATATTATACATCCTATCCATAACAAATGTTACTTACCTAAAAAATCATATAAAGGAAAATGAATCAGTTAACACCGTAAACAATGATACTACTAAAATATTATTAACAAAGCAATATTATAAGATGATATATTATATCATATTTATGTACATTTTTCTTGTATAATTTTATAACAATTTCTTAACTATTATACAGGAGGTTAACATACCATCGACTAAGGTAAAGTGCAAGGTAATGGTTAATTCTACAATCTATTCATTATTTGAGGTTGTTTATACGTAATTATCTATTGGGATCTCTTTATCATCCAAATCCATGTTTCTTAAAAATGTATTTGAAAACATTTTAACTACTTACTAGAAAGTGGATTAATTTTATTTATACCCTTACCAGACCTTATATTTTTTGAAATGAATCTTTTCGTCATTTTCTAAATAAGTTACTTTATGACCTTTTCGATAAAATTAAGGTTAGAATTTCTTTTTTTACTTATAAGGAGGGTGTGGCTATTTTATGCCATTATTACATCGTCAGAGCTAACCTTACAATCATATATGAGTATTTTAAAAAATAAATGTTTTCTTTTATAATTACATGACTTTTAAATGATTTCAAAATAGAATGAGATATTTCTCTAAAAAGGTTTTGATTTCATCTATGTGAACATACTTTGATCGATTTTAAGTTTGTTTGAGTTTGATTTATTATGATACAAAACATTCATATTTTATTGAAGGTTTTGTGATAGGTTTGACTATGGATATGTTATTTCATACCATTCATGGTTTATGGATAAAGTATTTACATTTCTTATGCAAGTTTAAATACTAATGTTTATGTTATGTTTAAACATTTTCACATGAGGAATGCATTGGACTTAGTAGGTGACAGGTGGAGCCCGCTATTGCTCGTCAATGCATCGGTAGGTCTAATGAGACAAACTAGTGTCTTGGAACAAGGCCTTGACTATATGGTTATAAAGTCTATCATTATGCATTCCATCAATATGAAATTGGTTATTGATATTGCTTTTAATTATTCGACTAGTTGAATATCCATGTGAATAAGTAAATGGAATTATTTGATTTTACCATTTCTATATTATGATGAAGTTCTAGTTTAATAGCCATTTGTTTTAGTCTTATACATTGACTTAAATTTTTATGCTAATTTATGAAATTTTCCACTATATTGTTATCCTTACTGAGCATCTCATCTCACCCATTTCAATGTTTTATTTTTTCCTGGATGTGAAGAAGTATTTTATGACTGAAATGTAGGTATAGTCTGTGGGATATGAGTGTGATCTATGGAGAAAATGTTTTTCTAGTTTTTCATTTTATAATTTAATGTAAAACATATTAATGTATCTAGTATTTCCAAGGATAATAATCTGATCATTCTTTCGGGACATTATTTCCCTATATCATGCCAATGTTATGTAATAATGCACCGAATCTGGGTAACTAGGGTCGGGGCATTACAATGGATTGGTGGTTAGATGAATGACTGTTATTTATGTCTCCATTTATGGGTTTTCAACCTAACATGTCTTTATGGATCTTTACTCTATTAGTTTAAAGTCATGCTAGGTAGACTATTGGGAGATAGGGTGTACTATCATATTTACTTGACCATTGGTTTCTGAGGATTGAATCCATAAAACATTAAATTGGACTTTCATTAGTCTATGTTCATAGAACTCAAACCAAAATTCTGACTGTTTACTGTTATAATATGTATAGAATAGTGAAATAGTTTACATAAAATTGGGTGAGGAAAACTTAACTTGAATACAGGGTCTAAGGGCCCAAAAGGACTAATTCCTAAAATGGATTGTCCAATGATGAGGATTTGCACACTGTTTTAAGGTCATGATGTACAGACCATATCATTGATAATGTTTAAGGATGTACAGCTCTTACCATGAGTTAATGGGTAACCAATGGATGGGTCTCTGATATAAGATCTGGGTGTTACTATTTATCTTTTAAAACCATAATGGAGGTGAAAATAGTATAAATTATATATATTTTTCATAATTTTAAATGAATATTCAATACATTAAAAAAATAATACACAACAATGGACTATAAATGATTGGTGACTTTAGATATTAGAAACATTACCGTATTATATATTTAAGGATCTTTAACATAACCCAAAAAAATCATCTTAAATATAAAATTTCTTACATATTCCCTACATAAAACCTGTCTTCATAACTTCGGGAAATAAATCATAATAATGGGTGAGCTCAAATTTTCAATAAATAAAAACATGAGAGATTATGTTCAATGATAATATGTAATCATAACATGAGAATAACGGTATGAGAATATGATCTCAACATTTTTAAATCATAACCAACAATTCATATATCATTATCATGGAATAAGGCTTTTACAATTCATATTACATGAATCATTGAATAAAAAAAGATCTTGAGAGATAAGATCATATCATAAGAATAGAAATTTGTCATAGAGAGTGATATAAAAATTACATCATAATAATAATCATGGAAATATTATATCAATGATTCCCACTATGAAATTCATCACATTAAAGGCTTGGGATATCAAACATTGTAACCATTTAATGGTGGGATAACCTCTCATGTACCCTTGTGGTGCTTGGGCTAACTTCCCATGTACCCTATTTTTGAAAAGGTATAACCTCTTGTGTACCCTTTATTCTCATAAAATTTAAATATTTACTAACTAACTAAATGTCTATAATGTACCCATCAATTATATGATCATAATATATTCATATGCATCCCACAATATCTTGTAAACAATTATCAGTTTTTCATAGACTAACCTATAGAAAGAAAAATGAGTCTCATAAAAATTTAATTATCATAATAAATTGAAATTCAAAGAAATAATAAGGATGATATAATTGGATCATATCCCCAATTAATCATAATTAACATCCAGGTATGTTTTTTGGGAAGAAAATACGTTTAAAATATCAATAGAACATTTCTTATGAAAAATAACAGTTTCATTTGGAAAAAATAGTTAAAATATAATAATTTTTAGCATTCTTGGAAAAATATTTTTCTAAAATTAATGATGGAAACTATTATAGTTTAATTCAATCAATATATTATTCTTGAGGATGATAAAATCCATTTAGAAATTATATATTGGAAGAATGATTTTTTTCACACCATCAGTATAAAGTAAGACGATAAAAATATTCCATTTAAAACGATTTAATGAAAGTAAAACATGGTTAAAAATGAATTTAATCAATCATTTTAGAAAATTATTATCATGATTTAAAACATGTTAACAAAAATATGGTCATGATATAAAAATAGACCCAACCGAATTGAGAAACGAAATGAATTTTCCTTAAAAACAATTTTTCAGACGTTTGAGTAATTTTAGTGAGGAAAATAAATAGAAATTTTTTAATAACATTAAATATAATAAGGATAAAAAAATATATTATATTTATGAGAGATATATCAAATAATTTCATTATTTTAAATTTAATCATAGACACGTTTGGTAAACATTGCTACTATAACATAAAATCCATACTTATTTTGTATCTTTTCAGCCACAACCCCGAAACAAAATAACCTGAAGTGAAACATTAAATACAATGACTAAAAATAGATTCATGATATAACATAGATAATGGGAATTATATTCCCCACATGAATGAATAATGTGTGGAATATGGTACATGTCTCAAAGAAACAAAAGTGAGATGACAAACCCTTACATTAGGTTAGAATTACATATAATTGATTTTAAACTCATGTAGAAAAATTTAAAATTATTATATTATAAAATATATATAAATTAGTAATTTTGTACCATTTGTGGTTTACTTAAAACATCTTATAAGTCATTAATTAAAAATATTTCATTATAATAATCATTTCGAGTTTTAATAGCTTCATTTTTCATGTGTGTTTCGATTCAGAAATTGTGGTCCATGCACCAAGATCATGGTTATATTATATAAATAATTGAAATATATATATATATATATATATATCTTATATAATCATTATATACATATTTATTATCATATATAATAGTAAGATATAGAAAAATTAATTACAACAGTCATGGAGATGGTAGTCCGTACATACACATGAATGTTGCACTTATTTTATAATGGAAGGAACAAAATAAAGAAAAATATTTTTTTATCATTAAATAATTATTATTATATCATAAATATAATATAAATTTATTTAATCAATAATTATATTCATTAATGCGATGTGGTTATCAAAATTTAGTCATATACTTATGTGGAGGCGGCTATTTGCATGTACGATCGAGTGATGATTTCATTTCACATTTGAGAATAATGAGGTGGAAAATGGTTGTACATAATAATAACAACATATCATTATATATATTATATTTTTGCCTATATTTTAGTATTTATAAAATATATTTATATGAAGTATAAAAATAAATATACATTGAAGTATTTTGGTATATCAATTAACTATTCATTGAGAGATGGCCCTAGGAATACACTGTAATCCTTATTGAGATGGTCTTAGGGTAAAACTAGGATCTCGATAATGATTGGAAAGATTATTAGAAGATTTTTGGGATGTTATTTTCTAATCTATAAGGATGAAATTTTGTAAAAATTCGTATAATTGGTTCCCTTTTATAAGTGAGGGGAGGGACATATACAGAATTACATAAAAGTTTTAAATAATATGTGTTCACTTTTATGTGAACGTGGTACAATATGGAAATTAATTAAAGGTTAATATAATATTGTTTGGATATATATTCATTAAATAATATTTATAAATGTTTATGTGGAATTTTTACCTTTATATCTTAATTTTACTAATCCCCCAGTAAACCCATTTAACATAACAATTTTTAACTATTAATTATGGTAGTAAAAGAAAGTGACCTCATTAAAAAATTTGGACATTATGATTTCAAATATTTAATACATTTCATAAAATTAAATTTCTTTAAATATAATAAATTAATTTTAATATTATTACACAAAATGTAACTGCATCTTTTAAATAAACATTTTTAAAAATAACAGTGATTTTACTATCATTCCTTACCATGAAAATACAATTATATGGATATTATATTATTTTATTATATATATATACAATAACATTCATTAAAATAATTAATAAATATAATTTAATTTAATTTAATAATATATGAATATAATACGTGCCAAAAAAATTCCAATAAATAACTCTTTTTCATTATAATGATTGTATATTTATTATTAATAATTAGATGAATAATGTATGAATATTTATTCATAAATTACCTATAAAATTACTTAAAATAACTTTTTAGTATTTATCAAAAATATTTTTTCTATATAAAAATTCGTAACACCTAGAGAAATACAATTCTTCATAAGAAATATTGCTTTTGACCAAAAATGATTTTATTAAAATTAAATAATTATTTAAGAGGAATTAAATAAAACATTTCAATTAAAAAAATAACATGTATTTCATAATTTTGTTAAATATATTCATATATGTTGGTCCAATGGTAAGGTTATAATGGTCATAATATATCATGGTCTACTTTAACACAGTGTTCCATGTAAATAAAGTTATCAAATACCCATTTTTTCAAATGAATACATATAAAATTCAATGGTGTTACATTCTACCACTTTAAAATGAATTTCATTCTATAAATTCAATTACTAAAATTAAAAAAATTAGTATACTTCAGCTTTATCACATACTCATGTTCCTATACAGTTTCTTGATTTTTTTATTCCTCCATAGAAATTTAACTAGGTGAGTAGCATTTTTTGTAGAACATTATCTCTACGATCCTAGATTTATACTAGTACTTATTCATAAAAAATAACATGATCTCCTAGTATAAACTATGATTTCAATACATGTGAAGGATTAGTTATATACTTCCTCAAAATAGAAACATGGAACACATAATGATCCTGAGAGCGGTTCGATATATGTGCCATTTGATAAGCTATTGTCCCTGGTCAATCAGGAATCTTGAAGGGGACAATAAACCAAGGGCTCATCCTTCAATTATTTATTAATATCATAACCTAATTCCATGTATAAATTCATAGGAATACCTTCTCAAAATCTCTTCTTTCCATATCTCATTTAAAATAGTCAGCATAACTCTTTCGTCAACTAGGAGCTACCTTGACATGTTATTAAATGGATCCAACCTTATCTTCCATTTCCCCAGTTATATCAGATCCTAATAGATTTAATTATCCAACATCATACCAACATGTTTATGTTTTATACATTTTTAAATAGATCAATTCATAAGGATCCATCTGAATGATTTAGTGAAAACTAGTTTTATAAGAAAATTAGATAAGAGGAATAAATTGATCCAAACCACATTTAAAAATATAGGGAATAGTATCCTTGCACATCCTATATGTTGTAAATGGTTCTATCATATTTTCAATCTATGTTAGGATGATATTATGTTCTGAAATACAACAATGTATTAAGATTTTGATGAATACTTCTCTAGAACATCATGTTAATCATCAGATATTGGTCGGATACAAAATAATGATGCACTCCGTATAACCATACCAATTTAATATTGTATATATTTTAAGGATAACTAAGTGATTCATCATATATGATACAAATGAAATATAATAAATTAAAATGGTTATTTATTATAACCCAAATATAATTATTCCCTTTAGATACATTGGTTATTCATATGATGAAATCTATGGCGACATTTTCCCATTTCCATACAGGTAGGTGTAATGGTTGTAAAATCCCCTTAGACTTATGTCACTCAACATTATCATTTTTGGAATAAAAAGTACCAAGATACATACTTTGAAATATCTATCTTTATTCTATCCCACTATAAAATCATTTACTTATAGGATGAATTGATAAGATAAATTATTAGCTACATCCATCAGCTCCTTCTTAACTTCTATTATATCAAGGACCCATGATCTCTTCCTGAACCTTATCATTCCATCGAAATAAATGTATAAATCAAGAATATTTAACACTTTATTTTGTGTCTCTACCTCATCTATTTATACCTATTTGATCTTCACATGGATAGATAGTTGAACATAAATGTGATAAATATTAGATTTCTCCCATTCCTTCAATATTTCAAGGTTCATCCTTTGAAAATAAATAAATAAATATGGAATATTTTTTTATAGTTTTCATAGATAATCTAGCATGATCCTTTGACTGAAAAAATCAGAGAATTTTTTTACCTTTTCTTTGGGTAATGTATTGATCATTCATATTATTTAATCAACATTAACAATCTTCTCAGGCATAAATTCAACCATTTTTGGGTCTATATATATTTTAAAATTTTATGATAATAATATATGTCATTGATTTAACTATATAATATTTCGCCCAGTATTTAATTAAAATATTACCAATATTCATTCCATGTTATAAGCTAGCTAATTCTATTCATGAACCATTACATGTTGATATGAATAATTTATCATCATGTATTTTTGTATAAGAACACCTCCTAGTCCTTCTGGGTTTCATCACTATATATCAAACACCCCTATCCAATGTAGGGCAGTACGATTATAGGTTCAGTGTCCAACCTTCTCTTTATACCCTTGAAATTTTCGTCACATTAGTCATTTCTAATGAACACGAATTCCTTCTGTGTCAACTAGGTGATTAGATTATACATCCCTGAGAAATTATTCACAAAACATTGATAATAACAATAAAATCTACGAAAATTATAGATCTCAGTCAATGTGTTTTTTTTGGTCCAATGTTGAAGGATTCCATCTTAGAATGGTCTATTTATATACCATGTCTTGTGATCATGACTCCCAAAAATGGTACTTTCTATAACCGACTCAAAAATGATGACTTTGGAATTAGTTTCTCTTTAGTAAAGGTATTCTACAGAATTATCATGTGATATTCATGATCATTCTCATTATAACATTATATAATAATAAAATCTCTAAATATTACCAAAAATTGATTTAGGTAACCTCTAAAGGCTATATTCATTAAATCTGAGAAGCTTTTTGGGAATTATTAATCTCAAATGACATAAATATAAATTCACAGTGTCCATACCTCACATAGAAGTTTGTCATGGGTATATAACACTTTTTGAACTGCAACTAATTATATCCATATTAAATATAAATCATGGAAAAATGTTTACTTCTACGTGATTAATAATAAAACCAATAAGGGGTAAAGGAGACTTATTATTGATTGGGATATTCATATGTTCTTGATAATAAATATAGAGTAACATTGATGAATCTTTTTCTTAATGAAAAAAATTGGGAACCCCATGGTGAAGCACTGGTCCAAATGAATACCTTGTTACGATTATCCTAGATTTTATTCTTCAATCCCTATAACTTAATCAGTTACATTCTATTAGGAGTATTTGAAATATGTGTTACACTAGGAATGAGTTATATTGAAAACTCAACATCATGATTTAGAGGATGACTGAAAAAATATCCTATAAATACATCCACAACCACCCATACAATAGAAATATAATTTATATTTAGTTTATCCTTAAACATCAATGAAAAATAATGTTTATGAATAATAATAAAAACAAAAAAAAAATTGAATTAATTTCCATTGGAAATTAATATTTATCATCACACCAAAATATGATCGCAAATTGATTTAGAATATCCAATGTGACTACCTAATTCTATAAATTTGTTTGGAATATATATTTGGAGAGATAATAAATTCTAAAAATAAAATAAAATGCTATTAAAGGATAAACCTTATGATTTTCATAGGTAATATTATTAAAAATGTAAACTTGACATCCTCAGCTCTATATTGGGGGATAAATATTTTTTATAATCACATTCCATTTAAAAGATTGACATTGCATTATCCATTCCATGGTATAAGAGTTATTACTTTTCATAGGTTGTTGATTTGTATAATTCCCAATTTCCCTACATATAAGCAATAAAACTATAAATGGTACCTTAGGATATAATTTTTTCCCTCTATCTAACTCTTTATTTTTCCTCAAAAATTAACTTTTCTATGCCTTTAGTTTCTACAAAAAACATATTCTATTTCCATTGAGACAATCCCCTTTTTGATTATTCCAATATTCCTATCATATAGGAAATTGAATTTTCTTTTCTACATGGTATTTTTCAAACATAATCCCATGAATCTCAATTTTTATCTTATTTTCAAATTCAACGATTTTTAGGTAAGAAATTATATATCAGTATAGCTAGTTTGTAATAATGAAAACAATTATGTGCCATCTCCCATTCTATTTTTTTTTCTAAGGAAATCCTTTCATTATCTATATATTGAGACTTAAACAAATTTTTTTTTATGTTTTCATCCATTAACAGAAACCAAAAAAACATACTTTCAGAAATGATAAGCATTGAGTGTAATCATATAATCATGAAAAATCATTAATATGATGTGTAAATCATGACACCTTATTTTCAATCTATTAAAAACTTATGTTTAACCTAGTTCTTCAATCATCATATTCAATTCAAATCCTTCATAATGTTTTATAATGAAAATATGAATTAACCCAAGAATATCCAGTATGAGATTCTATCTAGGTTTGTAGTCTTTGGAACACTCATGATGCACTTGTGATGATTGATTTAATACCCAATCAGTCCCTTTTAGAATTGTTATCCATAGGTGCATCTATTATATAGTTGTATCCACATTAAAATATCCATTCATGGATGTATTTGGCTGCAAAAGAACATTACACTCTCTAACTTAACATAGGATAATATCATGTACATAGACTTATCCTTATATTTTTCACCAAATTTCCCCAATCCAAATCTCCAAAAATAACTAATCCATCCTCTAATACAAACTAAGGTGACCCAATAATAACATACATAATTAGGGAATCGTTTTATATGAATATTTAATACATTTAACAATAATACATGCCCTTAGGAATATAAATATTTAGTGTCATTAGAAACAAGGTATATAATAATATTATATCCTGAAATATCATCAATATCTTTAACAATTTCCTTCCAATATGGTACACTTCTTTGACATACCCTACTAAGATCATTTCTTCATAACATGGCGAAAGGAAACATAAGAAAGGGTGATCTAAGGTACTCTGTAAGGGTAAATAATGGAGATATAAACCAATACTCATATGTAATAATAACATTAGCATAAGGGTATGTGAATATTATCTTAACATTTGAAAATCACACCCAATAATTCATAGATCACAATCCTTGATTAATTTTTTGGAAGTTCAGTATACATGATTCATTGATGAATCAATGATCATGATCCATGAAATCATATCATAAGCCTAAAAACATGTCATATAGATTGGTATAAAATGTGTGGAATAATCATTATCATAGAAAACTTATGTCAATGAAACCCACTAAGACATTAATCACATGATAGTTTTGTGATAACCACAAATGTACCTACTTTGGTCTTTCGATAACCTCATGTGTACCCTTGTTGGGCTTGGGTTATCAACCTGTGTAACCTCTGTTGGGATTGGGATAACCTTTCATGTAACCTTTTAACTAATAAACATTAAAAATTATCCAATTCATTGGAGGGAAATAATAAATCCACCCAAAACATTATCATAATCCATTCATATGTATTTCATTAGATCGCAAAAATAATGGTCATTTATTCATAGTGTAACCCATGGAGGATAAAATGTCTATCATCAATATTTCATATTCATAATAAATACAAATATAGATAAAAAATACTATGGTTTCATTGGATCATATCCATAGTGAATAAAATGTAACATCAATGGATGTTGTCATGGATGAAAATACCTTCAAAAGATAACTGGAATTGTTCATGAGGAAAATACCCTTTTTAATTTAAAAAACAATTATTTAGAATCTAAAATTATCTAGAATATTAAGAAAAAAAATTATGTGAAATGAATCATTGAAACAAATTAATTAATATTAATGGAAAATAGTATTCATGCCTATTTGGAAAATCATTCATGTGGTATCTATTAAAGAAAATATTCATCTTTCAACTTCGGTAAAAAGTACATCATTCAGTAAAAGAATTGAATAGTCCTTTTAAACAATTTTATATAAATTCTAAAAATGGATAAATCATAATTTATTTAATAATTTTATAATATTAAAATATTATTTATATTATTTTAATGAATATATACTCATGGAATAAAAATATTCCTAACTAAATAGATAAACAATGTCGGGTTTCCTTATAATCACTCTTTAATACCATTAAGTTCATGGAAAGAGAAGAATGAAAGAAAAATATGTTATATATACAATTAAATTTATGATAAAAAATGATAATTATGATAGATATATCATATTATTTCATCATAAAAAATTTACACATAAATAATCCTGATAAATACTGAAATTGTAACATAAATTTCTTAACACTTTTGAACCTTTTAAATCATAACCCCATGAAGTAAATAAATTCAAATGAAACATTAGATAAAATTAATATAAATATATTAATGATATAACATATCATATTTTACGTATATACAATATATGAAAGAAATAAGTAGTGAATATGGAAAATGTCTCACAGAAACAAAAGTGAGATGAGAATCCCTAACATCATGTCTGATTTTATATATAAGTGATTTTAACAAAGAATATAATAAATTTAATGATTTATATTTTTATTCCAATACCATATTAATAATTTATATATCATACAAGGTTTAGTTATAATATATTATCACATATTTATACATAATATTTCATTATCATCATTATTTATAGCGTTAACAGTTTTACTTTTCATGTATATTTCAAATTGGCAGTTATGGTCTTTGCATATTGATCATGGTTTAATCATCTAAATAATGTTAATAATTATAAAAATATCATTTATATTTATAATATATATTATTATAATAATTTATAAATGTGAGAGATATAAAAAATAATTACACCGTTCTTAGAGACATAAGTCCATACATATGCTTAAAGGTTTACTTCATTTTTTAATGAAAAGAATAAAGGAAAGATATATTTTTCCCCTTTAATAATCATAATTATATCATAAATATTATATATATATATATTTATTAAATATATCATTATATAAATCAATGTGAGATGGTGATGGAAAATGAATCAAATCACCAGGTGGAGCCAGTAGTACAGACATACACATGGGTGGTATTTGCATTTACCATTTGATGGAAGGGAGGTAGATAATTGATTTACCATAATAATAATAACATAAAATTTTATTTATTATATTTTATTAATTATTTTTGAATAGATTCAAAATATTTTGAGGTTGTATAAGATGAAGTAAATGTTGAAATATTCAGATAAGAAGATTCCCTCTTCTTTGAGAGACATATGTTCAAGAACGAATGGAAGGAATATAAGAAATATTTTTTGTATATATTAGTTCTTTTAGAAATATTTAATTTTTTTAATGAGATTGTAGAAGTGGTTTCCTTTTATATGTGATGGTAGATACACACATGAAATTACATAAAATATTAAAATAATATAAGGTTACTTTCTTATGAAAGTGGCATCAAATTTCCCATAATTTCATGGAAAGAAAATATGATGTATAAATATATTCAAAAAAATATATTTATAAAAGATTAAGTGGAATTGAATCACTCCTTTATTAGTTTAACACCCCAAGTAAATTCTTTTAACATTAACCATGTGGATAGATTTTTACTGTTTTTACTATTCATTTTGACCACAAATTAAAATTTCCTCATTACCAAAGTTGTACAAGATGATTCCAAATATGAAAAAAATTATTCAAATTAAATTTCTATAATTTAAATGAATTTATTATAAAATAATCATTAAAACGCAATCAAAATAATTTTTTAAAAAAGTGTATATTTAATCATAAATCTGAGTTTAACTTCATTAATTTAAATGTAAAAACTATTATAAGAATATGAATTTTTTTTACTGTATATTTATTCTATATATTTTACTAAAAATATTAAAAAATAGTTATTTATTTAATTTAGTATATTAAAAACTAATTTTATTCATAAAAACAATGTTTTGAAAAATAATTATTGTTTACATAAAATGATTTTATCTTCATTACAAACCATTAGATAATTAATGTGTGAATTATTATTCATAAATTTAAAAAAAATTAATTATTTTTTAATAGATATCAATATATTTGTGTATATAAAAATTCACAACAGCATGAAAAAGAAATTTCATTATAAAAAATGTGTCCTTTAATCATGAAATGATTTTTTTTTAAATTTGATGAATATTTACTATATTTTAATCAATAAATTTGTTCTAATGAAACCATTTATATATATATAATAATAATTAGATTAGTACAATTCATATTTTATAATCCTATATATAAGTTATAAATTCCATAATTTATCATGGTTTATTCAACCACGAGGATTCATGTAATGAATGTCATCGAACTCCTAAAATTTATTTCAATGGAATACATATAAAATATTGGGGTTTTAGTGGAATAAAGACATATATTGTTCAAATTGGATGATTTGTGTCTTATAGAATCCACATTGAGAGGTGATAAATTCATCTATATGGATCCTCACAAATAAAAAATAATGGTAGAAAGGAACGGGTGATCAAGTGATTATAAGGGGCAATGCCAGATAAGAATTGGGTTGAGTCTTATCAATATGTTCAGTGGATGAAATTCATATATCCCAAGGATAAGTCTAGAATTATAAATGAATACATAAATACATATATTTTAAGGAAGGATTATTTCATCACATAGTTCTAATATGTGGTTCATAGTATACTAAAACCAGAAAAGGGAATCCACTCAAGTACGGGCCCAAATCATCGTGTAGTTTTAAGTAATGTGATGTAGACTATACGATGATGTTTAGCATCATGTGGTAAGCATGTAAATGGTTTTCTATATTTTATGTTCATGTATTTTTACCAAATAAATGGGTGAAGTTGTTTCTATGATGTGGATGGTATTATGAACATTACGTGAATAGAGGTAAAAAGAGGCTTGGTGACAGAACAACATCCTTGAGATAAAATGAACATAATTTATGGTCATGATTGCTGTAATAGTGGGTTATACCAGTTTAAGTTCATGGATTGTGTACCAGAGGGGGTGAGGTTGTATAGGCAGTATGAAGGGAAAAAAGACCCATCATGAATAGGAATCCTAACACCTTATAGATATCTATAGATTGGTAAGAACACATTTTAGGGTCATGATGCTTAGATATAAGTTTTTATGAGGGAGATCATGAGTCATGAATGGTGATATATAACTAACATGACTGGATGGAAAATACACTCAACACCACAAAAAAACATCAGAAAAGAAATTATATAGTTTACGTTCATGATGCATAGGCTAATGGGGTGAGTTGGACCATATGGTGAGAATGTAATGAAAAAATCTAATTTAAAATTATAGATAAATATCATAAGTGAAAATGGGGGTTTTATTGATTCAATTATTATAACTAGTAATATTTTATAACCTTTATTGGGAATGGATTTTGACTCTATCATGTTGGGGGACAATCAACGAAGACCCCTAAACCCACCCATTCTAAGATTATTGTAGGAAAAAGGGGGTAAAGGGGAATAACCAATTCAATATAAGAGTGAACAATTGGGGAAAATGGGTTAAGGAAAGAATTTAATGTCAGTAATTAGAGTAGAAAAATCATAGATAGGTAGATCGGTAGTATCCCCATTAGACTGAATTTCTTTTCCAACTTGAAAATATTCATGAGGGGGTAACACTGAGGGATTTAATGTTTCAGTAATAAAATATTGTGGGAGGGAAGTAAATTGAAACATACATCATCTAAACCATAAAAGTGGGTGAAAACTAGTTGAGGATGGTTGTTAACCATGTCATCAAAGCACAGGATCCCCCACTGCATATTCAATGACAGGGTAAAAGAACTTTTTTTGACTATCGACCAAGTTTCAGATAGAGGAACTATCTTGTTACTATTGAGAAATCCTTCGGGGTATGTGCCTTGGATAAGAGGTGATAATATTTGGTGTTATTCCATCATCATCGGGAGCCTATATTGATGTGTAAAATTATAGGGATCCATACTATGGAAACCGAGAGAGTGATGGGTAATTGAATGGATGTATGAGCAAATCTTAATGCTCTTTGAGATACATCATTGTAAATTTATTCCCATTGAAGTAGTGTATCATGGATATAGAGTAAAAACATTCTTCCAAGAGGATCATTGTCTCGATGTATAATAATAATAAGGGACATATTAGAGGGTATTGAGTAATAATATAAGAGAATGTTGAAACATATAAATGGAATTTGGGATTCAAATAAGAGATCTATACATCCTAAATATCTTGTGGAATAAGAATCAATCCACATGTAGTAATTGGACTACTGAATTATGATACTAACATTAAAAGGGGGTTTTCCCTTAGATAAAGTATTATAATCAAATGAAGTAGTTTAAATGTCATATAAAAAGATATTTTCTTATAGTGCAGAATTCAGGGTCTTTTAGTTTATATTCATACTACCGGGAATATAACAATGCAGTTTCATGTCATGTGGTAAGGATTTTGGACATCCAGTTTAACATCATATGGTGAGGATTATATTGTGGAATTTAACATTATATGGTAAGGATGTTGATCACATATATTAATTCTATGTGATAAGGAAAAAAGGTAGTTTTTTAAAGATCCAGGACTTTTATATTTGATAGAATATGAGGGATGAGGTGTTCTATGAAACACAAATGGTAAGGAAAACCTGATGTCAATGGATGGTCTAAGGACACATTTCCTCAAATAAAACTTCCGGAGGTTTAAGTACATAGTTTAATGTCGTGAATCTTATAATATTTTACATAGTTTAATTTCATCATTATTAGGAAAGTGCACATAGTTTATGGTCATGATGTTTAGACCAATTGGGGTGAGTAGTTTATCCAAATAGAACAAAAGTAAAGGGATGGATAACGAGATCAGTAGGATGGATTATAAAATAATTCATCTCAAGAAAAGGGTGTTCACATAGTTTAATGTTAATATGTGTAGACCATAGGGGTGATTTGTAGTTTAAATTTATGTTGCTACGACTGTGAGATAAACTTATTGGGAATGTATCCTGTCTTAATCATCTTGTGCAACTATCCTCAAAGACCCTTATTCCCAAATGATCCATTTTCAGTTTTGGAAACAAAGAGATAAAAAGGATCAAACATTACATATGAGAGTTCATGATAGGGGTGGAAGTGGTGGGGTAGCACTGAAATATTTACAATTGGAAACATATAGATTAAAGGGGATGTTAATTTTGGAAAGGCCATAAAATATTGATTTTTTTTTACCAATGTAATCAAATTAAAGGGTGTTGTGGAACAAATGGTGTTTTACTCTGATAGAATAATGGGATGTGGATGGAGTAAATCCTCACAACTTGGATATGAATCATAATAGGGAGTGACATGTGTGTTGAGGATGACAATTTACCATGTTTATGAAGCTTAGGTTCCACGAATGAAATGTCAAGGGTGGTGTCATGAAATCCATGTATGGATACTAACCATTTTGAGATGTATGACATATCATGGTTCAGGTGATAAATCATTTCGGGGTGTGTACCTTAGATGACAGGAAATATTATGCGGATTTCATCCATCACAAATGAGTTTGGGATATTTGGACTTAAAGGATTATAGGATCTAAATCAGGGAAAACCCAAATGGAAAAGGTGAACAAATGGATATTTGGGTATAGTCAACACTATATGATTTATTCCATCATTAATTGATAATATTTAAAGGAGTATTAATATAGTTGAGGGTCAAAACATCCTAATAAGAGGAAGGAATTCTTAGTGTCATGTGAGATAATTAAACTCAATCGAGTTGTGTTTATAATCAAGACATAGAGAGGATAATGAACATTCTAAAGAATTAATGGTGGTCGTGATTATGATAAATGATCTATGATTCCCAATTTATCTCATTGTAATCATAATCATGCCAATCATCATTCTAGTGAATGGTGTAGAATGACACTAAAACCAAAGGAGTTTTCCTCTCATGTGAGGATAATGATCCAGTTTTATAGTTTATGTGGAATATAAAAAGATACTAGCAACATATTTTAAATTCATACAGCGAGGGAAATATCCAAAATAGTATTACATCACGTGGAAATGAAGTTTATCATGTAGTTTAAATTGAAATGGTGAGAACGTAATACTACCTAGTTTAACTTCATATATATTGGGTAATGGTTCTATGTAGTTTAAGGTCTTATAGATTAGACCTATGATCTGTACTATTCAAGGAATTATTGATCATACCTATTAAAAGAAGTTCATGTTTTTCATAATTGAATTCTTCTATACATTTTATAGTTATACATGTCAGAAATAGATACTCTTTAGTTTGAATTCTTAAGGATCGAAGTAATATCATATAGTTTAACATCATATGAAAAGGATCTTGTGACAGGATGTGATGGAATATGATATAATTAGGGAAAATCCATTCATTGGATAGAGGTTTTATATTCTCCCTAACAATAGTGATTAATGAGTTCAAAACATTAGGTTATGACTTATGGATTGTGAAGGGGAATTCCCAATTGTGATCCATCCTAACTGGTTTCATTCTAGTTTTCAATGGAATTATCAAAAAAATCACCAATTCACCTCAGTGGAAGTATTAGTGATAAAACATCTTATTGAATTCCATGGTCACATGATTCTAATAATCCTTGATGTTGTGAAGTGTTTGGATCTTATTCTCATCAATGGATTCTAACGTAGTTGAAAAATTCAAACATCTCTTCTCTAGAGTCTACTCGTTATAGAAGTTCATCTAGGGAGATGATTGCTAAATCTCTATTGGAAACACTAATTCTATTATATATCCCTGAGAGTAAGGAGTTCCTTGGGTCGATGTCTAAGTCATAATCTGATAGTTGCATATGTAATTGGAGATATTATCAGATAAATGTTTTTCCTACAGGTTTTCATTAATTTGATAAATATTTTAGGTAATATTGTCTAACAACATAATCTACCCGTTTTATATTTTGTGATAGTACGAAATATAGTTGGACCAGATTTTTTACATGGTGTACAACTTCTTTAGCTTGGTGGATTGGAAAATGGTTCTATTGACAATGAGAAAAGTGTGAGGGTTCCCAAAATTATTGATGATTTTGTAATTCACAAACTCAATCATGGATCAAGACATGACCTCTCTAAGTAGAATAACCTCATACCACTTTGAGAAGAATTAACTAATGGTAAGGATGAACCTGCATTGTTAGGTTGTCACTAGTAGATAGGGTCCCACTATAATGATTCACCAGATGATAGAAACATAATAATACATGGTAGTGTAGAGAAGCTATGTAAGCCTATATGTGAATTTTGAATGAATCCATCATTCATGAAACATATTAGTAAATTCCAAGGATTCATGATACAAGGTGAGTGAAATGTAGATTATCCTTTAAATTTCATGGGAGATTTTGAATATTTATTAATGATATCCGCATGTGTTGACATGAAAATCCTATATAACATTAGGTATTTAAATTACTTGAATACAATAAAGAAAGATCTCATCCACTTTTATTCGATAGAGGACATACACTATGTTTATACGATCATTGAAAAAAAAATATTATCCACACACTGGTGGATTTTCCCATGTTCATCTCAAACTTATAGGGGAGTTCCATGTTGGATGTACTCAATCGTAAGTGTTTTATATTAGATAATTTTTTATCAAAAGGGTGTTTGACGTCCTTTCCTTGGGAGAATTAGTAAAATGTTTATTCACATACTTGTTCTCATCTATTAGGAAAATTGGGTCAATCACTTACCCATGTACCACATGGATGACTAATTCATCATGATATGGCTCAATGAGAGACACAACCAAGATTTAAAATATGTATTCTAGATAATTCTAGGATTTTGGGACATGGGTCACCCTCATCGCAGAGTGAAATTGGGATATAAGATCATGGGTATGCTTGAGTAAGGGGAAAAGGTCCTATTTATGAATATTATAGTCTCTATTGATCTTATTGATTATTATTTCTAAGTCACCTTTCACGTGCAAACATAGTACTTCAATATTTTGGTCCAGTTCTAGAATAGTGATCAGGGCTTGGTACTCCACATAATTATTGGTGTAAACCTCTAAGAAGAGTAATGATTATTACATGAGGTCCATTAAGGGATTGATTATGATGATCCAAAGCACAGCCCTATTGGGTTTAGGGTTGTTGAGACTTCTCCTAGTGGGTCTCTAAAAGGAACCATGAATGTAAATATTATGGAATATCATTTACTCATCAAAGGAATGAATGGAATAATCTAGGAAGTCTACATCTATGTGAAACTACTCAATGGATGATTACATAACCAAGAAATCTACCAATACATGAACCTGATTGTCTTCTGAGGGATGATGTTGTTGTCAAACTTCTGAAGGTTTACTGGCCCACATTCCAACTATATAGTGAACATAATTAATTAAGTATTTACTTTAACATGTCACCCCGAGAAATGAATTGGATCTCATAGTGCTACAAATAAAGTCACAACATCTAGACTGTGAATACTAAGGAGAGTTAATACTTCTCAATGGAAGAATATCTGGCCTCAGTGTCAATAAATGTTAATCTAATATAGTATAGTCTATTATTCATACCTTCAATTTCCTTTGGGATTTAGAAGGTTTCGATTAGCCACTCCATGGTAGTCACATGGAAGACCAAATGATTTCCCTAAATAATATGCATCAGGACTATAAGACAAAGAACATATTACTTGATGTCAGTGAACGCGATCTTGTATTCATTGTCCCACTCATATGTTTTACCTTTATTCATTATATTGGAAAAGGGATAACATTTTACTACTATATTGGTGATGAAACATCACATATAGTCTACATGGCTCTAGAGTCCACATACATTAAAGATATTGAACATGTGTGACATTACACAGAAATGTTTTAACTTACCTAGGTCAATATTGATGCCTCAATAAAATAAATTGAACCTAATAAATTTTTTAGATGTATCCATGGATACACCATCATGGGGTTCAGCTTTAGGTAGTGGTCATGGATCATTCCAAAAACATTCCTATTATCTTTAATATAGTCCTACGATTATTAGAAATTGACCACCATGTCATCCACTTAGAACTCAACCATATTTTGAGGAGAATCTTGAAGATATAATGCATCTAACACGAATAGGTTGCTCCTTAAATTTTCAAATTGATGGCAATCACTCAATAGAAAAATGTTCCCCAAGGTTCCCTAAAATCATTGTCTTATCCATATTTTGAATCCGTCCATATTTGATTGTATCCAAAATACCCATCCATGAAGGAAAGGTATTGAAATCATATGATTATATCAATTAGAAAATCAGTGACTGGGAATGGAAATTATTCCTCTGGGTAATAATGGTTGAGTTCCCAAAATTCAATATATACTCTGGTATATCCATTTTTCATCCTAACTATGATGATTTTTTCCAACCACATTGGGTATTAATAAAATATATTAAAATTAATGATAAATTAAGCTTAACTAAGGACATAAAGATAAATTTAAGACCAAAAAATACATAGAAACATATCCAAGAGACATATTATAGAAACATATTGATACTATCATCTCTTTTATAAAATTTGGCCTATTATTGGATCCAATTTACATTTGAAAAACGTGTATGGAATTCCGTTTCAAAAAATTACTAGAGTGTCACTCCTCCTCCACTATAAAAAGGCCTCCTCTCCTCTACATATTTAAACCTCTAAAACAACTTATTTTAGTGTAATATATTCTCAAATATCCTACCAAAAAACATATTCTCCTACATAAATCCGGAAATTGGCCTAAATCATTTTAAGTAATCCATTTGGTGCAAACCGAAAGTAGTTACTCGATTAATAGGTAACACCTTCCCTCAAACGCCTTTAATTTATTTTCATTCTCCACTCCATAATATATCCTTATTACAATATTTTATAACAAAACTAGTATCCAAAATATAATTTTATTTATTTATTCTATTGTTTCAACCTACACTTACACACACATCCATCTATTTGGTAGTGAACATATTTTTTACGTATACAGATAACTACAACCCCACTAAATTATGATTGTTCATTTTTTTACCGCCTCTCATGATTGAAATTATGATATAAAATCTACTTAAATATATTATATTTTTTATTTTTTATGAATTTAATCTTATTTCTTTCTTTTATAGGGTAATTCTTTGTAAAATACACATTGATTTAGTATGATAATTTCGTTTGAGGAAGTTTGGACTATCGTCCCCTAAAAGCTATGTGATTCATTCATACACCAAATATAATGTATTAAGGATTGTTTTACTTAATATATATGATATATATGATATATTTAATCAATTTTAATAATTATATATATATATAAATACTTATACATATATGTATTTTACTTTCTTTCTTTCAAAACGACAATTAAACACAAATAGCATTCATGCGTACGTACGACCTACCGTTTCCATGCACATTTTATTATATTTCATAAATATATATTCCATGTGTTATAATAATAAAAATATACCGAATATAAATTTTATTTAAATCATGGATTACATTCCATAAATCATGATATAAGTATAAGGACCAAATATATAACAAATTAAAACACATGTGGAAAACAAAGAGGATATTATCTAAAGTGAATCCTTAACATAGAATTGTTAACATGTGGGTAATACTAATCCATAATCAAACCATATATGGTATAATAATAAATAATATGGTTCTATTATATAATTATAATAAATTTAAATTTATCATACGGTAGGATTTTATGAGTAGAAAGACAGTCAAAACATAATGTTAGGGTTTTTCATCTCACTTTTTATTTCAGTAAGATACTTGGTTTATTGAAAACCCATTTATATTGGGTGGTGTGTATACTAATCATGGATGTATTAAATTATTATTATACTTAAATATATGGGTTTTTAAATATCCATTAGATGATCCATATTTCAGGGGGTTTATGTTTCAAAAGTTATCAAATTAGTAAAAATATTGTGAGGCAATATTCTTTCTTTGGGACTCTTGTTTTGTTATGCACGTAGATTCATTTTTGAGGTTTATATACTTCTATTTTATATGTTATATAAGGTATATAATTATTTTCATGACATTTCATGCTTTATTTAATTTCCTATTCTTATATGGACTGTATGATCTCAAGTAACCAAGTGGTAAGAGTTTATTTTAACAATATCACTGATTTTCAAGATTGTTAATGATTATTATTGGATAAAATATTATGTTAAATATCTAAAAAAGTCATGAGTTTAAATTCCATATATTTCTTCCAGATATATCCATGTATTTTTACAATTTTATCCTCCCTTTGGTACATAAGATAATTAATAAAATTATTTTAAGAAAATATGATTTTATTTATCTCTTTGGTCAAAAATATGTTATATTTCAAAAAACAAATTTTATAAAATTATTTTTTTTAAAATAATATTATTCATGAATATCATTTTCAATTAAAAATAATTTTAAATAACTTTATTGTTTTAAAATATTCTTTTATATGTTTTCAAAACTCTTTTTAAACAAAAATCATTTCATAATGAGTTATGTTCTGAAATGATTTATTTAATGAAGATATTATATTATCCTCATGAAATGTATTTATAAGATATTCTCAAAGTTATTTCCCATTTATCATAACATCCATTGGTGTTAATCATTCTTTTGGTTTTAAATGATACAATTTTTCCATTCATATTCTTTCTTGTAAGGGTTTACCTTTTATGTCATGATGTTTACTAAATATATTTATCTTTAACGAGTTATATACTTATGAAATCTGCTTCATTTCAAGGGTTATTCTTTGATTAAATCATTACAAAACCTGTCTCTTTTCCACATTTTAACATATGATTACATTTTTATAAAACACATTTTATTTTTTGGGTTATGATATGATTGTTTATAATTTTTTGGAACCAGTATATGTGATTTCATTATGATATGGGTCCAAGAAATGTATCCCTCCAATACATTTGGTAAAGCTTTATATCTGATGATATAGACTAAGATGGTCTTTGGAGTGAACCTTTACTATTATGATGTACATGGGTATGGACCATGACTACTAAGATGGTATGATGAGTTAACTCATATTATTAAATTTTCTATGGGATTTAACCATTATTGCAAAGATGGAATGGGGTGTGAACCTATACTACAAAGATAGTCTTGGCATCAATGCCTTATCTAATAGGAAAATCATATTATATACTTATGTAATTTCCACAATTTCATGTTTTATTCTTAGGTTTTCATTCATGTCTTATGTTATTTATTTACTTATGATTCATGTCTTATGAAATACCAAGATTTATGACTTGATTCGTGTTTATGAAATTTGATATGAAGGGTAGGATATTTTTTTCAAGATCATGTTCTCATACCCTTATGCTCATGATTTTGTTTATATATCTCCCTTGTTTACCCTTACTGGGAATTTTATCTCACCCATTTTATGTTTCCTTCTCCTAGGTTATAAAGATATTTATTATGTTTTATGTGTCTAATAATGGTGTTAGTCAAGAAGAATCTAGTGGGAGATGATAAAGCTTACTTGTGTACCAGTGATTAGGTGTCCATGTTTCCAATTTCACTAGACTAGTATGGTCTATGGGCATCAATTTTTCATAAGTTTTACGTATTACACAAATTGATGAAATGTTAATGTATTCCAAGTGAGGGTCGCTATAGTTGGTATTAGAGAAAAGGATTATTTAACCTTTGTATGCTAGGATGAGAAAACCTTAGTGAGAACCCTATGGATATGTATAATGATAACTCTAACGATAATGAAATGAATAGGAAAATATATTCTAATTTTTGTAAAGGATATAGTGAGTGGTTTACTAAAAATATAACCCTATAAATATAATAAAAGTGGATTTGGATATGAAAAAAATGTACTTAAGGGTAAAGACTCTAACAAGATTTTCCACGCCTGAATCGGGGTAATCTAGTAAATGACAATAGGCCTTGCTGCACACACAATTTGACACTCCTAGGGGATATGCTTCATAAATTCACAAACTCTTCATGAACTATCATGAAGGATTTAAAAATATTTAGGCTATGAATAACCTAGGATAAACCTAAGGTGTCAATGAGTAAGGAATGTGCCATATATTATACATCTTGTAAGTGACTTTTCATTATTATGTGGTTCCTCATTAAGATAACTGTTTCTCACTATATGATTTTTGGTTTTAGTAAATGGATGGAACCCAATGGAATCTGTTGAAGGTGATTTTTTTTAGAATATTCAATGATTTTCATCATGATCAACTGAATATTATGGGATCTAGAATGAAAAAGATCATGACTCTGCTCACATGGATTTCATAATCAATGAATCATGGTGGGATTCCAAAGGGGAAAAAGAGAGAACCACATTTTGTTGAGTCTTTTATTCGAAAACATCCACCTTAATTCAGTGGGTATTCTTATCCACTCGTTTTTTACCAACAGAATAGTTCTATTGAAAATATACTCTCTGTTATCTAGTGTTCGGAGCATGAGAAATTATATTTGGCTATCAGTTAGAAGGAAATGCAGACTAGTGGTAGACCCTTATCAAGAATACGAGTCAGAAATACGAGATTGAATCCAAGCATTGGGATGATCTTAAGAACTTATTTTTTAATATGCACTTTATTAGGATTATTTTTACCAAGATAGATATATAGATCATTGAGTTGAAGAAAATTGATGATGAATTGGTTGGTACCTATGTAGCTAATTTCACAAGACTTTTGAGTTACACATCAGTAGTTATCATCCAACCTAAAAGTAATGCTAATAGGTCATTCAGTGGAAAAAAGACAAGTCTCAACAGGGTGTGGTCCAGCAGATAATTTCGTAGATTTGAAGATATTTTTCACTGTGAAATAAAGGTTGAAATTGTGGTTGGAGTCATGTATCAATCTGATGATTTTGATATTAAATGGAAGATGGATTTTAACGGAAAATATATAAAACATGAATAAAAAAATATGATATTTCCTTAATTCAAAAAATGTGGGATGAATCATGATGCAAATTTCCTTGAGTGGTCTAATACATGTTTTATGTGTGAATGTGAATACCATTAGGAATTTGATTGGAAAAGTGATGGAATGAAGTTTGCTAATATTCTGAATGAGGAAAAGAATCATATAATGAACCTCTGACTATTCATTACTACAAGTGTAGGAAGAACCTTCATTATTGTAACCACTAACAAAACCTAAGGGATGGTGATAATGATCAACATCAATAACCTCTTAAGAAGAGGTATAAGGGAAAATCCATTGCAATTTATTTTTCCCATGAGGGGTGCGATAATGATGTGATGAAAGGTATACTTATCATCCACTCTAGAATATATAATGTCATATTTGATTCTGGATCTACCCACTAATTCATATCTAATGAATTTTATAATGGTGTTATGATTTCACCCAAACTATTATACCTGGAATTAGAAATGAAAACATAAAATGGTAAAATTATTTCATCTCAAGTCTATAATTACTCTCTGGTTGAAGATTGTGTGAATGTCCTCCCTAAAAATATTTATATTCATTCTTTGGTTGAATCTGATATCATAATAGGAATGTATTGTATTTATATTAATAAAATACCACATCAATTGTCAAGTAAGGGAAGTTATGTTTGATATTTAAAACTCTCCAATAATCATCTATATGTGTAACGATAAGCATGATCTTTATATGGATATTGTATCCAATTTATGGGTCATAATTACCATCTAAAAGGGGTGTTTCTCTCAAATGGTTGGGGAAAAAATTAACAATAACGATATTAATATGATTCTAGAATTGTTGGATGTCTTTCTAGAAGATTTTTCAATCCTTCCACCAAAAAGAGAAGGTTTGTCTCAATAGAACTCATACCTAGTTCCACACTAATTTAAATGATTTTTATAGAATGGATCTAATTGAGTTGGAGGAATTAAATAAGAAAATCCAAGAAAACTTTGATATGCGATTTATTTTTCCATGTTTTTCAACTTGGGGTGCACCCATTTTTTGTGACAAATAAATATGGATCGATGTGACTCTTTATTGATTATCAGTGTAGATACCTATGATTGACACATGTGGACATTACATTAATTTTGTGGAATATGTAATAAATGAACCAAAATGATTCCCAAGGACCATATAAGTTTAGTGTACTTGTAAACTGGGAACACATTCTACTAACTTGGTGAAATATCCTCAATATCTCCCATAATGATCTCCCCCTTTATATTTCCTACATAAAACCATTCTTTATATCATGCCGAAAATAAAAAATATAAAAAGGGTGAGCTCAAATTCTCATTAATTTAAAACATAGATAATATCAAACAAAACATAAATATAAGAATGTAAAACATGAACATAAATTTTGAAAGTCATACCATCTATAACAAATATCAAAATCAAGAGTCATGAAATAAATCATGGATGTTATGAAGGCATAAATCCTAAAGGAACACAAACAATGATAACATAACATAGGAATAATACATCAAAACTGTGGAAAACACATATGAATATAAAATAATATCCAAATTATCCAAGGATAATTGTAAAGACTATCATAGTGGACATTATCCACTGCTAAATTGGGTTTACATTCCATTCCAGTCATGTTTTACTAATTCGGATTTACATTTCGTTCCAACCCATTATTACTCTACCAGATTTACTTGTTGTTCTAGTCATGTTGATCTCTATAGATATAAAGATTATCCCAATGCATTATAGAGAGATATATATCTCACCCATCTCAATATTAAATCATTCCTATGTGTTCTACAAAATCATAAATCATTCATCATAGCATTACCCAATAAATAAAATGTGTTTCTCAAAAATCATTCCATTAAAATATAATCCATATAAAACAAATGGATTTAATAAATAGTATTCCATAATAAAACCGATCAAACCATAGGAATAATAAAAATAATATACATGAAACATAACCCTATTAATAAATGTCATTTTAGATAGAAAATAATTTTAAGAAAACAATTGAATTTAATTCCTCAGGAAAATATCATTTATTTTTCAAAAACGATTTCTTTCTTAAAAATTAAAAACCATTTTAAAAGAAAATAAATTTATTTGAAAATAAAAAAAAATATTATAATTTAATATTAATGGAAAAACGGAATTATGAAAATGTAAAAATCCCTTCATGTTGTATGAGTTAAAGGGAAACATTTTTCTCAAACATTTATCAGAAAGACCCAAAGTACTTCATATCAAAAAATGAAAGGACATTCCTTTCATATTGTTTTATAAAAATTCAATAATGGGTGAAATTATCTTTAAATAATAGAATAATAATATTAAGAATATTTTATTGTACATAAGTTTAAAATAAGGACATTGATGATAAATATAACCCAGTAAATACTTACATACAAACAATCATGGATAACAATGAGATTGTGAAATTATCCCTTACCAATTTATAATCCATCAAATCGTATGCCTCATAAAATAATGAAAATTATATTCATATCATATGCATTATAATAAAAACCCATAAAAAATTCATCGTCAGCATAAATATAAATCAATAGAAATTGGTGGCATATAAGGCATATGTCCCATTTAAATAAAAATGAAACAAAATAATCCCATACCTTAGGTCTGATATCCTTTGTATGTATCCGGATATCATGTATAATGATTTAAATAATATAATTTATTTATTCAAGATTCATATTAATTTTAATGATATAATATATGACCACATTATCATCTGTTTCTTACTAAAATAATTACTTATCTCTCAGGTATTAACTTTTTATTTTATTCCCCATGATTCGATGGACATGTTCATGTTCCTTTTTTTAGATTATAGTTATATAATTTAAATAATGATATTAATATAATATATATCATATTTTTTCATTCAATTCATTTATATAATCATGATTTAATGAATATGAAGTGGAATGAATCGCATCACATCCGGGAGATGGTAGGTTGTACGTATGCACGAGCGACGATATCATTCCCATAATTTTTAATGGTATTGAAGTGAATATTGTGTAATATTTTTTAATAAATAACATATTATAAAAATCATATAAATTTATCATTTCCATAATTATACCCATCCAAGTATATTGGTGATGAAAAACTAATTTCACCATGGCATGGAGATGGTAATACATTCATATGCTTGTGTTGTGATTTCATTTTCTGTCGCATCAATAGAAAGTGGAATATTGTTTTTTCATATTCATAATATCTTCTTTTTATATTATTGACACTAGAGTTATTAATTTATATTTATAAAACTCATGAAGAGGAATTATAAGATTAAATATGTTATAAAGCATCATTAGAGGAGATTACCTCTTCTTCTATGTTATTACTCTAAATCTCATGATAACTCAAAATCCCATTTTTTATATTTTAAAATAAAACCCATTTTTGGTAAGTGGGTACCACTTAAAAATAACAAAATATGAAAAAAAATTGTGGACACACCAATACACCACAAACCATCTAGATAGAGTTAAAAACAACCCGTAATCACTATTCAAAATTCAAAATTCAAAATCACCTTTGGAAAGCATAAATCACCTTGAGATGCCATAGTTAAAACTATTAAATTCACAATATAAAATAAAATGTAATAACTATTAAAAAACCAAACACTATTTACCTTGAACCGAGAAAACTAGGATTCCAACACTAAAATCATTACCACAAAAAAAGACATATTCATCACCAAAGAGGGAACCATGTTCGGCCATGTGAAGGGATAAAACTATAGAAGACACCAAGCATTGGAATCACCAAAACAGAAATCTACATTACAGTGATAATCCACCTCATGTTACACCTCTTGAAACACAGGTGAATTCAGAAACTTCACATCCCATAGCCTCCCAATATCCAGCACACCAGACCAACCAAGGGAGGAGGGTAGGAATGGGAAACCATAGTAGAGTTTGAATGAATCCCACTACAGCATGAAGTTCGAAGTCGAACGTGTCCACATCAGAGACCCCCACCTCTAACCAACATAATAGTCATCAAAAAACACAACAGCGATGATATTATACCACTATACTATGACCACTATAACAACTTCAGTATGCCTGATAACCTTAAAAATTTGATGAAATCAAGTTTCAAGAAAAATAATAAAAATAAAAAATGACCACCAGGGAGGAATTTAAACAAAAAACACAAAATATCACCATATCCATGATCACTAAGAGACGACCAATGTCGAGGAAAACATATAGACATATTTCATAAAGAATAGGATATGAGGAAGCAATGGCACCCAACAATCAGAACATGATAAAAAATAATCGTCTCTGATGAGGAAGAAAACTATAAGCCTCCTAAAACCTGTTCTGAGATAACATAAAATGAAGAACTGACACCCATGCAACAAAAGGTGAGAGAAAAACAAACACCGATCTCAACTAATGAAACAACCCCAACCCACCAAATTATCCAACACTCTAACCATGATTGGTGTCCATTATGGTGGTGCTGACAGAAAGAGTAGCAATTGATTTTGAATAGTGAGAAAACTGAATGAGAGATGAGGAAGGAGATGGAGTCCCATCGATATCCAGGGGACTGTCACCCCAAGAGAAGAAATCATGGGAGAGGGAAATAAGACAGATTCATATTCCATAACCAGAAAGAATGGGCTTCAAATTTTTTGGATATTTGATGATGTAGGGAATTACAGGGTTGAAATAGTAACACCCCTGGGAGAGAGTGCTCCCAAAAGAGAAAGCATCCATTATAATATCTAAATATACTATTAGTGAACTGGAGATGGTATTTGGTGAAGATAATAACCTATATAATTTAACTATGGATTTTTAGAAGGGAAATTGTTTGGGGATTGATAAAATTTAATGCTCAAATTGAAGATAATAAGTGAGGTAGGAGGTGCGCTTTTTTAATTGAGGTTAGGGGCACTTTTTGAGTCTCCAAGAATAATAAATTATAATAAAATAAATCTCTATAAAAATACCACAAAAATTTAATTTATTAGAATATATAATGATATGATGGTGTAATATCATTGTCCAATAAATTTTAGACAGGTTTTTGTATTAATTTAAACCTTATCATTTCAATTAACCTTTAGTTATTCTATTTTAATTTTAACTATGGTAGAAAATTATTAAATAATAAAATGGTTTTATATTTACTTATTTGATGTAAATTAGACCAAAAATTAATAATTTAGAACAAATTTACTATATAATAATTATTTTATTATTTTAAAATGATTTATTATTTTTAAATAATCTAATAGTACATTATTTTTATAAACAGTAAATAGTGTCAATTTTGACATAATTAAATTTATTGATTTCTAAAAATATCAAGATAAGAAGTTAACCTAAAAAAATTGTTTTATCCCTAAGGGTTTAGGGTAATCTATAAATTATTTTGGATATATTAATTATCCCAAATATTAATTATTTTGATATTTTTATTACCATGAATTTATTATTCTTATTAATAATCTATTTACTATATTTGTATATATAATTATTTAATATTCTTATTATATTAATAAAAATTTAATATAAAATACCACAATGAAGTTAATTATTCAATATTTCATATGAATATTTATAGTTGAATATATATTTGGTAAAATACTATATTAAAAAGTTATATTCATTAAGGAATGAATGTGGAAACTTTAACATCACATTAATTAAAATATTATAAGTGCCATAATCCATTCCAAAAGGCTCAAAATGGTCGTTAAATCATCCCTTGGATGATTATTTTCAGTATTTATTTGACCGATAGGATTTTATCAAGTTTTATTGTCATATAAATGTTATTATCATTTTAATATAAATTATTTTACTGATTTCTCATCAATTAATTAATTTTTTCAACATCCATGTATAAGTATTTAATGTAATTATTTATTATATAAAAATTAAAAATAAACTACCATAATAAATAAGAAATATTTATCTTTAAAAATATTATTTATAATTGAATTTATATTCAACATTACCACATATTAAAGAATTATATATTTATTAAAATATGAGTACATCATATTGAATTTTTCTTTAAATAAAATAAATTTAATGACCAAATCTCATCCAAGTGGATTATAAATGACACCATTTACACCCAAGGATGATTTAGGATGAATATCAATCATCCAATTATATCCAAATAGGTGTTACGATAATTTTATAATAGTATTATTACCCTTAATTTTTTTATTTACCCTTTTACCGTATTAAAAAAATTACCACAGTTTCTATTCATGATGAACAAAAATAAAATAAATATATTTACTTAATTTGTACCTAATGATTCCAAATATATAATCCATTTTTGAAAATTCAAAACATTGAATATCCAATAATTAATTTAAAATTAATCTGTTTGTCGGAATAATAACAGGTTTAAAAAGATAAAACATTGCAAAAGATTTAATTTTTTTACATGAAAATTTATTGTAAAATTATTCCCAATGAAAAAAATTATATTGAGTTAAAAATATAGTCTATTTATACTTTTATACCATTAAATAATAGAATTTAAAAATATAAATTATTTCAATAAAAAAAGTTTTTTTTCAATTAAAATTTATTGTATTTTTACTATTTGTAAAAACTTGAAAGTAATTACAAAAATATCAAAATTTCATCAAAAGTAATCTTTTATAACCTAATTATAAGAAAAATGTTTATGTTTGTAAATATAATTTATAAATCTTTTAAAAACTAGATTTAAAATGGGTACACCATCAAAAGGAGGAAAAACTACATTTTTTTAAAATTATGTATTTTATCTAAAAAATAGAATTTGATCATAAATCGTTTATAGAAATCATATAAGATGCATTTAAAATATTTTCCTAATTAATGGAACATATATTTCATTAAAAAAATTAATCAAGCATGATTTTATTATTTTATAAACTCATTTATTTGAAATTAATTTATTCAGAGGAATGTTAATATTATTCATACCTTCCATTATAATGACTATGTTATAAGGTAACATAACAAAATTTAGTTTCTCACTTAAATAATCTTTTTTGTGAAATAAATTCTATCAAAATAACTTGATATTTTTTGTAACAAAAGTATTGAAGACTATTTCATATACTGCATGCTATTTTGGTCTTGTGTATAGTGCATGCTTTCCATGGTGTAGCGTACAACATAAGTCATTCATGTAATTAAAAAAATAACATAAAAATTTTAGGGTATTAAATTAATTGTTGAATAAGCTCACGATCAAGAATACATACCTTCTCCCCTTTATTGATGGCTTTTTTGATCATCAATGCAGAGCTCAATACTTTTCCAAGATTGACCTTCATTATAGATATCATCAATTAAGGGTCAAGAAAGAGGATATACCCAATATATCATTCCATAAAATGTATGGACATAATGAATATACAGTGATTCCTTTTGTCCATACTAGTTTCCATGTTGTAATCATGGATTTAATGAATATAGTCTT
This sequence comes from Viscum album, assembly GCA_963277665.1. Lineage (NCBI taxonomy): Eukaryota > Viridiplantae > Streptophyta > Magnoliopsida > Santalales > Viscaceae > Viscum > Viscum album. The sequence continues at coordinate 1,228,093,074 of OY728140.1, read as the reverse complement.
TATAGATTACATTGGATAGTTTTTTTTGTCTTTATAGATGTTATTTTTCTCAATTCAATGATCAAGGAAGACAATTATGATCACCTGATAATTTTACTAAAGATCATATGGAATGAGAATCTATATGAAAAATATAAAAATTGTGAATTTTGGATGCAAAAGGTTTCATTTTTTTTGTCACATAATCACTGGTGATGGTATAGCAGAGTATCCATCAATAACAGTGGCTATTAAATAATGGCATAGACTAACCACGATGACCAAGATCCATAGAATTATTTATTTACTGGGATATTACTAATGGTTTGTGGAGAATTTCTCATGAATATCTAATCCTCAAACAAAGTTTACTCGTAAGGGTTTCATGTTCCTCTAGACAAGTGAATGTTATGAAAATTTCATGCAACTCAGGAGAAGGTTAGTTAGTGAACCTAGGCGTACATTACCCTGTAGTGGGGAAGGATTTGTAATATATAGTGAGGCATCCATGAAGTGATTTCTATTTTACTTATGAAAAATAAAATGTTTATCACTTATGCCTCAAGTTATTTGATGATTCACGAGAAAAATTACACAACTCATGATTTCGAGTTAATAATGGTATTTTTTCATTAAATATGTAGAAACATTATATTTATGGAGAAAATTTTTATATATATACTGATCCTAAAATTATGAAATATTTTTCCCCATAGAATGAGTTGGACATGTTCTAGAGAATATGATTAGAGTTGAGAAAGGATTGTGTTTTCACAATATATTACCAACCTTGTAAACCGAACAAGGTGGTCGAGGCCTTGAGTTGGAAGAATCATGCTAGCTTATCCATTATGAGGATCAGAAAAGATCAAATATTTTTGGATTTTAAAAGTAAGGGTCTATAAATATTTATTGAAGGTGGAAAATATTATATGCCTCAACTGAATATTCAAATATCTATCCATGTGAGTATTTATGAGGCACAAAAGGAAGATGTTGAGCTTTAATAGAAATACATAAATGTTCCTGAGTTTAACCTTGATCTAGATGGAATGATAATGTTCATGAACCGTGTATGTGTTCCTTCCAATCTAGATTTTAAGAACTATTTATTATACGAATATCATATTTTATCATAATCTATTCATCACAGAATTATTGAGATGAATATGGTCTTTAATGAATACTTATTGTGGAATGGAATAATGAAAGATATCATAGTGTTTTATCTCAGTTCTTGGTATGGAAATATGTTATTCATGAAAGACAAAAGTAATAGGGATTTTGCATTCATTTCCCATGCTAGAATGGAAATGGAAGAATATCACCATAGATTTTTCATTGGACCACCCAAATCCTATAAAGGGATTAATGAAATATGTGTGATATTTGATCACCTTACTAAGTCAGTACACCTCTTCACTATCAGAGAAAACTTCTCTCTATAACATCATGCCCTGATATGCATTATGAAAGTGGTTAGGTTGCATGGAGTACCACAACACATTGTATCGGATCGATAACTGAGGGTCACCTCAATGCTTTGGTGAAGTCTTAAGCAAGAACATTATACATAATTGAGTTTCGGAACTAATTGTCATCCTCAAACATATTGTTAGTCTGAAAAAAAATCAAACCCTATAGGATATGTTGAAATCTTATTCTTTTGATACGAAAGGTGGTTTTGATAAACACCTTCCTCTTGTTGAATTTTCTAACAACACTGTCATTAAATCAAGCATTCATAGGAAACCATATAAATCTATTTATGGGAAGAAATGAATAGATCTAATGTGTATGGATTAATTTGGAAATTAAATCTATTAGTACTTGAGATCACTAAATAAATGATCGTGAAAGTTAGAACCATTCAGCATTATATCAAGGCAGTTCAATATTTGATGAAAAGTTATACTCATAACCATTGGCATGATATAGAATTTATGATGGTGAATTTTTTTATAAATCTAACATTGTAATAATGTTTTATGATTTTGTTTGAAAGGGAATCTATGTTCTAGGTGTATTGGTCCCTTTGAGATTCTTGATCATATCAAGATCGTAGACTATCACTTGTAGCTTCCTCCAAATCTCTCTCATGTCCATGACATGTTCCATGTATCTATCATGAGTAAGTACATACCTGAACATTTTCACATAAAGAAATCATATGTCATGCTACTTGATTAGTATTTTTCTTACGAAGACCAATAAGTTGAAATTATTGATCGTACTGAGAAGGTTCTATGAAACAAGACAACTCACCTGGTCAATTCTTTGTGAAAAAATCACCAGTTAGAGGAACCTACATTAGAACATGAGATCACAGTGAATCAAAATTATCTTCATTTTTTAACCTGAATAATGAAATTTGAGGTTGAAATTCATTTTAAGGGGGGTATATTGTAACACGCTATGTTTATATGGAGATTTTTTATCTCAAATAAATTAAATTTTAATTGATGTCTTGCAATAAACTAATTCAAACACTCCATTCACACATCACCAAATCAACTCATTCAAACCCGACTTGGAATAGGTTATATGCAACACCAAATTGTTATATATTACATGCAACATCGACTTGGCATACATCACACACAGCTCGGATTTGGCATATGGTACATGGAACATAAGTGTTTCAATGAAACATCATTATATTATTATAATAATTTAAATCAGATAATGATAACATATTTATTAAACCTAGTAATATGAATATTAATAAAATATTTTAATATATAATTTAAATTTTTTCATATAAATAAAACAAATTCATAAAAAATGATATAATTTTTGGTAAACTCCGTATATGTTCAAAAATATTATCTTCTAAAATAAATTGTTGTTTGGGTCCCTCTAAAAAATAATAAAAGTAATTTTAGACACATTTAAATAATGAATTTGATAAAAGAATATTAATTTTTTAATTTTTCATTTTTAAATTAATATAGGGTGAATTTATTTTATTTTTTAGTGAAACATCATTTTTTGATGAATGGAGAAAAATATCGGATTTCAATTCAAACCTTATTTTTCATATAATTTATTTATAAGGATCGGTTATATTTTAATTTGGTTTCAATATTTATTTAGATTATATTTTCTTCAATTAAACCGATGTATTTAATTTGAACCACCTTCACATTAAAATTTGATAAAAAAACATAGCAATCTTTTGATCATTTTTACTTAAAAAACCTGCATTGTCGACCCGACTGTGAAATTAATTTTAAAATAATTTTTTCCAATTATGTGATTATAATTGGGAAAATGGATTCCATGTTTGGAATCATAATAGTTTAAAATTTATAATATGATAAACTTATTTTTTTACCAAAATGTTTAGTGGAAGTGATTAAAAATAATTACATCGATTAAGATAAAATTACGAATAACTAAGAACTAACCCTTAAATTTACTACCTGAAATGGCCTAGAAAATTTAAAAAAGGCACATTGGATGACTATATATTAACTCTATCCTCCATTTTCTCTGATTTTTAATTTTATTGGATCCCCTTGACAAATAAAAAACATGTATGGGATTCGTTTGTCATAATATTACAAGAGTGCAACTCCTCCTCCACTATAAAATGGCATCCTCTCCTCGACTTATATACACATCTTAATCCAATTAAGTTCTTCCAATTTCTGCTCTAATAACCTCCAAAAACTCCTACACTCCTCTTCAAATCCTCATTTTCATATAAATTATTCCAAGGAATCCATTTGGTGAAAACCAAATGTAGTTACCCAATTGATAAGTTACACCCTCTCTCAAACTACTTTCTTTTATTTTCCATCTCCAAGACCTAAAATCTTATTTTTTTAATTGTTGTATAACAAAAAAAATATTATAAATATACTTGGATTTTTTTATTCTAGGTTTTCTATTTAAACTTACACACACATATATCTAATTGTTAAAGTATGTACTGTTTACGTGTGTGATGAACTATCCCATCACTAACCAATGATTGTTTATTTTTTTCTTTTAACATATCTCATAGTATAAATTATGATGGAAAAACTATTTATATATGTTATATATTATATTTAATATGCATTTAATCTTTTGTAATTATTTTAAGACATATATGTATATACTTTTCATTTTGTGTTAATACAATAATTTCATTTGAGAATGTGTGGACTACCACACCCTCAAAGTGATGTGATTCGTTTATGCAATACGTTGAATTTTTTAAGGATGGGATTAGTGAATATAAATGATATAAAATATATTTTTTAATAAATATATATATATATATATATATATATATATATTTGTGTGTGTGTGTGTATTTTACTTTCATTCTTTCAATACAACAATTAAGTTAAAATAGCGTCCATTCATACATACGACCTACCGTCTCCATGAACCGTGTATTCCATTTCATAATTATATATTATATAGATTATTATAATAAAAATATAATGAATATAAATTAAATTTAAACCATGTTATACATTCTTTAAATAATGAAATAATTTTATGGACCCCTAAATTAATAAAATTAACAGACAGGGGAAAAACAAATCAGATATGACCTGAAGTTAAACCTTAACATAGAATTGGTAACAAACGTGTTATATAAAGCAATAATCATACCGTATTACATATTATAAGTAATAATATGGTTCATTTATAGATTTATAATAAATATTTATTTATTATATATGAGTTTTGTATGAGTACAAAAATATTCAAGACACAAGGTAAGGGGATTTCATGTCACTTTTCACTTCTGTGATATACAGGCTTTATTCAACACCTATTCATTTTATGTGATGTGTATATTGTCCAAGGATGAATTAAATTATTATTATAAATAAATTTATCAGTATTTAAATATTCAGTTATGATCATTATTTCATGGAGGTTATGTTTCAAAAGTTACCAAATCGGTAAAAATGTATTGTCTCAATTTTCCTACTTTGAGAGTCGTAACTTTTTCTGCATCTATATAAATTTTCTAGGTGTATATAATTCAATTTTATATGTTATATCATGAATATCATTATTTTAATGAAATTTTATGCTTTATTTTATTTTACTTAATTACATGGAGAATATGATCCTAATTAACCATGTTGTAAGATTTTATTTAAACAATCTCATTTATTTTTGAGATTATTAATGATATTCTTCATTTATGAATCTTATGATACATATCTCAATAAAACTCATTATTTTTCTTCCCCTATGTTTATTCAATAAATATCCATGTTTTTGTACTATTTTTCTACTCGTTGGTACATATCATAATCATGAAAATGTTTTTAAGAAAATCTTATCGCATTTCTCTATTTGGATAGAAATATGTTTTATTTAGAAAACCATGTTTTCATTAATGTTTTATTAAAAATTTAAAATGGTTATTAAATATAATTTTTAGGGAAAAAGGATTTTAAAAATGTTTTATTATTTTAAATGCTTCATTTATATGATTTGAAAGTCGTTGTTAAAGAAAACTATTTTCAAAAGGATTTATGTTTTAGAAAACTTTTTGCAAATAAGAAAGTATATTTTATTCATGAAATGTTTTTAAAATATACTTAAAAATTATTTCATGTGTAAGATATCATAAATTGATCTTACTAAATCATTTATGGGTAAATTATACAATGTTTGCACTCATATTCTTTCTCTGAATGGTTTACATTTTATGGCATGGTGTCTAGGATATCTGTTTCTCTTTCACATGTTATATTATTATGAAACAGACTTATTTTCAATGGTTATGATTTGATTGAATGATTAAGAAACCTATATATTTTACATTGGTTAAGATATTATTACATGTATATAAACCACATTTAATTTTTTTGTTTATGATTTGATTGTTTGTGAATATGTGTCACATGTATATATGATTTAATCAAGAGATGGGTGTGACCTATATCTCCCTCCAATGCATTCGGTAAAGCATTATATATCATAAGATAGACTATGATGGTCTTGGAAGTGATCCTTGAATACTAATATGTCCATGGGAGTGAACCATGACTACCACGATTTTATTTAGAGTGAAATCATGCAATTAATATAGATAAGAGAGTGTACCATGACTATCAAGATAGTATGGGGAGTGAACCCATACAACTAACCTAGTCTTGGAAGTAATTCCTTGGATATTATGGAAATCTTATTATAAGCTTATATTTTTTTACATTACTCCATGTCTTATTCCTATGTTTTGCTTTCAGGTATTATGTTCTTTATTTAATTATGATTCATATCTTATGAACATCTAATCTTTATGACATGATTGATTTTTATGATCATTAATATGCAGGGCATGATCTTATATTTTTTTATTATGTTCCCATACCGTTATGCTCATGATTATTCTTTTGTATCTCCATTATTTACCTTTAAAGGGAATCTGAGAGCGCCCCTTTTATGTTTACTTCCCATGGTTATAATGATATTTATTATGTTTGATGTTTCTAAAAAAGGTGTTAGTTAAGAAGAACCTAGTTGGAGATGATGTAGCTCACTTTTGTAGCGGTTTTTATGTTTCCATGATTCCAAATGCACTAAACTAGTATGGTCCTAGGGCATCTATTTGGATTATGTTTTAAGTATTTATCAAAAGTGACGTAATGTTAATGTATTTCAAGACTAAGTCTCTATATTGATTCATCCAAATACTATTGATAAAAAGTGCTATGAAAGGTGGGAATTAATAGCGACTAATGTTTGTATCTCAGGAAGGCTCTTCTGGAAGGTTCCACCCTTGATGTCAAAAATTGTGGAATTTATTATTTCTAATGGGTCAAAACCACACTATGAAAGACATAGTAGTGATATTGGTTGATAAAAATGGGTTATAACTTCTACTATGAAACACATAAGGTATTTTATAGCTCTAATAATCCTAGATCACATAGGAAAAGTATGTGATCTAATAAAACTTCTTCTTCTGGGATAAAATGTAGTGGTATAAGGTATAGAGTGTTTAATTTCAGATATTGAATCGAAAATATAAAACTAATTGTAAAATGTTTTGGAGGAATATCTGAGGTAGGTGTTAGGTCTTTAAGTGCATATAAATTTTTGGGAAATTTAATTTGTGGTTTATTTACTTCCCTTTAATAATAGTTGAAATCCACCTAGTGTGATTCACATGAGTCAATGGCACCATCATCCCAATTGGGCACTCATACTTGACCATTGATGGAGTACATGGAAAACTGGTTGTATGTTTACAGAACAAACACATGTATACATATCCAAGGCCTTCTTAGTAATATGGTGTCTTATAATGAATTAATGAATTTTTTATTTCATACTAAATCAAAAAAATTGGTATTCATTTTCAACTTTCTGTACAGATTCAAAGAATTCTAAACATATCCTAGAATAGTTAGTTTATATGGTATAATGTTATAATCAGTGTAGTCTTCATTATGAATCATCTCGATTTGGATGAGGTTTATCCTCTAACAAGTTTAAAACAAAAACCAATATAAATTTACATCATTCATCTTGTAAAAGAAATACCAATGGAATATATTCCCCAAAGGATTGTTCCCTCATATTTCTATAAAAATGTGATAATTACATGGTGGTTCTCATGCACATATTCCACTACACTATATGATTCGGTAGAATCCACCTCACTATAAAATTATAGGGACCTCTTGAAGACCACAATTATGGATTCATAGTCCTCCTTTGATTGATAGATAATTTTTAAGATCATGATCCATGTTTATAATGATGACGAGGTACTTTATTTAATTGAATTTCTAGTATAGAGGCCTATTTCTACTCCCTAGATGTCACTACCTAATATAGAGCATGGTGGGACCAGCCAGCTGAGGAGATGTGGCAATAACGGTAATTTTTTCTTTCTACTATCGGTTGGTAAACTATGGAATAACCCAAGATGGTTGTATATGATCCTTAAATGGATATGACTGAGAAAAATAGTCAGAAAATAAAATTGGACAAAGAGAATCATTATAGGATGATACCTTAGAAGGCTATGATTGTTGATCCTGAAGAAACTCTTGTCTTTTATTCTCATCATCATATACAACATCTTCAGGGATAGATCCTCTGGAAATATTCATATCGTAAGGGATGTTTTCCATTCCTCGTGATTATTTTAGAATTTACAATGGGTCTATTTGACAAGCCTCATCCCTAAACTCATAACATTGGTTAACCAACCTAATGGAATTGATAGAGGTTTATTCCTTCTCATCATCCAATGAATCCTCTTGAATCATATGTGTCACAAAACTTCTTTCCAGTATAGGGGTAATGAATTAAATAATGGTTCATAATTGATTTTGTACTGGAGGAGGAACTTGATTTTTATTTCAATCCTGATATAATATTTTCCATGACATACAGGGCTCTGAAAATGATTATGAAACTAGAGGAGAGTTGTTTACCATGGTGGGCATAGGTTGACCCAATCTTGCATTATTGGTCAAAAAGGCATAATTAACTGATCTTAGATATATCCAATAATTTAAAATTATGATATACTCTATTAGATAATTATTTCCAATCCAACTATTTTACAATATCATTAGGGGTGGAATATATTCATGTGGCATGTACTAAGGATCACCCAGTTAGACAGTACCAAAGTTGAACTGGTTTTTCTGACATTATTTGAAGATGAATAACTCATTGATGATATTTACAAATATTTTTTGTTAGGTGAAATAGTTATATTGTTCTTTAACATGGATTTTTTATTTTTAGATGGATGAGTATGTTAGTTTCTTGGGAATATAGGAAGAACACATGGACTTGTCCATCCTTTAAGAAGTATACCTTGTTATTTCATTCTGTGAAGTGGATTAAGGGTTATTTACCCGATAGAGTGCCTAGGTTATATTATTTGGATGCCGATGTTTCTTTAGGGTAATATTTAAAAGGGTACCTAGAGTGAGATTGTTTGATGGGATAGAATATGAATAACCACAGTTGTTTCTACTCTGGAGGAATTTTCATCCATATTAAAAGGAAGTAATGGGTGAGGGAACATAGAAGTATAATTAATGGATATTTCCAGGTGCTAAACTCTCTTAGTTAATTCATGAAATTCACCTGGGTACTTTAGAGAGATTAGGAGTACAACCAACTTATATAAAATCTTCTCCACTCACATCTACGACAACATTCCATGCATATGATATATGTTTAAGGTGTATGTAAACCCCTTCCCTCAAAATAAGAAGTCCAAAACACATTCAATATCTAGTTTCATGAACTTTGAATTTTCAATGACACTCATTCCGTATAGAGTTGTGTTGAACTGTTAGATAAACCATCGATGGAGATCCTACCAATTTTTTTTATCTCAGTTCCAGATATTTGTACCAAAAAAGGCAGTTCCTTCCAATTTCAAGAAAAAAAACTAATTCATTGTTATATCGTACACTTTTAGGGTTCCCCAAATTTGTATACACCATGAGGTGAAGTAGGAATGATGTTTCTCTAGATAACCAATGTCATTGAAGAAATTGAATCTAAGGTTTCAAATTTTCAGAGGAAGAGGATTATTATCCACCCTTGCCTGGTAGGACTCCATTTTTTATTGATCCAAAGAACATTTCAACTCAAAAACCAAAATCCATGAAGTATGAGAACTAATCACATCATATAGGGGTAATTCAACATGAATGTTACCCATATTGGTTGGAAATCATGTAAATCAAAGTGACTATGGTACAATAGTGGAAATCACATTAATCAACTAGATAAGTTGTTGTTTTGAACAACAAGATTTGTATGTGATGATTAAAGATTCAATATTAATCCTTTTTCTAAAGGAATATAACCACACACATTATTAATGTCATATTTAAAAAACCCCAGTGTCTATTGGGCTTCTATTGGGAGCATGATAGGGTCATCTCCTACATCTTCCTTGTTTGGGACGAAACTCTTGAGGAGTTATGTATAGAGACTCTAGTAACCCTAAATAACATATATATGATTAGAAATTATAGAATAATTTTTTGTTCCATGCATGGTCATAGAAATATTATAATATTATGCCACTCACATACCATTTTTGAGAAGTTGACGGGTGTCAATATGTTCCTCGATAGGACTTCCAAGGCCCATGGATTGCCTCTTCTAATAGGTACGTGAACATGTTGGGAGGTTCACCTGATGTTTTTGATAAACATTAATTGAGCCATCCTCCTCATATTTTTAAATAGCAGCCATATTATCCATCTCATTAGGATGATTAACCATGATGATGTTCACTATAGTGATCATTAGCGATGGGAGCTATGGACATCACTTGAAGTCCTCACATGGGAGGCATGGTGTGATCATAAGTGTTGATTGAACTAAAAGGTAGAATACTACCCCCATCCCATGATATGAACACGGGGGATTACTTTTACATGATCCAACAATGTATTGTAAGAATATCAATTCATCTACATTAGATGATTTAGTGATACCCATACGAATCAGGGTGATGTGATATCAAAAGTGTATAAAGATCAACCTTTCAGAATTATTTTTCAATGGATTAATAGTTCATATAGATTATGGGATTGGTCATATGATTAAAATAAAGTCCATGAAATGTTACCCATATATTTTTTTCAAAGTCATTCTACATTAATTTTAATGAGAAGCTCCAAAAATAGGAAATGGGGGGTAGCATGTGGCCAAAAAATGACTGGAAGCTCATCTGCAACCGGGATTTACAACAAGTTATCATCGTGAAATTATTAATCAAGAGGTTTATATGACTATTTATCACACCAATATTATATGAAGTCTTGTTAATAAATTAGAGGATGATTTAAAAAATACCTAGATTGGTGATTTTCTTTAGGAATAAGAGGAATCACACAAGAAGTTATTCTCTAGGTGGATTACTCATCTTTCTCAGGTGATGAAAGATTTATCACCATATTCATATTTTATATATATCTTTCCACCTCTAGTGAATGTGGTAATTCATTTGGAATATATGGATCAATTAGTTTTTTCCCTCAATAGATGGAACCAATACTGACCCATATAACACTCTTACTTCTAGTAAATTGGTGGAGAGAAAGGATACTGATGACAGATGTCATTTATGGATGATGGATCCTAGAAATGAATTCAAACAATAACCAAAATGTATATATTTATGACGTGATTTTTCATCCTCGCAGGCCTAATCATCAATTATTTTTGTCACCAAATAATGTGGGAATTCCCCAAACTATAATGATGGGGGCAAGAGTGTCTCTCCAGTGTCATCACAAATTCTAGGACCTAAAATATTGAGAGTAACATAGTATTGGTGCCCATCTACTCTACCTCTAGTCTTGATGCAGATGTTCCCCTATCATGTTCTTCTATGAGTTATGGGAAGCTCTACCATGTTAATTATGATTAGCACCATTAGAAGGTCCTATGTTGTGGATGGTAGACCATCCACCTTAAGGAGGAGATTTAGAGTTTAAGACTATATGAAAATTGGGATAACCTATTTATTGTATGATATTATCTTGAGGAAGAAAACAGTACTGGTATTCCTTATCCTGGGGAGTGTGAGATCCCAGATATCTCTTAAGGTATTATTCTATGTTTTAGTTTAAATACTTTTTTTCCAATAATTGTTTCCAAAATATGATTAGAAAGCTAGTGGTGGTTTGGAGGTATGAGGGATGAATGTGATGGGAAAAGGAGTTTTCAGACAAGTTTCATGGTTCACTCATGGTTAGTGAGAACCATGTGAAGCGTCCCAGGCAATTGTGAATCATTAGACAGAGGCTTGCGCATGGTTACTATGTGGTTACGAGAATTGTGTGGAATTCCTAGGAAACCATTCCAAGGGGTGATTTTGTTAAAATGTATCACACATGGTTTACGCACTATTTGAAAAACCATGCAGTAAACCATGTAGCCCGGTAAAGATGAAAAAATTACAAAAAATTCCATTCTTGTAATTTTAACCCAAACTCATGTTTTTCCTCCTCTTTCACTCTTGAATTTCTAGGAATGAACATGGATCACCCAATCTTCTGTAGGTGACTCTCCTTTAATCATAGGACTTTTTGAGTTTCGTTGTTTATGGATCGAAGTCCCGAGATAGTATAATATCCTCTTTGATTACTCTTCTCGGTTATGGATTGAATATTTATTCCATATCCTTTTGATCCTCAAAAAACCTCCTTTTATGGTGAAATATAGGTTGTGGATTCAAGGGTTGGTGGAATTGGGACTTAAGGCATTGATTGAGGTTTCATTCATCAACGAATCCAAGGTAGGTGGTCTATAAGTTATATCCCATAGTTTCGTTTGAGGTTTGTGCATGCTTGGGTTTATTTCCTGGTTTCCCCTTATTTTGATTTAGATCCTTTGAATATATTTAGTGATTTGGGTGTATAAATGTTTTTTTTACACCACATTTTCCTTATGGGATGTGATGAGGAAGAATATAACGTTTTTGGGCCACCCATGGGGTTCACATACATTTTCAAACCAAGGAATTGACAAAGTCAATGGTGGAGTTGATGCGTAATAACATGGAGCACTTGGGGAACAAGTAATATGATTAGTTGACTTGAATATGGAATATTGATAGTTATACATAGATTGATTATGGAATAAGGGGATTCTTTTAATTTCATAATAATGAGTTAATTGTGTTATATGAGATTGTGCCAAAGGGGTTATAATATATGTTGAGATTCCCAAAAGGATTTATTATATATGAAATTTTATGCATGCTAAATTGGAAATGGCTTCTGAATTGATGTATATGTAAATTGGTGCATAAGGGAATCGATGAATATATTAAACATGTAAGTACATGCTAATTGTGGGGTATACCTAAGGGTTTGAATGAAATAATGTGGTTGTGTTATGTGATATAATAATTGTACTTGAATTAAATGGGCAGGAAAATTATTGAAAAATGATAAATAGGTTAAATGTGATATTTTATGGTAATTTATGAATATTGTATAATGTATGGGAGTTTTTTATTATACTTAATGGGTTAAAATATGAGAATGGGGATTTGGAAAAATGGATATGAATTTTAAATGGAAATTTGCTATTGGGTTATGGTACAATATTTTTTTACGACGTTTATTGTTATGGATTTTGATTATTGTATACCTTGGTTATGTTTGGTTGTGATTTGGTTTTTGTGTGGTGAATTGATGGATAAGAATGTGCACATGCCTTGGTGTTGGTATAAATCATTTATTCTCCTCCCATGGGTCGGGTTGGACTGATGCTCTATCCTACTTAGGATTGCATGGGTTGGGGATTCAGACTGATGCCTTATTCCCCCAATGGTTATATTTAATGAAAATACCCAACTGAGGCTCCATGGTAAGTGTGGTGATCACATGATATACTCATCCCAAGTTACATAGGTATATAACTTGTCCCCTTATGTGGAACGAAAAATCCCATGTACCTTGAATGAATTATATGAATTCCTAACTTATGTGATTTGTGATTTATGATCAACTAGTAATACAGGATACATAATAAATTGGAAAATTGGTTAGTAATATCTAGGTAGAGACTGATGACTAGTGGACTCAAATTGTATTTCCCTTAATTTCCATTCATTTATAATTTTATGAACTATCTGTCAGACTGGATATTTTTTAAACACTGTTAGTGGTGGCCTACTGAGTTTTACTCACACCCTACTCATGCCTCTATTGGGAACCTGAGAAATTTTCGTACTAGCAGGTCAGGATAAGGGAAAGGGACATATTATAGGGTGTTGAGTTAGGCATGGGACATGCATTTGTGAGGTTCTAGACATGAATTCCAGCCCATTTCGGGATTCTTTGGTTTGTCTTTCTTTTGGGGTTTTGTTCACTTGGTATTGTAGCATTCCATGTATAATTTACAGTTTATTATAGATTGTACTGAGATTTGAAAATGTTTGACTATGCATATTATTGGTTGTTTCATATTTTTTTCTCTATTTATAATTTTTTTATTGCGTCTTACTCTGTTAAAGAAGGAATACTCTCCCCATGGGACCTATTACACCCTTGTTGCTAGTCAGCAACCAATGGCATAAAAAGAGGTGCTCTTTAGGACATTTGATGACCACGGCTCTGGGCATCGATTTACAGGATCTTAGGATAGGGATGTTTCAAAGTGGTATCACTGGAGTTATTTTATCATTCTTACTATTTTCATATTTTAGATAGGACATTTGGATAGTGTCGATCCTTGGTAATGAGATCATGCCTAGGAGTGGAAAACTCATATATGGTGGAAACCCATGTCATCTTGGGTGAAAATTGTTATTCTTGTTGTGTGTTATTATATTTAATTATATTTCACCATTTTGTGACTCAAATGTGGCATGATTTGATAGCTTTATGATTTTTCTCATGGACAGAATGTAATGTGTTTTATCATTCATGCATCATTCTAGGAACATATATATATGTAAGTGATATGCATCATGATAGGCACACACGGTATGGGTGTGTAAGGTATTTAGAGTAGAATGAATTTTATTTCCTTTTAAATTTAAAGAAAATAGTCTCTAATAATAATGATTCAACTAGGTAAATAAAAGGAATATAAATAAAGAGTAACGAATAGTGTGTATAAAGAAGTGGTATGTCAAGGGTAAAATTTTTTGTGGTGATAAATTGTAATGCTTGAACTGTGTCTAAGAGAGAAGGATTTTCATGGTGATGGAAACATGATTAATGAATTTTTCTTTATGAATGTTGTAAATGTGCTAAAATTATTATTTTAAAAACATTTTGAAAAGGGGGTTTAATATGTGAATGTCTGTGTTCCAAAATTGTGAAGTTAATTATTATGGATGTGCAATGGTGGAACATTGGTGAGAACCGGTTAACATGTATTCCTTATGTGGTCAATATGACCCTTTGTACAAGTGGTTTTGGTAGTGATAGTTCTTTAGTTTGAGGCCTTGTATATGTGTTATGAGTCCTTTTTGATTATGATATGAAATATGATATGTCCTTATGGATCCCTCGGTAGGCTTTGGCCTTAGGGTTGTGAGGCATTGTTCACTAATGTGAGTATGTAAAATCTCGTGGGTCGGGACCACTGAGAGTGTAGGACACAAATTATGTATAGTTATTGGATTTTGGTGAACTTGTACGTAGGGACCTAGCAATTTGTTTTTTGAATCTTAGTTAGGGTGTTTTTCTTGTAGTTTAGATATAGGTTTTTGATTTACATTCATACAGAACCAAGAATAAATGTTTGTGGGTGTACTAGGAACATTGTATATTGGATTGTGGGTGAGAGTTCCATTGATTATAATTGCTTTGTTCGTATCTAGATGTTTATGGTTGGATAGAGGACCAATTGGTTTTTTTACATCAGTTGGGAATCTGATATTGTTCGACCACTATGGTGACCTATGAGAGATGTCATAAGGGATTTCTAGTACTTGTGGTTGCGTGTCATACCGGTGGATGTTTTTACATTGAACGAGGGATGAAGAATATATCATTTACTGTGGTATTGGATTAAATGGGTTGTTTAAGGGTTGATAGTAAGTTATGTGACTCGAGATGTGATTATGCATGGATAGTTTCGGGGAAATCAATGGTAACATCATGGGAGGATAGCACAGTAGTGTAGGTTATTTGGAATATAAAGAGTGGTAGATGATTCCGAGGTGGAATCGTGGTCTAATTAGTACCATCTGCTTTGGATAATGGTACGGTTGTACCATGGTCCTTTAGAGGGGCACCTGAGTGCAGATGTTCCTATGAATTGGTAAGGCACAATTTCGATTGGGATGAGCATCTATTTTTCTATGCATAACTAATGTGAGAAGCATGTATATGTGAGAGACTGTTGGTTCTATTAGTGTGTTCAATCGTTTTTTGGTTGATGATCATCTTGGTCATTCCGGATGAGCTCAAGTGGCTTGGTGGTAGTAGTTTAATAGGAAAGTTGGATCACAGTACCATGGAGATGGTTGTAGAATGATGGGATGTCTTGGTCTGAAACCATGCCTATGTGGTGATGGTTAAGTGCTATTTGGAAGTGACAAGATGTGTTCAGTAGGGAAGCCTAAGATCTTGTATGGAAATAGTGTCCCAGATTTGGAGGTGACATCATTAATGGATATGTTGGAAGTAGTGTTATTCAAAAACATCAATGCATAACTCAGCCAGTGATGATCATTCCCAACATCTTGACATCATCCCAGGTATGTTGAGAAGCTCTGTATTTATTCCAAGATACATGAATTTTTTTGGGTGGATGAGGAACATCATGTATTTTACGATCATGGGCGCAGTATATGTATAATTTGATGATGGTAAGAACACTCTCGATGGATTCAAGTGCGGTCTTCAACGATGTACCGAATGATGAAGAATGCAGTGGGTGTTGTTTGCAGTGGCTAGGAACAAGCCATAGGTGAGGATAATTAACTTTTTCTGGAAAAATCAATATATCGGAGTATATGTTTTGGTGTTATACTTGTTATTGAGTATGATATGCAGTGGTTGGAATCCCTTGTGCATATATGGTAATTAAACTCCTAATGTGGGGGTGATAAATCAGTCCTAGATGGGGAGAGTAGAATATTGAATTGATGTAGCGACAATGATATGTCTATGAGGAACCCAAGTGGTTCACGTCGGGTCACTCAAGGAGGATATATGGGCCATGACTATTATGGATGATTGGCCCAAGAATTTGTGTTAGGATCAGGTTAGTTCGAAATGAATTCAAGAAGCTTGTGTTAAGATATTAATGGTGGTGGAAAGATGTGGAAAAAGTACTTGAAAAAGCAGTTGGGGTCTATAATCCAATGATGATTGGTATTAGACCCAGTTAAGTGTCTTCATTACATTGGGTCAATCCATTTGGGTGAGTTTTGACATGTTATATGGAAAAGGAGTGGGCGTGGTGAGAGTGATCCACTTCTTGTTTGATGTCGTAATAGCAAGCACCATGTGGAACCGAGGTCATACATGAGTGAGGTCTGGTTGATCATAGTCATCCAATGGATGGTGTAGGAATGTCCTCCTAGAAAGTTGCAACGGTGATGCTGGATGCCAATGCGGGGTAATGTCCCTTTGAATGCTTGGGCATGGTGATTTTAGATATGTGAGGTGATGAAAAATTTGAGTTGATATTATGGTAAATTTTCTTCAATTTTTGGGGTGAAAAATAATAGATGGTGGTGGATATGACCATAAGGGAAAATTTGATGGTTGATAACATTATTGAACCTTCAGGTTGGAGGAACTCGAGTGATCACTATTCTGGTGAGTAACCTAATGTAGATCGTTGGCCTGAATTTGAAGGGTTGAAGACCCTAAATGTTTTGGATGTGTTTGCATGTAATGTTATGTAATGGTATTAGTGAGATTTGAGTGGTGGATCTACATAAGCTATGAAATTTTATTGGATAGACCGTCTGTTTTCCGTCAGGTGATATTGGGTTTTGGTCACCACTACCATCTTGAAAGTAGCATAAAAATACCGAGGAGTGATTTGGTTCATGAGTTTTGAAGAGAATCGGACCGCTCAGGTGCCGAATGGTTCCCCCATGAAGATACGATGTTGTGTAAGATGCTTATGTGTGATATGAATCATGAATTGTATCCTTGGATTTCCCTACTATGTTATAGTTTATGATGTAGGTTTGAAATTTTTTGCATCCTTTAAAAAGCATCCATATCATGTTGTGTGTTGTGGTGAGGAAGTCTTGAGAGGTAATACCATTCCCTTGGTTCAAATTTTGTAGTAATATTATAATGTTAAACAAGAAAAATGTATAAATTGGGAATGTATATGTGGTCATAGTCTCCTAGTCTCTTTGTTACATAATCTCAGTGATGCTAGGGAGCATAGCTCTAGGATGATCCGTTATAAGGTGGGTAGGTTGTAAGATCCCATATTTTTTATAAGGTGTTTTTTTGTTTTTACGTCTATTTAAAACCATTATTTTTTTATGATAATTGTTTTACAAAGATCATGAGAAGGTTCAGGGGTGTTTTGGGGGTCTGGGGCAGAAAAGTGGTGGAAAATAGAGTTTTCTGGTCATGTTGCACAGTTCGTGCGCAGCTAGTGAAAACCATGTGATGCTTCCATGGAAACTGTGTAGCCCTAGATAGAGGATTGTGAATGGTTACAACATGGTTAAGCTATCCATGAATAATTCCCAAGAATCTGTGGTAAGGAGTGATTTTGGGACTGTGTCCCATGCACGATTTTTGAATGGTTAATAAAACAGTGCAGGTAAACCGTGTATCCCGATAATGTTGGAAAATTAAAAAAATTACATCCTGGTATTTCAAACCCCAACTCGGTATTTTCATCCTCCCTTCCTATGAAAACCCTAGGGATAAAATTGGATGACCCATGATTCTTAGAGGTGTTTCTCCTTTGATCCTAGGAAGTTTGTAGTGTCGTTGGTTACAGTTTGATGCCCCGGGTAAGTCTAATATCCTCCTTGATTCCCCATCTCGGTTAGGATTTTCATCTTTCTCCCATCTCCATCTTAAGCTCTAAAACCCTCTATTTATCATGTAATCTAGGTTATGGCTTCACGGGTTGGTGGAATTGGTATCTAAGGACTCAATTGTGGGAGAATTATTTAATGGACTCAAGTTAGGTGGTGTACATGTTATATCCCATAGTTTTTTGAGATTTGTGCATGTTTGGGTTTATTTATTGGTTAGCCCTTGTTGTGATTTTGACCCTTTGATGAGATTTGGTGAGTTGGGTGTCTAAATGTTGAGTAGGACCCCTCACAGTCCCCATTGGATATGTCAAGGATGAATATACTTTTTTCGGTCCACCCATGGGGCCCCCCAACATTTCCGAACCTAGGAATTGTAAAGGTCAAGGGAGGAGTTGATGCGTAATAACCTGGAGCCCTTGTGGAGCATGATAATATGGTTAGATGAGTTGAATATGGGATATTTATAGTTGTACCTATGTGGATTATTTATTACAGAAATGTTTAGCATGTCTTGGTAATTAATTAATTGAGTTAAATGAGATTATGTCAAAGGGGTTATGAATTATGTTGATATACACAAAGGATTTAGAAAATATGCAATAATATGCATGATAGATTGGAAATTTATTGTGAATTGGAGAGCATGTAGATGGATACATAAGAGAATTGGTGAATATATTGAATGGGTCTGTACATGTTAATAATGGGGTGTAGATAATGGGTTGAATGTAGTAATGTAATTGTGTTATTTGATATAATAATTGTACTTGAAATGAATAAGGATGAAAATTATTGAGAAATGATAAATCGGTTAAATGGGAGAATTTATGGTAATTGATGAATATTGTAAAATTTATCTGATTAGTTTAATATACTTTATAGGTTAAGGCATGGAAAAGGGGATTTGGATAAATGTATGTGAATTGAGAGTGGAAATGTGTTAATGGGTTATGGAATAATATGATTTTACTAGTTTGATTGATATAGATTATGATTGTTGTATGTATTGGTAGCGATTGGTGGTGATATGGATGGTGTGTGGTAAATGAATATATAAGAATCTACACATGGCTTGGTGGTGGGATAAAGGATTGATGCTCCTCCCATGGGTAGTGTTGTACTTATTCTCTATCCTCCCTAAGAATGAACGGGTTCTAGAGTCGGATGGATGCTCTATACCCCTAATGGTTGTATTCAATGAAAATATAGACTGAGGCTCTAAGGTAATTGGGACAGACACATGATATGCTAGTCTGTAATGAGATAGGTACATAACTAGTGCTCTTATGTGAAATTAAATATCCATTGAAACATTTGTGAATGATGTGAATTCCTAACTTATGAGATCTCTGATTGATGATGAACTGGTAATAAAAGATACATAATAAATTAGCACTTTGGTTAGTAAGTTCTATGTATAGATTGATGACTAGCTGACCAAAATTTACTTTCCCTTACATTCCCTAAATTTTAACCATCATGCACTGTCTTTAAGACTAGATATTTCTTAGAAAGCGTTGGTGGTGACCAACTGAGTTTTACTCACAACCTGGTCGGGTCTCCATTGGGAACCCGAGCAGATTACATACTTGAATGTCAGTATGAGGGAATGGGCCCTATGCCAGGGAGTTGAGTTGTACATGGGACATGAATGAATGAGGTTCCAAAAATGGAGTCAAGACCATTTGTGTATTATTCTATTGGTCTTTATTTTGGGGTTTTTTTCACATTTCATTGTATCATGATGTAACCTATTTACTGTTTCTTGTGTATAGTACCTAGTTTTGTAGTTGTGTGAATGTGCACAATATTGGTTGTTTCATATTGTTTCTTATATTTATATTTTTTTGGGTCTTACTCTGATAAAGAGGGTATATTCTCCCCATGTGATCTATTAGACCCTCGTTGTAATTTGAAAACATCTGGTGCACGAGGAGGAAAAATTGAGGTCATGTGACGACCTGGCTCGGGGCACCAATTTAGTGGAACCCAGCACATGGACGTTATAGGGATAAACTCTATGATGTTTTTTAGTAGAGAAGGTGCATGTCAAATATGACCTTGAATTCCTAGTTGGAATCTGGGGTCTTTATCCCAATGTGATAAAAAATTATCCCAATGTAGAAATGTCAATGATAGAGGATCCATCAGTGGTGGTAGGGGATTCAAAAGTTGTATACTTTTCATTAAATTAGGAAGGGTTGTAAACCCTCCCTCATCATGGGTGTTAGAAACTCAGGACTAGGATGGGTGGAGAGGGGATCAAAGCAACTAGTTCATCTCTTGGTGGGGCCTCCCTATAATATTGGGGACATCAGGTGGTGGGATCTCTCCCCAGTGTCTCCCATGTGGGATTTGGGACGACAATAGATCGAATGACCCCTACCAAATCCTTCTAGGGGTGAAAATTGTTAGCGAATTATTGGGAAAGAATATCAAAACATTGTGTAGTGTAAATGGTCGATTTTCCTTTCATTCTATATATAATAAATAGTTTATGTGTAGTTACACAACATCTAATTCCTCATGAGCTATCTCCCAAGTGGGGATCACTCCTTTCCATTTTTAACAGTAAATGAGTGCGTTGATAACCCTATAATAGGTAAGTATCAATGGGTTGATGGGGAAGGTAACCAAGGATACATGGGAGAGTTTGTCATTATATATTGTTCATGGTTTTATGGGATCGATTCATGATTGAATATCCTACCCCCACAGATATTGGTGGCTGGGGTAGCTTGATGAGAATGAATGGTGGCTTCAATTATATAAGAGATAGTATAAGTGAACCATGAGTTCATGTCTAATTATGGTTATAATTACCCATTATAAATATGACATAAAAAATATATAAATCTAATGAATCAAAAAATACATCTCACATTATTCTCATAATACAAGGACTGAAAGGTGTAGGTTCTTGGACATTAACTAAATAAAAATATTATTTAAATTACTTCCAAAAATACCTCCATAATTGTGATCCTCAAGACCCTTTACATGAAATCTCAAATGATAAAATCATCTTCGTAACATGGGTTTTTAAAATATAACAAATGGGTGATCTTAGATTATAATTAAGGGTAAAAAATATTGTAACATGAAGGAAAACATTAGTAAGATAAAAATATAATAATAAGAGATTACGAAACATTACTTGATATTCATAAAATATGATGGGGTAATATAAGATCATAAAATACCATTATGGAATAATATATATAATAAATAACTCACAACCCCTTATTAATAGTGATATAACATAAGAGAATGGAATAAAAGTAAAGAATAATTTTAAAAATAAGTCTTAATCCTCATAACAAGGAATTTCATAGAAAAAAATGCAGCTTGAAAATTTTAAATAACTTGGTGAACAACGTAGATAGGTTTAATAACTTTATTAAGAACATAAATATGTGTCACAACCATTAACATATGAAACCAATGTGGGAAAACCCATTATTCCCATGCTTTGGATAAAAAACTCCTTATATACATTCCTGAAAAAGAGAGAAAACACATCATGCCCATGCTAGGGTGAAAAAAGTAGTGATCTCATATTAATATATATATATATATATATATTAAAACATTTTGATTAACACTTACTCCATTCTACAAATGCACTCTAGGGGATCTTAATGGAAAAGTGACTTTGGAAACTTGGAAACAAAAACAACTAGTTCATAGGTAAACTACATCATCTACCATAAAGTTCTTCAAAACTAGAACCCTTATTAAAAATATAATAAATAATAAATTACATCAGAACATGGGGAAATGAAACATAATAAATTGTGATTTTATATGCTCATTAAGGGTAAACAATGGTGATACATGAGCATAACATTAACATAAGGGTATGAGAACATGATCATAACATTTTAAAACAATAGCTTGCCTATAAAATATCATAATATTGAGTAATATAATAAATATTGGAAGTTATTAAGACATGGATCATATTATAATAAAATATAATGTGAAATTATAGAATATAATTGGAATAAGACATAAGTTGTTTGTATATACATAAGAATAGAAAATTGTTTCCACAATAGTGAAGGATCACTTACAAGGCTTTTATAGTGGAATGTGTTAAATCCCAAAACCATAATAGTAGTCAAGTATTACTCCCAAGATGATCATAAAAGAAAAATTCCCATACTGAAAAAATGTTCACTCCCTTTTTCATTTCTATCTGTCTCATGAGATATAAATCATTAGCCAATGCATTGGAGGTAGATATAGGTCCCACCCATCTCATATTGAAAATCATACATATGTGTATTACAATTTCATAAAACATTCATCATATTATAACCCATTAAATGAAATTATCTTCAAAAAAATTTATCATATCATAACCATTGTACGGTTTCATTATAATTTCATCATTTCAATATTTTGTAAACTATGGAGAAAGAATCGGGTTTCATAAGAATTTTATTAGTGTATAACACATTGAATAGAAATGATTTTCATAAAAATATTTTCTTCCTAAATAATTAAATTAAATAATAATAATTGTATCCTTGGTTCATATCTCTAGAAAAGAATAAATTATATCATCGGATGTCATGTTATATGGAGAATTAATTTTGAACGATAAGTCACATGGAATATTTCTTTAGGAAGATAAATTTTCTTCGGTAAGTACTTTTTATATCAAAAAAATTCATAAAATATTTTAGGAAACCTTTATATTTATAATTAAATTACAAACCATTAAAATAATCTTCAAATAAAATAATGGTCATGATGGTGGGAAATTACATTCATGATGTACATGTTAATATAGATATTATTCTCACATTTTTGGTAAAAGTAAAATGGGAATTGTTTTGAAAATAACATGAATAGTCAATTAAGATAAATTAAAAATTGAAATATTGGAAAATTTTCTTTAATAAATAATTTAATGAATAATAAAAACTTTTTTGAAAACATGATTCTGGACGAAAAATGGGTTTATTACCGAAGTGATAAATAAAGATTATTTTTTCCTAAAAATAAATCATAATAAATAATAAGTATATAAAGATAGGAAAATGAATAGAAAAAATATATTCTCTTGACATAATTAGTTGATAAGAAAATATGTGAGTTTCTTAACAAATGGTGACTAATATTTCATCATCTAAATAAAAATCATAAACATTACCTATAAAATCTGATATTGTAACATAAAATCATTACCACTTTGGTAACTATTAATTGAAAGTCCTGAGGAGGAATAACATTATATGAAAGATAAAACAACTTGAAAATAAATAAATTCATCATTTTTCTTTTAAAATGTGTTTTATATACACATCACAAACACAAACTATTTGTTTTCATTAAGATAAAGCTTTTAAGGAAAATTGGGAAACCAGTCATGTACTCAAAGAAAGTCAAGCAACATAATATGTCATAGCTGAATCTATGATTTTCTATTTAAGACTTTTAAAAACCATACCTCTAAAGATTCTCCATGGAAGAAGGATAACCTGCTCATCCAGATCATCTTCGAGTATGATTTCAAAATTATAGACCATCTTGTCCTAGGTTAGGATGCGCTCTTCTACATTGATCTTTTTCCCGTTGAAGCCATGTGCCAATATTACATGTTTTTTGAGTCCAGTTTCGCTACTCCATGGAAGAGTTATCCTTAATGCGCCTCCCATTCAGCCTGAAAAACACCTCTTGTATAGTAATGACGTATAGACCCTTGATTTTTAATTCCTCATTTTTCTCAATAATAACTTCCCTCTCATCACATTCCATTAATTCCTTCCTACACCGGTGGATATCATATCCTGAAATTTCCTTCTCAGCATTCATTAGGTATATGAAAAACGATTCCCTGGATGGGGGTTCTAGTTCCTCAGTAGAATTTTTCCTCCACCTGGTTGGGAACCTTAAGAGGGAGCTTTTATTTTCTTGAAGATCTAGTAATGGGAGGGCTTGGAATGAAGGAATTGTCTTTTCTTCTCCTAGACCCCCGAGAGTGGTGAATAATACCATGTACATTGATGAGGGTGTTATTCCCCTTCCTAGAATAGGATCTTATATATTCATCCGCAATGTCCACTTCTTTGGACTCAACAAGGGAGTTTGAATCAGCAGCCCTATCCTCCTGAGAAGCCTCCATCTCATCCCCTTCCTCAACAGCATGACACACTTCATTCCCCAACCCTGTAAATAGATTTTCAGAATATATAACCATTTCTCCATATTTCACCATATCAGCAAAAGATGGCTTAGCCGACATGTTCTGCACAGGAAAATCTGAGCCTATGATTTGTACAAAACCGCACCTCATGAATTGCGGGTAATTTTTAGTGTTCTCCTAAATTAGACTTTGAGGATGTCCAACCATACGTGGAGCATTACAGGTAGAAATGCACGCTATAACATTATTGTACGAACTAGAAGAGACCACCTGGTTGGCCGAAGCAGCATCCAATGGAGGGTCCCTCACCACATGCCCAACGTCTGTATAAGGCGATGAGGTGAACTCCTGAACCTCACTGACCAGCACAACCTCCCCTGATCTGCTTGAATATGTAAGTACCCATTATTTTATGGAAAATTAAAATAAAATAAATAAATGGGCATTATATACACCTCATAAAATAAATATGTGGTCAATATGGAGTGTGTCTCACAGAAGTAAAAAAGTTAGATGGAAATCCCTTACCCTAAGTCCTAAATTACTTCATACACATTGGAACCTCATGTATTATAAATTTATGTTTATTATAAATATATTACAGTACCATAATCATTAATATTATATCAGATATGACTATCTTCTGATATCTAATTACCTGTTCATTAACAATTCCATGTTATTGTCGCATTTCAGGAAATAAGTGATTTATTTTTCAAGAATTTTTTTATTTGTTAATTTATTTGTCATATTACTTTGATGATGGTTATGTCATATCTTGAATTTTAACAATGATATAAAAATAATATATTTTATTTATATACATTTTATTGTAATCTATAAAATATAGAGATAGAAAATGAAATACATTGTTCATGAAAATGGTAGGCCGTATATACTCCTGAATGATGTTTCCATTTTCTCAATGGATGGAAATAAATAATGTTAATTAATGTATTACCATTACTTAATAATTTTTATGTCACAAATATATATATATATAACTTATTTTCATTACACCCATCCTTCTTTTACCTTCCATTTAAACTGTGAATGAATCATGTCACTTTATGAGGTGGTAGTCTGCCATACACATGAGTGATGTTATCGTATTCACACAGAATTAAATGTATGAATTTATGTGTTGAATAATAATTAAGTAAATATAATAATATTATAAATATAATATATAACATTTATCCCATAATTATTATAATCATTGAGAGGTGTTAATGGAAAACCATATGACATCTGTCTGTGAGGATTTAGTTTACCGTACACACGAATGATGATTTCATAACCCATTTAATGGAAATGAAGATGATTTTAGGTCATTCAGTTAACATAAAAAATATTATCATATTGATGGTAATAGGGTTATTATATAATAATGTTTTAATAATAATTCGATTATGTATAATAAAAAAACCCTCGATGAATAATGTTACCTCTACCTTTGGTAACCTCCTTAGGTTTTCACATAAATAATTCCGAGGATGGATTTATGAAAAAGATATGTCTTATAGGATGATAGTATTGAAGTTGGTATGTTATTTGGGTGGTTATTTTCCAAACAAAAATGTTTTATATTGTGAAGAACATATGATAGGGGTGTCCTTTTATATGTAAGGTTAGTGGAAAACATATAATGTTTTTAAATGAAAAAGGTGTACCCATGTTTTTCTCATTAAAAAGGTTCCAAAAAAGATTATTATCAAGAATTATAAATTATAGGGTCTAAATACTGTATGTAAATATATTTTATAAAATATTTTAGGTTTTTTTAACCCTTAATGTTTTATTTTTACCTCTGGTAATCATTTTTTTTAACCATGGTAATTAATTTTTTATTTTTTAACTATTCATTTTGGTTAAAAATAATGTTGAAAATAATATATAATTTAAATTACTATGATTTAAAATATGTAATACATTTTTCCATGTACAATTCATATAAATATAAATTTTTAATTTAAAAATTAATCCCTTTGATATGAGAAGGAAGCGGGTTCTCAAAGAGAAAAGGCTCAATTAATTACAATGTTTTTATATCCAAATTCAATATCCAAATTAATCCAAATACATAAATTGGATTTATAGATTTATAATTTAAATAATTTTACTTTAAAGATAAATTAAAATATAATTTTATCTTTATAAATAATAATAATGAAATGGAATTTTTTTCAAATTCAGTATCTTTCACTATTCATCAAAAAATATAATTTTTTCAGATTATTCTAAAAAATTAACCCTAATATATTTTTCATATGATGATTAAAAATGAAACTTATTTTCAAAAGAAAAATTTAAAAAATTTTTAAAAATAATTTTATTTTTTTTCTGAAAAAATCATTTTTTATGTAATATTTTTGAAACATATTGAGACATTGTTGGAAAATTAAGTACTTTTAATATTAATTTGTTTTATTTATATAAAACCATTATAAAAAATATTTGAATATTATATTTTGATATTCATATCTCTAATTTTAAAGGGTAGTTTATAATAGTATTTTAAATAATATTAATAATATATCATGGGTTTTTTAAAACTCAGTATCTTGTGTAATGTAAGATAAACTCAGATTTTCCTCTAATGTAATATTAACTCGGGGTTGCATGTAATGCCTGATATCAATGAAATTTTACTTAATTGAAAATAATAATTCATAACAACTTAGGGTGTTACATTCTAACCACCTTAATGATAATTTCTTCATTGAAATTTATCAATCTGATATAAACAATTGATTGTACTTTTTCCTGATTATTTTTTTAAGTTCCTATAATGCTTCCTAAAACTAGTGGTTTAACCACAAAAACATTTATCAAGTTAGAGGTCTTGTTTCATGTAACTTTCTCTATAAAATCAATAATCTCTGGAAATTTTTCATAATAATAATGATCTTTCTCTAGTGGAATGACCTATAAGTTCAGTACATGTGACGTGTTTGGTATGTATTTTCTTAGAAGAGATACATTTAACTCATTATATATGTGAGAGGGGTTTGGTGGATAAACCAAAAAATTGGATACTATCCGAATATGAAATATAATTTCAAAGGGACCAATATAGTTAGATATTAGTTTCTATTTATTGATGAATATCAAAATATCATTCCAAGGGGAAATTATTAGAAGAACCTGGTCACCAACATCTAATTCTAGATCACATTGGTAATTATCAACATAAATTATATACCAAATATTAACTACTTTTATGTGTTACTGAATGATTATAATATTCTCTTCCATTCAAGAAATTATCTCCAGTCCGAATAGATTTCTTTCTCTAACTTAATCCTACAACATTGGATTTCTAAATTTCTTCCCATATAATGATTCATAATGATCCACCTAAATTCTTGAGTGAAATATATTGTTGAAAAGAATCAACTAGATGAAGGTGTTGATCCTAAGAACCTTTGAATTCCGTCGAAAAATATCTCAACACATCCTCTAGATTTTGAATTATTATCTTAGACTAACCATTTCTTTATACTGATATGAAATACTAAAACTCAACTATGTATCAAGATATTTATATAGAATTCATCAAAAAATTGAGGTAAACATCAGATCCAGATCGTACACAATATATTGTGGTACTCTATGAAATATTACAACATACATAATGTGTATCCTAGAAATCAAATCCATAGATAAATATTCTCTAATAACAACAAATTGTGCCTACTCTATAAGGTCTTCAACAACAAACCATATATAATTATTCCCCTTAGACAATTTGGGGAGTCCAATAACAAAATTCATTGTGAAGTTTTCCAATTTTCATTATGGTATAAGTAATTGATGTAACGTCCCCTTAGAAATTTGTGTCCTAGACCTAAATTTATAACATACCATGCAATGAGATATAAATGTTGTGCTATCTCTTTTTATTCCATACCATCAGAAATATTATATTGCATCTCTATACCTCTTCAAACTTCCAGGATGAATAGATAATGAAGAACTATGATATTCCTCTAATAACTCCATATTCAACTCTTGTATTGAATAAATGAATACACAATTATTTAACCTCATCATTGCATCATGATAATGGATAAATTAAAGAAAATTTATAGCCTTATTTTTTAACTCAACATATTCATTTTATACCTCTTTAATCTAAATATAGATTTATATTTGATCATTCAGTTGAGAGAGATAAGATTTTTCCCCTACATTCAGGATTACCAAATTCATCTTTTTGTAGATCCATAAATATTGGATCTTTTGTGATCAATATTCAGGATAATATAGCATGATCCTTTCAACTTATGGAATCATCCACCTCATTCAAATTCTTATTGTACTAATGTATTGATATGTCATAATAATTAATCAACTCTAATCATATTATCTGGATCATATTCAACTCCTTCTATGTAAATATATTCTTTAAACTATTATGATTTGTATATATAACATAGTTTTTTTCAAAAATATAATTCCTCTATATATTTATTGATTAAAATACCATTGCTAATTATAGATCATTATTTTGGTAATTTTTATCATGAACCATCAATTTTCGTGAGATATAAACCATAACTATGTCATTATGCTTGTGAAAACCTACCAATACCATCTTGGATGCATCAATATATAATAAAAATCATTCTCCACTACATGGTAATGTATGAATATGTATGATAACTAATCTTCACTTTAGATCATGGAAATTTCCATTACATTTATCTTGCTACATGAACTTGTATCCCTTTCAAATTAACTTGGGGATTGGATTAGATAGTCATGAGAAATTCTCCACAAATCGTTGATAATATCTAGTTAATCCTTAAAAACTATGGATCTTATTCATTGTGGTCATTTTGGGCCAACATTCAATATCTTCTCTCTTTTATGTATCTATTTATATAACCTCTATTGAGATTATACAACCCGAAAAAGAAACATTCTATAGCCAAAATTCATATTTTGTAAATTTTTAATATAGTTTCTCAATCCTTAGGGTCTTTAGTATGATTCTAGAGTGATAATTATTTTCTTGCTTTCTCTTAGAATAGATAATAATATCATCTATAAATAAATGAAAATATTGATCAAGGTAATCTCAAAATAATATATTCATTAAATCGATGATGATAGTGTGGTAATTACGAAGAAAAGATTCCATCACTATATATTCATAGCGTCCATACCTTTGACGAAATGTTGTATTAGGTATATCCTCTTTCTTGACCCTCAGTTGGTGATATCCATGATGAAGTTAAATCTTGGAAAAATATTAATATCTATGTAGTTGATCAAATAGGTCATAAATACATGTTAGAGGATACTTATTATTGATACTTATCTTGTTAAACTCTCGATAATCAATTCAGTGTCACATTAATCCATATTTATTTTTAACAAAAATCACAGGTGCACCCCAAGGTGAAACACATGTCCAAATGAATCCCTTGTCATTTTTCTCATTCAGATAAATTTTAAATCCATGTAACTCAATCAGGGCCAATCTATAGGGAGTATATGAAATTGGTGTTGTTCCAGGTATAATTTATATTGAGAAACCAACATCACATTTTAGGGGAAGTCTATGAAACTCTTCTAGAAAGTTATTAATAAACTCCCACAGAAT
The DNA here is from genome assembly GCA_963277665.1 of Viscum album. Lineage (NCBI taxonomy): Eukaryota > Viridiplantae > Streptophyta > Magnoliopsida > Santalales > Viscaceae > Viscum > Viscum album. Next base: position 1,228,062,864 of record OY728140.1, on the reverse strand, counting down.
AGGATTATCATCAATTTTGAGTTTCTCTCCAACCATCTGAGATAAATTATCCTATTAAATAATAATCAAAACCTATGAAATAGATTTCATTTCCATTAGAAGTTTATATTAATCCTCATACTGGTATATTTTCATAGGTTGGTTTATAATATCAAACAAGTATTCCCTTACATAAAAATTAGTGTGGGTTTTATGTATATAAATTCAATCCATGCCTCATATAACATCAAATTCAACAAGGGGAAGGATGGTAAGATTTACAGTAAGCACATTCCAAGAAATTTCAACCTAAGAGGAATCATAAACTAGAGATACTATCATCATACCATTAGGGGTTTCTACTAATACTTCTACACCTAATAATTTTGGTGGAGTCATGGTATCCACTGAAAATTCATTATATATTAAATGATTGGTAAATGAAGAGTCATGTAATATATAATCATTTCAATAGTGGATGTTATGTGTATCTTTAACCACATCGTTATCAAACCCCTCATCTGAAATAGTGAATGCATGATATTTCCCTTTTCCCTCTCATCTAAATAGATTTTTGACGTCCATCATCATCATTGACCTTCAAATTTTGGAACTGGATAGCATAGTACCAGTACATGTTTCTTTTGAAACACTGGAGTGTTGGTGGTCCATTATATTCATCATTATCCCTATTCACATCACTATCTAACTTCATCCATTTACATTGGAATTCAATTTCTCGATAACCTTCCCTTCCACACATAAAATATTTTCTAGACCCATAAAGATAATCACCTTTATCTTTTTCCCCACACATTGAGCATAAAGGAAATATTTTATTCTTATCATTGTGGATTTTAGATATTCATTTGAATTATATTTTTCTCATCTTATCAAAAATGTAACCTTATTATGTAAATACAACCTCTATTTCTAGCGTGATATCACACACAAAAAAACTCCTCATAGGTACTAGATTATCTTATTTATTACTCATTTTGGATACTTGGTTTTAACCCACTGAATAATCGATCAACCTTAATTTCATGTTGGATGATAATACATGAAGTGTTTCTCACAAGGCTTGTAAAATTTACCTCATAGGTACCGAAAAACTAGTCATATTTTTTCATTATTTCAAGTAACTCCTTCTCCATAATTGTATGAAGTATAAAAGGAATTAACTTATTTAACAAATATGTTCTTGAACTCTACCCTATCGATTTATTCTATTTCATCATGTTTCTTTATATTCTTGATAATATTCCACCATTGATATGCTTCGCCTTTCAAATGGTATATAGAAAAAATAAAATGATAATTTTCTAAAACATGTAGAGTTTAAAATATATTTATAGTGGTCTTGATCAATTTTTCAGCCACTAGTGGATTAAAACCCTGATGAATGAGGTTTAATATTTTCTCATGAAGGACTCAATTGAATGTTATTTCCTAAAGTATGATTTATAGAGACAGATTTGTTTGAGCACAGTAGTGTGTTTTTTCATTCAAGATCCCATAACATTTAGGTACTAAGGAGGAAAATATTTTTATTTTTTGTATAACTCGACATTAACGTGGTTCCTTCAGGTTCGAACTATTAACTAAATCCAAGAAACATAGTCTAAGACTCAAAATCATAGTATGGAACCTTATAATAATGAAACATTACGTATCGTATGTCTAAATAATGATTCCATCTTTTTAATATGTGAAACCTTAGGTTTAACCTAGATTCTTCATGATTATTATTTTATTCCCTCATTATTGTTAATAATGATTTTTTTAATTTCCAAAGAATATCACTTGAGATTTTCAAATTGGGTGTGCATAAAGGCATGTTGTTGTGTAGTACGTTATGATCGATTCAATCTTAATGCACCATTTTCATATTAATTAAGCTAAGGTACATCTTTATAATATCTCAATCCAATTTTAGTATCCCTAATAGGATTTAATTGCATATAATCCACTCACTCTATCATTTACCAAATTTTTATAAAATTATCCTACACATGGAATTATATTTATAATTATATATAGACATATAGCTAGACATGTACGTAGAAATATCCCTACGGATCTAACTAAAATGTATTCATCCTAGATATCTATTGTTAAGTTGACCTATCCTCTCATAAAAATTATATTAACCTTATCATATCATACATAGATATTACATAATTTTATATGGAAATCTATCTCATTAAAAAATGAACACCTAAGGATCTTGATGGTATAGTGGCTTCAGAAACATAACAACACAAACAACTGGTTTATATTTAAACTACATTATCTCCCACTTTGTTCTTGATAACAAGAAAACATCATTGAAATATCATATATAACATATTTATTCATAACCTTAGGAAATTAAACATGGTAAAGGGTTATATTAGTGATCAATAAGGGTAAACAGGGGAGTTACTTAAGCATAACCTGAACAAATATGGTATAAGAACATGATCATAACATTTTAAAAACATAACATTCATTTAAAAGATCTTAATATGGTATCATGGAATAAATATTGGATGTTCATAATACATGAATCATAATGGAATAAAATAAAATTCTCTATGATGTCATAACATTGGTATAATACATATATTTTTGGCATACACACAGACATAGGAAATCATTTCCATAGTAGTCAAGGCTCACTATCAAGGCTATCATAGTGGAATGAGTTCCCTCCACAATCCATCATAGTAGTCAACGATCAATCCCAACACCATAATAATAGTAATATTACCTTACTAAAATCGGTTCACTCCCCATTGGAGTCCTATATCTCTCATGAGATTTTAATTTTTACCAAATACATTGGTGCGATATATTGGTCCCATCCTTAAAATAATGAAAATTATACATATAAGTGCCAAAAGGTCATAAATAATCTATTTTATCATAAACCATTAAATTAAATTGGATTTATAAAACTTTCATCATATCATAGACTATGTAAATGAGACAGGTTTTATAATAATTTCCTCATTTCATAACCAAAGGAAAAATAAACAGGTTTCACAATATTTTATTGAATTGTATAACCCATAGGATAGAAATAGGGTTTATAAACATATTTTCATCAAAAAAAATTAAATTAAATAATAATAATGGTATCCTTGGTTCATATCCTCATAAAATCTTCAATTACATCAAGTTATTTCATCTTTTATTGAGAATGATTTTGAAGGATAAATAACGTGGATCATTTCTTTAGAATGATAAATTTTTAGGGAAAATGAATATTTAAAAGTAAAAATTAATAAAATAATTTAAAATTTATTTCATTTAAAAATAAAAATAAATTATTATAAATGAATATTAAAATAATATAATTGTCCTGATTGTATGAAATTTCCATCAGGACGCACATGTTAAAATATAGATCACTTTTACATTTTCAGAAAAATCCAAATGAGTATTGTTTGAAAAATTACCTGAATATTTATTTAGAAAAATATAATAATTAAAAAATGGTGAAAAAACCCTTAATAAATAATTAAAATAATTTTAAAAATAGTTTCTAAATCATTCATAAAAAATATTGTTTTGGGAGAAAATTGTTTTTTGACCAAAAAGATAAATAAAGGTGGAATTTTTTCCTAAAAAAAATCTTCTGAACTCTTGACTAGTTAAAGAGAATAAAATAAAAGGAAAAAATATTATCAATAAATTACTAGATGATAATTAAATTATTAATTTCTTGAGAAATATATCATAATATTTTATCATCATAAAAATAATCATAAATATTCTTAATAAATAATTAGATTGTAACATAAAATCATTACCACTTGGGTAACATTGAATTTTAATCCCCCTGAAGGAATAAGATTTAATGAAACTTAAAATATTAAATGAAATAATTATATTTCTTTTCAATGAAACAATATATACATCCCATAAAACAAGAAAGGTGTATAACATAACATATATCTCAAGGAACGAAAATTTAGACAAATATCCCTTACAGTTTTGATAAGTTTTGAACTGTAGAACCCATTAAATAGGGATCCTAAAATTGATATTTAAATACCCATAATTTTAAATATAATCATAAAAAATTTAATATATGGGAAGTATATATACCACTTAAATTAATAGGTGTTGAATATTGCATGTGTCTCAAAGAAGTAAAATGTGAGACGAAAATATCTTACCTTAAGTCATGGATTCCTTTATAAAAATTATAAATTAATTGAGAATAAATAAAATTTTACTATAAATATATTAAATTACCATAATAATATATATCATACCATATATCACTTTATTATGACATTTTATTAACCATTTGTTTACAATTCCATTTTAAAGTCACGTTTTAAGAAATAACTGGTTTGTTTTTCATGCATGTTTTTATTTATTAATTTTTTTTCCTCTTACATTGATAATGGTTCCATAATATATATAATGTTAAAAATTATATGAAAATCGTATTTATTTAGTATATATATTTTAGATTAATCCATAAAATTTTGATATAGAAAATAAAATATATTGTTCATGGAAATGGGAGGTCGTATGTATGCATGAACGTTGTTTCCATTTTCTTGTTGGATTGAATGAAAGAAATATAAATAGTATATTAAATTTTAAAAATAAATTTTATGTCATTTATGTCACATATTTATATTAAAAATATCCTTATTATCTTCTATATTAATCTTGAACGATTCACAACGTTTCACGTGATGGAATTCCACCGTACACACGAGCAACTTTTTTATATTCCCAAATAATGAAAAGTGTGAAGCTATCTCTTATATAGTAATTCCATAATTATAATAATATAGAAAATTATGATATATAAACAACTAATATACCATTATAACTATCTTTTAGTGTTGGTAATGTAAAAAAGAAAGACACAGGTTCGCGAGGTGGTAGTCCACCATACAGAGAAATGATGATCTTAAAACCAATTTGATATATGTAGAGATGGTTGTCATTAATTACATTAACATAAAAAATATTATTTTATGTAAGATACTTAGGTTATTATATCATATTGTTTTAATAATTCTTTAATGAGTTATAGTAATAAACAAAATAAAAACGCTTAATGAATAACTTTACCTCTTCCTTAGCTAACCTCTATAGGTTTCAAAAAAAAATTATTTACAAGGATTTATTTATAAAAATAATAATAATTCTAGTATGATATGATAGAAATTCAGAAGATTTTTGGGACGGGATTTACCAAAAAAAATACATTTAGGGTGTAATGAAGAAAGAATAGGGGTGGCCTTTTATAAGTGAGGTGAGTGGCACACTGGTAATTTTTTTTAAAGAAAAAGGTGTACCTTGTTTCTTGACATGATAAAAGACTCTAAAATCTATTATTATAAATTATTTGAATTTATAGGTTCAATATATGGCCATAATATAGATTTTTGGAATGTTTTTATGTCATTTTAACCCTTATCTTGTTATTTAAACCCCCGATAAACCCATTTTTACATTAACTACGGTAATTAATTTTTAATTTTTCAATATTAATTTTGGTAAAAAATTAATTATACCATATTATATATTATAAATTATTCTTATTTAAAATAAGGAATAAGTTTTTCAAAATTTAATTCATATATATATAATTTTAATTTAATAATTAATCTCGCAGACATAACGAGAAAGCATGTTTTCAAAAAGAAAAAGATTAAATACTTACAAGATTTTTGTATAAAATGTCAGTATGAAAATTATTCCAATGAATTTATTTAACTTAATAGATATATAATATAAATAATTTTACTTTAAATCCAAATGAAAAATATTCATGACAGTATAAATAATTTATAAGAAAATTGAGGTTTCCATTAAAATTCACTATTTTCACTATTCATAAAAAAGTTAATATTTTCAGAAAATTATAAAAACATAATCATAAGATAATTTTTATATGATTATTTCAAATAAATTTTTCTTTTTAATCATATAATGTTTTTCAAAGTTTCAAAAAGTATGTTTATTTTTTAAAAATAAAATCATTTTTTTTGGAAAATAGTATTTTCCAAACATATAAAGACTATTTGAAAAGTAATTAATTATTGATAAACATTCATTAGTTATATTAATCCATTATACTTAATATTTTAAAATTAGTTATTATTATTCTTATCTCGATGTTTAATGGCGTGGTTTTATTGGTCATGTTTGAATAATAATAATAATAAATCATGGTTTTGTTAAAACAAAATGTTGCATGCAAAGTATGATAAACTAAGAGTTATGTTTAATTAAATATTAAATTTTTTTATGTAATGAAATATATAAAATAAATTTAATTTATTAAAACATATTTATTCATAAACACTTGGGGTGATGAAAAAAACCCATTACATCTATGCTTGACTGTCTCAAGAGATAATTGTTATACCAATGCATTATAAGGTGATAAAAGTCCCCACCCATCATCATATGTACATATGTGTGCCACTTAAAAACAATCTTCATCATAAAATTATTAACCCATGGAATAATAATGGGTTCTTTAAATATATCACATAACATGAAATTAATATATCATAGGATATCGAAATTTAATTTTCTAAATGGGTCCATAACGTAATAAAATTAAATTAAATAAATTAATGGGAGATATATCATTTGAATATAATTCAAAATAATTCATTAAAAAGGTATTTTTATAGAAAAAACATTAATCATCTTATAATTCATATATTATATTACCTTTTTAAAAAGGCTCGTTTGTTTTTTAAGAGAAATGAAAAGAATATCATTCAAAAAATGATTTTTTAAAAATCTATTTTCCCCTAAAATTAGGAAAGAAAATAAATCAAAGGGAAAAGAAATTTAAAATTAACATATTCAATAATTGGTAAGGTATCTCCAATAATTTATTTTTAGTTACAATGTACACTTTATTTCCAGGGAGGGGCTTCAACCTCATTGGAGATTGATTTTTCCTTCGAATACTATATGAAAATGAAGGTCATAGGCCATCGTAGTTTGAATACAGATTTAATAAAATATTAATTACTTTTATGGAAGTATATTTGGTTATATTTTGAATGTAATTTGAAAGGTTAGGTTTGTGGGTGAAAGGGTAGAAGTGATCCCCATTTATATGAGTGGAAAGGTGCGCTTTTGGAAACACCCTTTATATTTTATGAATTCCATGAAACTATTCAGATGTCAATGGCTCCAATGATTTCAAATAATTTATTTGAGGGTGTATTTTGGTTTATAAATAATAATAAAAGTTTTCCCATAAATTTTTCAAACGTTTTATTGGTTTTTTAACATTAATTTTTAGATTTTACTATTTTACTTTTAAACTTGTTAAATGGTTTTTGTCTAATTGATTTCATTTTTTATTAAACATATGGAATCACCCATATAATAAAATTTGGTTGTTATGTATCTAAATTTATGGTATATTTAATCAATTTAAATTTAAAAATATAATAATTTTAATACCAAAGTTAAAACATATAATGTCTATAAAAAATAGTTTAGTAGAAAATAATATTTTGACAATTACGGATTCTTTATCTTAATTTGAATCGATTAAAAATTAAATTATTTTAAATATATTTATTTATGTGTTTATAAATAATATTAGGTTAATTATTTTAATTATTTTAATTTAATTTATTCGATATATATTCTTTGCTATAACGAAAATAATAATTTTTTAATAATTGTTTTATAATTATTGTTGTAATTGTAATTAATACTAATAATCTAATTTTTATACCTAAAAATGTTTTTTTTTCTTAAATAAAATAAAAATTATTTTCTCAAATTTAATAATAATTTTATCACATCAACTCTTTATGTTTTGGGAAATTATTCCTATCTTTAGTTCAACAAACGGAAAAACATGTTTTTTGAAATAGATAATTTTTATGAAAAATGAATTATGATTAAGGTGGAATTATTAATTTCATTGATTAAAATGAATTTAAAATAAATTTATTAATTCATGTACTATTTATTTAAATACAAAAATAAATCAAAAAATTCCTTTCATCGTGTTATAATTAATTACAGAAAATAGTCAAAAAACTTATTCTCATCAAAACGCAACTCAAATTATCAAAATATTGATCATGGGTTTATAAATTAGACCTTATATTTTAAAATAATTTAATTTAATTTATAATATATAACTTTATAGGAAAATGTTTTAAAAACATTCAATTATTTCATATAAAAAATCATTTCCTAAAAGTGAATGCACTCATAAAATAAGTATTCTCATTCTTCACCTAAAAATTAATTGTCTTTGAAAAATCCATATAACTCAATTTATGCTAATATGATAGTGATATGTCAAAAAATTATGTCTAATTTTTCATATCCACACCCTAAAATATATAAATAAAACATTAAAATAATATAATAAAAAATATTAAAAAAATATTTTGAAAAGAGATATTTTCTATATGTTGATTATTCTTTTAAAATTACTTCTAATCATAAATATATCAAATGTAAAAAAAAATATTTTATAAAATTCATTTTAATCATAATATAAGGTTTTATTACTTTTTTTAATTTTACTAGTTTTTTTGATCTTAAAAATGAATTTCATTTTTCTTTGCTTTGCTTATATATATATATATATTTATATATATTATTTTTTGTTGTTTTATATACATTTTAATTTTGAAAATACATTATAATGTTCTATATTCATTTGGTTTTACTATTGAACATGGATTAATCAATCAAATAGTATTTAATTAAGGATAAAGACATGGATTATTACATTCTACCCCCAAAAATAATCCATTCCTTGAAATTTCATTACATTGACGAAAATAAGTGAGGGTACTTTTATCTCATCACATCTACAGTATTAATCATAGCCTACTAAAACTTATGATTTCTCTATAGGGCCATGTTCTGTTGAGTGGTCTTATTCTATAGTATCACATCTCCTCTATCCCTAATTTTGATTGGTTTTTCCTCATATGATAGATCATATTTCAACGGAACAGGTTTTTGAGCTTACCACGTATGAAGGGTCTGTTATGTAATTTCTCAAAAGAGGTAAATGAAACACATTTTTCACTTTAGGAACATGTGGAGGGAGTGATAAGAGATATTCTATGAACCCAACGCAATCAATGATCTAAAAGGGACTGATGTATCTACACATTAACTTCCCCTTCGTCCAAAAAATCATAACATGATTCCATAGAGATATTTGAAGCAACACCATATCACAAACTTCAAACTCTAGATCTCGTCTATGATTATGTTTATAAATATTGTATTCACTATGTTCGACTTTCATTTTATTCTTAAGGTTTTAAACCTTCTCCATAATTTCTTAAACATGTTCATGACCAATCATATTCCTCTCTACAACTTCATCTAATATGTTCAACTACAACTTCTATTCCCATAAAAAACCTCATATGGTGACATTTAAATGTTATAAAAGAAACTATTGTTATATGATAATTATACTATGGTAAGGTGTTGATGCCAACATCCTTGGAAATTATCAAACAGGATCTCAGTATATCCTCTAGAGTTTGAATTTTCCCCTCACACTGGCCTTGTAAATACACGAAAAGAAGTATCTCAGATTCGGTGGTTACTTAATTACAATTGTATAAGATATAAGGAATCACATCCGGATGGAATTAATAATTTTTTAGTCTTGTTAATGAAATACATAATTTAATCTCATTTTAAAAATGAAAACATAATGTAAAATAATGGTTTTTCTTCAAGTGCATCATTATTTCCTCTTTTATGGCACCACATATCAATCATAATACACATTTTCACATCATGGGGAACAGAACAAAAGAAAGTGGTGAGATAAAATGTTCATTAAGCATATTATTATATATTAATATGTTAATAAATAAAACATAATCAATATTGAAAGGTAAATAACTAAAACACATTTCATTTAATCGATTAGTATCGAATAATATAGAATGAATATATAATGATAAAATAATTCCATATACATAATCAAAGGAGCTTTAAATTTTTCAATAGATATTCTAACTAATATAATAATCACATGGACATCAATGAATAATCTCATAATGAGGGAATTAATAATTCGAAAAATTATAACCATAATTTTAAGGCCTCATTAAAAGACATCCTACAAAAATGGATAAGGCTTTAGCCAAAAACCCAATATTGTTTGTCGCTAGATACATACCGATGAATCAGGGGATATAGTGGGTCCCACCCATCACATACTAATTCTAATGAATTACTTAAATGAAGGGGTCATACACAATGAACATAAAAATATTATTTTAAAAACTAGAAAATCATTTGTTAATACTTTCCCCAATCAATAAACATAATCATAAAAAATTCAGAGTAATATGGTGAATGGTATATAAATAAAACATCCTTAGTCAAACTAATCATAAAAATATGTAGGAACAATAAGGATGTTATCATGGGATTATATACTCAGTAATGCTTAAGTAAAATCAATATATGTCATCTTAGACGGAAATTAATTTTGAAATATCACTTGGTACAATTCATGAGGAAAATAACCATTCATTAAAAAACACATTTATTAAATTAGAAAAACATAAAATATTGATAAGAACATTTTCATGAAAAATCACCTTAAAAATTTATAAATAAATCTTCGAAAAAAATATTAATTAAGGAAAAAATTATTTTCATGTCATATAAGTTAATATAAAATTGTAGTTTGACACTTTAATAAAAAGTCAACAATTGCATAATTTGTAAAATGATGGAAAGATTCAATTTAATAACTTTCTAAAAATTCAAAAATGTGTAAAATTCTAATTAAAAAATCTTTTCTGCGACGTTAAAACGTTTTTTGAAAACACAGATATAGAACCAAAGAGAGAAATAAATTTGATTTTTTATTGAAAACAATATTTTGAACTCTGTTGTAACACCATGTTACGTTTTTAGGTACTTTTGACATTTCTAAGTACCTATGTTATGGATTAGTGAATTGGGAGAGTCTGGAGAACATTAAACATTATTTGGTGAAAAGGGAAAGTCGCACGGGTGGCGCACGGGTTGTCTAAACCGTGCGGCCAAACCATGTATAGTTGATCCTAGAGGCAGTAGCTTCCACAGGGGAAATGCATGCTATGTCAAACCGTGCAACCAATCCATGCGTGAAAGGTGGTTGAGGCAGTGTCTAATTCACGGCTAGCGCACTGTTTTTCAAACTGTGCGAACTAACCATGCAGGCCCTTAAACGAGATCCTTAAATTGTAGATCTCACTCATTTTTTCCTCTATGTTCCTCATTTTTCCTCCAAAGCGTCCCTAACTCGGGATTTTCCTTCTCCTAAGGTCATAGGAGGTTCTCTCATCATTCTAGAGGCGATCCAAAGTCTCCTCTTGGTGATTCAATGTTGGAATCTTTAGGTAAGTAATCGTTCTTCATCGTTCTTGATCAGTTTCTTAGATCAAGTTAGATCTACTTCTCCCCTTCTCTCATTTTCTCAGATCTATTCATGTTATGTGTATATCTATGTGTGTGGTACCAAGTATTTTGAGATTTTTTCTTTATCTATCTAGTAGAAGAGATCTAAGGTGGGTTCTTGAAGAAGCAACCCGATTTTCTTGAGTGTTCTCGACCGTTGTTGTTTTGGTCAAACCTTTTGAGGTAGGTGATTCCGTCCCGACTGGCCAAATTGATTAACATTATTTTTTCTTGATTTATTCAATTTTTTATTTAAATTCGATTGTTCAATTTTTCTTTCAAATAAAATGATAAAAACTCATTTCCAGTGAATCGAGATATTTGAAATTATTTTTGCATGGAAATTTGGAAAACCCCAATTCAATTTAATTGGGTGTGTTTATGGAAGTTGGCCGATTTAAATTGTTGAATTTTAATTTTTCATTTGATGGAATTGATTTCAATTAAATTGTTGAATTTAATTATGGGAATAAATTGTGTAATGATGGAATTATCTTTGAATGGATTTCAAACTATTGAAAATGGCTTAAAATGATTTGATAGAAACCCATTGGTTTTATCTTGTGAAAAAGGAATGATTTGAATAAAACCTATTTTGGTTTTAAATGGAATGATATTGGAAATTTTGGAATGGAAGAATGGGATTTATTGTATTTTACACATTCTTAAAATAGTTCTCTCATCATGTAAGAGTTCATGCAATCCTTAGGTAGTTAGTGAGTTATTTGGATACACTCTACGTGACGACGATGTTCTAAAACATACTTTCGGTGGGTCACATCCTTGATGGGTTGGCGATGAGTCTCCTTTGTCCAGTGTCATATGGAGGTGTGTATACACATTTTTTTGAGTTCACATAGAGAATGTTGAATCCTATAGCTGGTTAATACTATTGTACCTTTTGGAAGATGACCATGTTGATCCCTTGTTTATTTATATTTGAGATATAAATGTATGTCAATTATTTTTGATCTTCTATACATGCCTTATGAATATATATAAACTGTTTTATATAAATTTTTTTCTTAATCCATTATTTTAGAAATATTTCATCATTATAACGCATTTACTTAAAGTAAATTCATCCATCAATTGAAAATGTATAGCATGTTTTGTAAAAAATATGCTTTTGAGTTTCCAAACCAGTTTATTTGAAAATTGGAAGCTTTTATTTGGATAATATATATTTCGAATCTTTTACGGAATCTTTTGTGGTATCCTACTGGGCTTAGTCTCACGCCATACTTTTTCCTTCGGGTGATTGTAGCCTTTCTTTTTCTAGGATTGAGCAAAGGGTAGGGACCTCTTGGACGCCTATCCAGCTATTTATCATTGGTTTTTGTGAGTTGGGTCCTTAGGGACTTTGGGGATACTTTTCATTTTTCTAGTACATGGGTTGTAGGACATTGGGATTTTGTGCCTCTTTGTATTATGGTACATTTCTCCCAGTGGAGTTTCTTGTGTTATGCTTACTGTCTTGTTTCTTTTGCTGCCGCATTCTTGTGGAAAAAATCGTTCCCACTTGCATTTTGTGTGATTCTAGGTGCTAGTCGCCGACCCGTGGGGATCGGGAATTCCATTTGGGCTTTGTTAGGGCCAACTTGGTTATTGGGTCACCAGGGTACCCGGGATGCTTCATGAAAAAGTGGTATCAGTGGAAGGTTATGCATCTTTCCTTTATGACAGTATGCATTTGAGTATTCTTCTCAGGACTTAGTAGGTAGTTGTGATTGAGTGCCTGGCCAGCTCTCACAACAATGAACCTAAAGTCACCTAGGTTGGTTAGGGAAATATGACTTATGGATTCGTTCTAGTATTTTCCCTATTTGGATTTGGATAGAGGGGAGTCCAAATCTTTTTATCCCTTAATATAAGAATAAGTTTCCTTACTACTCAGTTTGGGTGTGAATCTATATCTTTTTATGCCTTGTAGCTTCATGCCTTCGAGAAGACGGGGATCTCAGATCTCAAAAGCGGCTACTGTTGAACCTTAGCAAGAGAGTCCTATTGTGGATCCGAGTCTGGTTGAGGTGACTATTCACACTGTCCAAGCTCTAGGATAGGCCCCACCTCTAGTTCCTGTTCCATCTCCAGCTATATATCCTTATAGTGATTTTCTCTGAAGTCGTTATCAAGAGATCATACGCTAGAAGCCACCCGTTTTCAAAGGCTCAACTGACCCTCAACATGATGGGGAATGGTTGAGTAAAATTGAACATCTTTTTGGGTTCTTGGAGACACCTGAGGTGATCAAGGTGAAGTGTGCCACCATCATACTGGAGGGACCAAGTAGGAGATGGTGGGACACAATGGTGGTGGCTGGGAAACATGAGGGTTTGTAGTGGAAAGATTTTAGGATTATTTTCACTAACCATTTCTATCTAGAATAAATGGTGTTGGCCAAGGCTGTGGAGTTTTTCAAGCTTGAGCTTGCCAACAAAACCATGAATGAGTACTCAAATCGCTTTTCTGAGCTGGTACAGTTTTCTCCTGAGATTGTATCTAATGAGAGGATGAAGGCTTAACGATTCATGTTGGGACTTCGATCAGAAATCCGTTCTCAGGTATTCTTATTGAAGCTACCCACTTATGCAGATGTGCTGGATAGGGCGATGATGGTTGAGATGGACTTGGCAGGGAAGTCATGGTTGATGGAGGTTCTTTTACCTTATAGTGGCAGTGTGGGTTTCCTTAAAGGAAAACGAAAGCGTGACTTTCCTCATGGTAGTTCTTGACATCAGAGTCATTCCAGACCTCCAGTAGCACCTGGAGGGACTTCTCTGACTTGCTATCAGTGTGGGAATCCAGGTCATTCTAAGAGAGTTTTCACTGAGGCACTCATGATCTGTAGCTCTTGCAGATGTTTAGGTAATTTACATAGATTCTTACATCACTTACCTACCCCACACAGTGGAACCGGATCATAAGAACCTCCAGATACTGCGGGGCAATCAAATACTTCATTTACAAATGGGTTACATCCAGAGGATTCTGGAACGAAGATTCTTCACCCAGTGGAAGAGTCACCAGAGGTAGCCGATATAGGTCCTGCAACTATGAGAGGTACCATTACTATAGCTTCATCTTTGGTGAAATCTATTTTGGATACTGGTGTGTCTCACTCTTTTATTTCAACCCATGTTGTTAATCTTCTTAATCTACCTATGGAACTTTTATCTTCTGTGATGGATATTACTACACCACATTGTACAATGAGAGAGAAGGGCCTCTATAGTCCTGCTTGTGTCTTATCTCTATCAGATGTTGATCATGATTGGAGTTTCTTGGTTCTTGACATGAAATCTGTTGACATCATATTTGGGTTGGACTGGTTCATTGCCAATAATTCCCAGACCGATTGTTATCTTTGACGAGTCTACCTTACTACACCCAGTGGTGTGCCTCTTGTTTTTCAAGGAGAATGGTACCCAAGGTCAAGAAGAGTTGGACCCTCTTATCAAGAGTTGGGGAAAGTTATGTCAGTGCTTGCTTTTGATCTAGAGAGGGATTTAGTGTGTGGTGATCCTACTTCAGTTGTCGCTGAGTTTCCGGACATGTTTCCTTCTGACATCTCTGGTTTTCCACCAGTATGGGAGGTTTATTTCTCTATTGACATAATTCCTAGTACTTGACCATTTTCTATTCCCTCTTACCTAATTGCTCCAGTTGAACTAAAAGAACTGAAATATCAGTTATAAGATCTTCATGAGAAAGGTTTTATATGCCCAAGTGTGTCACCTTGGGAAACACCTAATCTCTTTTCCAGGAAGGCTGATGGTTCTTTTTGCTTATGTGTTTATTATCGAAAGTTAAATCGAGTTACGATAAAGAAAAAATATATGTTACCAAGAATTGATGATTTGTTTGATCTATTGAAAGCGGAGAAGTTGTTTTCAAAAATTAAACTTCAATCTGGTTACCATCAGTTGAGGATAAAATAATCTAACATGCATAAGGCTGCTTTTCGGAGTAGGTATGGCCATTATGAGTACCTTGTTATGCCATTTGGCCTAACAAATGCTCCTACAGTTTTCTTGGATTTGATGAACAAGGTTTCCTGTGAGTACCTAGATACATTTTTGGTAGTCTTTGTGGATGACATTCTTTTCTACTCCATGTACGAGGAGGATCATGTGCGTCATCTAAGAACAGTTCCGAGTCTTCTAAGGAATCACCAACTTTATGAAAATCTTTCAAAGTGTGATTTCTGGATTCGGGAAGTGAAATTCTTAAGAAATTTCATGTCATAACAAGGGATATCAGTTTACCCAGAAAAGCTAAAGTCTCTTATGAATTGGGAAAAACCACGAAATGTATTTGAGATTCGTAGCTTCTTGGTCTTATTAGGATATTATTGTTGGTTTGTTAAAGACTTCTCAAAGTTATATTCTCTAATGACTGCTCTGACTCGAAAGGGAGTGAATTTTTCTTGGAATGTTAAATGTCAGAGTTATTTTGTTGAGATAAAGCCTCTTTTGACTACTACGCCAGTGTTAACTCTTCCAGTGGCTGGAATAAGTTAAGTGGTCTGCTGTGATGCATCCGGTTCAGGTTTGGGATGTGTTCTTATGCAATGTAATCATGTTGGTGTATATGGATCTCATAAGCTTAAGCCTTATGAGAAGAG
This sequence comes from Viscum album, assembly GCA_963277665.1. Lineage (NCBI taxonomy): Eukaryota > Viridiplantae > Streptophyta > Magnoliopsida > Santalales > Viscaceae > Viscum > Viscum album. The sequence goes on along the minus strand of OY728140.1, from coordinate 1,228,046,807 downwards.
TTATCCTACCAATGACCTTGAACATGCAGATGTTATTTACGCAAAGAAGTGTTGGAAACATTACCTTTATGGAGAAAGGTTTTATGTGTATTCAGACCACAAGATCTTGAGTAATATCTTCTCTCAAAAAGATTTTAATCTCCACCAAAGGCGTTGGGTAGAGTACCTGAAATCATTCAACTTTGACATTTTCTATACCACAGGGAAAGGCAACGTAGTTGCATATGCGTTGACCAGGAATCTTCAAGCACAAGCTGTGAAAGAATCTTCAGAAGAGTGGAGTTTGATAATGATTTTTACTCAGTTGCATATTGGAGTTCAGTGGAAGGGGAATGAAGTTTCTTTATCCAATGTTCATTTGAATTTTTATCTCCTTGAGTTAATTCTTCAATAACAACAACTTTATGATGAATTACATAGTATTAGGGACTCTCTTTATGGTGGCGAGACCAACACCCAATGGTTGTTCTCCAAAGTGGTTGTTCTGTGATATCAAAACTGTTATGTTGTGCCGTTAGTGGAAAGGAAGAATGTGACAGGGGGTTTCCATTGATCTCAGTGGTCTGTACACCTAGGAACCATGAAGATGTTCTATGACATGCGACGACAGTTTTGGTGGACAGGTATGAGACAATACATTGATGAGTTTGTATCTTGTTTCTATACATGCCAGCAGGTGAAATACGAGCACCAGAAACCTTCAGGTTTGCTACAACCACTTCCAGACCCTACTTGGAACTGGGAAGAAATCTATATGGAATTTGGGGTTGGGTTACCTCAAACACAGATGAAGAAGAATGCTATGTGGGTTGTGATCGATAGACCGACCAAGTCGGCTCACTTTATACCTTTTTGAGATACAAACAAATTTGATGATTTGGGAAATATTTATGTGAAAGAATTTGTTTGTTTGCAAAGAGTTCTGTCTTTTATTGTCTCTAATAGGGATCCTCAATTTACTTATCGCTTTTGGAGAGTCCATCAGGAGGCCTTGGGATCTCATGTCTGTTTGAGCATGGCCTACATCCACAGTCAGATGGCCAGATAGAGAGATCTATTCAGATCCTTGAGGATATACTCCGCGCAAGTGTTCTTGACTTTGGTGGGACTTGGGATGATCATCATGGGCTAGATTATTTTTTTTGAACAATAATTACCATTCTGTGATCAAAATGGATCCTTTTGAGGCATTGTATGGGCGTCCTTTTAAATCTCTTTTATGTTGGTCGGAGATTGGTGAAAGTTCTTGGGTAGGACTGAGTTTGGTTTAAGAGATGATAGCTAAGATCCAGTTGGTTCATCAGATAATGTTTACAGAATGGAGTCAGTACAAGTCTTATGCTGATCTTCGTCGTAAACCATTAGAGTTCTCAGTTGTTGACTAGGTGTTCTTGAAAGTTTCAGCCCGATTAGGTCATCGATGGCTTGGGAGGCTAGGGAAGCTTGCTCCTCGTTTTGTGGGAACATTTGAGGTCGTTGTTCTTATAGGGAATGTTTCTTACTATCCTTCTCTACCACCACAGCTGACGTCGATGCATAACGTGTTCCATGTATCGCAGCTGTGAAAGTATCTCTCAGATCCATCTCATGTTGTGAGATGGAGTGATCTTGAGATTGAACCAGATTAATCCGTTACTGAACGACCAGTCATGGATGTTGATTCTAAGACCAAGGTACATCATGGGAGAACGATACCTCTGGTCTGTGTTCTATGTCAGCATGGTTCTGATTCTCATGGGACGTGAGAAAGGGAGGAACTAATGAGAGAGCAATGGCCTAATCTTTTTGACGTGGAGGTTTCTTCATTGTCTTTCTGGGCAAAGAAATATCTTATGGTGGGGAGGATATAATAGGACGTAACATTTTATTATACTTTATACGTTTCTATGTACCTCTGTTTTGGATTAGTGACTTGGGTGAGTTGGGAGAACATTAAACGTTGTTTTGGGGAAAAGGGAAAGTTGCACAGGAGGCGCATGGGTTGTCTAAACCGTGCAGCCAAACCGTGCGCATTTGGTCCTGGAGGCAGTGGCTTCTGCATGGGCAGCGCACGGTTTGTCAAACCATGTGGCCAAACCTTGTGTGATGGATGGATGAGGTAGTGGCTAACACATGTCTAGCGCACAGTTTGTCAAACCGTGCACACTAACCGTGCGTGCACTTAAATGAGATCATTACATTGTGGATCTCACTCGGTTTTTCCTCTAAGTGCCTCATTTTTCTTCCTAGGCGGCCCTAACTCGGGATTTTTCTTCTCCTAAGGTCAGATAAGGTTCTCCCATCATTCCAATGGCGATCCAAAGGCTCCTCTTGGTGAATCGAATCCGGATTCTTGAGGTAAGTGATTGTTCTTCATCGTTCTTTATCAGTTTCTTAGATCTACATAGATCTAGTTCTCGTCTTCTCCCGATTTCATAGATCTACACCCGTTATGGGTATATCTATGTGTGTGGTACCACTTATGTTGAGATTTGTTCTTGATCTTGCTAGTAGAACATATCTAATCTGGGTTCTTGAAGAAGAAACCTAGTTTTCTTGAGCGTTCTCAACTGTTGTGGTTTTGGTAATAACATTCGAGGTTGGTGGTTCCGTCCCGACTTGCCAAATTGATTAACATATTATTTTCTTGATTTATTTCAATTATTGATTTAAATTCGATTGCTGAAGTTTTCATTCAATTAAAATGATAAAAAATCGATTCCAGTGAATAGAGATATTTGAAATTGTTTTGACATGGAAATTTGGAAAACCACAATTTCATTGAAATGGGTGTGTTTATGGAAATTGGCTGATTTAAATTGTTGAATTTAAATTATGGATTTGACGGAAATTATTTCAATTAAATTATTGAATTTAATAGTGGGAATAAATTGTGTTATGATGGAATTGGTTTTGAATGGATTTCAAACCGGGGAAAATGGCTTAAAATGATTTGATAGAAACCCAATGGTTTTATCTTGTGAAAAAAATCATGATTTGAATAAAATCTGTATTGGTTTTAAATGGAATGAAATTGGAACATTTGTGAAGGAAGAATGGGAATGTTCATATTTTAATCATTCTTAAATTAGTTCTCCCACCATGTATGAGCGCATGAAAGCCTTAGGTAGTTAGTGAGTTATTTGGATACACTCTACGCTATGACAACGTTCTAAAACATACTCGTGGTGGGTCACATCCCTAACGGGTTGGTGATGAGTCTCCTTTGGCCAATTTCTTTGGCACGTGTGTTTTCACATTTTTATGAGTTCACATAGGGAGTGAGGAATCCTATAGCTAGTTAATACTATCGTACCTTTGGGAAGATGACCATGTTGCTCGCTTGTTTATTTATATTTGAGATATAAATGTAAGCCCATTATTTTGATCTTCTTTACATGTCTGCTGAATTTATATAAACTTTTTTATATAAACTTTTTTCTTAAGCTATTATTTTAGAAATATTCCATCATTGTAAAGCCTTTACTTAAAGTAAATTCTTCAATCATTTCAAAATGTATAGCATGTTTTGTAAAAAATATGATTTTTAGTTGCCAAACCTGTTTATTTGAAAATTGGAAGCTTTTCATTGGATAATCAATATTTGGCATGTGTTACCGAATCTTTGGGGGTATCCTAATGGGCATAGGCTCACACCCTACTTTTTTCTTTCGGGTGTTTTTAGACTTTGTTCTTCCAGGATCAAGCAATGGGAAGGGACCTCTTGGTGGCATTTCCAGCTATTGATCTTTGGTTTTCGTGAGTTGTGCCCTTAGGGATGTTGGGGAAGCTTTTCCTATTTTTAGTACTTTGGTTGTAGTACTTTGGGCTTTTGTTCCTCTTTGTATTCATGTACATTACTCCCAGTGTTGTTTCTTTTGTTATGTATACTATCTTGTTTCTTTTGCTTCCGCATTATTATAGAAAAAATCATTCCCACTTGCATGTTGTGTGATGACAGGTGCTAGTCGCCAACATGTGGGGATCGAGAATTCCCTTCAGGCTATGTCATGGTCGACTTGATTATCGGGTTTCCAGGGTACCCAGGATGGTTCATGACACTTGATTACATAAAAACTGTAAAATAAAGTTAACACAAGTATTCTCATGAAATAAACATAGAATAATAAAATTCATGACTTTCCGAATACATGGATCATAATATTTTATCATCATAAGAACAAAATAAACAATCTCGATAGATGATGAGATTGTACCACATATCCATTACCACTTTGGTAACATTGAATTGTATGACCCATGAAATAATAACATTAAATGAAACATAAAATATAATGAGAAAAATAAAATAATGATAAACCATTTCAATAGTGTTGTATATACACCCCTTAAAATAAAATAGGTGAATAACATGAAATATGTCTCAAATAAGGAAAATTGAGACAAAAAAACTCTTATTAAAAGCCTGACATCCTTCAAACATGTTTGATCCTATTGTATAAAAAATATAGGATAATTATAAATATGTTAAAATTATATACTCACATATCTCATACAATATAATATTTACATATATTATTTTAACACTAATTTATTAACAATTGTTTGTTAAATTCACTATTTTTGGTGATATTTTCTTTTCTTTTCTTATATATTTTTTTTGGTAATTTCGGACCATTTAGATATATATAATGAGTATATATGATATTTATATCAGGGTTTAACCATCCTAAGAATGTAAACCAAGGTATAAATATCATATATACACATTATATATATATTTATTGTCATTTATAAGATCTATATATAGGAAATGGATTACACCATTCATGGAGACAATAGGTCGTACATATGTATGAATGATGTTTCTATTTTCTCGACATATTTAGAAAAAGGAAAATAAGTATTAATTAAGATAAAAAATATATTTTGTAATAAATATAATTTATATTGATCAAAATCAACCTTATAACCATCCATGTCAAAAGAAAATGAAAAATATTTCACATCACTAAATGGAGGTAGTAGTCCACACATACACAAACAGAGCTATTATTTTTTTCCTAAAGGAGCAAAATCTTAGGTGTTAAAAATTATATCAATTTTAAAAAGTTGTCTTATAACGTCAATATTTCATCTATTCAGTAACATTTTCCTTACTACATTCAATGTAAATCATAAGAAAAAAACGAATCACATCGCTCCATGAGACGGTAGACTGTTGTATACATGAGAGACATTGTCTTATCCCTCACAGAATGGAAAGAGACAAGGAATATGTAACATAAAAATTATATAACTAAAATATTTTCCAAAAAATAATTTAAATATGTTCCATACAATTTTATATTTAGTCTTTAAAGGTGGTGGTGGAAAATAAATTACATCGGTTTGTGAGGCGATAGTCCTCCATAGACATTATCAACAGTTTTGATTCCCATTCGATAGAAGAGGGTGTGAATATAGGTCATTATCTTAGAATAATAAAATAGAATCATACGGAGTAATTTTTTTATTAAATTATAATATATGAATAATATTATAAGCAGTTATAAGAATAAGTAAAATGAAAACACATTGTTTAGAAATATTCCTCTTCTTTGAGAAAACACTTTATGTATAGCCAAAATCCTTACTAGATTAGGTTTCTAATATAACCAAGGCCAATATGAAGTGTTTAGGGAATTAAAAAATGTAATTTATAGGTTTTTTCTGAAAATAATGGATTTAGAGTGTGATGTGGAGGGGAGAGTGGGTGGACTTTTATAAGTGGTGGAGAGGACACAAATGGACTTTTGGAAAATAATCAATTGTTATAATGCCTTTGTCCTTCTAAAGCCTTCAAAAATGGCTAATTATCAAAACATATATGTAATAAGTTTAAGATATGAAAAATTAATGGGGTTTTCATAGGCTGGTATATCATTATAACACTTATCATTTATTTTAACCCCCGAAAACAATTCATTATTACCTCAACAACAATAATTAATTTTTTCTATCATCACTATACATTAAGATCAAAATTAAGGTCAGATTATTATATAATATTGAATATTATTATAAAAAATATGTAATCCAGTTTTTCAAATTCAATTCATATATGTGGAATAATTTTATTTCATATAATACCAGTAAATGTGATGAAAAAACGGTGTCCAAAGAAATTGTTTCATAATTATATAAACCATTCATATTGGTATTGAAAATAAAACTGATACCAATGATATAAATTAGTCAAATTGTTATATAATTGATATAATTTTACTTTATAAATAATTTAATACTTAATTTAACTTCATTAATAATTTAAAATAAAATAAAATTTTCAATAAAAACCTGAATTTTTCACTATTCATCAACAAAATAATCTCTTTAGAAAATTCTCAAAAATTAACTTAAATTTAATTTTTATATGTTGATTTTAAAAAATAAATTTCATTTTTAAGAATAAATTTTTCAAAATTGGTAAAAATTAATACAAAATAAGTGGTCAAAAAGTGATGAAACTGCTCTTTTAAAAATTTCGATTTTTATGAAATAGATTTTTTTCTTTCATATGAATGTTATTTTTATTTATAATCAATCTAAGAATATGGAAATTATTTTGTAATTTTTAAAAATATATAATTTTCATAATCTAGTTTTTTATATTCATAGATTCCAATTAAACAACAAGTTTATATTGGTATACTATATTATGATTCATTTATAAACAGGGTTACAAGTTCATCATGTTATCAGAGAGGATGTATTTATTTAAAAGGAAATATATCGTAAAGTATCGGGGTGTAACATTATTACCCATAATAAAAATTTTATTCTAAAAATTAATATAATCTTATCTCATTGAGAGATTTGGGAAGTTCTTCATCATAATCTCTCTAGGTTCCCATGTCACATCTTCTATATTATGATTTCTACAAAGTACTTTTACCAAACGAGTCATCAAATTCCCCAAAACATTTTATCTACTGTGTAAAATATAGAGAGTATATTCATACATAGATGGATCAATTTCAAATTCAATTGCATTGTCCTTGATCACATGTGTTGGTTTTAAAATGTATGTCATTATCTAAGAGATATGGAACACATCATCTAATTTAGAGAGTCTTGAGGGAATTTTTAAATGATAATCCACAACTCCCATAGATTCAAAAATTTAAGTGGATTAAATATACATGGGGATCATTTTGACCTGCTTAAAAAACTTATTACACCCTTCATGGAGGTAATTTCTTTAAAACATGAACTACAACTTGAAATTACAATCACACCTATGGTTATCGACATAGCTATTTTTTCTACTTTGTGTTACTATAATATGGTTTTCAATAGAATTTACCTTGGTCATTGTCTCTTCCATATTTTTTGGACTAAAAAAATTACATTCACCATCATTATGCCAACACGTTTTAGTATGACATCTCTATCAATATAATGATCAATATGGTTCAATTTCAATACATTAATGGTAGGTATTTCTAATGTATAACTCCACCGAAGGTAAATATTGATCCCACATTCCTAGAAAGTCAACAGATAATGGACTCAACGTGTATTCAAATTTTTGAATAGTCATTTTAGTTGTCTATTAGTTTGAGGTTTATAAGTGGTGTTCAAATGGAGCTTGATATCAAGGGCCTTTGGATGACTTTTCCAAAATTTTGATTTAAATCCTGGATCACGATCAGGCATAACTGAAAGAGTTACACCACTATGTCTTAGAATTTGATTACTATAGAGCAATGTAAGGATATCAAGAAGTAAATATTCTCTTATTATTAATTAATACATATCTTTGGTTAGGTGCTCAACAATAACCCTTATTTCAATCATTATTCTTATGAGTCTTTGGTTATCTAGTGAGAAATCACTTAGTAATGTCATCCCATTTCCATGTATGAATAGTTTTGGTTTTCCTGAATCCTATATTATGTTGTCTCTTAGACATCATCTAGATGACAAACCAAACATATTGACACATAATCAGTAATTTCCCACTTCATTTTATCCCACCAAAATTCTTCCTTCAAATATATATTGATCCAAGTCTAAAGAGGGTGTATAATTAAATTATATCTTTGAGAATCATGCAATAAATATCTTTTCATAATAGGTATATATGGAACACATAGTCTTTTTCTAAATTTTAGAATGTCATTTTCACAAAACAAGTCAATCAATTTTACCTTATTCACATATATAATCATCTTTTGAAAATTCTCATCATCAGGTTGAGAACATTTTATCTTTTCCAAATATTATGGTTTAGAAATCATATGAAAATGGATTGTTTTCTACACTTCCTTAATTATTCCTAGATCCATATATACTAAATTGAAGAACCTAGAATCCATGACAATAATCATTTTGGAAAGGAATCCATGATCATTCTGACTCAAATCATATGCTACCATGTTTTCCTTCCTTGGGTGGTAGTGTATTGATAAATCATAGTCTATGAGTAGATTTACCCATCTCGTTTTCTCATGATGAGTACTTTATATGAAATGATGTATTTAAAACTCTTTTGTTTCATTTTTATCTCACATATATACCCATAGAGAATTTTTTCCTTCCCTACAATTCAAATATTACGATTTCCATCTCAACATAATGGGTTGGATATTATTTCTCATGAATCATTAACTACCATGATACATAGGTGATAAATTTATCATTATTCATTAAGAAAAATCCAATTCATATCTTCAACTCGCCACTATATAATATGATCCCATCTTTTCTTAATGGGAGACTCAAAATCGAAGCATTCACCAATATCCTCTTCAATTCTTCAAAACATTATTCATATTCCATCTTCCATATGAACATAATCCCTTTATGAGTAATATTTTTTAACTAGTTAGCTAATAGGGAATTTTTTTGAACAATCCATTGAGCGTAACTATCTAAACCTGTTAAGAACATACCTCTTTTATGTTTGTTGGTTTAGTGTACTATTGGACTACCTTTTTTGCATGGGTGAAAATAATATTATATTGTTAAAAATAATATATACAAGAAAAGAATCATTTTTAATCCATAACTCATAGTTTCTAAATTTAACATATAACTATTTTATTATAATATTCTCAAGAATGATCCTCATGTGAATGTCAAGAATGATCATCAATTTATTCTCATGGTCCTCATAGCTCTTAGATTATAATAATATGTCATTAACAAATAAATAAAGTAATCAAGAAATTACTTCAATAATCTATTCATTATATACATGAAGATGAGGGTGCAATTGTTAAACCAAATAGAATTATTGTGAAAACATAAATTTTTTACCTCTTACAAAATTTTGTCTTCAAAATATCATCCTTCCTTACTCACAATTGATGATACTCATAAAAATATTTTTCTTCGAAAAAATTTCATCACTATGAAGTTGGACGAATAATTTATCAATGATAGGTGGGGGATAAATGTTCCTTATCTTAATAGAATTAATTTTCCTATACTAAATTAACATCCTCATAGATCCATTGTTCTTATTAATAGTAACATCTGGGGCTCACCAAGGTGAAACAGTGGGGGTGTAAAAATCCATTATCACACAAATAATCTAGTTTTTTCTTCAACTCCACTAATTTAATAGTTTCCATTCTATAAGAGTCTGTGATAATGGTCTTTTATCAATGATTAAATTAATGGAATACTCATAATAAATATATTATTTATGTCCATGTAATTACCCATGGAATACATCAATGTTTTCCTACACAATAGGTACATCCTCAATTTAAATATTTCCTTTTCTATCTGTAGATTGTATATACTCTTCTTCTATAAGAATCTCATTAAGAATAGATAATTGGGATAGAACTAGAATTGAATCAGATTATGAGGTCTCCCCTATAAATATAAGGAATACCACATATTCATTTAGAATCACTACATCCTTCTCTTTTCAATAAATGTTTTGCAACTTATTTTGAAATCCAATCCATACTAATGATTATATCATAATCAACCACATGTATAATAGTGAAGTAAAAAAGGGAATATTAATGTGTTATAATTAGAACTAACAAACACATCATTTCTGTATTGAGACATACACTATGAGTATTACCAATAACACCATTCATAACATACTAGTAAAATATATAATTTTTTTTTGAAAACACAAAATATATAAAGGAGAGTGAATATCAAGAATCGAATAAAGTCTTAGATATATTTACAGATATGATTAGTGTACATGAAACCACATCATAAGGGTATTAAACCTTTTTTGTTTAGATCACATAAATTTTCCCTTTTCCCTTGTCATTTTCTCTGGAAAATTAAACTGAATAGTGGTAAAATCAATCATATAGTGTCCCATCTCCTTATATTTAAATCATTTCACATTAGAAGATTAATTATTGACATTAAAATGATGGTAATGATGGAAATTATCTCTGCACCTGTTGAAAATTCGAATTCCTAGAAATTATATTCCATTATATTTCTTTCCACATTTTTTGAAAGATGGAAATTCCACCCTTTTGTTCTTTCATTTTTCTATATATCCTTTCCTAGCATTCTCAGCGGCCCTCACCTTGTCTTTATTTTTGTTAAATCAATACAACTTAGATAATTATTCATCTATCTTGGTATCACATTAAATTATTTCCTCATTTGAAGAAAAAATTTGGGAGTCTATATCCCTTTATAATATTGACTTCAGTTTATTAAAGAAACAAACAATCTTTCTCTTTGGATTATTTATATACTCGGTAAAATTATTTTTTAACAATTTAAATTTGGATTCATACATAACAATATTTGCCTATACCTTTTACTTTATCCTCAAGAATTTCCTTTCCATATATTCTAGTTTCTCCTGAGGAAAATATTTTTCTATGAATAGTACTTTGAAATCCTTCCATTCCATGTTTTTTATTCCTTATTCATCCTTAGTGTTTTGAATCGACGATCTCTATTGTTATCAAAACACTTGAGATAAGATAAAATTCCATGAAAAAATTATCAATTTAATTACTTCCCATAGTGATAAATACCTTGTCTAATGAACTTATTCATTTCTATTCTACAAAAATATGTTTAGTCCTATTTAATGATAGATTTTTCTGATGCATGATGCAGTTTAAAATTGTTACACCACATGGTGTGTCACTAGGTTGTTCTATATGTTAAATATTATTACTGATAACCTGAGTAATTTATCTCAATACAGTTGTATTTTTATCAGTTCTAGCTATTGTTCTTGCTCCAACATTATTATCATTCCATGGAATGAAATCCTTATATGAGATATGTGCATTGATAAGGGTTCTCATTTTATCCACTATGTGAGTTTTGTAAATAATGGAATATAGTAGATTAAATAATAACATTTTAAAACATAATGAATAATCCCACAAATAGTGAAACACATTACATGAATGAAAAAAAAATTACATAGATAATATCATAGACATAGTCATGGATTCTATGGGGAATAATTCAAATCATAAAAATAGATTCAAACCCATCATAATTCTTTGTAAGGAAAATGTTATGTAACCCAACAATATCCCCTATGAGTATCAAATTTTGTGTTTATTAAGGACCGTTTTCATGAACTAGGTAATTATTAATTCAATACAGATGCCCATATTCTTGTTTATTACCCCTAAGTACATCTATGTCCGAACTACATCTAGTTGTAATTTCTAGAAAAGGATGTATTTTTAGGAAAAACCACATAATCTTTTCCACCCCAATGCATTAGGATGTTCTTATATACATATACTCAATGTTAGTTTTAATATTATGTTCTCTAATATATATTTACATATGTCTATTTCATAATATATCTTCTGAACTTCATTTAATACATACGGTAAAGACGCCAAACCAAGTATCCCAGAGTAACTGTTTTCATTATTACATTGGCATAAGATACCAAGAATCTCACCCCCAAAGGAAAAAATATATAATTATTATTGGAAACTATATACATACATAAATATTATTTTAAAAATTAATATATGAACACAAATAAAGATTTTTTTTCATGTGCATCGATATTTCCTTATGCATAACACTTCTATAAATCATAATATTCATTATGATATCCTATGGAAAGAAATATAAGAAATGGGTGAGATCAAATGCTTGGTAGCAGTATGATTACAATGGTATCAATGAATAAACAACGAATAATCAATATGGAATGGTAACTAACTGAACCACGTGAAATTTAATTAATAACTTGAATATAGTATGGCAAGAATAAATAATGATAAAATAATGCCATATTAGTTATCACATGATCTTGTCACGTTTCCATGGTTTTTTTAACTAATAAAAATATCACTTAGTCCTCAATAGACAATATCACAATGGGAGAATTCATAATTCCATTTATTAAAACTATATCATAAATTCCAAATTATAAGAAATCTTATATAAATGGATAAGGTCGCGACAAATATCCCAAGCTAGTTCATTTGATGAGACCCATCAATTCATCAAGAGGCTATAGTTGACCCCACCCATCACATACTAAATATAATATATTCCTAATATATAGGGTTGAAAAACAATAAATATAAAAATTAATATTTGTAAAACTACCATATAAATTTTTCATAATTCCCTTAATCATTAAACATAATCAGAAACCATTTATAGTAATATGGTGAATGGTATCAAAATAGTACATCCCCATTTAAACAGATCACAAACCATGCATAGAAATAATATAGAGGTTTTCATTTGATTATATCTATAGTAAATCTTATGTAACATCAAATTATTATATCTTAGATGGAAAGTTAGTTTGAAATATCACTTGGAACATTTCTTGAGAAAAATAACATTTCTTTGAAAATCAATTTTTTAAACTAGAAAATTCATAAATGGATTCGAAATAATTTTCTAAAAAAATTGGAATCATATAAATTAATATTACAATAAATAAATTTTTATGAAGGTATAAAATTCTACTTGTTTTGTAAAAGTTAAATGAAATCGTCCTTGTGACACTTTGGTAAATAGTCATGAATTAAATTATTTGGAAAATAACAATAAGATTTATTTTAAAAAAATTATATAATTTAAAAAAAGGGTAAATATATAATTAATAAATAATTTATGTAATTTTAAAACATTTTATAAAATATTTTGAGAAAACATGGATTTGTAAGAAAATTAATTTTTGACCGTAGAGATAAATAAATACTATTATTTTCTTAAAAACATTCCTTTAAACTCTTCAGTAAATAAATATATGAAAATAAAAGGAAAACATGTATTCTCATGAAATAATGACAATATAACAAAATAAATTAGTGTATTGAGACATTTATCATAATATTTAAACATCTAAAAGATAAACATAAATATTCCCAACAAATGATGTGATTATACCATAAAACCATTAACACTTTAGAAAAATGGAATCATAATCCCCATTAAATAATTTCTATAAATGAAACATAAAAAAATAATTAGAATAATAAAAATCATGTTATTACATGTTAAATGGTCTTTATATACACCTCACCAAATAATATAGGTGCATAACATCTCACATGTCTCAAAGAATACAAATTGAGACAAATATTCCTTACCTTACGTATGAATTCCTTTGTACATGTTTCATATTCTTGTATAATAAATATAGGATTATTATAAATATATTATATAACCATTAATGAATATTTTATACTATATAGGATTTATTTTTAGTCTTTTATCTCATGTTTATTAACAAATCTTTGTGAAATTCATTGTTTCGGTTCATAATTTCTTTGTTTTTCATGTTTGTTTTGTTTTAGTAATATTATTCCATTTAAGTTGATAATGGGTAAATTAAATATAGAATTTAAAAAATTATATAAATATCATATATATTCATTATTTATATATTTTTACTAATCCATAAAATCTAGATATAGGAAATGGTTTACACCATTTGTGCAGATGGTTGGTCGTGTGTACGCATGAACATTGTTTCCATTTTCAATAGAGATAAATTAAAAAGAAAATAATTAATAATTATACTTTATTTAGTTTTTATTATTTTATATATGTATTATATATTAATCAAATTCATCCTTATTATCATCCATGTAAAAATAAAATGAAAAACATTTCACATCGTTACGTGGGGGCGGTAGTCCACACGTACATACTAGCAACCTTATTGTTTTCCCAAAGGATTCGAAGGTAAGATGTTATATAGGATATTATATTTTAAAAATTATTTTTAGATCATAAATATGAAATATATTCATTATATTTATCCTTACTACCTTTAATGTAAAGGGTACGAAAAAAATAAATGACATCTTTTCACGAGGAGGTAGTCAGCCGTACATTCGATCGACATTATTGTATCCCCAACATAATGGAAAATTAGATGGTATATGTGATATAATAATTATATAAGTGTAATTATATCATAAATATCATATAAATATTTTAAATCTATCATTACATCCATCATTTAAACGTGGTAATAGAAAATGATTTACATTTTTTCGTGACGCAGAAGTCCTCCTTACACAAGATCGATGGTTTCATTTCACATTTAACAGAAGAAGAGATATATATAGGTCATTACCTTAACCAAATTACATATAATTATATGGTATATAATTTTATTATTATTTCATCATATATTAATAATATTATAAGTAGTTAAAAGAATATGTAAAATGAAAACACATAGTTAAAAACATTTCATCTTATTGGGGAAACCTCTTTACGTTTAAAATAAAGACATACTAGATTAGATAAATGATATAATAAATGACTATATTATTGGTTAGTGAATTAATAATGATATTTTCTAAAGTATTTTCCAAACCCAAAAATATTTGGGACAGTGAAGAGGAGGCGATAGTGGGAGGTCTTTTATAAGTGACAAAGAGAACACACTTGGGGTATTTAAAAATAATCAATTATTCCAATGATTTTATCATGAAAAATACCCCAAAATGTGTAATTATGAAATAATAGAGGTTATAAGGTATAAATATGGCCATAAAATGTTTTTTGGACAAACTTTTAGGTCATTTTACCTCTTATCTATTTAGTTTAACCCCCACTAGTAAATTAATTTTTACCTTAACCACAATAATTATTTTTTATTGTTTTCACTATTAAGTATGGTTAAAGATTAAGATGGACATATTAGATAATATTATTTATTATGATTCAAAATATGTATTTCAATTTAAAAAATTCAATTAACATAATTATCTAAATTTAATTTAAAATAAAACATGCATCTACGATGAAAATGTTGTTGTTCAGCACAACTGTTGTCTGGGGCGGCGATGTAAAGTTGTAGATGGATCTAATTTTTTTGGGGGTTTGTCAATTGGTTATAGATAACTTAGTAAATGATTATCAATTGGGATGGTAGATATGAAATCATAGAGTCTGCATATGCGGGTGACAAGGAAAGTGGCAGTGGTCATTGCATCGGTCTATGATGAGAGCATCACATCGGGGTGGGTGACTGAGAATGTGGTGGTAGCGATGATATTTGTGGTGGTGGTCGGCATGGCTGAGTGGGTTCACCATTTTTTTATCAAATTATTTTAGGGTATTTGAATCCATTTGGTCTTTTTATATTTAAATTTGGGACCTCATACTATATTAGGGCCTTTGGTCCACTATAGTAATTTAGGCCACAGGGTCTCTGAGTCACCTTTCCGTCCTTTGGGATTAGGGGTATTGGTTCATCAATCAGATCTTTTGTACAATAGTCCATGAGGTTTCATAGGATTTCAGACCATAGGTCATTGGAGACATGAATAATTCATATGTGATGTTTGGTTTGGGGATCTGTGCATGTAATGAGTTCCCTCCCAATTAAAAGGGGATTTACTCTTTATTTTCATTATAAAGGGGTTTGAACCAAAACTATTTCATTAATAATATTAGAAATTTTTCAAAAATTCACTCTCATATAATTTTGATATTATAATTTCAAAAAATGTGTTAATTATTTTAGATAAATTTCATAAATTAGTAAAAAAAACTAATTTAAAAATATATTCTCACAAAATGATAAAGCTGCTCTTTAGAAAAATTCATTTTTCCCGAAATATTTACTTTTATTCAAATGGTATTTATTTTTATCTCTAATCGATATAAAACAATGATATTTATTTTATACATATGGATATAACTATAATTTTCATAATCTAGTTATTTCTATTAATATCCACCATTTTAATGACTAGGTTATGATTTTATACTACATTAATGTTAATTTAGACTCGGGGTTGTGTATTTAACAAACTATTGGAGAGAATTGATTTATTTAAAAGGGGATATATCATATATATTTGAGCAGTTAATAAATATATTTCTAAGTATGGTATTATGTTCTAAATCTCATATCTATATCCAAATATTTATGGATACAAATCCAAAAAATCTATTGAAACATCATATATCGGTCGAATACAATGGATAATAGTACCCTATACAGGATCACCACATTCCTTAAATATATATATATATATATATTTTTTTTTGTGAACTGGTTAGGGGGAAAATATTCCTTGATGTAAATAAAATTCACCAACTTTTTAAGTCGATCTACAAAAAATCCAAATGGCATTATATCGTTTGGAATTTTTGGGCAGTCCTTTCAATATGTACATGGTGATTTTTTTCGAATTCTTATTCTATTGAGTGTAATCGTTGCAACATAACATTATAATTTTATCTCTCAACCTTAACAAGATGTCATAATAGGAATCATGATACATATTCTGAAATCACTCTCCCTTTATACTATACCACCATAATATTCAATTTATATCTCAATAAATATTTTTTCCTTCTGGGAGAGATATAGATGAATATGCTATTTTCATCATCCAATGTTTCATTATTCAATTCCAAACGCAATGGGATATATATCTTATTTCAAAATATTATAACCCCATATTTATCAAATTTAAACTCTAGAATATATGAAATCTTTTTATATTACTCTAAATCATTTTTTTTGGATTCATTGATATTCATTTGAATAGAATATTGAGTATTCATTTAGAAAAAGAATTATTCATCTCCCACCCTATATAACTTCAATATTATCCTCTATATATCCATGAGTATTGAGTCTTTTTCAATCCACATCATTTATAGATTATTATGGTATTTCATAAGCGTATCATCATCTACCTTATTTTCCTTCCCTGGGTTGTAATGTATTGAGTAATCATAATAGTTTATCAACTCCAACTATATCATTTATAAAAAAATCAATTATTTCTATGTGAATACATATTTCAAGAACATGTTATCAGTTTATATATAGAACTGTTCTCTATTAAGATAATGTCACCATATATTCAATTAAATGATCAATGTCACCATCTATAAATTATGTGTTGGGTAATTTTACTCAAGGGTTTTTAATTGGAATGAATCATAAGTAATTACCATGTCATTATTCATGATTATGGGACCCAAGTCCTTTTCAAAGCATCAATACATATTAAAAACCATTCCCTAATGCAAGGTAATGTATTCCATGAGAACTGGCCATAATTTTCTTTAGTTCCTTAAAAAATATCATTCTTCTATCCAAATGAATATTAATCCCTTCAATTTAAACTTGTTTAGTGGATTGTATAGTCATGAGAAATGTATAAAAAACATCATTAATATCATGTTAAACCTTAAAAACTACATAACATAGTTATAGTGGTCAGTGTAGGATATTGATCGATAAATTCTATATTAAATGGATTGAGTGGTATTCCCTTGATTGTGATTACATGACTTACTAATGAATACTTTTGTATTCAGAATTCACATTTTCTGAAATTGGAATACAAATTATTCTTTCTCAAGGTCTTTAACATAACATTCAAATGATCTACATGGTATTTCTTTAACATTGAATATTTTATTGTATAATCTATAATGATAACAAAAATCTGATTAATGTAGTTGCTGAAGACACCATTAATCCTTAACATGAAAATAAAAGAGGAATTTGTAAGACCAAAGGAAATCATAATAAATTCATAGTTTCTATACCTCGTGCAAAAGGATTTCATGAAAACATCCACCCTTTTGACCATTAAATGATTGTATCCTGATCAAAGGTTAATTTTTGAAAAGTATTGAGATCTTAGAAGTAGATCAAATAGATCATTAATATGGGGTAGATGATAATTGTTTTTAATTATTATTTTATTATGATCATAAAATTCCGTACGAATACACATTGATTCATACATCTTTTTGACCAAGAGGACTTGTTCATCCCACAATGAATAAATTGTGATTATAAGAACACTTTTCCAAATTGCATTGAAGTTGATATTTTAATTCTTATAATTCAATGGGATCCATTCTACATGAACTATATAAGATAGGCATAGGTCCATGTATGAGTTAGATCGAGAACTCAACCTCACACTCTAGTGAAAGACTAATTATTTCATCTAGAAATGCATCAGTATAATCCTTTACAACAGGCATTTTATCATAGTTGACTTCTACCGTAATAATTACAGCCAAGATTCCCTATTTATTGGGAAGAAAATCCAAATTATATATTTTTACTACAAAGATAATTAATAACAAGTTTTTTGTCGATACATAATAATTGGATGATTTGGGAAATGAAATGAAACTTCTTTATCCTCAAATTTGATATGTTTATTATGAATATAATGATAATCTATAACAGACATTATGTCAAATTCAACCAAAGGAAGAATAATTTTACCCATATGAAGTATCTACCATAAAAATCTCAATTGGAGCATATTTTTAAATATAGATATTATAAATGTCCCTCCAAGGGCTTCACTAATAGATCGATATCAATTTATTGGGGTTGTGATTTCATAATCTTGGAAAACATATGTAATAAAAGCGGATGTGATGACCCAATTTTAGATAAGGTATTAGCAAATACTAATGAGATTTCAAGAGTACTTCTCATAACATCATATTCATGACATACTTTGGATGTAGTGGTCATGAATTCCATTCCATGTTCCCTTAGTTTGGTAGGTTTTTGGGGCCTATTTTTTTCCTTGGTCCATGTTTTGGTGAATTGTTTCACATAATGTCTGAACTCATTTCAAATGATATATTTTATTGCTAGAGGATAGTTTTTAGGGACCTTCTTCCCTTCTGTTTCAGCAACAATCTTCTTAAAATTAGTTGTATAATTTTGGGAATGTTGTCATAATTTTCCTCACATAATACACATCACTAATCCCTTGAGAAAATTACACATGTTATTCGTGCCATATTAATTATATTTAGAAAAGTAGGATTACTTCCTACCATGCACCTTATCATAAATACTGACATGATACTACGAATTCATTTCATTTTCCATAGAACATTGAGAGGTTCTAGTACCATGACAACCTTAACAGAACATTGAAAAATACCATTCTAGATTTTAAATTTTCATATAGATTACACCCTTAAAATACTAGGATTTAATCCAATAAAGAAGAGATTTATTTTAATCATAGTATCAGGGATAAAACTGGAGGTTTACCATATAAGTCCTGTGAAATTTTATTTTTATGATCCAATGGACTTGTCTTGTTTTACTATAACTCAAATAATTACATATAAATATTTTTTAGAAGATTCGTTGATAGATAATTTTTGTAAAACATCTTCTTAAACACTTTTTATTCCAAAGATAATATGTCCTCTTTTTCAGAGGTATTTCTAATGATAGTCCAACATTGGTTAGCATCACCTTATATATGATTGATTGAAAAAACAACTATATCATTCTATGATCATGGGTGAATATAAAATATTTAATTTTATTTAATTAACCCACTATTCAGTGATCATTAGATTAGAAGAAATTATAAAATAGA
Source organism: Viscum album (assembly GCA_963277665.1). Taxonomy (NCBI): domain Eukaryota; kingdom Viridiplantae; phylum Streptophyta; class Magnoliopsida; order Santalales; family Viscaceae; genus Viscum; species Viscum album. The sequence goes on along the minus strand of OY728140.1, from coordinate 1,228,027,008 downwards.
GTGGATGTTGCCTCATAAATGACTCAACAACAAGTTTCTTTGTCCTTAGTGTGTTTGGGATATCAACATGATTTTAGTGGTTACCCAAAACATTAAATAGCTGGGTGAGAATTCTAATGATATTTTGCATTCCATCCCCAATCTCATTAGGATTCACATTGGGATAGTCTCCACATTTTATATTTCACCCATTGTTAACTCGGTTATTTTGGGTTCCTACCATTACCCTTTACTAAAGGAAACCTTGTAATGATTAGTCTTAAATTTATGATTGTGAAAAATATGATACAATAGACATTGAATAATTATTTCATAAATTATGATAATACGTTATCCTATGCTCTGTTGGGTTTCAATCTAGGTTATCCATGATTGTATTTATAAATAAACTGTTTATATATATATTCATATACATCATAATAATTTGTAAAGATAGTGTTATTAACAAAGGAATATCCTTATAGAGTTTCAAAATAGTTGCACAAGAAGGGACCATTACCCATGCACTAGGATGGTGTTTCAGATATACTCGAACAACTCTTTTCAGGGTTATTACCCCTAGTTGTGTTGGTGTCAAACCCAATCCACATATAATATCTGGACAGGGATGCATTTCTAGAAATACCACATAATATTAACTTTAACAATATATCAATATTTTACCTATAACATATCCATTTATTTTTCACTAATTTTATGTAAACATATCTCCAAAAATAACTCAAAATTATCTAAATTAATTAAACCATCGTCTGATACCAACTATAGTGACCTAGGTTAAACATAAATTGAATAATACATTAATATCATGAATTAAATAATACACCAAACAAAGTTTACTTTCGTAGAAATTATATACATTGACATATTATTTATAGCACCAGAAAACATTCATCTATAATTTTTATCCTCTCAAACCTTTCCAAGTCATCTCACATAATATAATCAACTATATAACATGGGGATCAAAAACATAACATTTGTGTGATATCAAAAACTATTTAAGGGTATAATATATCATAACAGGATGTAAAATATATTGAATACATAAATATCATAATAAATGATCAAAAAACCATAGGTGATATTTATGAAGCATGTACTAGTGACATAAAATCATAAAAGAAAATTCTGGAATCATAAAATACATTTCATGAATCAAATAAACATATCGATTGTAATATAACATGATATAATGGTGTGAATGTATCGAATATTAATAAAAATAAGTAATAATCATGATAAAATGGAATTTCATATAAATGAAATGCATCTTGAGAATTTTGAATAACTTGGTGGACAACTTGGAAATATGTAATAATTGTATGAACAACATGAAAATGTGGCACAAACATAATAAAAGGAAACCTCGTTTGAGAAAACCCATTATTCCCATGCTTATATATACAAAATCTTATATCCACACTCTATTATTTAAGAAAATACATTGTGAAAATTCATCTATGAAAACCCCCATTATATCTATGCCTGACTATACATGAGATATATGCTTATAATAATGCATTATAGGGTGATATAGGACCCCACCAATCAACATCCAAACAAATGTGTTCCACCTAAAAATAAGCATCACCATAACATAAATAATCCATGAAAACATATTGGTTTTCTCAACCCTATCACATAACCTGAACATAAGAAATAATAATATATCAAAATCCCATTTTACAAAATGTTTCATCGCATAATAACTTAGAAAACATCAATTCATTATAGATAGATCATTTGAAGATAATAAAAATGAAATCAGTAAAATTTTATTTTTAAAAAAAAAATTGTTTTCATTATCATATGATTTATAGATATGATTCCACTTTCAATACCACTCCTTTTTTTAAGAGAAATGAAAATAATAACATTCAAGAAATTATTTTTTTAAAATATTCTTCCCACGAAATAAGAAAAAAACAAAAATAAATATTTCAGCTATTGAAAAAAATATTTTTCAATATGAATAAGTGTAACTAAAAGAAATTATTTTGAGTCACCATGTCTTTTACCATAACAATCTATTTCCATGAAAGGGTTTTAACTTCATGGGGGACTTTATGTTTCTTTAGAATACTCCATATAATAGAATGGATTAGTCCATATTATTCTATATAAGGGATTTATAATGAATGATGGACTTCTAGAAGAATATATATTGGAAATAATCTAAGGAAATTTCAAATGGGATCGGTGTGGATCAAAGGGTGTATGTGATCACCTTTTATAAGGCTCGAAAATGGAACATTTGGAAACACCCTTTATATGTTAATAATTCTATGAAACTATTCCAAGGATAATGGATCTAAAGTTTTGAAAAAAATGATTGTGGGGTGTCTTTTGTTTATTACTGAATCGGTAATGGCTTTCCATACATGTTTGAAATGGTTATTCTATTTTTTACCATTATGATTTTAAATTTTACTCTTTATGTTTTAAAAAATGTAACTAAAATTAGACAATGGGATTGTATGAATTATTAAACATATAAAATAACCCAAATAACAAAATTCTTGTGTGTTTGAACTAAATTTAACATCTATATAATCCAATTTAATTTCTAAATATTGTAAAATTATCTTTTAATTTAAAACAGTTCATGTGTAGAAAACTATTTCTCTCAAAAAATGACAGTTTCTTCATTATGGATTCTTAATAATATTTAGTATTGATTAAAAATTAAAGAAGTGCTAATATATTTGTTTATTGTTTTAAAATAAATATTAAGATCATTTCTATAAGTCTTTAAATTTAATTTACATGATAGAAACTATTTGATATTAACAAAACAATAATATTGAAATAATTGTTTCACCATTATCATGCTCATAAGAATTAATACTAGTAAACTAAATTCTATACCTAAAAATGAATTTATAAAAATTAAATAAATTGAAAATTATTGTCTCAAATTGAATAATAATTATTCAAATTAACATTCCATGTGTATTGAAATTAATCGTGACATTAGCACATGTAACACGTAAAAGCCCATTTTTTGAAAATGGTTATTTTTATGAAAAAATATTTATAAATAAGATATAATTATTATGCCAATTAATTTACTATAGTTTTTAATAATTATAAAAATTCAAATAGTATTTTTTAAAAAATAAAATAACTTAAAAAAATTATTTCTTCCAATTATAATTAATTTTACATATCCTTCAATAAATAGTTTTTATTAAAACGATTTATAAATTTTCAAAATAGAGAGAATGGGATTATAAATTCAATATATTATTTAAAACATATTTATTATACTTCATAATATTTATAATTGTGTAGGAAAAGGTTTAAAAAATTCAATGTATTCATATAATAAAATAATTTCATAAAAGTTATAATATTAGTATTATTTTCACTAATCACATAAAAATTAATTGTTATTGTAAAATTAAAAAATTTCATCTCATATAATATGACTATGATAAATAGAAAAATAATATTATTTTATTAAAATTAACATCCTAATATTTATAAATGGAACATTATAATAAATTCATAAAATATCATGGAATGAAAATTCTTTTAAGAACTAAATTTTTCTTATTTATTATTCTTTTAAAATTATATCTAATCATAAATACATAAAACCAAAAATATAATATTTTTATAAAAGAAAATTGAAGCATAATAAATTATATTATTATTTTCTTAGTTTTAAAAATTATATCGATATTTAAATAGAATTTTATTTTGTTTTTTTTTCTAAATATATTTATATCTATATATTTCATAATTCTATTAATACAATTTAGTCTACAAGAAAATAAATAATTTATGGTGGTTATTTTTTATTCTGTTGGTGATTTAAAGAACCACTAAATGTTTCTATGACAGTTTCCAAAAAGCACCAATAAATTTGGTGTTAGAATCCAATACGTGGTGTTCCTTCTATTTAGTGGCAGTATCTAGTAATAATAATAGATCATATATTTAGTGTCGGTTCCCTTCATTTTAGAAGCGGTTTTCTGACCAAAAAATTAAAAATAATTTAGCACCGGTTTTAACCACCTCCCAAAAAAAATCATTATATAAAAGAGGTTTAACCCACCACTATATGATGCTTTTCTAAAAAATAGAGTTATATAATCTACATCCCCTAAAAAATTATAGAAAAAATAAAATAATGTATCGATTCTCATATACATGTATGGACAAAGTAAAAAATAGACATATCACATAAGATCCTAAATGGAATTTTCTAACATGGATACCATGACTCTATCTTCTTTGGTCATTATGTACTAACTGGTACAGTGTTATAAAAAATTCTTCCTAAATTTATTCCCATCCAAAATCTCATAATCACCTAACCTCTTGTGATCATATGCATAACCCATTGCATACCTGAAGACTCGGGGTGGGAATCGCCTATTTCATTTACTCACTACCAAAAAAATCAATGTTAAAATCTTATATCAGAATCCTAACTAATTATCAACTAAATGAGGATAATATTAATTGTTAATATATATAATATTAATTTTATTTATTATTCATAAACATCACTTTAGTGCATTTTACACTTTGAACATCATTTCACATTATGATTGTAATTGTTTCTTAAAATGCCCTATTTTGTGGTATATGTTTTAACATCATTTAAAGTACCCAATGATTCATATGATTTTAAGGAATTTAATTATACATATTTTAATTTGATATTTTGGTAAATTTATCTAAACTTCAATATTAACAATTTTCATTCAGGGATCAATGGATAATTCATGGAAGAAGATGGGTATATATTGTGATGAAAGGAAACAATTCTGGAGATGTCAGATTGAACACCAGCCCACTGATGAGAATGTGGGGCCCAAAATACAAACCCAATTTATCCCAACATTCGTGGTATGCTAGAAGACATGTAGAGTAACACATAATTATTCAATAGATAGTGCTAATTCGGCCTCCATGGTGGTCATTAAGGTGGGCCAATTTGGAGATAAAATTCTGAGCCAGATTTTTCAGCCCAGAAAAAATCCTACCAATATAATCATATCTCGGAATCCACAACTCCAAATGGGTTATAATTTTACCGGAGGTTAGGAGACATCAATGTATCCATTTACTACGTTTGTGGACCACTCTAATCTGCCATCTAGAAGGTCTTCCAGGCGCGTCTGTTCGTTGGTTTCAAGTTGGCCGCCACCTCGGGTCAAAGGAGAAAAAATCAACTCTCCCTCAACATTCCACCATCATACGGCCTACCAAAATTAAATGAGGAGACTTGGACTATTTTAGGATCTACCCAAGGTTTCAAAATTTCCTATTAAGGGAAGTGGTGGTGTAGTATTTGATCATCTTTGGTGCTTTGTTTCATTGAACTGTTATGCTGCCACATTGTGTTTGTAATCACATTTCATTCTCATTTTAGTTGTTTAATTAACCTTAGTTTCTTAATAAAAGTTCTTCTTTTACTATTATTATTTTCTTCTTAATATCATTATTATACCCTTTGTTCAAGGTGTGAGTATATTCATAACGTACTTTATGATATTTACCACACTACGGTGGAGTGATCGATTTTTGTTGTTGTTTTTACTTCTTCAATTCCACCCTCGTAAGTCTACTTCCTGCTTCCATTGAAGACAGGTCATCAATGGAGGGATAACTCTTTTATGGGTTGATCCAAGGGAGTAGAAATGGGAAGGATTGGATTTTATTTCTCACTCCATTAATGGCTAATCACTTCTTTTAAATGAGATTTTTATTTTATGATTTTAAAACCACTTCATCCTTATTGAATTTAAGGTCACACATTTCATGTGCTAATACTAACCTTTACTTTGGAGTGCTCAAAACATTGATCCTTCAAGTGTATAGGTGATTAGTATTAGGGTGTGTAGGAATTAAGTGAGTAAGTGCTTATTTTGTTTGATCTTCTTAAATAAACCCATCTCTAATATAAGAAATTGAAATAATTAAAAAAGGAATTCATCCAATCCACCCCCGAGCGATACCCTATAATCAACTCATTACCTTAATATGAATTAACATAAATCTGTTATTGATCCTTTAAAATCATATTAAATCAACCCAAGTTGGCCACTTCATAGCCCAAAAAAAATCCATAAAATGTACATGTCTGTAGGTACTTCTTACGTATCTAAGGATTCGACAACCCAAGCTAGACTAGAAGGACAGTCATACCTTCTTCTTTTGGGTAAATTTGAGTGTGAATCACTAACCCAAAAATACATCTATCAAGGTTTTGTCCATAATCCATGAATCTCGTAATAAGATGACCTAAAACTCTCACTCAGTATGGTCCACTATCAGATCCCAATATTACTAAAAAATGTTCCAATATCCCACTAAAAGACTACTCATGGAAAGTTACTACTTCATGAACATAAGGAATCCTTCTCACCCCTTGTAGTTTAGGTAGATCCATCTCACTCAATGCGAGGCTAAGACTCAAGATCCTCTCCCCCACAAAGTCTATCACCTATCATAAGAACATAAAATAACACATATGTGATTATAATTAATTCATGAATCCAATCACACTGATCACCACATATTTACATAGTGATAGTCACTTGAGACTCAACCCCTCATCTCAAACAATGTATAACCTGTCAGGGGGCTGACTAGATCCTCTACACCAATCATGTTCCAATAACATTGTTATGATCTTGTACCTGTCACCTATCAATCATACCACTACAAAAAAACTCCCCTAACCAAAAACTCAGGTCCTATTCCAACTATAAAAAATCCATTATCTCTCTGATTACTAGTGCCTAGGCATTGCCCCAACCAATCACGATTTAACCCCTTAGAAACATGATGTGATGTGTCTAACAAATCTCATGACATAAACTAATGTTCTGTTTCCCATATCTTAAGTAAGATATTTAAGCCTTCAACCAGGATAAACCCCTTCTCTATCACACATCATCTCATCCAACTCATAGTGCTCACTATGCCTCGACCCACAATAATGAGGTTGTTTTTCTTGATTCCTGATCCATAAGGTTGTCTCACCCATTTTTTCACTGGTCTTAATCCTCTCATACATATTGGACTGGTTACAGAGAAACCAAACAAGGATACCCACATGAATTCTCATATCCAAATACCACCCAACATCACTTTTCAACTTACACAGTACCCTCTTACTATGGTGACATGATCATCAGACAATTATAATTACCTATTGTGCTAAAGAGAAGTTATTATGAGCTTAAGAGGCCCAAAACAATACTATATGTTTTTATATAGTTTTCATTGACCATATTCACTTACATATTCCCCTAAAAAATGAATGAAATAATGTAATCATATATAAAAATGTATATTAATTTATATTTCATGGACCATCTACTTAAAACTTGTGTTGACCCCTTACCATTCATTGTTAAGCCTCATCCAAGCTCATTCAATGTAATGCCCTAACCCAAGTTACATAGAGTCGGTGCATTATTACATAACATTGGCATGATCACAAGAAAGATCAAATCTCAAAAGACCGATTAGTTTAGTAGCCTTCAAAACACTAGATATATTCATAAAGTTTTACATTACATCATAAAAATCAAAACTACAACAACATAGTCTCTATAGTCCACACTCTTATCCCCTCATACTATCACTGCAGGTCATTCATAATTTACTTCGTCACATCCTGGGAAAAATAAAACAAAGAAAAGGGGTGATCTCAAATGCCCAGTAAGGATAAAAATATAGCAGAAACATTCATAAATTAGAATAAACATTTAAAGAAATTTATAACTAAAACAAAATCCTTTTAAACTTGAACTTCAACATAGTGTGGCAAAAATAAAATGAAATAATTCCATTTACTTATTCACATGGATATTTTACTAATCGAATAATCACATGCAATATCAATAACTACATTCATAAATATGGAATGCATAATGTCAGACTATCATAACCACATAGCCAGGGCCTCATGCCAAGACTACAAATAAGATTTTGCCAAGGCCTTGTGCCAAGACACTAGTTTGTCTCATGAGACCTACTGATGCATCGACGAGCTATAGCGGGCTCCACCCGTCACATATTATGTCCAATGCATTCCCATATGAGAAGCTTTAAACATAACATAAACATTTGTATTAAAACTAGCATACAAAATGTAAATACTTCATCCATAAACCACGAATGGAATAAAAATAACACATCCACAGTCAAACATATCACAAAACCTTCAATACAATATAGAAGTTTTGTATCATAATATATCAACTTCAAATAAGCTTAAAATCCATCAACGGATGTTGACATAGATGAAATCAAACTATTTTTAGAGAAATATCTCTTTCTATTGTGAAATAATTTAAGAGTAATATATCTATAAAATAAAAAATTTTCATTGAAAATATTCTTGTAATCCTGTATGGTATGCTTTGACAATTTTATAATGGTGTAAAATAGCCGCACCCCCCGTATAAGTAAAAAACATTCTTACCTTAATTCTATCTAAAAGGTTAAAAAGGACCTTGTTTGGAAAACGACGGTAAAATTCATTTATAAACCAATTATAAAAGTTAAAAAGTGTATAAATGACTTTAACCCATATTCTAGTAAATAGTACAAAAAAATTGAATTTCATTTTTAAGAAACATGGATGTGGATGATAAAGAAATCCCAGTAGATTATTACGTATAAACAACCTCGGATAATGAAGAGATTGTGAAATAAACCCTTACCTTGTATTTTTACTTGGTTGAGGGTAGGATAACCTCATGTATAATGGTTAAATAATTGTTATTAAATTATACATGAATCATATACATTAATATGATATCATATATGATCTTTTATCATTTATTTGTTAATAATATCTTAGTATTATCGTTTTTTCGGGTGTTAACTTACTCATTTCCTTTTATATGTTTTGTTAAGTAAGTCGTGTTTGTCATGGATAGGTTGTATATTATTCATATCAAAAATGATATCAAGTCTTTAGATACTATTATTAATCATCAAATGAGATTTATACTTGAATGGATATGATGGGGAATGAATCTCATCGCGTTTGTGGAGACGGTAGTCCGTACGTACGCATGAGGGACAATATCATTCTTTTGATTTTAAAATAATATATAATTGGATGTTATATCATATATACAGAATAATTATCATGTTATATTTTTTATTTACATGATTTACAAATCATTATTATACCCATCCAAATAATAATTTATTGAATAACAATTACACCACGACGTGGAGATGGTAAGCCGTACGTACGCACGTATGGTGACATGTCATTCTAAGGATGGATAGAATACTGAATAAAGTTGTACCATATTTATAATAATATTACAGTATATAGGAGATACTTGATTCATTACTTTAGAATGGGAATAACAAATAAAGAAGAAGTTGAAGAAGAAACGAATTTGAAAAATGGTGGTGAAAACATTACCTCTTCTTCGGGTTCATCCTTTTGATTTGATCAAAAGGGCTCCTTAGGTTGGCTTTCTGATAAAAATAAGGCCTCTAGGTTGTATTGAGGGATGTTGAGAGAGTATTTGGGTAGGGTTTGGCCGATCCAAAAGGATTTTAAGGTGTGAATTAATGAGAAGGGGGAGTGCCCTTTTATAAGAGGGGTGAGGGGCACCTTTGGAAAATCTAGAAATATTATTTTATAATAAATTCATATTTGTTTTCTAATGGCTCAAAAGTGAATTATTTAAATTTTATGGTGGGGATGGGTCGAAAAACGCTCAACCAATAGAATTTAGACAGGTTTGGGTCATTATATTAACCTTCTCTTTTAGTTTTGACACTTAGTTAATTAGTTTGACACTTACCATGTCACTTTGTATTTTTATATTATATAGTTAATAAACATAATATATACCTCCAGGAGACCCCCAAGTGGTCCATTAATGATACACCTATCATGATATATGTCTTTTGGCCGAACCATATAATTTTACGAATTGAATATCAATTAATAATATAATATTTCTTTTAAAAACTCTTTTATGTCAATTTTGACACTATTTGGAAAATTGATTTTTGTGAAAATCATAACAGAATGATTACTTCGAAAAAAGTTAATTAAATCATTCCTAACATGTCATATTAACCTATAAAATTAGTTTAATTCATAAAAAGTCTCAAATTATATTTATTGGGGTATTTATTTAATTTTTCACCATTATAGTAATTACTGCATCATCATTTTGTCATAAATAAATTAAATTATTTATTGTCTAAAAATTATAAATAAAATATCATTATGTAGGAAATCGTTTAGCTTTCTAATGAATATTTACAATCGAATTTACCTTATGTATAACCCTATATTAAAAATGTTTTAGTAAATAAACTTTGATTTTAACTCTTTTAACTCTTCTTTGAATTAAATAATAATAAATGTCCTAATCTAATCCAAGTAGACCTAAATGATAATATTTTATTCCTAAGGTTGTTTTTGGTAGAGATACACTTGTCCAATAGAATTAAGACATGTGTTAGGGTAATATTAATATCATTTTTACCCTTAATTACCCTATTTACTTTTAACCGTGGTAAATAAAAGTAAAAAGTTACTATTCACCAAAAATTATTTTCATTTCATAGAACAACATTTTACTCCGTGATATTAATTGTTTTTCTTGGAGTTTTGAAATTCCACTCACAGAAGCAGTAAAATTATGTTTTATGAAAAAATCAGTTTTTTAACTACCACTTAGTGGTTTCACTATTCATTAAAAAATGAAGTTTTTCAGAAAAATACCACAAATTTACCCTAGGATAATTTTGATATTTCGAATCCAAAAATGAGTTTCATTTTTGAAAAATAAAATTTATTAATTTCGAAAACTGTGTATTACTATTCATAACTGCTAGTTTGATTGGTTGTGGTGTGTTAGAACTCAATGTTTCATACAACACATGTTATTGCATTATTCAAAGAGAAGCATACCGTAGAAGTTTGGGGTATTAAATTCTCCCCTCCTTCAAATAATTTAGTCCTCGAAAGTTCTAGAATACTACCGAATGAAAAGACTCGGGAGGTTCTTCATCATAATTTCCTCGGGTTCCCACATTGCCTCTTTCATCTTATGGTTTCTCCACAAGACTTTTACCAGACGAGTCTTCGGGTTTCTCAGTACTTGTTCTCTCGTATCAAAGTTCTTGATGGGCTCTTCGCAATAAGACATATCGGGTTCCAATTATAATTCCTCATATATGAGTACATGCGTTGGGCCAGGCATGTATTTCCTCAATAGTGATATGTGGAACACATCGTGAACTTTGGATAGACATGGCGGCATTGCCAATCGGTAAGCTACAACCCCAATTCGATCTAGAATTTCGAAAGGTCGGATTTACCTGGGACTCAATTTACCTTTCTTACCAAAACTTATGACTCCCTTCCATGGAGATACAATCAATAAAACATGATCACTGACTTGAAATTCCAAATCCTTCCTTCGATTATTAGCATAGCTCTTCTGCCTACTTTTAGCTACTTTGATATGGTTTTGGATTATCTTCATCCTTTTCATCGTTTCCTCCACTAGTTCTAGGCCTACAAGTTTTCTTTCACCAACGTCATCCCAACAGGTTAGTGAGCGACATCTCTTTCCGTATAATGCTTCATATGGTGCCATATGAATACTCGAATGGAATCTATTGTTATAGGAAATTCTGTGAAGGGTAAATATTGATCCCACATACCCTGAAAGTCAAGTGAGCAGGATCTCAACATGTTTTCTAAGGTTTTAATAGTTCATTCGGATTTTCCATCTGTTTGAAAGTGGTAGGCAGTGCTCAAATGATGTTCAGTATCCAAGGATTTCTAATGACTTTTCTATAATCTTGAAGTAAAACGGGGATCATGATCAGAAACAATCGATAGGGGTACTCAATGAAGTCTCAAAACTTCATTAATATATAGTCTTGCTAGACGTTATAGTGGTAGATCTTCTCTTATAGTAAGAAAATGTACTGACTTGGTAAGACGATCAACAATAACACATATTGCATCATTCCTTCTTGGAGTCTTTGGTTGTCCCATGACAAAGTCTATTGTGATATTGTCCCATTTCCACTCCAGTATGGGAAGAGGTTGCCTGACTCCTCCAGGCTGTTGCCTTCCAGCTTTCACTTGTTGACAAACCATATATCTTGACATAAAATCAGCTATCTCCCTCTTCCTGTTGTCCCACAAAAAATGTTCCTTCAAATCTCAATACATTTTGGTGTTCCCATGGTGTATAGGGAAATTGAAATGTGAGAATTATCCAACAATTCCCTTTTTAGATTAGGTATATCAGGAACACAAAGCCTCATCCCGAATTAAAAAATTCATTCTTTATACACAAAGTCTCTCAATCTCCCATCATTCACAGCTTTAATCTTCTTTTAAAATTCTTTATCATCGGTCTGAGAACTCTTAATCCTTTATAGTAAAGATGTTTTGGAAACCATTTGAAAAATCATTGATGTTTCACTTTCCCTGGTTATTCCCATGTCCATCTTCACTAGATCCATGAAAATTGGATCCCTTTTAATTCTCATATTGTTCAAAACTCCATGATTTTTTCTACTTAAAGCATTTTCCACCATGTTTTCCTTCCTCGGGTAGTAGTGTATCGTGCAGTCATAATCCTTGAGTAATTCAAGCCATCTCCTTTTCCTCATGTTGAGTTCTTTTTGTGAGAAAATATACTTCAAACTCTTATGATCAGTATAAATTTCACATTTCTCACCATAGAGGTAGTGTCTCCATATCTTCAAAGCAAAGATCATAGTAGCTAACTCGATATCATGAGTAGGATAGTTTTGTTCATGAATTTTCAACTGTCGTGATGCATAGGCAATAACCCTATCATTCTGCATAAGGACACAACCAAGTCCTCTTTTCGATGCATCACTATAAATAACAAACCCATCATTCCCCGATGGTAGAGACAATATAGGACAATTGACTAATCTTATCATCATTTCATCAAAACATTCTTCACACTCTTTTGTCCAAAAAAATTTTACCCCTTTACATGTGAGCTTTGTTAATGGGTTACCCAGTCGGGAAAAATTCACTACGAACCATCGAAAATAACCTTCTAAACCAATAAAACTACATACCTCAGTTATACTCATCGGTGCAGGCCATTCTCGGATTGCCTTGGTCTTATAAGGATTAATAGAGATTCCATCTTTAGAGACTATATGGCCAAGAAAAGAAATCTCCTGAAGCAATAATTCACACTTGCTAAACTTCCCATATAATTCATGTCTTCTCAGAGTCTTCAGGATAATGCGCAAGTGATTTTCATGATCTTCGTATCTTTTGGAGTATAACAAGATATCATCAATAAATACCACCACAAATTTATCGAGATATTCCTTGAAAACTCTTTTCATAAGATCCATGAATATAGAGGGTGCATTAGTCAATACAAAAGGCATTACTGTAAAATCGTAATTCTCGTACCTGGTTCGAAAAGCTACCTTCGGAATGTCTTCCTTCTTCACACATAACTGATGGTATCCAGATCAAAGGTCAATCTTTGAAAATTATTGAGCTCCATGCACTTGGTTAAATAAATCATCAATGCATGGTAGGGGATAGTTTTTCTTTATTGTTATAACATTGATCCCCTGTAGTCGATACATAACCTCACATATCCATCTTTCTTTTTAACAAAAAGAACAGGGGCTCCCCATGGAGAAACACTAGGGAGAATAAATCCCTTATTACTCAGTTCCTCTAGTTGTTTCTTTAGTTCAACTAATTCCACAATGTCCATTCTATAAGGGGTCTTCGATATAGGCCTTGATCCGTGAATTAAATCAATGGGAAACTCAACTTCTCATTTTGGAGGATATCAAGGTAAGTCTTCCGGAAACACATCTACATATTCTTTCACAATAGCTACTTACTCTATTTGAACATTCTTTTCCTCACCCAAAGTCATTTCATTTTCTTCCACCCCAATAATTGAATTTAGTTGAGCTACTGGGGGTGGATCGAGATAAGAATTAGGTGGTGAGGATTCTTCTCTAAATATAAGGTGTTCCTTATCATCATCATCAAAAATAGTAACCTCCTTCTTCTTACTATAAATCTTCTCATCATGGTCTGAATTCTTGTCCATAGTGAGGATTATATCAAACTAAATCATAGGCATGAAGATGGTATCAGCAGATAGAGAACATTTATGTGCTCTAATGGGGGCTGATTCAAAAATCTTTGTTGCAATGACACTTCCCTTAGGAGTTTTAACTGACAACTCCCTTGTTAAATCAAATTGGAAATATCTAATTTTCTTAGAAAAATGGGAAGATATGAAACAATGCGATGATCCAGAATCAAATAATGCATTTTCTAAACTTGAGAAACCATTAAATTACCTGCCACTACATCTTTCAGAGCTTCTACCTCAGTAGTAGTGATAGCATAAGCTTGGCCTTGATCCCTTGGCCTTTTCTGAGGTAAGATCCCCTAACTATTAGGAAATTCTTTTGAATTATGTCCAATCTCCCTGAAATTGTAGCATTGGACACTAGTAAATTCCTTTTTCCCCTTGCAATCACGAGCTTGGTGGCCTTTTTCACCACACTTGTAACAGACTCCCATTCCTTTTAAGCAAGTACCAGGGTGTTTCTTCCCACATTTACTGCAGGTTTCATATTCATCTTTTCCCTTCCTCCCCTTATTTCCATTCCCAGATTGATCAGCAGATTTCTTCTTTTATTGTATTAATTTAAAGTCATAAGACATAGATAATTCATTTTCTGTCTTGATAGCACATAAGGAAATGTTTTTGTACGACGAGAAGGATTGTGAGAGTAATGCTCGACAGAGAAATGGTTTTAACCAATCAAATAAACGATCAATCTTACTTCTTGGGTTGCGTATATAATCTTCAGCATACCTTGCTATCCTTGTAAAGTTAGCCTCATACTTTGCGTCATTCTCATCCTCCTTTTTTCTCAGACTCAGAAATTTCCTTTCCATATCTGCTCGATGGTCACGAGGAAAGTATTTTTCTAAAAATAGTTCTTTGAACTCCCTCTATTCCATATTTGATAATTCATCATCATACATCATGTTTTGAATCAATGACCACCATTGATCAGCATCTCCAGTGAGGCGATAAACTGGCATGATAACTTTTTCCCTTTCACTACTCCCAAATCCTGAAATATTTTCTCTAGGGAACTTACCAATTGCTCAGCTACTAATGGATTTGTACTCCTATTTAATGTTAGTGGTTTTTTCCTCATGAAGCAATCTAACATTTATCCTCAATGCTGTGGATCAGGGTGCTTCATACGGGTCAGGTTATTATTCATAACCCGAGTGAGTTGTCCCAGTATGGTGATTAGCTGATCTGCACTAGTTGCATCACTAGCTCTACTATAATTATCTTGAGCAGGAGGGCAATCCCTACATGGAGTGCATTCATTGATATGGTTTCCATTTCATCCACTAGGTTCCATTTCTAAACAATGGCATAAACTAGATCGGTTTATGAATCAAAATACATAATTTCATACTTATAAAACACTTAACATAAAATAAACTATTTATGGATATAATCCATAATCATAAAAATGGTTTCTTTGATAAAGTATATACTCATAAACCCTTCATAATGATTTGTAATGAAAATGAGAGTTATCCTAAGCATATCCCCCGGGAGTGTCATAACCAAGAGTGCAGCATGGCCCGTTGTCGTGCCCCATTTCCCGTTAGAGTCTAGCTCAAAGCGGTGATTTCAAGTTTTACCCCTAGGTACTTATGTTCCAAAGCCGTCTCTACCAACTCGTATCCAGACAGGGACGTATTTCTCGGAAAACTCACAAAATTTCTACAATACCAAAATTCTAGGATGTTATTCAATACTAATCTTCAAAATCTATCTTAGGGATATCTGCTCTAATCAGAGTTTATCTAAATCTAGCGTACAAGGTTTGTACTAATCTTCCTCTGATACCAACTATAATGCCCCGACCCTAGTTACGCAAAGTTGGTGCATTATTTCATAACATTGGCATGATCACAAGAATTATCAAATCTCGAAAGACTGATTAGTTTAGTAGCCTTGGAAACACTATATATATTCATAATGTTTTACATTACATCATAAAAATGAAAACTACAACAACATAGTCTTCATAGTCCACACTCTTATCCCCTCATACTATCCCTACAGGTCATTCATAATTTATTTCTTCACATCCTGGAAAAAATAAAACATAGAAAATGGGTGAGCTCAAATTCCCAGTAAGGATAACAATATAGTGGAAACTTTCATTAATAAGAATAAACATTTAAGGCAATGTATAACTAAAACAAAATCCTTTTAAACATGAACTTCAACAGAGTATGGAAAAAATAAAATGAAATAATTCCATTTAATTATTCACATGGATATTCTACTAATCGAATAGTCACATGCAATATCAATAACCACTATCATAATGATGGAATTCATAATGTCAGACTATCATAACCACATAGCCAAGGCCTCATGACAAGGATACAAATAAGATTTTTCCATGGCCTTGTGCCAAGACACTAGTTTTTCTCATGAGACCTACTGATGCATCGAGGAGCTATAGTGGGCTCCACCCATCACATATTATGTCCAATGCATTCCCATATGAAAATGTTTAAACATAACATAAACATTCATATTAAAACTAGCATACGAAATGTAAATACTTCATCCATAAACCATAAATGGTATAAAAATAACACATCCACAGTCAAACATATCACAAAACCTTCAATACAATAAAGAAGTTTTGTATCATAATAAATCAACTTCAAATAAGTTTAAAATCCAACAAGGATGTTGACATAGATGAAATCAAAACTCTATTTAGAGAAATATCTCTTTCTATTTTGATATCATTTAAGAGTCATATATCTATATAATAAAACATTTTCTTCAAAAATATTCTTATAATTTTCTAAGGGATGCTTTGCCGATTTTATAAAGTCGGAAAATAGCCGCACCCACCTTATAAGTTAAAAAACATTCTTACCTTAATTCGGTCAAAAAGGTTAAAAAAGACCATGTTTGGAAAAAGATGGAATGATTCATTTATAAACCACTTATAAAATTCAACATGGGTATAAATGACTTTAACCCATATTCTAGTAAATAGTAAAAAAATGGTTTTTGAAATACATTTTTAAGAAATAAGGATGTGGATGATAATGATATCCCAGTAGATTATTTTGTATAAACAACCTCAGATAATGAAGAGATTGTGAAAGACAACCTTACCTTGTACTTTTCCTTGGTTGAGGGTAGGTTAACCTCGTGTATAATGGTGAAATAATTTTTATTAAATTATAAAATAATCATATACATTAATATGATATCATATATGATCTTTTAACATTGATTTGTTAATAATATCTTAGTATTATTGTTGTTTTGAGTGATAACTTACTTGTTTTCTTTTATATGTTTTGTTACATAAGATGTGTTTGTAATGTATAGGTTGTATATTATTCATATCCATAATGATATCAAGTCCTTAGATACTATTATTAATCATCAAATGAGAATTAGAATTGAATGGATACGATGGGGAATGAATCTCATCGCGTTCGTGGAGATGGTAGTCTGTATGTACGCACAAGCGACAATATCATTCTTTTGATATTAAAATAATATATATCTGGATGTTATATCGTATATAAATAATCATTATCTTGTTTTATTTATTATTTACAAGAATTAAATAGCATTATTATACCCATCCAAATAATAATTTATTGAATAATAATTACACCACGACGTGGAGACGGTAAGCCGTACGTACGCACGTATGGTGACATGTCATTCAAAGGATGGATAGAATATTGAATATGGTTATACCATATTTATAATAATATTATTGTATATAGGAGATACAGGATTCATTATTTTATAATGGGAATAAAAATAAATAAGACGTTGAAGAAGAAATGAATTTGAAAAAGGGTGGTGAAAACATTACCTCTTCTTCGGGTTCTTCCTTTGGATTTGATCAAAAGGGCTACTTAGGGTGGCTTTATGATCCAAATAAGGCCTATAGCTTGTATTGAGTGAAGTTGAGAGAGTATTTGGGAAGGTTTTGGCTAAACCAAATGGCTTTGATGGTGTGAATTAATGAGAAGGGGGAGTGACCTTTTATAAGAGGGGTGAGGGGCACCTTTGGAAAAGCTAGAAATATTATTTTATAATATATACATATTAGGTTTCTAATGTCTCAAAAGTATATTATTTAAAGTTTAATGTGGGGATGGGTCTAAAACAACTCAACAAATAGAATTTATACAGGTTTGTGTCATTATATTAACCTTATCTTTTAGTTTTAACTCTTAGTTAATTAGTTTGACACTTACCATGTCACTTAGTATTTTTATATTATATAGTTAATGAACATACTATATACCTCTAAGAGACCCCCAAGTGGTCCATTAATGATACACCTATCATGATATAAGTCTCTTGGACGAACCTTAGATTTTTAGGAATTGAATATCAATTAATAATATAATTTGTTTTTAAAAACTCTTTTTTGTAAATTTTGACACTATTTGGAAAATAGATTTTTGTGAAAATCATAACAGAATGATTAATTAGAAAACAGTTAATTAAATCATTTCTAACATGTAATATTAACCTAGAAAATTATTTTATTTCATAAAAAGGCTCAAATTATATTTATTTGGGTAATTATATTATCAATAATTTTAATTTTTCACTATTATGGTAATTACTGCATCATCATTGTGTCATAAATAAATTAAATTATATATTGTCTAAAAATTATAAATAAAATATCATTATGTAGGAAATAGATTTATCATTCTAATGAATATTTAAAATCAAATTTACCTTATGTATAACCCTATATTAAAAATGTTTTATTAAATAAACTTTGATTTTAACTCTTTTAAATCTTCTTTGAATTAAATAATAATAAATGTCCTAATCTAATCAAAGTGGACCTAAATGATAATATTTTATTCCTAAGGTTGTTTTTGGTCGAGATACACTTGTCCAATAGAATTTGGACATGTGTTAGGGTAATATTAATATCATTTTTACCATTAATTACCCAATTACTTTTAACAGTGGTAAATAAAAGTAAAAAGTTACTATTCACCAAAAATTATTTTCATCTCATTGAACCACATTTTACTCTTTTATATTAACCGTGTCTCTCGGATTTTCGAAATTCCACTCACAGAAGCGTTAAAATTATGTTTTATGAAAAATTCAGTTTTTTACCTACCACTTAGTGGTTTAACTATTCATCAAAAAATAATGTTTTTCAGAAAAATACCAAAAATTCACCCTAGGCTAATTTCGATATTCTGAATCCAATAATAAAGTCCATTTTGATAAATAAAATTTATAAATTTCAAAAAGTCGGTATTACTATTCATAACGGCTACTTTGATTGGTTGTGGTCTGTTTGAACTCGATGTTGCGTAGAACCCACCCTATTTCATTATTCAAATTGAAGTGTACCATAGAAGCTTGGCGTGTTACATTAAAACTCATGAATAGTAATATCATGCCACAAAAAAGTATATGCAGCACAGAAAAACCCTGGAAAAAAACAATAAATTAATTCATAGAACATTCCATTCAAAACTACAGATAAAATTTACACCTTCCCATTTTAGAGGAACCAGAACATTCCACTATACAGTTATACCAAAAACCACAATATAAATGGTTTTAGCCTCTTCAAAAATGGGAAACTAGGAAAATTTAATGTGAATACTCTATGCCACAAATGAAACATGAATAAATTCTCTCTATCTATATTGGTCTAAGTGATCAAAGAGACCATTATTCACTACCCATTGATGAACTCCCCTATCACCCTGTCCATCTTTGTCTCTACATTCCACTACTAGAACCGGCAAGACAATTATATTGAAAATTAAATAGTGTTTTATATTTATATTTGAACTTAAAAGCAATAAATCTTTTTGAACTAAATTATTTTAATGTAATGTGATTTACCTACTCCCCACCATTCATTGATACAATATCACCGAAAATAGATCGGGTTATCTTTTGATATAAATCAACCAGCTCTTTCTATAAAGAGGATATCAATGCCCCCTATTACTGAATTATTCATTGCAAAGAAAGAAACCGTATATGATCAAATTGGGGTTCAGAGAGACTAAAACTAAGAGTAGATGAAAATAAAAACCCTGACGGACTACATAATACCTTATATGGTAATGGTCACAGACTCATTCGGCGCACTCGACCAGGATGCTCATTCTTAAGGTCTTTTCCAATTAGGTCATCCTAGGAGACTGAGAAGGGCTGTTCTAGATTAGAATCCTATGATTCTCTAATTTTCCCCTTTAAATAAAATATCATGGTTCTTTGAAGAAATATATATTAACATAGTGACAAATCATAAT
Organism: Viscum album; assembly: GCA_963277665.1. Classification (NCBI taxonomy): domain Eukaryota; kingdom Viridiplantae; phylum Streptophyta; class Magnoliopsida; order Santalales; family Viscaceae; genus Viscum; species Viscum album. Next base: position 1,228,006,583 of record OY728140.1, on the reverse strand, counting down.
ATGTTATTATAATGAAAAATGAATTCTTACCCCAACTACTTTGGCAGGCTCATTAACATAACTCTCAACATGTGTTTTGTGAACATCGAACCACATTTATGTTTAAGTGACATGAATCCCTAAATTATGTGACTTAATTAAACAATTATAAATAAACAATGTAATATATAAAACATATAATATTTTATTACAAATATTTAATGTAATGAAAATAATAACAAAATTGATCGGTTTCAGGAAGTACTATTTGTCCTGGCAGTGTGAGGGGTGATTTTCCTAGCTTGACTCAATGAATTATTCCTTGAAACATCCTAAAATGAATAAAATTTTATTTAATAGAACTGTATAAAATTTTAGCTATATTTTATATGATTGTATAAATGGATAATGAGATTAATCTAATAATATAAATTTAAATACAACATGCTTCTCAGGATGATGACTATCACCAATAACATTCCTTTTATCTATAGGTAACCTGTTAGATACTTTATCATTTAGTTATTGGGATATCAATGAACTATCATTTAATTAGTTTCATAAAATCCTTTTAATATCCTTCAATTTCATACACAAAGTTTTCTGTGTCTATATTTGTGCTATAATATCATCAACAAGAAAGTGAAAAAACATCATTAAAAAGTGGCTTATTTTGAAAATATTAGAACTTAATTACATAATGACATTAAATTACACCATAATGTATTGAATTTACCTTTATCTATGAATCAAAATTGTAATTTCTCCAACATGAAGGCATATCCCTCCAATTAGAATTCGTAATTACAAGGGTAATCAGATTTGTCGGAAGGTGCCCTAGTATATGGAAAAATAATCCCACAACATCATCCATAGGGACCCTATAAAAATATAATGGGAAAACTATCTTCAGTTCATTCAGATTCCATATTTATTAACTTTTCATATTTCTCCTCATAGTATCATTGCTTCCATATTTTATGAAAAAATAATTAGTAGTAGAAAAAAATGCAATAACTTTATTAATATTATAAATTTTACCTATAACGGCTGCCCTCAAATATCCTCATGAAGATCCCAGAGTGGAGACCTTCTCTCTTTCTATAGAGACTACTGAATGGGGAGGCGTAGGTTGAGTTGCTGATCGGATTCTGATGTAGGGAGTGAGAGATGTTGTATAAGGAATGCATAGGGTGTCTCTGATGCTGTATGGAGGGAGACCGATGGATCATCATCTATTGGATTGGTCGAGGGAATGTCGACTACGATTTGACTAGAATTTGTATCATGCTTCCTCTAGTACATTACATTCATTTAATCAAATAAAATTAACTTCAGAAAATATATTTAAAAAAATCATTTTGAAAAAAATTAAAAATGATAATAGATTTATAGTACTGACAAACAAAATAAACATATCAATGATAATGAATGACTCCACAAATAACATAAGTGGTTGATAAATTACTAGAAGACACCACATACAATCATTTTTTTCTTCAATCATGTATTTTTCCTTCTCCATCATTACATCATCTACTTCATCCTCCCTTGAAAGACTAATATTTTTAATATCATGATGGAAAAATAAATTATATTCTTATTATTGATGGTTTTCAATGTCACAAGACAAATCTTCCACTTCATCACCCATATCATACAAGTCTATTCATTTTACATGAGAAACTACACTCCAAACTTCATCTATGACATCTTCCACATAATATAAAATTTTCTCTAATGATGATAAGATATATGAATCGGGTAATTCATGGTCATAGACATTCATTAGAAGACATTAGTTCATAGATATAAATTGCAATGAATAATATGGAACTGATTGTATTTGATTAAAATAATTGAAAAATTCATGTGGTAGTTTATTTCAATAATATAAATCTACTTTCCATAGCATCCTACAACATAGAATATAAATATTACACTATTATATGTTTTCAAAACCTCCTCCCGATCGACTATATGAAGATTAAATCCATTCACATTATAAGCGTTGAACTTTCTAGCCTGTTTTAGTGGACCTCGAGAAAGAAACATCCAATCTTATGACAACTCAACTTGATTATCACTATTCATAATCATCAAAAGTAATATAAATTATTATATATAAAAATATATGTGTCAAACTAATATACATATTGATTTTAATATTATATACTTACTCGTAGTGAAAAAAATTATACATCCACTTTATTAATAGTTTTTTATATCTTTCTCATTTTGTGTTCATCCTCTCATTCATATCTTTTTTTTTTTATCTTATACTCTTCATTAAATGGATCTGAAATTTTTCTATTCAGTAGTAGACATATTTGTGCCTGTAATAATTCCATTTATATTAGTGTAACATTTGAGCTCCTCCCAATAGATCGGTCAATAGCAGGAATGATTTTTGATTACCAATATATTTTAGATTGAGTCAATGTGTCATCAACATGTCCAACTCGATTAAATTTTGTATCAATATCATCCAATTATAAATAAAAAAAGGTAATAAATTCCTCCACCAAATAACCTTCTAAAATAGAATCTTCATGTTTAGCTTTATTTTCCATGTATGATTTCAAATGGCTAAAATAACTGTGAAGTAAAATAAAAAACATAATTCTATTTTTAATGAAGTGCCATGATTTTTTTACATAAATGAATAACATATAATTCAAGTACCACGCTATTTGATACATCTATAGATAATGTATGGGGACTCCTAATTAATAATCCTTTTCCAAATTCATAGTTAAATTAAACATGAAAGTAAAAAAACAATAGAGGAAATATCGTCTCCATTTTACAAAGTGTCACTAAAAATCTATTCAGAAGTTTTTCAGGCTCAAATGGTTTTTGAGTTTTCTCACATATTTTTCTGACGAATTTGAAAAATTTAAGTACAACAACAGTAACCTTTTCAGGTAATAATGTACAACCTGCTAAATGTTATAACTAATGTAACAAAAATATTGGAATCACGACATTTCAGTACATGTAAATTATGATTCTTTAAGTCAACACAGCTTGATATGTTTCTTGGATAACCATCATATACCATCACATGTTTTAAAATTCAATGTAATGTATCTTTATCACAATTTTTCATTGTAATAATTCCCGAAGAATACATTCCTTTCTCATCTGGCCAGAGATCATGATTTATGTTCATTGTTTGTATGTCCTTATGAGAATTTCTAAAAACCTGAGATTTTATGAAAATTAATCTTATTAATTTCATTGATGTATTATGGTGTACTCTACACCAAAATTAGCTTGTGCTATACGCAACACCATATTAGCTTGCAGTATGCGCTGCACTATTCTTGGATCGTGTTACACACATTTTTAATTTCGTTTGATAGAAGTTACTCTATGAAACATTGAGTGTGTGTGTATATATATATATATTCAATTATTAAATGAAATATGGTTGTATTTTGTTATACGCAACACCAAACGAATCTTTCACTACACACAACACTGTCTCGGCTTGCGTTACACGCAATCACGACCTTCCTCGATAGCCTGTGTAGTACGCAATATCGGGGTTCACTAAATAACGATATATTATTATAATATTATTATGGACTAGCTGTTATGAATAGTATTTTGAACATTATTATTCATCATACACATTTTCTAAAACATGGTATGTGAACATACTAAATTTTTCGGGTAGAATAAGTATTTTTCAAAAAATACTATTTTGTCGCCTTTTCATTGTGCACCCACATTAAAACTAGTTTTTGACAAAATATAATTCTTCTTTGGAATAATTATATAAAAATTTACTTTGGATAAATTTTTCATATTATTCTGATAACTTTTATATTTTAATCAATTGTAAAAACACGATATATTTTAATTAAAACCCACTTTTATCATCGTAATAATTTATATGGTTAAATTATAATATTAAATTGTTTTAAAGTATAAATAGAATATATTTTTACCATTTAATATAATTTATGTCATTACCATTAATTTTAAATTTAATTCATAAGCAAAAACATTTCAATTTTTGGCAATGTTTTAACTTTTAAAACTCGTTTTCGTAATAATGGGATTAATTTTAATTTAATTACTGCAAATTCTGTGTTTCTCATTTTGAAAAATGGATTCCATATTTGAATACAGTGAGTCCAAATTATGTTAATAGGTTACTTTTATTTTTTTTATGAATAGTAACTATGGTAATTTTTATTTACTGCAGTTAGAGGTAAATCAGGTAATTAAGTGTAAAAATAAGATTATAAATTTACACTAACACTTTCTAAAATTATATTGCATGACCCAAAGTAGACCCTTATCACCTAAGGGTCGGAATAAATTCATTTTATGGACTTATGACCATGGAAAAAATTTAATTATTATTAAAACCAAAGAAAGTGACAACATGTCACTCTCTTAAATCTTATAAGTACAATAATTTTAATTTTGTGATAAACATCATGAAACATAGAAAATGAATTGTCTCCATAAATCTAATAAAATTATCTAAATCATGTGAATTTATTTATATTTTTTAGGGATTAAATAATCATAATTAAAGGTGACACAATAGTGATGTTGAAATTATTTTATTGATTGAAATATCAAATAAATGGTTTTAAAAATATTAAAATAAATATTATATGAAATATACAATGTTATCCACTACATTTATAGATAAATATGACATGTTATGAATCTATTAAAACTTTTAGTAAGAAAATATCTTCTGTGTGGATTTTATTGAAATTCAAATAAATGAATAGTGTCAAATTGACACAATTGTTATTTTATAAGAATAACATAATATAAAATTGTTTAAAAATCACAAAAGTATTTAACAATTATAAATTAAAAATTATGTTGTCTAAAACTTCATAAATAATCCAATTATGGAAAATTAACAACACATAAGTAATTATTTATAACAATTTAAAATTTAGAATCTTATAACCACAAATAAAATTAAATAGATTAAAAAGGGATAAATTAAGTTGATAAATTTTAAAATAAATTACCAAGATATATAAATTTTATTGGTTGATGATATTACAACCCTATATCATCAATGTTCAGATTTCAGTCATTTTGGATGTTTTTAAGTGGGATTTTAATTTATTATAAATTAATATTTTTGAGGTTTCCAATGGTGCCCCTCTCATCGCTTATAAAAGGGAACCTCATCCCTCTTCTCTTTACACAATTTTGAACCTTCATGATCAACCAATCCCAGAAATGTTCCCTTCTCAACTTCCCTAGAAACACTATACAGGTTCTGGTCTCCTCAAAAGACCAACTATAGTGCCTTAAGAGTAGGTTAAGAAGAGGTGTGTCAAAGAAGAGGTAATATCCTTTACCGATTTTTTCCAATTTATTTCTTCTTATACTTCTTCATATTTATTTGTTTCATCATAAATTAATAACATAAGTATCACTCATATACGGATATGTTATTATAAATATTAAACAACCCTATTTCACCTTCTATTCATCCTACGGAAAATGAAATCACCGCGTGTGCGTACGTACGGAATACCGTCTCCACGCCGTGGTGTAATCTGTTTTCCACCTCCACCTTACTTGGATAGGAATAATGGTTTAAATAAATAAATATATATTAATATTTTAAAGTGATATTGATTCTGAAATATTATACATAAACTTCAATACAGTTCCACGATCATGGGAATGATATCATCGTTCGTGCGTATGTACGGACTACCGACTCCACGAACGTGAAGAGATTAATTTTCCATGATTAACCATTAAAGTATGATTATAAAGTATATATAATAAATAATCGTGAAACATATTACATATTAATGATATTATATTTATGTACATATATGTTTCATTTAATTAATTCCATTTAATTCAATTAGTAAATGAAAACAGCGTTAATGCGTACGTACAACCTACCGTCTCTATGAACTGTGTATTTCATTCCATTTATCGATCTATCATATATATTTATATGATGAATATATATTATATATAAATCACGTTTTACATTCTGTAATTATGTAAATCAGGATATAAGTAATACTGTCAAGAACAAAATGTCGAAACACGTACGATAAAATAAAAGATTTTACCCAAAACGCCGCTTTAACAAGGAATTTACAAAAGAACGGGTAATATAAAGTCATACGTGAACCATATATGATATCATAAAAATTAATATGATTCTGTAATAAGTCAATGACATTATTTAAATAATTATACAGGAGGTTCAGATACATACGAAGCATATCAGACATAAGGTAAGGGATAATTTTGCAATCTCATTTTTATCCGAGATTGCTTATACATAAGTATTTACTGGGGTTATATTTTTCATCCATGTCTATAAAATGTTTTTAATAATGTGTTTAATATTATTCCATGTATTTTTAAATTCATATTTACCCTTCTTTGACTTTTACTTTGTGTTATGGATGGAATCATTCTTTTTTTACCGTACATGGAACTTTTTAACTTTTCCGTTAAAAGTATGAGACGAATGTTTTTTTAACTTATACTGCATGAACAGATTTTTACGGTAACATAACATCTAATTTTCATGAAGATTCCTCTACAATATTTCATTACTATCATCAAGAAAATAATTTTCTTTTAAAATTTAATGGCATTTCGTGAAAAGAAAATGATTTTGAAAAGGAAAGGATATTTTCCTCAAGAATCCATTTCAAGTATTTTATCAAAACGATTTTCCATATAAGATTAAATTATTTAATATGTGTATGTATCATATATAATCTATCTATGATTTACATGGTTTCACATTTCTTATGATGAAATGATATCAATTTTTTTATATGGATTATGTTATGAAGGGATGATTTTTATGAAACTGATTCTATTCTATGGGTTATAATGAATGATTTATGTTTATGTTGTGGCACACGTAAGAATGTTTCATTATGAGATGGGTGGGACCTATATCTCCCTCAAATGAATTGGGTAAAGATTTATATCTCAAGATATAGGCATGGATGGAATGGTAAGTTAATCTGGTTCATTGATACAGGACAGGAACTAGGAGTGAACTCGATTTAGAAAGGGACTTTGTCCACTAAGATGGTCTTGGCAGCAATGTATTGGCTACTATGGAAATCATATCAGGTGATTAATAGTTTTCCACAATTAAATGTTTTATTTTCATTCTATTTTATCATTATTGATGTTCCTTTATGATATACACCTTACGTACTTCCATGATTTATGTTTTTACTCAAGATTTTGATGATTAGATTTTATGTTCATGTTTTTGCATTCAAATGTTTATGGATTTTTTTATGTTCTCTATGTTTACCCTTACTGAGAATTTGAGCTCACCCTTTTTATGATTTCTTTTCCCCATGATATAAAGAATGGTTTTAGGTTAGAATAGAAAAGGGGAAGATATTAATAGGAGATTTTGAAGATCTTTGACCATGATTAGAAGATTGTGTCCCGAATTTCCAAAGACACTAAACTATTACGATCCTTGAGTGTTGGTTTTTGTATTGTATTAAGTATTCAGAAAAATTAATGTAATGTCCAAGTACGTCAGGTTTGGGGTCTCTACATCATTGAAGTGGTCTGTCGATTTTCCTTGCTCATTTAGCAATGTTAAGGTGAAATTTTCAAAAAACATTATTCTCAGTATGCATAAAATTAGGATTATGATGCATCAAATTAAATTACCACTATGTTAGGTTGACGAATATATATATTTTTTACAATTGATGCATTCTGATTTCACTAGATGATGTACTTTGAAATTGTTTCCCACTATCATTAAAATAATGTACCTTCCAAAATTTTATTTCAATATTTCCATGTTGTACCAATATTTTAAATCCTATTAATAACTTTGGAGGTGGTTTATGATCAATAAAACCATTAATTTTTTACTTATTAAAATGAAAACTATTATATGAATTTAAAAATCCATGATTACACAATAAGACCCATTTATTACTATGAGGTAGTCATTCAGGCTCAAAATCAATATTACAAATAGGAAAATCCAGACTCGTTTATGTGTTCCAACTAGCTAAATTCTCATGTATAGGGATGTCACTAATGTTACACATTATATAATCTTTCATGTTGAACATATTTCTATAAGATTCATCAAATTTCATATCATTTAAGCTTCATAACTCCAAAAATTCTTTAATTATAGGCTATAAGTATACATTAGTATCATTTATAGGAAATTTGTTTCTAGGAATAACCATCGAAATAAAAAAAGATTTTTTTCGTAAACATCCACAGAGGTAGATTGTAAGGGATTTAAACCACTGTCTAGATGCTATAAATGGTGCTCAATGTCCCAAATGTCTGGAATCCATCGAAATCCAATCCCAATCGAGCATTCCTATGATCAGATGAAAACTCATGATGTAATGAATCAAATTATTCCATGATTTTGAATCAATTATATGCCTCATTAACCCATAATTGTTATTATCTATAAAATGGAACTTCATGTGTTCATAGTATTTCGATGAAATGAATAATCATTGAAAATTAAGTCATTAATTGATGGTAAGACAAAATATCTTTTGGATTGTTCCTTTTCTTTATATTCCTAGTAGTATGTTGATTCAGACATCCAACATCACCCATTGACTTCCATCTAGATGAATAACATTTCTTGTACTCATGACTATATGATTATTCTCCCAAAAAAGATTATAATCATTGGGACACACATTAGATTTTTATAATTCATACCAACCTTATTACAAACTTTTTTCATATCATAAAAAATATAGGGGTATTTTCTTTCAAAAATAAATCATGCAATAATTCAATTATCATAGACATCACTTTAATTTTAATTCCACATAGGCATTAGATATGGTAAAACTTTAGTAGAAAATAATGTTTTCAATATATCAAACATCTACTATAAAACTCATACTTTTCATCATCAACTAAACCATGAAACTTATTTTTTTTCTCAGTGAAGTTTTCACTTACATTATAGTCTACATAATAAAGAGGAGGATCCAATGATATATTAATTTATTGATCTGGTTGTCCTATAGTTTCACAAACATCACTTGTCATGTTGTTATTTATTGAACCCTCAATTGGTTGTCATGATATGTTTTGATGTTTATTTTCATGACTTTCAATTCTGAATGCATTATTTATAACTTTTTTCATGCCAATATCCATTGTTGATAATGTTGGGATCACTTTCTATCGATTAACATTAGTGCTCAAACATTCTTTATTGTTAGATTGTATACTCCAAATCCAGTACAAATATAGAGTATGGAATTACATCAATATCAATATTTCATAAACATTATCTCTCTTCATCTACATTTTAAATTTACATTTATGAAATTGATGTCTTCTTCTACCATCAGCAGATATATTAGTAATTGAAAAATCTAAAAAACCCCTTGAAACCCTTACCATAATGAGTTGTGTTCCTATATAATGTGATCTAGATTTTATACATATATATCACTATATTCCTACACATTATTAAAAAATTTAAATCACATAATTATTAATATGTTGGAAAAAATATAAATGTACGTGAATAAAGGACACAACCCGAGTTGTTATTAGAAGAGTCATGTAAGTACTAAAAAATTCATTGTAAAAATGAAATCAATTATCGATACTATTTTGTAAAATATAAGAAAAATAAATAACATATAATCAATAATTTAAAATAGGCATCATGGGAGAAACACCGTAGGGTAACTATATCTAGGTGAACCTAGTAAATCTCTACCACTATAGCAGTGTATTTGGAATTTTAACACATATCTAGAAAGATGGGTGCCACATTATGCATCATTTACATTACTAGTGGTGATATAAGAGATTCTATTTATGTATGTCACATTATATTTTGTCTTATTTACAGATTTTACATATCAAACGAACTAGTTTGGTTTTAAAATAACCTAACTGATCCACTATATTCCAAGTGATAGTATTTGAAGATGTTTTATTTGGAGTGAATAATTTGATCTTCACAACAATTTTTTATTTTTTAATCATGAAGGAGGATATTACCTATACTTAGTCACCTATAATCATGTGAAACCCTTTCCAACAAATATAAATTAAATTCATAAATGTCTTTGAAGGAATTATAATAATGGAGTTTTCTTTAAATGGTTTCCACTGTAATATATTTTATTCCATCAGATACCCATAATAATAAAACTCAATTGTTTACATTGCCACATTCTGATGGGTATAATCCATGTGGAGAATTTTGTTTTATATAATAATTTTTTTTTAATTTCGGAAACAAATCAAGATCATAAAATTTGATGAAAAAATTGGGAAAAAACATAAATGTTCAATCCAACCATCTGAAGATTAAATATCTTTTCATTTATTTGACATATTTTACTATTTATTCAACTAGAATGTGTTTTATAATTCACATCTTGTGTAGTATATTTAAACCATTGAGTTATGAAACCCAAATATATTTTTATTTTTAGTTCATCCTCTAGATCTAGAATTAAAAACCTTACCTACTAATTAAAATATGTGTTTTTATTAATGATAATCAAGAAACAAATTATAATTTCAAGAAAATTATCTCTTAATAAAGAACAAAACAATATATATTTGATAAGAGAAATTCACATTTTATAGGATAGAATTGAGGATGAATTACTGGAATAATTTCTAGAATCTATATGCCTATAATTTTATTAGAATTTGAGGAAAATATTTTAGGTAAACCTAAATAAAACATAACCAAAAAATTATTGAATTTGTTGAGAATTAAATTAAGAAGTTACTGAATGATTAAATCAGTAACCCATTCTCTAATTCCTAGTGGTTCATCCCCATTCCATTAGTTCCCAAGAAAACAAAACTATCCACTGTGAAGAATGAACAATTTGAGTTATTTCCTAGAGGATTCCAATAGAGTTTCAAATATTGTATTTAATATATAAAATTGATTCATGTCATAAGAAAATATCATTTTACCAAACCATTTTATGACCAAATGTATGAAATAATCTGAAAAGGAACATTACATAGTTCTAAAAGGATTTTCATGGTATTTTCAGGTGGCCATTATACCTATGTACCACGAAAAGACAACATTAACTTGTCTTTATGATATTTGTTATTAAATATGAACAATATTTGAACTATGAAATAAAATAGGTAGATTTTATAGATACAAGGTAAACATTTTTACTTATATTATTAAATTCTTCAAAAACTTTTGTTGATGATTTCACTCTTTGTAATTTCCATTAATAATAATTTAGAATATCATGAAAAAAATTTGAAAAAAATTTATTGAATAAAATATTTTATTTTTGAATATTTAAATGATTAATTTCATGGTTAAAATATTCATTACACTTGGAAAAGTAATATTAAAAAGTCAGATTGAGGTTGAAGATTCTAAAATTGAAATTTTCGATGAATTACCTTTTCCAACTTGAATGAGACATATTAAATACTTTTTTAAACCAATAATATTTAATAGAATATTCAAAACATATCTTAGTTAGATAACTCAACCACTATCTAAACTACATTAAAAATATTTATTCATCTATTTTTATTATAATTATTGGAATACTTTTAATGAGTTAATGAGTAGTCTGATAACACAAATAGTTATTCAAAATACTCATCCTATCCAGTTTATCCTAACCAAGAACCGTAGGATTATAATAAGGATTAACAAATATGAACAATCAATAGCAGAAAATATTTTTGTAATCATTAAATGAACAAGTCTATTTATAATACATATAATAATTTAAGAAAACAAATAAAGAACCAATCTTAAGATTAAAGGTCACTATTATTATTATTATATCTATTTACATTTAAACATTTATGTATATAAAAATATCATGATGCACAAATTCACATTTTATCAAGTGAAATTTTACACATAGAAACATATATGTACACTTATGTATATGTGTTGAACCAATATATATATCAAAAGACATTTTATAAACATATAACTTTAATAAAAAAAATGGATAAGAGATAACTCCACTTTTAAAACCATAACCTCTCTTAAAACATTTAACTTATTAATTAAAGGTTATTCGAGTGTTTACAAAAAATTCAGTGTTTGAAAAGAATAAAAGTATGATTTAAACAAACATTAAATTAGAGAAAACACATATAACTGAAGTTTGAATCATTTAAAACATCATTTCCACATCAAACACATTTTTAACATAATAATAATAAATATTTAATATCCAAATGAAGGATTAAAAATACAATCAAGAAATGTTCTATGATTTAAATACCAAAAAATTTATCACACATAAAAATCATTTTATTTTAAAATGTTCTCACTATCCCACCTTAACAAGGTTTAGGACACCCTATAGAATAAATTGGTAACCAAAAATCAAAAAAATTGATAATTAAAATAAATCCAAATAGGATAATGAACAATAACGCAACCTAAATTTTATAGAGTAGCGGTGGGGTGACTATGGGGAAAGATCATAGACAAGGTGGAGAAGCGAAAGGGTGGTGAAAAAAGAGAGAAATTATATTGATAGTTTAGGGGAGAGAGGTTCCAATGGCATGGGATCAGGCTCATGGAGATTGGGGGAGAAGACGACAAGAAACAAGGTCTGGGAATTGTGGGAGTATGGAGTAATCTGGGTTGATGACAATGGATAATCCCAATGATGATGGATGTCGAAGAATCCTTATGGTGATGGGGATAGTGTTTGATGGGATGGGGGGATGAGGCAGTGGTGGTTTTGGGTTTGTGGGTGGTTGTGGAAGAAGTGTTTTTCCTAAAATTAAATAAATCTTTAAGAATAGGTGTTTAAATTACCGTTGCTATATTTTGGGAATTTTTTGGTGTTTTTCTAAAATGCCAAAAATCACTGATTTTCGTGTAGTGTTATACCTTATAATTTTATAGACACCATAAAATTGTATATATTTTATATTTTTTCATGCAGTATGTGGAGAATGTCATGAAAAATTATTAAAATGCGGAGGAAAATATTGGGTTGTTACAATGGTCGTGACCAACATGCTTATTATAGGAGATGCCTCAGGATAAAGAATCCCCAGAATTAGTCATCCTCTAACATTAAAAGGAAAATTATTTTCACATTATATTGGTTTATCCTTTAATCCTTCAGCTTTATCATCTTCTCACTTTTTTTTTGATAATAGATTCATATGGGGTTCACCAATCGATTCTCTACCACTTCCAAAATAACCCATTTTTTATATGAATGTGAATCCTTGGACTAATCACAATCATCTCAGTAGTTCATTCACACTTACCAATGTTGGGTGACAATTAACACCATGGGTGATGGTATCAAGTCCATGATTTGAGTAGTTTGATTTGATTACATCCCTTCCTGTCAGGGCTTCCATTATAGTTTTCATTTCATAGTCCAGGTCTACATTATAGATTTAATACATTCTCATTAATCATGTTGCAACCATCATATTCTAGTGGATTCTTATTAATTACATCCCTAGCTTCCTTATCAAGGATACGTTATTCTATTAGAGGGTATGAGTTATCTTCATGCATGACCACACATCAGTTTTCATGTTTGGAATCTTTGAATATCTTCTCTAGGATGGTTTTTGAGGTAATCTTATGTTATTCATATAGGGAATCTTATATTAAGGACCCAAGTAATCTCATGTTCATCGTATGAGACAACTTATCCTTGTCACATAATTAATCCTTTTATTTTTACCTATGGAAAAACTGGATCTCCATCATAGGATACACATTCCCACCACATGATGTATCATGTTATTGTCGTTAAAGACATCATAAGCTTGTTACCTAAGGCTAACCTGAATCACATCAAGAAGCATACTATACTCATTAAACAACATAATAATATTAGGATCAGAACCTATAGGGTAAATAATATATCCAATGATCATCCCATATTCCTATTATAAGAATCACATAATTAATCTCATGATCATCACATGAAGGAAGAACTTAGGCTTATTACCAAAGGAAATGGATGAGATATCCCATGATCCTTATAAAGGATTCTTATTCTGGTCAAATAAAGTATATCACGATCATTACATGAGGTGGAATATATGGATAATTTCCTATGTACCGGAATAATATATCTTATAATCATCAATTATGCTTTCTAGTCTCATAATTTCATGTTGGTTTCTAATGCATCTGCAGGGGGTTCCAAATATAATTGTTTTTTAGAAAATGATCATTGGTTTAGAGTCAATTGTGGATGGTCCCACATATTTTAACATCATATGGGTTAATCATGTGTTTAAAATCTATTGGGGGTACTTTATATATAAAAACATTATATATTGGGTTCTCCATGTGTTAGCTTCTCTTTGGGACACTCATGGTTCAAATTCCATTAGGTATGCTCCCAGTTTAAATTACAATGGGGAAACATCATATATATTCATGGAATGTATTTGTATTGACAGAAGTTAACATACTAGGGAGATTATAAAGTGATTTGGGGACTTTAGGATGGTATGGTGATAGATTTGTTTATCTCTTGGATGGTTATTAGGCTTCAGAACTACTAATGTATGAGGGGGTATGGAATAGTGTAAATTTAAGAATCTATCCTAAAAAAGGTTTCATGTATACCATTTTGGATGTTAGGGATAAAAAATCTTTTATTTTGAGTTTTAATTTTTTATGTTCTTGAGAAAATAACATACTATGAAGTGAAACGCATTATGGTAAGGATGGTTGTGTCATGAAAGGAGAAAAAATAATGGGTGGTGTGGAGATTATGCTTTATCATTCTTTGAGGAAGGGTGGAATCATATCATGATTTTAACATAATTCATCACATGATAATCACAATTGGAACCCTAGGTTTTTCACATAGGTAATCCAATGTCCAATACATAGGGTATCTTTTAGTTTAATATCTTACATCAAGGACATTGGATTTATTTTAATGTCTTTCATTGAGGATGTTAGATATTGTGAATGGGGAGACAATAAAGGATTTTTTGGTATTAAGCATTTAGATACCCAATCCCAATTATGATGGGTGGTGATAATGATATAGGGGCATTTTGTGTGATTATAGAGGGTTTTTTGGAGGCCAACCATGATGATTAATTGGTAAGGTATTTTACATTCAATATGAAATTATTGGTGGGTGTCAAAAGGAGTGAACACTTCCCATTTTTGGAAGCATGAATGAGGCCTAGTGTGAGTGTTTCTATGCTTAGGATAAAAGTTCTAGGAAAATACCTAGCCCATTATAGTTTCTGAGGACATGGGAATAAGGGTCCACAATACTATTTTTCTATATGTATTCTTAAGGAATAAGAATAGTTTGAGTGGATGTGAGTCTCAAGAGAACATAATTTTCAAGAAATTATAAGTGGAAAATAGTGGTTTGAAATGGGTTCCATGGAGTTTCTTCCACACATATTTGGAGTTTTATGAACACATATAGTTTCACAAACCACATGGTTTACCACAGGGATGATGCATTGAAGGGAAAGGTAGGATTTTATATATGTTTTGGTGTTGGGTGAAATTTCATGTTTCCATAAGGATTTCTTTCTTGTGAAGGAAAAGCATTTATTAATGAAATTTTCGTGAAAGTGTCTCAAATGTAATAAAATGTATACATGGACTTATATGTGGTATTTCCCATAATTTTCTCACATGAAAGGATCCAAGATATTATTTGGTCATGAGATTTCATGGAAGAAATAGTTATGTGAGATGATAGCATGACCCTTCAAATTGTAGGAGGTTCAAACCCACTAATGGGTGTTTGATATTATATTTAAATGAATCTGAGCTCATAGAAATCCCTATTTTTCAAAAATCTATCTGTATAGAAAAACATAGGACTTTTAGAAATGCTCATTCTATTATTTTCACTACTAAGAGTTCTGTGAACTCTTAGCTTTTTCTTTTGGTGGAGTCTTATGAAGTTTTTTATGCTTTCATTTTACATGAAATCTCTTTTGATGGAATCACATAGTTCAATATGGGTGATTTTAATTATTCTTCCAGAATATATGTGAAGATGTGTGAATTGATTCATTTTTATCTATATTTCACTACTGTAGTCATATCTTCATTCTTTCTTTCGTTTTAATGCAACTTAATGTCACAAATGCACATTTTAAGCTCCATTAAGTACCTTTAACAAAATAGGGATTCATTATTTGTAAGGACCCATCCTTAAACCTTACTTAATATTGAATTAAATGAATAATTCACATTGAGGATCTTTTCAGGTTTAGAGTTTTAGAAAATTAGAACATAACTATTACATCTTAAAAGATTACAAATTAGACACTTCTACTAAGTCTCCATAAAACAAAAACTCTTAAAAAGAAAGTTGTCTAGATTCCATGTTTTAGATAGCATGAAATTCCCTTGATCCCATCCTTGACCTTATTCCACTTTAAGTCCTGTGAAAAACATTTCGAAAAACTTGGGGTGAGCATAAAAAGCTCAGTAAGGGATACAAAAATAATGAAAACTGTTAGTTTTTCAAACATCAAGTAAACCATGTATACTATATCAAAGTAATACTTTCACCTTCATGAAGTAGTAAAAAAAATCTTCACTGAATAAAGTATCATTACTTACCTTTTTGTAACCAAAGGATTACCATAAAACCCATATAAAGAACACATAGAATATATAAAGGTAACTTGGGACATAAACATACTTAAGTGGAATAACCATATAGTTGACTTCTACACATATCACTTAATGGAATATCCATATGGACAATTTACATACATACTTAATGGAATAGCCATACGGCCGACTTCCATACCCAATGCATTGGAGGTTATAATGTAACCACCCGTACTGGTATTCACGGCACCACCCTTCATATGGTTTATAACGTAACCACCCGTTAAAATGTCCAAGTACCAGTATAAAATCAAAAAACATAAAACCAATAAAAAGGAATGATAGCATTTCCACATTTCAATCACAATATATCATAAATATATTGACATAATAGAATCCTTTTTCAAAACCATTTTCAATACCAAAATACATAAAAGAGTATATGGTATTTATTTTATTCTAAAAACATTACGACTTGTTGAGAAAGCCAAAGATCAAATAATACTCGCAGTGGTGGAAAAGGTCGTTGTCACCGCGTACGTTAAAAAAAACATTCCTTTTTTTCATTTAGTAAAATGCTTCGTAGAAAAAGATTCCTTTTGTATAAAAGTAAAAGTCAAAGGAGTTTATACACCGTATAAAAGAAATTTCTGTATAAAACGAAATATGCCTCAATGAAAGGAGATTGAGACGAAGTCCCTTACCTTGGGTCCGACTTGACTCGATCGTTCTTTAACGTCCTGAATAATAAACTTGAGTTAATTTCTACTTGATTAAGAATCTTTTTAGAGTTCATTATTCCTTTTATATCACTTATTTCCATGTTATAAACATTATGTAACCATTTAAGTTAATAATGTTTGTTTTGTCAATATTTGGTTCTTAAGTCGAAAGTTGACTTCTTACAATTACATGTTGTTCATGTGGTCAAAAGTTCTTTATATCCAGAATGAAATTCCCAATTTGGATATAATATGTATCATATATATCCAGCATATACATGTATTTATAATATTACATAATCATTTAGAGGTAAGAAATGAAATGCACCGTTCATGGAGACGGTAAGCCGTACGTACGCATGAACGCTACTTTAATTTCTTTGTCATATTAGTGGAATTAAAACTAAATGAGAGGTATTTATATTTTAATTCCAGAATTATATTCATCACTTAGATATATCATTAATTATATATATACATTATATACATGTAATTTTAATAGTACATTACATTTGGGGATAAGAAATGAAATGCACCGTTCATGGAGACGGTAAGCCGTACGTATGCATGAACGCTACTTTCATTTCTATCTCATACTTTAATGGAAAGAAATAATAATGATATAGAGGTATATTATAATTCCAGTATAACATCATATATAATAACTTTAAATCCATCCTTTACACGTCCCACATATGGCATTAACGAATCACATCACTTTTAGGGGGCGGTAGTCCGCACTTCCTTAAATCAAGATATCGTGTTTACCCATAATGGAAACTGTAAAGGTATGCCAAAAATGAAAAATACAGAAGCTTAAATAAAACATAAACATATTATATATCATATATAAAAATAGTGACATCATAATGGCCACCCTTGAAGGTATTAAATGAGTATTGAACAATCATCGTTTCGGGAGGCAGAATTTCGCCATCCACGGAAACCATATGTTCTTTAACCATTTGATGTAGTTGTGTGAGAGTGTAGCTCAAATAAATTTTATAACAACATCCTAGTATATTTAAGATACTGTTGTTGTTACAAAAGAAGTAAATAAAAAGAGTTTAGAGGGTTGGAGAAGCAAAATAAAACAAATGAACAAGAGAGAATAAAATACTTTTAAAAGTGTAACTCCTTTCGATTTGAGCCTAAAGGCTTCCTTTGTAAAGATTATGCCCAAAGAGAATCCTCTAGGATGAGGAGAGGGATGTGGAGAGAGCAAATTGTCAGGGGTTGGCCGAGCCAAAGGCTTGAAGAGTGTGTGAAATGAGGTAGAGGTGGGGGCCTTTTATAAGAGGAGAGGAGGGGCACTTTTGGAAAGTAAAGAAACATTACTTTATTTGAAAATGTGTTTCGGTTTCAAAAGGTCGCACATTGATATAATTCGTGGATAAGGTGATAAGGGTTCGAAATACACTCATCCAATTGGTTTTTGCCATGTGTAGTTCATAGATTTTACATTATCTTTCTATTTTATTTAAATCGTCAAATAATGATGTCATCGCTGCATCATTATTATGTCATAAATAATTAAATTTATTTAATGTCTAAAAATTATAAAACAAATACTATGATATATTAAACCTTTTTAGCTTTCCAATGAATATTTATAATCAAAATTTGTACATGTATAACCCCACTTAAAAATTGTTTTCGTAAAACATATTATGTTTGTGTCATTTTCACTTTAACATTAAATAAAAAGTAATTTATGTCATTTCCCAACAAAAGTGAATTCATGGGGTCCCCAAGCTGACCCATGGCTTGTCTTGTTCGGCCATGACACAAACAATAAGGTTGGGACATGTGTCTAGGTCATTTCCTGTTATTAAAGCATTATTTATACCTTAAACTACCCTAATTACCTCTAATCGCGATTAATGAAAAAAAATTACTATTCACCAAAAAATTATTTTAATCTCATTGAACCACATTTTACTTCTTAATGACAACCATGTATGTCGGATTTTCAAAATTCAATACACATTAGTGGTAAACTTTCATTTAACTGAAAAATCAGTTTGCTTGATTACCGCTTAGTGGTTTCACTATTCATCAAAAATTGAAGTTTTTCAGAAAATTACCAAAAATTCACCCTAAGCTATATTTGATATTCCAAATTCAAAAATGAATTCCATTTTACAAAATTCAAAACATATAAGTCAAATTAATTAATTTAATAATTAATTCCTGCTGTCATGCCAAATAGCGTGTTTTTGTGAAACAATAAGTATCAAAATATTGACACCAATTTAAGTCCAATTTCAAAGTGAAATTGATTCCAATGACCACCATTGGATTAACTGGTAAAAATATTTTCTAATTTCACTTTAGAACCAATTAAAATAATAATCTAATCATATAAATAATTTAGATTAAAAAGAGGTTTTGAATTAAAATACAACATTTTACACTATTCATAAAAAAATGAACTTTATCAGAAAGGTACCAAAAATTTACACAAAGTAAATTTTGATGTCCCGATTCTAAAGAAGAGTTATATTTGGTCCAAAATAAAGTATAAGAGTGGACAAAACTATATTTAATGACGGTTCGCCGTTAAAAGGTGATAAGTGAACCTTTAGTGAAAATTTGAGTATATATGCCCTAAAATTGAACTCTTTCCGTATTTTAAGCCTTTATCTTTTATTGGGTAAATGTATAAACATTTAAAAACATATCTAATCATATTTTAGTTATTTCTATCCATTCCCTCCAGTACAACGGCTACTTGTTAACTAACATTTAAAATAATATTATTTTATTACTAGTGTGCTACGTAAGTTTCAAAGAAACTCATCGTTGCGTATCGGGTATGCTATCGAACATAGCAACCCCTTTAAAATAAAATTAATATTTAATTCGTAAATATTAATAAATATGAAAATTCTTTATTCTTTATTTACTTGGGATGTTACATCCTTCCCCCCTTTTTGGAATTGCGTCCTCGCAATTTTATTCACTTATCAAAATAAGTGGGGGTATTTATCCCTCATAGCATTTTCATATTCCCACGTTGCCTCTTCAATCACATGGTTTTTCCACAAAACCTTTACCTGATGAATCACCTTATTCCGTAACACTTGCTCCCTGTGGTCAAGAATCTGGACTGGTTGTTCCTCATAAGATAGGTTCTCTTCCAGCTAAACTACCTCTGGACTCAAAACATGAGATGGATCTGGCATATACTTTCTCAACATCGAAATGTAAAAAACATTGTGTACCTGAGATAAACTCGGAGGTAAAGCCACTCGGTATGCAACTGATCCAACTCTCTCGAGAATTTCGTATGGTCCAATAAACCTTGGACTCAGCTTTCCTTTCTTACCAAATCTCATCACACTTTTCCAAGGAGAAACCTTGAGAAAAACAAGATCACCTACCTCGAAAGATAGATCCTTCCTCTAGTTATCCGCATAACTCTTCTGCCTGCTCTGAGCTGTTCTCATTTGTTTCTGAATCAGCTGAACTTTTTCTGCCAACTCCTCTACCAATTCTCGTCCCATCAACTTCCTTTCACCAACTTCATCCCAGAAAGCTGGAGTTCGACACCGCTTCCCATATAATGCCTCAAATAGTGCCATCTGTATACTGGAATGAAAGCTGTTATTATAAGAAAATTCAACCAAAGAAAGATGTTGGTCCCAACTTCCCTGATAATCCATAGAACAAGCTCGTAGCATATCCTCCAATGTATGGATTGTTCGTTCTGACTGCCCATCTGATTGAGGATGAAAAGCTGTACTAAAATTTAATTCAGTACCCAACGACTTCTGAAGGCATTTCCAAAAGTTAGAAGTAAACTTGGGATCACGATCCGATACAATGGAGAGAGGAACTCCATGTAACCTGACTATCTCTTTAAGATACAAACGGGAAAGTTTATCTAAAGAGAAAGTATATCGTATAGAAAGGAAATGAGCATATTTGGTCAAGCGATCAACAATAACCCAGATTGCATTATTACCTCGAGATGTCCTCGGTAATCCCACAACAAAGTCCATGGATATGTTTTCCCATTTCCACTCTGGCACTGGTAAAGGCTGAAGCACCCCTTTCGGTAACTGCTGCTCTGCTTTAACCTGTTGACATGTCAAACACTTCACAGTAAAATCAGCAATGTCTCTTTTCATACCATCCCACCAGTAATACTCCCGCAGATCTCTGTACATCATAGTACTGCCAGGATGAACTGAAAACAACTCATTCTTCAACTGTGAATCACAAGGCACACATAACCTCTTCACAAACCTCAAAACACAAAAACAAACTTATCCAATAACTCATGGAAAAGTTTATTCATAAGGTCCATGAATACAGTAGGTGCATTGGTTAACCCAAAAGGCATAGCTACAAATTCATAATGGCCATATCTAGTACGGAACGCAGTCTTCGGAACGTCTGCTTCTTTTACTTTCAACTGATGGTACCCTGACCTCAAGTCAATCTTCGAAAAATACTGAGCTCCCTGGAGCTGATACCACTTCATTCGATGGCCCAACATCTGCTGAAGTTGTTGCAAAGGATTTCACCACCCCTTTCTACTTGTATTCTAACTGCTTCTCATCACTCAAGCTCCTTGTCGGACACTCATCTGCATAATGACCCATTTCATTACACTTAAAACATCTTACCGTTGGCTTTTCATTTCCTGCTTGATCATCTTCCTTACAGTTACGAGCAATATGACCAGACTTACCACACCGAAATCACTTACCAGACTTGGATAAACATTCTCCAGGATGCATTTTACCACACTTCTCACAGGATTGATATTTGTTTTTCTTACCTCCTTGCTTCTTTGTTGAATTCTTCCCCTTTTCCTGCCAACTAGACCTCTTATTCTGTTGTTTGTCATAGAACACCTGATCATCGGCAAACTCCATTTCTACCTTCTCCGCATATCGAACAAGTTTTTCGTAACTTTTGAACTCACGAGAAGCTAAAGCCCTTCCATACTTTGGCTTTAACCCTGAGTAAAAACGGTTTATTTTACTATCAAGATCTCGTATGAAGTTTGGAGCATACCTTGCCAATCGAGTGAACTTTTCTTCATAAGCGGCCACTGAATCATCCTCCTGCCTCAATTATAGGAACTGTTTTTTCATCCTAAGACGAACCACCTTAGGAAAATATTTCTCAAGAAACATACCTTTGAATTCGTCCCAGTGAAGATCCTCAATATCATCACTATCCCTTATATTTTTCACCATCGACCACCACTGATCAGCTTCACCTTCAAATCGGTAAACAGCAAGACTAACCTTTTGATGTTCTGAACACCCCATGACATCAAAAATCTTCTCCAGTGCTTTAATCCACCCTTCAGCTTGCACAGGGTCAGATGATCCTCCGAATGATGGGGGATGTTGCCTCATGAAATGTTCCACCACTGACATGTTCCTCTGCGGTTGATCTGGCTGATCTCGTGCATGGATACCACCACCATTTATAGCCTGAGTCAACTGTGCCATCACTGCAACAAACTGTTCAGTTCCGATTCTGACCATCTCAGGTTGCTGATTTGGAAGGTTATCTTCCTCCTGATGTCGTCCCAACATAGCTGCTTTGTTTCCTCTGCGGAAAACCATTCTGAACACAGAAATATCTTAGGCAAAGCAACATGGTAATCCGTAAATGCTATATCATTTCAATCATATTATAATTTAACACTTTTCTAACTACTAAAGTTGTCTAAACCGACCTTTGATACCAACTATAAGGCCCCAGCCTTAAACCTTACTTAATATTGAATTAAATGAATAATTCACATTGAGGATCCTTTCAGGTTTAGAGTTTTAGAGAATTAGAACATAACTATTACATCATAAAAGATTACAAAGTAGACACTTCTACTAAGTCTCCATAAAACAAAAACTCATAGAAAGAAAGTTGTCTAGATTCCATGTTTTAGATAGCATGAAATTCCCTTTATCCCATCCTTGACCTTATTCCACTTTAAGTCCTGTGAAAAACATTTCGAAAAACTTGGGGTGAGCATAAAAAGCTCAGTAAGGGATACAAAAATAATGAAAACTGTTAGTTTTTCAGACATCAAGTAAACCATGTATACTATATCAAAGTAATACTTTCACCTTCATGAAGTAGTAAAAAAAATCTTCACTAAATAAAGTATCATTACTTACCTTTTTGTAACCAAAGGATTACCATAAAACCCATATAAAGAACACATAGAATATATAAAGGTAACTTGGGACATAAACATACTTAAGTGGAATAACCATATAGTTGACTTCCACACATATCACTTAATGGAATAGTCATACGGCCAATTTCCAAACATACTTAATGGAATAGCCATACGGCCGACTTCCATACCCAATGCATTGGAAGTTATAACGTAACCACCCGTCCTGGTATTCACGGCACCACCCGTCATATGGTTTATAACGTAACCACCTGTTAAAATGTCCAAGTACCAGTATAAAATCATAAAACATAAAACCAATAATAAGGAATGATAACATTTCCACATTTCAATCACAATATATCATAAATATATTGACAAAATAGAATCCTTTTTCAAAACCATTTTCAATTCCAAAATACATAAAAGAGTATATGGTATTTATTTTATTCTAAGAACATTACGGCTTGTTGAGAAAGCCAAAGATCAAATAATTCTCGCGGTGGCGGAAAAGGTCTTTGTCACCGCGTACGTTAAAAAAACATTCCTTTTTGTCGTTTAGTTAAACGCTTCGTAGAAAAAGATTCCTTTTGTATAAAAGTAAAAGTCAAAGGATTTTATACACCGTATAAAAGAAATTTGTGTATAAAACGAAATATGCCTCAATGAAAGGAGATTGAGACGAAGTCCCTTACCTTGGGTCCGACTTGACTCGATCGTTCTTTAACGTCCTGAATAATAAACTTGAGTTAATTTCTACTTGATTAAGAACCTTTTTAGAGTTCATTATTCCTTTTATATCACTTATTTCCATGTTATAAACATTATGTAACCATTTAAGTTAATAATGTTTGTTTTTTCAATATTTGGTTCTTAAGTCGAAAGTTGACTTCTTACAATTACATGTTGTTCATGTGGTCAAAAGTTCTTTATATCCAGAATGAAATTCCCGATTTGGATATAATATGTATCATATATATCCAGCATATATATGTATTTATAATATTACATAATCATTTAGAGGTAAGAAATCAAATGCACCGTTCATGGAGACGGTAAGCCGTACGTACGCATGAACGCTACTTTCATTTCTTTGTCATATTAGTGGAATTAAAACTAAATGAGAGGTATGTATATTTTAATTCCAGAATTATATTCATCACTTAGATATATCATTAATTATATATATACATTATATACATGTAATTTTAATAGTACATTACATTTGGGGATAAGAAATGAAATGCACCGTTCATGGAGACGGTAAGCTGTACGTACGCATGAACGCTACTTTAATTTCTATCTCATACTTTAATGGAAAGAAATAATAATGATATCGAGGTATATTATAATTCCAGTATAACATCATATAAAATAACTTTAAATCCATCCTTTACACGTCCCACATATGGCATTAACGAATCGCATCACTTTTAGGGGGCGGTAGTCCGCACTTCCTTAAATGAAGATATCGTGTTTACCAATAATGGAAACAATAAAGGTATGACAAAAATGAAAAATACAGAAGCTTAAAGAAAACATAAACATATTATATATCATATATAAAAATAGTGACATCATAATGGCCACCCTTGAAGGTGTTAAATGAGTATTGAACAATCATCGTTTCGGGAGGCAGAATTTCGCCATCCACGGAAACCGTATGTTCTTTAACCATTTGATGTAGTTGTGTGAGAGTGTAGCTCAAATAAATATTATAACAACATCCTAGTATATTGAAGATACTGGTGTTGTTACAAAAGAAGTAAATAAAAAGAGTTTAGAGGGTTGGAGAAGCAAAATAAAACAAATGAACAAGAGAGAATGAATTACCTTTAAAAGTGTAACTCCTTTTGATTTGAGCCTAAAGGCTTCCTTTGAAAGGCTTCTGCCCAAAGGGAATCCTCTAGGATGAGGAGAGGGATGTGGAGAGAGAAAATGGGCAGGGTTTGGCCGAGACAAAGGCTTGAAGAGTGTGTGAAATGAGGTAGAGGTGGGGGCCTTTTATAAGAGGATAGGAGGGGCACTTTTGGAAAGTAAAGAAACATTACTTTATTTGAAAATGTGTTTCGGTTTCAAAAGGTCCCACATTGATATACTTCGTGGATAAGGTGATGAGGGTTCGAAATCCACTCATCCAATTGGTTTTGGCCATGTGTAGTTCATAGATTTTACATTATCTTTCTATTTTATTTAAATCGTCAAATAATGATGTCATCGCTGCATCATTATTATGTCATAAATAATTAAATTTATTTAATGTCTAAAAATTATAAAAAAAATACTATGATATATTAAATATTTTTATCTTTCCAATGACTATTTATAATCAAAATTTGGACATGTATAACCCCACTTAAAAATTGTTTTCGTAAAACATATTATGTTTGTGTCATTTTCACTTTAACATTAAATAAAAAGTAATTTATGTCATTTCCCAACAAAAGTGAATCCATGGGGTCCCCAAGCTGATCCATGGCTTGTCTTGGTCGGCCATGAAACAACCAATAAGGTTGGGACATGTGTCTAGGACATTTCCTATTATTAAATCATTATTTATACCTTAAACTACCCTAATTACCTCTAATCGCGATTAATGAAAAAAAATTACTATTCACCAAAAAATTATTTTAATCTCATTGAACCACATTTTACTTCTTAATGACAACCATGTATGTCGGATTTTCAAAATTCAATACACATTAGTGGTAAACGTTCATTTAACTGAAAAATCAGTTTGCTTGATTACCGCTTAGTGGTTTCACTATTCATCAAAAATTGATGTTTTTCAGAAAATTACCAAAAATTCACCCTAAGCTATATTTGATATTACGAATTCAAAAATGAATTCCATTTTACAAAATTCAAAACATATAAGTCAAATTAATTAATTTAATAATTAATTCCCGCTGTCATGACAAATAGCGTGTTTTTGTGAAACAATAAGTATCAAAAGATTGACACCAGTTTAAGTCCAATTTCAAAGTGAAATTGATTCCAATGACCACCATTGGATTAACTGGTAAAAATATTTTCTAATTTCACTTTAAAACCAATTAAAATAATAATCTAATCATATAAATAATTTAGATTAAAAAGAGGTTTTGAATTAAAATACAACATTTTACACTATTCATAAAAAATGAACTTTATCAGAAAGGTACCAAAAATTTACACAAAGTAAATTTTGATGTCCCGATTCTAAAGAAGAGTTATATTTGGTCCAAAATAAAGTATAAGAGTTATCAAAACTATATTTAATGACGGTTCTCCGTTAAAAGGTGATAAGTGAACCTTTAGTAAAAATTAGAGTATATATGCCCTAAAATTGAACTCTTTCCGTATTTTAAGCCTTTATCTTTTATTGGGTAAATGTATAAACATTTAAAAACATATCTAATCATATTTTAGTTATTTATATCCATTCCCGCCAGTACAACGGCTACTTGTTAACTAACATTTAAAATAACATTATTTTATTACTAGTGTGCTACGTAAGTTTCAAAGAAACTCATCGTTGCGTATCGGGTACGCTATCGAACATAGAAACCCCTTTAAAATAAAATTAATATTTAATTATTAAATATTAATAAATATGAAAATTCTTTATTCTTTATTTACCTGGGATGTTACATTATTACCGTTATTAAGGCCACATATAGAGTATTTTTATGTTAATTGAATTATAACATGTTATTAAGAAGCCTCATCCAACATAGGAATTCTAGGAATAGTCATTTGTTAGTCCACTAGATGATATGAAAAAACTATTAAAATATTTGGTTGAGGTGTTACATGTGCAAATCAAGTTCAATTATTAGCTATGTTTTCATATAAGGATGGATTTGTACCTCATGGTTAGTATAGATATGCATGAAGTATGTATAAAGTGGAGTAACATATATTTTAATCTTTAGTGGGGTCTTCTATTATTACAGTTAATATTATAGTATCTGCTAATTTAGCATGCACATTATTTAAACAAGTGTTTCATATTAATTTATTTCTGACCAAATAGGGACTCTTCATGAGCATAAATTGAATTACTTATCTTAATATTTGAGTCATGATACCCCTTTATGGAATAGGATTAAATAAATGAAAAAGTGTCCACATATATTGAAGTTGATGATTCATAATACAGATTCCTTCAATGTCATTTGTAGAATGGAGTAGCCAACCCAATTCTGAACCTATAGATATTGTCATTGGAGGATTGTATCCATCTCATATCCCATTAGTATTCAATACACTCTCCATATAAACTGGGAGTTCTATATTAGATAAGAAGGTCTAATCGAGATCAAGTGTGTGTCATCCCCACAAAGAGATGTAGTTTTTTCATCAAAGAAATTGATGATAATGAGTATTAATAATTGGACCATTTAATGGATTTTTATCCTTATGTGTTTCGTATTTACTGTTATAGACTGTTTTATAAGTGACATATGAAATTTACCATGTATTTGGTGAATGGAAATGAACTGATTTCAATTCCTACATTTTTCATGACACCAAATTAGTTAAGGGAGCTAAATATTCACTTAATAGTTCATGAAGTTAATGGTTTTATTAAGTCAATCAATTATCCATAATGATTTTTGGTTTTATTCTCTAATAAAGTCAGTGGAAATTTATTTTTGTTTCTAGACTATTGAAAGTTGTATTAATTAATGATCAAGAAACATTTCCCTTGTAGATAATTACATATATTCAAGATTAATTAAAAGGGGTGGAGTGGTTCTATAAAAATTACATACGGTCAAGCTAACATCGGTTTTAAGATAAGCTAGTGGATATTCTAAATAATATTTCTTATCACTAATACAATCATTAAGATTATAATTTCATTCACTTAATCATAATTAATGATTCTGCTAAAATGATGGAATTAATGAACAAAGTATTTTATCCATTTTTAGACTATATTATCATGGTATTCAGGGATGATATCCTTGTATATTTATTGGCCCATAAAAATCATGGTGAATATCATCACATCATTGTAGACACCTTATTAGAACATCCATTCAATGACATGCTATCTAAAATGAGCTGTTTTGATCTAAGAAGTCAACTTCTTTAGGTATATAATCTTTAAATATGACATCATTTTAGATCATTATAAAGTGAATTAAATGAATTTATATAAATTTACTTTGAATTTGTTTTAAATAAGATGTCTTCATGGACATATTAGGTATTTTTAATATTTCAATCAATATTTTCCCAAGATCACTACACTCATGACTTCCTTAACTAATATATGTTTAAAATTCATCTGGTTAGATGAATATGACTCGACATTCCACGAGATGAAGGATCCATCAAACATTGTTCCAATTCTCATTCTACCCCATCAAATTGTGGAATTTATGAAGTATTGGGATACATTATTAGTTTTCCTTGATTTCATCCTTATGTAGGTACACTAGGTAGTTGAATATGGTTATTTAGAAATTATATCTTTTTGAAAAGAACTACCCTACCTTGGATTTATAATTGGTCATTGTTGTTCATTCCGTGAATTGTTGAAGTAATTACCTATAATGCTGATTTTTTCAGTGGTTCACAGACCACAATATCATTGAAAACATCTTTTATTTATTATATTTAAATATTATGCAATGTCACTGGGTGTAATACCTTAATCCATTCCATTCTGATATCCAATATGATACTATTAATGAAATATAGTTTTTAATTCTCTTTGTAGGAAAGGGAACATGAATAAAAGTATGAATAGTGATTAATATCATTGATGGATTAAGTCCACTTGGATGTTTTGTAAGATCATATTGGGATAAATCTATGATTTATAAACCTTATTTACTCTCTTATGGAGTAGGTTATGGACTCCTATATAACTAATCCTGATTGAATCATTATTCAAGAGAAACTCTAGCATGGTGAGATCCTTAATGGTATGATTCTTAATTTTACAACATTCCACTACATCCATCGAATTTTGGATGTCCCCACTAGTATACGATAATGTTTTTGGAAAGAATAGAATGCTTCTCGATGGGTTATTCACATTGGAATCCTGAAGATCTATTGTGACATTCTTGGGTTCTTATTTTGGCTTAGAATAAATAACTAGAATCTATGGTTTATTTTTATATTCATCTGTTATTGTTAAGTAATGGAGGAGAACCATTGGCCTATGATTACATTCCATCCAATTCCTTTTCTAATTTGTAAATAGAATGATATCATGAAGCATTTTTTGAAAAATCTACCATGATTTTATAGTGTCAAACATATAGTTGGGGGATCATGGATCTTCTCAACAAGATGATATTCTTTATGTTATTTAAAGAAAAATATCTATTTAATGAGATCAAGATACCATACATTAGAGATATTTTAAAACTTCACATTATATTAGTTAGTGTAATCTCTGATAAGGATATAAGGGTCACATCACATTTGTAACAGTGATAATAATGGGAATTAGGCCATCAGGTCATGTTATGTACCCCTATTTTCCGAAAAGGTGATATCTAGTCCAAGATTACCATTCAAATTATATAGGATATGATCTGAGACTATATCCATGGTTTCAATTATTTTGGGGGGATCACCCCTTGTTCATGGAATCATCCTATATGAACAGTTGACAATAATTTATCTAGTTGGATCCATACAAACCCCTATATGAATGACTATACCATTCATATCTAGGTTTTAAATAATTATGTGATTTTTTTATGATTAGGCCTAGTTTCATGCATGAGATGACTAATAAGTAAAACATAAATCTAAACTGGCTCCTGAACACTCTATTTTGGACAAATACAATGTAAAATATTGAAGTAAAAATATTTATTTTAATGTTTGTGAACATGTTTTCCTATAGGATTCCCCAATGTTCAGTCACCAAGATATGCGTTGAGCCTTTCAAAATATTTAGTGGAGTTGGGGAACGTTCTTAACAATAGGACATACATTTGAAATTCAGATCTATACATGACGCCTTCAATGTTTCTCAAATTAGTAAATATGAACTTGACCCAAATCATGTGATCTGATATGATGTGATCAAGCTTGAAGTTGATGCATCCTATATGTAGCACACAATCAGTATCATCAATCATATCCATAAAGTGTTATGGGGTAATTAATAACTATTTTTTTGGGTGAGGTGGAAATTTAGTTCGCTCCCTGATGAAAATTAGGAACATAAATCTAAAGTGAGATATTAGTTGTTGAACCTGTTTCCTCGAGAAGATGGTTGAAATGGTTTTAAAAACCATATCCATTGTGGATTTATTACTCCTCCCATATTATGGTACATTCTATTATTTCATTGTGTTTTTAGTGTATTTGTATGGTCATGGAGTTGTGGAAGGTCAAAAACTACATTTCAAGAAATGGTTTTGGGAAGTGGAAGCATAATTATGAGAAAATTACAATAAAAAATATTATGGGAGGCCACTGGAATTCTGTACATAAGATAATATAATTTTGGTGCCCATGTAAAAGGAAATACTCTTCCAAAAGTGTTTTAGTGGGGTCCTTCTATTTTTTTTATAAGTATCAAAATTTTTAATTTTTTAATTGAAACATGCAAACACTCCATTGAAGACCCAAATCATGTTTTTACTATTGTTCAGCCAGATAAACTATCCCTTATTCCCTCCCTCTAATCCTAAGAGGATCCTTATTCCATATTTGGTTCAAGTGGCACTGATTGGTTATAGGATCTCATTATCAACTATGTAAATCCACATCTCACCTATAATATTTCATATTCTTCAATTTCATTTTAGGAGAGGGTATAATCCCTTTAATAACTGATATGGTTTTTGGAATTCATTAAATCACTTTGATATCGTACGAGCTCGTTTGGTAACATGGCCTCAAGTGAATCTCCCCAAATGCTAGAGGATGCCGACTAGTAGAGAGGGTTATGGGTCTGTCTGTAGAGAGTCTTTGCCTTCATTAAAAGAGTGGAACAGAATGTATTAGCAGTAATAGTCAATCGAGAAAGCAGAAAAAATAAGTAGATAACTAATAAATAATGAATATAGGAACACATTACAAATTGATATGTTTCTAATATACAATGATGATGATTCATGTATCTATAGAGTATCTAAAATAAGTACATATTACTACATAGTAATAAAAATATCCAAAATTCTAAAAAGACAAAAAGTGATATCACATAATAGAATCATGAGCCTAGGATCGATACTGTTCTCCCCTTATCCAAAGCATGACACAAAATCAACTCTCAAACAATGGGAATTTTACCCTATCCTTATCTCCACCAAAATAGTCTTTTGGAGTACCCAATGGTGGACCTAACAAGGTTTGAGATACAATACCAGCAGGTAACCACCCAAAGATCTATACTATTCTATGGTGTGCAATATAACATGCTATGTAGTGTGAAAGTAAAGCATATAAGTATAAAATTATTGTAATGTGCCCAAGGAATGTCCACTACTAATAAAGTGATATTGGTTATCCACATACATCTCCCTATAAAAGAATTTTCAAGATCATAACAAGGAATAAACAATTAAAATAGGGGACACACCAAGGACACTCCATATAAACCATAGATCCATATCAACCACGACCTTGTCATTTTATCAAAATAATCAGAACATCCAAGACTAATAAATTTAACCAAATATGTCACATGTACCATGGTTGTGTCATATAATTGATGTGTCATCCTACAAAAGGCCAGATCTAATGTGAAGAATACCAAGGCATCCTCATCGAGTCCCATTAGCGTATCTATGGAAACTTGGTTAGGAACTTTTAGGAGTCCTGAGAGCATTTAATTCCAAACATGTCCTATGTGACTCCAATAAATCCAGATCCAAGAGTAAGTAATTCCCAAGGAATACCATAGAATGAAGACCCAAGAAGAATACTCAATCCATGGTGTCCACTACCATGATCAAGATCCAAGGAGCATAATCCAAGGAATCAGTTCAATCATTAACCATTTCATACCATTTTCAATTCATATCGTATGTGTCTATCAACTTATATAACCATTTACATACAATTCCATATTTTCTAGTATACACACTCATATATCAAAATTAAAATTTGAAGGAAATTAATGATTATACCCACTCTTTGTTCACAATTCACATTTAAACATATCACATGAGTTTACCCACTCATTTCCACAATTTACAAAAAACCATTTAATCAAGAATCACATTCATGGGGAGGTAAAACATATCCTAAAAATCCATTTGATCCATTTCATTTATATACTAGATTCCTCTTTCTTGGAAATCTCAAGAACAAACAGTTTTAGCGGTTCAAAAAATCATAATCAAGGAGAATACATGGAAAACCCTATGGGTGGACTTTGGTTGGGGAAACAACTACCATTACATCACAATGGATCCTATGGGTATCTTTAATAGATCCAATTCAATTTAATTAAATTTATCATTTCATTTTTGTGGAAATCTATAATTTCTATTGGGCAGCACAGCAGAAGCTTGGTCTAAAAAGCAGCAAAACCAATGGGAAAATTTAGACAACCCACCGTAACTCGGTATTAGAGTTATCATCTAGTATCAACTCTAGATTCAAATCTAATCTGGATAAAAATGATTAATGGATGAATTACATGAAATAAGGGAAAATACGATGGAACAAAAATGGTATCATAAATAGGAAGAAAAAGTGAGAACAACTAAAACGAAATTGAGTACTCACCGATGGGGATCTAGCAAGTTGTTTCGGAATTGAATCGGAGATCAGATGGAGGGGATACCTAAAATATGAAATTACTCCTCAAGGGGATCTCCCCAAATGAATGTTTTTTTTTCTGCAGGAGAGTAAATGTGTGAAATTAGTTTAAAATGGAATTTAATTTATTTAAAAATTATAAAATTTAACCAAAATAAATGGGATTCATTGTTTGAGAACATGGTTTGACATACCGTTCACCAACTGTGCATGGTTAGTTTTAGTATTAGGTCACCTACATGTTTACCTCACATGGTTTGACTATCCAGGTAGAAACCATGCAAAAATCCTCTATTAAAATAACAGAGGATACCATATGGCCATGCGTCCCAAATCTCATGATTTGTACAACATTGTGGCATGTATCTTTACATTTTACAACCTTGAACAGTTTGCAATAACCTTGTGTCTGGCCATTTTCAACCAAAAACATGGTTTTTGGGCTTCAAAAATCCCCAAACACCCCTGATACACCTTTGACCTCAAAGGGTAACCACATTAGGACCCATTTAACATTTAAACTGGAAAAAGGGATTCATACCTCATATGAACACTCTGGTTCTTACATTATATATATCTTCTTTTTTTAACAATTATCTGTATTGGGCGTGTTTAAATATATATATTATGTGTATGATTATTTAGAATGTACCTAGGTGTTCTGAACAAGTGAGTGGTTGGGATGGGTTCACAATGGTATAAATTTTATAATCATTTCTTATTCTTGAAATAATATGCTAAAAAATTACACTTACTTGATAAACACAATTAACATTCCCCTAGTATGGGTCTCTAGAAAGATAACTCGGTAAAACACACACACACACACATATATATATATATAGATGTTTTTCTTGTATTATATATATATGGGTGTCATGAATCCAATATATGATGGCAGTAACATGTCATCTCATCTATCAAGTTGAGTATTAAGGTCGATAATTTTACTAAGGAGACTCCCCATGTAGGGAGTTACTTGTAATTACTCATGTTTATGTCTGACTCCCTATTAGAGAATATATATCACTTAATTATCTATTCAACTTGATTTTTATTTTCTCATTAATTCACTCTAACTTCTGAAAGGATTTTAGGGTTGGGGTGGAGATAGCCTACTAAGTATCGTTAAACTCACACCTTGTAGTTACCTTATGAGACAGGGGGAGACACTCTTGTACAAGGTATTGTAAAAGGTAAATGCTCCAATCCTCGGATCTAATACACATGGTGTTTTGAGTATTAGTGATAATTTTTTTGGATTTTTAATCGTGGATCAATCAATAACATGCAGGTTATGCACCATGTTCTTCACAAGTGGTTTCACTTATGGGAGAGATATATTTTTGTTCTTATGACATATTTAGCTGTAATCACTATTATATGTTTGGTCTTTTTTTACACTCGCATACTTTTCACATGGTTGAATATTTTTGAACATGTTATGTATATAATTAACTGTTCAATTCTTAAATTCTTTTTATTAATATTATATGTATCACATGATTTTGATTCTAATTGAATATGTCACCAATAATTGGATAGGTCATTCTATATATATTTATGGACATGATTAGATTATTATATTATTTTAGTGAGGAATAAATAATATATATGCATAATATATTTAACCCAGGGATTTTATTACAACCACCAAAAACTTGGAGGTACATTTAAG
Organism: Viscum album; assembly: GCA_963277665.1. Lineage (NCBI taxonomy): Eukaryota > Viridiplantae > Streptophyta > Magnoliopsida > Santalales > Viscaceae > Viscum > Viscum album. The sequence goes on along the minus strand of OY728140.1, from coordinate 1,227,971,718 downwards.
GTGTTTTAAAGTTATCATTCGAGTATCGTTTGGGTATTCAAGTTACACACATTACACTATGTCTCATATGAGGAAACAAATAGAATAATTGAATAAATTAATTAAAATTTAAAATGAAACCATAGTTAGATAAGGGTTTACAAAAGTTTTTTTAACTATATTTACCCAAAAATTATGAACATTTGAGTAAATTCATGACGTATTGGGAGAATCCTCAATTTTTATACAATGATGTTCATAACCACGAATATTGTAACATCCTAACCCGACATACACTATATTAATTGGAATGGAGAACCACTATAACTAAATCCAGCCACCTCAAATACTAAATTCTATCAACTAGATGCGATTTTCTATGGGGTGATAAAGGAGAGATTATATCCTCAATAGTTAAATAATAATAATAAAAACACATCAATAAGGAAAAAAACATCAAATGAAAGAAACAATAAGCTATAATATACATATGAGTATATATAAAAACATATTTATTGAGAATTATCTTATAAAAAAGTCTACAAGATAACTCATTGGCTGATAAAATATGTACATGCACAAGTAACCAAAATAAATAACAATATTAGAATTGAAGAACCCATTATCTTATTAGTTCAACCATCTATATTTGGTTACTAATGATGAGAACATACCCTTACCTGTAACATAAAGAATAAATGCTACACATGTCATGAAGGTATCATGCACGGTGTGAGTATGAACTTTTTTTTACACCCCAAGCTTCCATAGTACATTTCTCTTTGAACAATCCAATAGTGTGTGATATACGCAACACCGTGTTCAAACGCACCATGACCTATCAAACTAGACATTTTAAAAAGGAGTAATGAATAGTAATAACTAAATTTTGAATTTTATAGATATCCCATATAATTTTAACATTCATCTTTTGGGTTTCTTAGACATAATATAAGGACAAATTCAATATTTCAGATAACAAAAGTATTTTTTTCAAAAATGCAGTTTTTCCGCCTTTTAATGAATAACCCCTTTTAAATACAATATTTGAACCCATAATATATTAAAATTGATTAAATTCAATTCTTCATTAGATGTGGGACATAAAAATTTAGTTTGGATAAATTTTTATGTCCTTTTTTGATAAGTTTCATATTTTGATGAATAGTGAAATACAATAAATTTCAATAAATTTTTTAATCGAAATAATTTAATGTGTAAAATTATTCATATCAGTGGTTTTAAAATATCATTATATTATAATATTGTCACTTAATATAATTTAGGTCATTTAATGTAATTGCACATTTAAATTGTGCATAAACATATTTCAATCTTTTGATAGTTTTTACTTCTCAAAAACCTGATTTTTGGTTATAGTAATAGGGATTTAATTTTAAATTAATTTCTACAAAAAATGTGTTTTGAGTGTTGAAAAATGGATTCCATATTTGGAATCAGGAGGTCCAAATTGTGTAAATAGGTATCTTTTATTTTTATACATTATGAATAGTTACATTAGTATATATTTTATTTACCATTGTTAAAGGGTAAATCCGGTAAATAAGGGTAATAAATTATACGGTAATAATAATAAATTACCCTAATATGTGTCCTAACCCTATTGCATGATACATGTCTGACCATGGGAATCCTTGGGTTGATTTTGGGACCCCATAGAGCCACATTGGAGTAATAATGTCATTTTATATTAATTAATGTAAATTAAATACAAAAATAACATAAACATGTATCTTTTAGTAAAACAAATTTTATATGATGTTATATAATTTATCTATTCTACTATAAATAGTAATTACAAATCAAATATTATTTCCTACATCCTAATATTTTATTTATAATTTTTAGAAATAAAATAAATATAATTAGAATGTTTTGATTCCATCCACAAACTTTGTAGGTGAATATGACATGTTAGGGTTGATTAAATATTTTTTGATCAAAGTGATAAAGTTGTGATGAATTTCACAAAAACAAAATACCATATATTTTCAAATTTGACATAAATTATTTTTCAAAACAAATACTATATTATTAAATGATATAATTTTACTAAAAATATAAGGTTCATCCAAAGGACATAGATATGGTTATATATGTCAATAATGAACCACTTGTTCTTATCTTTGGTTTTTATAGTATGTTTATTTACCATTATTATAACAATACAAGAAGAAATAATAAAAGATAAAATATATAACTAAGAGTTAAAAATATAAGATAAGGTTAATATAGTGACCTAGAATTTTCTAAAACCTATCGGTTAAGAGGATCTGGACCCAAACCCACCATATACTTGAAATAAATCCTTTTGAACCCATTAATAACAAAAATGTTTTTATAATAAACTAATATTTCAATATTTTTCTAATGTAACCCTCACATCTCTTATAAAAGGATACTTACCCTTCTCTCAAAATCACTCCTCCAATTCTATTTGGCTAGGCCTACCCCTGCTCAAATATTCTTCCAAGTACCCTAACTTCATCTTAGATGCCTTATTTTTATCAGAAAGACAGCCTAAGGAGCCCTTTGGATCAAATCATAAGGAATCACCTGAATAAGAGGTAATAATTTCATCACTTCTTTCAACGTTCTTTTCTTCTTCTAGTTTCTCATTCTTTGTTGTTTCCATACCAAAATAATAACTCTGATCCATGGTACATGATGTGATGTTATTATAAATATGTTAAAACTATATTCCTTATTCTATCCATCCTATTAATGAAAAAGTCACCATAAGTGCATACGTACAGCTTAACATCTCCACGTCGTGGTGTAGTGTGTTATTCAATGCTTCATTATTTGGATGAGTATAATAATGAGTACAATTAATTGTAATAATAAACATAACATGTTAATTATTCAGTATATATGATATACCATCCAATTAAATACTATATGAAATTCAAAATAATGATATTGTCACTCGTACGTACGTACAGATTACCATCTCCACGAACGTGATGAGATTCATTCCCCCTCGTAACCATTCGAGAATAAATTTCATTTTAGGATTAAAAAATAATGTTTATACCGTAATATAAATCTGGATATGAATAAAATAAATCTTATCCATAAAAAACATGACTTAATTATCAAATCATATAATGGAAAATGAATCAGTTAACACCTGAAACATTGATACTACCAAAATATTATTAACAATGAAATATTAGAAGATAATATATTATATATTGTTTATGTATTTGGTTCTTGTGTAATATAATAAAAATGAGTTAACTATTATACATGAGGTTAACGTAGCATCAACCAAGTAAAAGTACAATGTAAGGGTTAATTTTATAGTAACCATATTATCTGTGTTTATATATACGTGAGTATCTACTAGGACCTCATTATCATCCACATTTGTGTTTTTTAAAAATTTATTTCAATACATTTTTACTATTTCCATGAATATGGGTTAAAGTAATTTATACCCTTGTTTGAAGTTTTATAAAATTCTTAAAAAGGAAGCCTTTTGTCATTTTCTAAACAAGTTCCTTTATGACCTTTTTGGAAAAATTAAGGAAACAGTGTTTTTTTAACTTATGCGGTGAGTGCAGCTATTTTCCACCATTATGACAACTTTGAAGCTTCCCTTGTGAGCTTATAATAATTTTTTCAAAATAAATGTTTTATTTTTTAATTATGTGACTTTAAATGATTTCAAAATAGAAATAGATATTTATATCAAATAGTTTTGATTTCATCTATGTCAAAACTCTTTGATAGGTTTTACCCTTGTTCGAAGTTTATTTATTATGATACAATCTTCCATATTGTATTGAATGTTTTTTGATATGTTTGACAATGGGTGTGTTATTTTTATACCATTCATTTTTTATAGTTAATGTATAAACATTTACTATGCTAGTTTTAATAGGAATGTTAATCTTATGTTTCAACCTTTTCATATGATGAATGCATTGGACATAGTAAGTGATGGGTGGAGCCCGTTATAGCTCTTTGATGCATCGGTAGGTCTCATTAGACAAATAAGGGTTTTTCTATAAGGCCTTTACAAAATCATATTTGAAGTATTGGAATGAGGCCTCAACTATGTGGTAATGATTTCTGGTATTATGCATTCCATATTTATGAAATTAGCTATTGATGTAACATTTGATTATTCGACTAGTAGAATATCCATTGAATAAGTAAATAGAATTATTTGATTTATATTTTCCATATTATACTGAATTTCAATTTTAAATCTCTTGTGTTTTAATCGTATACATTTCCTTAAATGTTTATTCTTATTTATGAAAGTTTTTGCTATAGTGTTATCCTTACTCAGAATCTGAGCTCATCCCTTTCTTATGTTTTACTTTTCCCAAGATGCGATGAAGTAAATTATGACTTACCTATAGAGATAGGATAAAGGATATAAGTCTGTTCTATGGAGACATAATGTTTTTTTAATTTATAATGTAATATAAAACTTATTTATGTATATATTAAATCCATGGAAACTAAATTGTTCGGACTTTCAGGACATCATTCCTAGTATAATTCCAATGTTATGTAATAATGAACCATCTCTGGATAACTAGGGTCAGAGTGTTACATTCTTAGGCCCCACCAAAGGCATCACTAACTAATATCCATATGTATATCATTGTATGAAAAGAACAATAAATTTCAATCAATGGATCACAGAACCTACTCCACTCATGATCATTCATCCCCAAGTGATCCATTACCTAATTCGGTCAGTGTCAAAGTGGAATAATACATCCCTATTTTATCGTAATAGAATATCTCTATGGCATCTCACTAATATTAGATCACTTAGAATCACACACAAGTCTATAAATTACAACCATTCTATGTCAACCATAACACCCTAATGGAACATCCACAACTTACATCTCAATTCCTAAGGGAATCTGAACCCTTTTACCACCTCCAACTATGTATCTTGAACCAACATCACGTGTCCAATGAGAATAATTATATCACTCTATGATATCCATCACCTTTTGTTTCAAAATTTGGTGTATCCATCCTTTGTATTGATTGTTAAAATCATCACCCCTAATCCAATCTATGGAGTATATTACTAACAATAAGTGGTTAAAACCACCTCACAGGCCCTGAATTGTGTGCACACGACCCCAAAATCATCAATACCATAGTGATATAACCTAATATTAACACTCCAGGATATCCATCCATACCCATTTCTACTCCACACTTTAGTCCATTCAATGAACATTCATGATTCGGCACATAACTCTCTTAGAGATTAAGAGTTGAATGAGTGATGATTATAAGGTGTAACCACTATGTTATGGTCGAAAAACCATAATTCCACTTTTTATAATTAAATTATTCATTCATTAATCCATTTTCCTTATTTTAGGAAAATTTGTAAAATCATCATACTGATTTTTTTACAAAGACCATGCACCTTATGTATGAACCCTGAAGAATCATTCATATCTACCCTGGAGACCGTTTCACATCACACTTCATTAATTTTTTCAAAATCCCTTAACTTTATGTATCATAGGGTTCCCCATATAACCCATATATATAAAACGTATTCATAAAAAATAAACTTATATTTCGTGGAAATGATGCTTATATATCACAGGGTACTTACAAACATAGCCAAATTTCACATCACATGGTACTCTAAGTTACATTTATGTATCCCACAAGGTTACTATTATATATCAAGGAAAGTTACTCTTTCATATTCCATATTCCATATATTTATCTATATATACTCAAAGTAATTATAGGGTTAATCTTACATATTAACACTTTTATCTTATATACGATACAAGATTCCCACATATAAAGTGTTTCCAAACAAGAGTTGGTTACTCATACATATAGTGTACTCATATGAAAGAGTAATTTTCATATAGGATTTTTCCCAAGACATGTCCCTTTTTTATTAAACCCTTTATTGGGTTACTTTTACATATGATTCTAATCCAAATTTTCCAAACACCAAGACAATCGTGAGTGATGACTCATAAAAATCATAAAATAACACTTACTCATAATATTTCTCCAAAATTCATGATAATCACAACTACTTCAAAAATTATCCATAATTAACCAAAAACCATTTCTAAATTCAAATTATAGCAAATCACAACCAAAATCCACATGTCTAATTTCATTGAAAATCTCATCATATTAGAACAAATTTTCCTAACCTTCACATAATGATACCCCTGTGCAATGAGGTGACCTTAAACATGCACCAAAACAACCACTCACCATATTTTTATCCATCTATTTCATGAAAATAGGTTCATATAGATATTTAATTCTTTCCTTGAGCAAGGTCCAACACCCAAGAATTATTCCCAAACATATAACAACACCGCTGAATCATAAACAAGGTCTAAATTTTATGGTTTGATCTAAGATAAGACCTTAATTATCATAACCAAACACCTAATAATTTACAACCTTCCCATTATATGATAGGTCATCCCCAATTTGTGTTAGAAAAAAAACTGAAAAAATACTTCCTAAACATGGGAATCCTACACACTTGATCCCCAAAACACTAAAACAATACTCGACGCATCCATCTCTTTCCAAGGCACTTCAGTTACCCTATTAAATTTTACTGAGCCCTTATGAGGGAACTCCCCACTATAGAAATCACTTACCTAATCTCAAAAAAACTAAACATAATGATACAATAGAGATTTATTAAACATATAAAATCCTAAATTTCTCAGGTCCCGACTACCCACACATAGCAACTAATTATCAATTATCCTCAACATCATCATTTTGATGACCACATCTATCCTGCATCATAACTGATTGTCATTCTTCATACCACATATGGTAATTACAATTATTACATACAAACATCATCTTGAAAGATACATAATAAAAGAAAAAACAAATGTTTTCATGGTGTACCTATAACTCTATACAATTCCCCCACCAACACTGAATTTTTGTGTTTGATTATATGTATCTAACATTGAACCAGAGAACACGGTATCTTCCCTCCCTATCAGGTTCTACTCTATTATCAATTCCTTGTTCTCCACCTCAAAAAAGATGGTCATCGTGAATATACATACTTGTACTATAATATAATATCGTATTCATTCCTTATATTATCATGCATTGGTGATCACATCTCCCACCAGCATTAATACAAACCATAGAAAATTAGTAAACATCCCAAAAATAATATATGATTGATGTCTCTCCCCATACCAAGGGAATGAACTGAACTCTCTAAAGTACTAGAATAATGCTCTGGAAAACTCTCATCATGATTTTCTATAGCTTCTAATCTATGAACTAACATATAGTAATTGGGAAATCTCTACACAAAACACATGCTCAATATAAATATAATAGTTCATACATCACAAATATGTTGAATAGTAACACGTGGTAAAAAATTTGTCCCTTAAACAACCCTACCGTACCCATGAAATACATAATCATCCCTTGTGGTCCCACCTACCCATGTTAGAATTAGGAAACACACATCATAAACACACATAATCCAAAAACTTATACATAGAAAAAATTACATCATGGGATACCTGAGTAAGATTCCATTAGTAATCGATATGAGAAAACACTATTTAGGTTTCTGTTGGAACATTAAATATCTAAACCATTTTAATTACAAATATAAAATGTTAGTCACAAGTATTATTCACATTTCATGTGATCCATACATTCTGGTAATGATTCATGAGTTCCACCTCATTCCTTCTAGTGCCAAGAGTCTAAAATATAAATCAGTAACATCAAATACCAATTTATCAAAATCAAATAATTCAATTATAACCAAGATAATAAAAAACAATCCCAATTTCTCTACCAACCATGGATTCCCATCATAAATTAGTTCATGACTCGCCATTTTGAGGCTCATCACACATTTTGACACATTCCCGTTCCATATCTGCAATATCACAAATAGTAAAACAAATAAAAAGATACTTTGACACCACTTTGTAATGTCCTAACCTGACTCACTCTACAGTAATTAGATATGTGTTTCACTAGAATATAGGTGCATCTTTTTATACACCAATGGAAGCTAACTAGAAGTAAGGGTTTATGGGATGATAGTGGAATGACCATGATTTCTATAGATAAATAATAATAATAATATCAAAACAACAATGGATGAAACATTAAATAGTGACTACACCAAGATGTAATATATATATATGACAATCCTTATAAATTTCCACAATGCTATATTAGTTATACAGAAGTAGAAAAAATCACTTGTAAGACGATCACATATGTACATGAAAATGTAACAAAAATAAATCACTATCCCAACACTGATGACAATCATATCCAATTAGCATGTCCATATTTACTTGTATCCTGATGATAATGTCTTACCCATACCATAATCATATGACAAAATGACTACACATTTCCCGAATGTCTAATGTAATGTGTGAATATGAACTCAGTGGACCAACACCCATAGTGTCTCTGGTTAATATCTACATGTATACCAATGGTTGTAATGTATATTAAATGATAATCAACACAACACAAAATCTTCTCTACTCATGCTCAGCCAACATTGAGTGATCATTCAACTAATTTATTGATTGTTATAGTGGAAAGATACATCCGCAGTCTTCCATACAAGAAGTTATATCCTCATTCCCACTAATTTTTTATCACAAAGTATCACACACCAACCTATAAATTACAACATTCCTATGTTAGACATGATACCCTTACAATGCATACAAAACTCACATCTCAAATCCCAAGGGTATATAAACACTTTAACAACCTTTAGTTTTTCATCCAAATCAATCCTCACATATATGACGAGCATCACACTCTCATTGAGTGATCTCCACACCATATATGAATTACTATAGTGTATCCCTCCTTTTTATTGATGATCGACCACATCACCCATAATCCACTCAATGAATTGAGTATAGATCCAAAAATTAGTTATCAAAACCAACTCATGGGCCATGTCCAATACTTGCATGCCCCCAAAAAAACTCATCCCCTGCTGAGTAGTTATCACCATCCCAAAGGTTCCACCTTAGAGAACCTCCATCACCACCATGAAAATTGTAAACACCCTCTTCATAACACCAACAACCCTATAACCATAAAGCCAAGTAATCCTATTCATTATGGAATAAACCCATCATTTCCCACATCAGAATATCCCCCTATATTGCTTACAATTAATGAAAATTATAAGTCATTATGTTCCAAGTAAGTCAAACACAAACCTACCCTTCTCATTTATTACACAACACATAGAAACATGTATAACATATTAAAAATATTATCACTATCTACTTAGAATTAGCATGACCTCACTCATCAAAGAACTCGAATCAATCTTGCTTTAATCATAAGGAATATGATAATATAAAAAACCCCTATTTTAGGGTATATATGGTAGAAAATAAAGAAACGATGAGAGAAACGAATAATCAACACTATAGAGAATCTAGAAAAACCCACAACATCTACATTCTTAATTCCATTCAATTATCCGAATAGACTCATTGAAAAACTCAATTTGAGATGAACAAGAGAATGAGAAAACATTCTAGGGATAGCCACAATTTTTAACTGAAAATCCCAAAATCCAAATTTATTATATATTTTCCCATTTATTAATTAACATTTATTATTTAAATATTATCTAGAAAAAATCATCATATTAAAATTTTGAGAAAGTCCCTAACTCTAATGTATTTACCCTAGAAATTCTTACATATTTCCCCATGAAGAGACTTACATATCACACTTCAACAAAATAAAAATTACATTACCTTTAAATGTTAGAGGATTCCCAAAATAACTCTTACGACTTGAATTGAGTCATAGAAAAGACTCTTATGTATCATTTAAATGAACCTTACATATCATGAGATTCTTCCAAACTTAGCAAAAATTCAAATCCTGGGGTACTAGAAATTTTTGTTACATATCCCACAATGTTATGCATACATATCAAAGGAATTTAACATTTTGTATTCCATTTTCTATATTTTTATTCTCATATAAGCATATAAATTTAAAAGTTATTCTCATATATTAAAAAATTACTCTTATATATTATAGTGGATTCCCAAACATATCCATTTTTTAAAAAAAGGTGGTCACTCCACACTCGCTATTATCCCCAAAATTGGGTCTCTCAATCAATTTCCTTTATAGGAATATGATGCATCTTTTGAAATATCTCCATATTTCCTATCTAACCATATTACTAGAACCCATTTTCTCAATATTATTTGACATAACATGACCTATATGTATGAACAGAAAACACCTCCTTGATTTCATACTTTGTGGAGGTATCATTGAACCTTTACCCCGACCACCCTTCTAGGTCCCCTTATTTCCTCACTAAAAGTAAACCAGATCTCCACAACCTATCACACCTATCACCATTTTATAGCTTATAACGGTCTCATATAATAGGTTCTTCAGGTTTTTTTTAAATTCATAACCTCTAAATATGAGGCCAACCTAAATATGTTTTTATGTACCCTGATAGCATGTCATAATATATCCAAAAATTATCACACCGTTGAAATATCATATCACTCCAGACTGAGAAAAAAACATAGAAAATGAAAGATCTTCCTAGAATTATCCATAAGTAGTGTCTCTCATAGTGCCTGGTGCAAGAATTCAACTCTGCGAGATCCCTAACCAATTATGAAGATAACTCGCACTATGATCTACCTAAGTTGTTCATCATCCCACAACTCTAGATGAATTGGTGAATCTCCACACTAAACTCAAGCATCATAATAATATAACATCCCAAGGACCGTATATTGGGTAAACTATAACTTACAACCTGACCCACTAGACTTTACACATCATTTTCAAACCCATGTAATGTATTATCCAACCTCATGAACCCACCTACCATGTTAGGGTCATGTTCCACATGGCATGCAGACAATGGATCAATATACTTATTCACCCCAAGAATCACATAGTAGGATGGATGAGTAGAATTAAACAAAGACAATATATATTAAAAACCATTTTAGTTATTTTTATCACCTTAAAAAGCTTAATAAAATTCAATCTATAACCACACTGATAATCATAAGTATTATATACATGTCATGTGATCCCTACATTCCTGAAATGTTGAATGAGTACAGCTCTTTTCTATAGGACCAAGTGTCTAAAAGAGAAATAAATAGCACCAAATTCCAATTTATCTAAAGAAAATAACATATAAGTAAGAATTAAAAAATTAAAATTATAGTTTCCCAAGTGACATTGAATTCCCACTATAATTGTAAGAATCTGGGTTTTCATAACGGGTCAAAATCCCGACCCTGTATGAATTTTTGACTGGTTTTTGAGGAAACTGGAGAAAATGCATAGTTTCTCGAAATTTCCAGACTACATGCCATGTACTTTAAGTACATGCCGTGTATGTTTAGGTGCGTGGTCAACCGTGTGCTCACAGATTACATGCCGTGTGGTGACCGTGTAGTAGTTTCTTATTACACGACGTGTAGTTTTGAACACACCGTGTAGACTCCCAACCGTGTGAGGCCATACATGGCGTGAAGGCCATTGGCCGGGTAGAACCAGGGACATGTCGTGTTCCCTTTGGACACGCCGTGTAGTCTAGCCATGTATGAGGGATATAAATGGCGTGTGGGTATATCGGAAAGGAAGAGAAGAGGAACCCAGTACACGCCGTGTACCCAAAGGTACGCATCGTGTACTCATGTCGGGATGTTCGGAAAGTAAGTTGGCAGAATCAGCCGTCTTTTGAACAGTTAAATGAAATATACACGGCGTGTAGTCCTAATGTACACGCTTTGTACTTTCTTTTTTTTCGCTTAAAATGGGTAGTAGCCTCGTTTTGGAGGCAGAACACCCCTCCTTCAACCGGTTTCACGAACCAGGCCATCCGAACCCCTTTCCTCTTCCCGATCATCTGTCCGAGACCCGATCCAAACTCTGATTAGTGCGTTGGAACCCCCTCGGTAAGGCCTCATTTCCTCTTTGTCCGTTGTTTCTGATTTTTGTTATAGAACGAGTTATATCCCTTTGATCGGTTTTGAATCTTTTATAGATTTTCCGCATTTTAGACCGAATTGGTGGGTGTTACCGGAGGAGTATCATCGTGCGAGTCTCAGGTAGGTGGTGCATACCTCATTTTGTGTTTTCGTGGTTTTTTGGGTGATGTGGCTTCGGCGCATTTTCATGTATTTTTGAGTGGGACCCATTTTATCTGCTTCTTCATAATGTGTTGTTTATGGGACCTCTGGGATGCCTTTGGGTATTCCCGGTTACCAGTTTGTGTGAGCGGGGCCGGGTGACGGGTCGTGGCTCATCGGGGTATTTTGGTCGGGGATCGCCAAAATGGTTTTAATTGCAATATTATTATGTTAAAATGTTAGTTTAAATTATTTAATCCTGTTATAATTATTGGAGGCATTTAAGACCTTAGTGCTGGTATGGGACAACACCTGGTATAGTGAAATTCAACTATTTAGTTTGTTTTGCTAGTTTATGTTTTTCTGTTTAAACATCTTATATATGCAATTGCTGAATTGTATCTGCTGGACCCTTTGGGTTGTGTTGGGCTTGGCCCATTTACGTTTGAGTGATGCTCATCACAGGTTGGGGCTTTTCCCAGGTTACTTTGGGTGGTTTTGACCATGAGATTGGGCATCATGGACGTCGGTTTGAGGCAGTACGACTGTCAGGTTGGGCATGACCCGGGATACTTGGGTGGCGATGCCATCAGACTTGAGCGACATGGTCGCAGGGGCAGGAGGTGTCAGATTTTTTGGTGGATTAGGACTATTTGGGTGATTACCGATCACCGGGACTTGAGTAGTGTGCACACATAGATACTCCGTGATGAGGTGGTTTTGACCAATCGTGTGGGTAGAGGCCCATGTAGTTGCGGTTAAGAATTTTTGGTTGGGGTGCTTGTAGTAGAAAGCCACGTGGGAGGTGAGGAGCCTTCAGGAAATGGGTGTGCCTTTGGGACATCGGTACTTGAGACACGAGGTGTTAGGAGGCACCTGGTGCCGGGTTACTATTTGGGGTGTGCCTTTGGGACGTCGGTACTTGGGACATGAGGTTTCAGGAGGCACTTGGTGTCGGGTTACTATTTTGGGCGTGCCTTCGGGACGTCGCTACTTGAGACATGAGGTGTCAGGAGGCACATGGTGCCGAGTTACTATTTGTGGGCGTGCCTTCAGGACATCGGTACTTGAGACAAGAGGTTTTAGGAGGCACTTGGTGTCGGGTTACTATTTGGAGGGTGCCTTCGGGACGTCGTTACTTGAGACACGAGGTGTCAAGTGGCACACGGGGCCAGGTTACACGACAAAGATTCTGGTGTTGTCCGAAGCAGGTGACACTCCATGGTGGCTGTTGTGAACCAGTGGAGTTTGTATTTATTTTTTCATTATACTGATTACTGCTTTCCTGGTAAATGCATGACTGCATAAACACATATATTTGGTACGCACCGTTGGGTGGTATCTTATTGAGATTTTTCTTACACCCTACACGGGTCCTTCGGGACGCGTGCAGACTTCATGGATTTACGTGCAGGAAAGGGGCCATCTTCAGGAGCTGGGTTACGTTAGTTTTTGCATGGAAATGGTACAGACCTTGAAGTCATACCTAACTGGGTTTTACTTGTTGTGTTTACTTTTCTGTATCAGCATGTATACATGTTGTAGCTATGGTTGGTTAGCCATTAGCGCCCTTTTGTATGTTGACCTGATTTGGATGCATGTTTTACTATTCATTAGTAGTTACATGTTATTAGCATGTTGTTGTGTTTATTTTCTGCTTCTGTTGTTATAATTATTACTTCCACTAGTTGTTGATATTGGATATGCTTCTGCTCTGCGGGTCTTGTTCGAGTCTGCTGAGTCTTTCTTTCTGTTGCATCTTTACTGTTATACTCAGACAAGTACCCTTACTATGATCCTCCGACAGGGTATAGCCTCCCCACTATACCTATTCAGACCCCCGCTGCTAGTCGACAGCCTTTAGCGTTCAGGGGAGGTGTGCCTAAGGTAGTGACACCCGACCCGCTCGGCACTGTTCGGGTGGCTAGCTGGGTCTGGGATGTTACAAAGTGGTATCAGAGGAGTTCCTGACAGTGATTTAGTAGCAATGTTTTACTGGATACTAATGAGTTTGAGGATTCTCATTTCTTTATGCTAGTTTAACTATTTGGGATATGGTAGACTGGAGATAGTTTGTTACTGTGACGGGGTTTTGTAGCTTGTGATTGGGTGCGTGCAGCCCCAGGTATGAGGGATGGACCTAGTTTCCATGGGTGGGAATTGCTGTTTGCTTTTTCTCAGATTATGGTTTATACGATTTCCACCTCGGTGGCTCACTTGGTGTGTGATGTTCTGCATTTTGATATGTTACCCTTGACCCGGTGTGGTAAGGGATAATTGGACCTTGGCCCGGTATGGCATGGATTGTTACTTGGCTTTTGATAGGAACATTTTTAGGTTATTTAAATTTCATAATTGCATGTATGCTTTGTGAAGTGATAATACCATGTGAATAAAATGAATCAATTTCCATGCTTTATCTGCTATGAAATGTAAAATGGTGAAATTCATGATAGAATTTCTAGTCGTTGCAATATGTATGCCATGCTTTTTTTTGTAGAATTGCATGTGGTAGGGTTTTGGGTCTGACTCTTATGAGAGCAGGCAGGTACTATGACTGAGGCAGTGTAACTGTCAAGATTGGGCAACTCGGTCATCGGTTTGAGGAAACATGAGTTGTTGTGACGGGCATGGCCCAAGGTACTATCGATACCTGTCTCTGTTGAGTGGGTAAGGAGGCCATGAGGCCGGGATGCCGTGGGGCATGGGTTATAGTGAGGGGGAGTAAGGGTAGTTGTTATGCAATGCATTTTACTGCTTTCCTTATCTGCGTAGAATATATTGTTATATATATATATGGGTTGTCTGATTATTTATGGTATGCAGTGGGTTACCCATTCACGGCTCGATGGAGCCTCAGGCGGGAGATGGTACAGTGCCACAAGATCAAGGTCAGAATTCGGTACAGGCAGAGCACGAGCCGCATGTACAGGCTTAGGGACAGGGTCAGGTTCAGGATCCAGTATAGGCAGGACATCAGCCAGGTTTTGCATCATTCGGGTCGTGGATCGACGAGAAGCTTTGGGCAAGCCTAGTACGCATCTTGTAGGGGATGGATAGTGGCGTTCAGGGTGCAGAGCCTTCTATGGCGTATCTGACGTGGGAGTTCCACTCGCAGCACCCGCCACTTTTTCAGGGAGAGGGTGGTCTGCAGGCAGCTGAGAACTGGATAGAGAGTATGCAGATGATATTCGAGCAGCTCGAGACGCCTCTAGGGCAGAGGGTCAAGCCAGCGATGTACATACTGAGAGGACCGGCAAAGCGTTAGTGGGATGTACAGGTTCAGGCTCGTAGGCACGAGGGACTGGCATGGCAGGACTTCGAGGGCAGGTTCTTTGATCACTTCTACACTAAGACACTGAGGGAAGAGAGAGATTGAGAGTTCTTGAGTCTATAGCAGGGGGACATGTCTGTCATGGACTGCACAGCTACTTTCACAGAGTTGTCTATCTTTTCACCTGGTATGGTGAGCGATGATGTAGCTAGGGTGAGGCGCTTCGAGGATGGCTTGCGACACGCCATTCGGGTCCAGGTGAACATTTTCAAGCTGGGTTCTTTCTCCGAGGTGGTGAATCAGGTGCTGATAGCTGAGGGAAACAAGTAAGAGAAATCTTGTTTGGGAAGGACGACAGCTTTAGCTGACGGTTCGGACAGCAGGAAGCGAGGACGAGATGAGTTCCAGCAGGGAAGTCTGTCCAGGGATTCAGCTAGACCACCTTGTGGGAGTTCTTCGATGATTTGCTTCCAGTGTGGACTGCCGGGACATGATCGGACATAGTGCGACAGGCCTCCGAAGGAGTGCTGGGCATATGGACAGGATGGGCAACTAGAGAGGTTTTGCAAGCAGCCTTCTCTGATAGCCGGCAGGCAGGGACCAGGACAGACTACAACATCTAGAGTTGGTTCGGGTTCGGTACCTGGAGAGGGTAGTCGAGGTTCAGCTGTGCGCGGAGGTCATGATAGAGATAGTGGGACCCAGCTCAGGGGTCAGTTGTCGGTGACTGGAGCAGCACCGCAGGGAGGTCAGGCATCAAGCAGCCGTGTTTCAGGCCTAGTGCACACCGTGGAGCTGCCAGAGGCTGAGTAGGCAGGTGAGTCGATGACAGTTAGAGGTACACCGCGATGTGACCGTGATCTCCATGTTTCCGTTTTGGGATGACTTGTAGAGGTATGTCTGTTTTGAGTGCACGAGGTGCACAGGATCTTTGTGGACTGACATGATGCTAGTCAGTGGGCTGGCACCATATCAGGTGTGTGATATATATATATATATATATATATATATATATATATGAGATGTGTGGCATCAGGGAATCATGGATGCGGGTTAGTTGAGGTTCCATGCGCATCGGAGCATCGTGGATGTGGGTTAATTGAGGTGTCGTGGGCATCGGGGCATCATGGATGCGGGTTACTTGAGGTGCTAGGCACCAGGACCACATTGAGGCGGACACAGATATGGTGCGGGATACTTTGGGTTTCGGAAGTAACACAAGAGCACCAATGAGGTGAAGGGGTGACGATGCGTCACGGGGGGATTTTTCTTCTGGAAAACAGGTTAGTAAACCCTGTTTTCTTTATGTTTTTTTGGGATGAGATCGGGTAAGGAAATTCCTAAGGTGGGGAGCCCCCATGAGGAATTTAGCCGGAAACTTTGAGACCAGGGTAGTCCGGGTTGTTTGACTGGGATGAGCGTGTTCGGTGCCATCTCTTGGTTTCGTTTGGTAGCTCGGGGATGAGCTACGTTAAGGTGGGGAGTTTGTAAGAACACGAGTTTTCAGAATGGGTCAAAATCCCGACCTTGTTTGAATTTTTGACTAGTTTCTGAGGAAACTGGAGAAAATGCATAGTGTTTGGAAATTTCCAGTCTACACGCCGTGTACTTTAACTACACGCCGTGTATGATTAGGTGAGTTGTCGACCGTGTGCTCACCGAGTACATGCCCTATGGTGACCATGTAGTATTTCCTTACTATATGGCATGTAGTTTTGAACACGCCGTGTAGACGCCCGACCGTGTGAGGCCATACAGGGCGTGTAGGCCCTTGGCCGGGTAGAACCAGGGACACGCCGTGTTCCCTTTGGACACACCGTGTAGTCTAGCCATCTATGAAGGATATACATGTTGTGTGGGTATGTTGGAAAGGAATAGAAGAGGAACCCAGTACACGCCGTGTACCCAGAGGTACATGCCGTGTACTCATGTCGGCAAGTTCGGAAAGTAAGTCGGAAAAATCAGTCGTCTTTTGTATAGTTAAATGAAATATACATGACATGTAGTCCTAAATTACACGCCGTGTATATTCTTCTTTTCACTTAAAATGGGAAGTAGCCTCGTTTTGGAGGCAGAACTCCCCTCTTTCAACCAGTTTCATGAACCATGCCGGCTGAACACCTTTCCACTTCCTGATCGTCCGTCCGAGACCTGATCCGAACTCCGATTAGTGTGTTGGAACCCCCTCGATAAGGCATCGGTTCCTCTTTGGTCATTTTGTCTGATTTTCATTATACAATGAGTTATAGCCCTTTGAGCGGGTTTGAATATTTTGTAGATTTTCCACATTTTCGACCAAATTGGCGGGTATTACCGGAGGAGTAGCATCGTGCGAGCCTCGGGTAGGTGGTGCATACCTCATTTTGTGTTTTCGTGGTTGTTTGTGTGACGCGGCTTCGGCACGTTTTCGTGTAATTTTGAGTGGGACCCGTTTTATCTGCTTTTTCATAATATGTTGTTTATGGGACCTCTGGGATGCCTTTGGGTAGGCCCGGTTACCATTTTGCGTGATCGGGGTCGGGTGAGTGGTCGTGGCTCATCGGGGCATTTTGGTCGGGGAACGCCAAAATGGTTTTAATTGCAATATTATTGTGTTAAACTATTAGTTTAAATTATTTAAGCCTGTTATAATTGTTGGAGGCATTTAAGACCTCAGTGCTGGTATGGGACAACAGCTGGTATAGTGCAATTCAACTGTTTAGTTTGTTTTACGGGTTTATGTTTTTTTTGTTTAAACATGTTATATATGAAATTGCTGAATTGCATCTGCTGGACCCTTTGGGTTGTGTTGGGCTTGGCCCGGTTACGTTTGAGTGATGCTGATCACAAGTTGGGGTTTTTCTCGGGTTACTTTGGGTGGTTTTGACCACGAGATTGGGCATCATGGACGTCGGTTTGAGGCAGTACGACTGTCAGGTTGGGCATGGACCGTGATACTAGGGTAGCGATGCCATAGGAATTGAGCGACATGGTCGCAGGGGCACGAGGTGTCAGATGTTTTGGTGGCTTAGAACTATTTGGTTGATTACCGCTCACCGGGACTTGAGTAGTGTGCACACAGAGATACTCTGTGATGAGGTGGTTTTGACCACTCGTGTGGGTAGAGGCCCCCGTAGTTGCGGTTAGGTATTTTTGGTTGGGGGTGCTTGCCGTAGAAATCCATGTGGGAGGTGAGGAGCCTTCAGTAAATGGGCGTGCCTTCGGGACGTCGGTACTTGGGACACGAGGTGTCAGGAGGCACTTGGTGTCAAGTTACTATTTGGGGCATGCCTTCAAGACATCGGTACTTGAGACACCTGGTCTCAGGAGGCACATGGTGTCGGGTTACTCTTTGTGTTCGTGCCTTTGGGACGTCGGTACTTGAGACACGAGGTGTCAGGAGGCACTTGGTGCCAGGTTACTATTTGGGGCATGCCTTCGGGACGTCGTTACTTGAGACACGAGGTGTCCGGTGGCACACGGGGCCGGGTTACACGACAGAGCCTCCGGTGTTGGCCGAAGCAGGTGACACTCCATGGTGGCTGTTGTGCACTAGTGGAGTTTGTATTTATTTTTGCATTATACTGATAACTGCTTTCCTGGTAAATGCATGTCTGCTTAAACACATATATTTGGTACGCACCGTTGGGTGGTATCCTACTGATATTTGTCTCACACCCTGCACAGGCCCTTCGGGATGCGTGAAGACTTCATGGATTTACGTGCAGGAAAGGGGCCAGCATTAGGAGATGGGTTATGTTAGTTTTTGCATGGAAATGGTATAGACCATGAGGTCATACCTAAATGGGGTTTACATGTTGTGTTTACTTTTCTGTATCATCATTCTTACATGTTGTAGCTACTGTTGGTTAGCCATTGGCGCCCTTTTATCTGTTGACCTGATTTGGATGCATGTTTTACTGTTCAGTAGTAGTAACATGTTATCAGCATGATGTTGTTTTTACTTTCCGCTGCTGTTGTTATAATTATTGCTTCCGCTGTTTGTTGATATTGGATATGCTTCTGCTCTGCGGGTCTGGTTTGAGTCTGCTGAGTCTTTCTTTCTGCTTCATCTTTACTATTATACTCGGACCAGTACCCTTACTATGATCCTCCGAGAGGGTATAACCTCCCCACTATTCCTATTCAGACTCTCTCTGCTAGTCGGCATCCTTTGGCGTTCAAGGGAGGTGTGCCTAAGGTAGTGACACCCGCCCCGCTCGACACTGTTCAGGTGGCTGGCCGGGTCTGGGACGTTACAATAATGGTCTTCATGACTCATCATTCTATGGTCCATAAAATATTCTTATGAATCCATATTCTATGTCTACTATATTCAAAATAGAATAAAAATAAAAATATTCTTGGATTCCACTTTGTAATGTCCTAAATCTTCTTACTCTATAATAACCAAAAAAACATCCAATGAACCTTAGGTGCACCTCACCATATTCCAAAGGCTAGTAACTATAAATGTGTGTTTATGGAATGATAGTGGAGAGACTTTTCCACATGTAGATAAATAAAAATACAATCAACACATAAATAGTGGAAAATTTTTAAATAATAATATAAAATATGGAATATAAATATGATATACCATCTAAACATCTACAATTCCATGCCAGTTATTAAAAAGTATACATGATTTCTCATAATCCAATCACATTTTTACATGCACAAGTAACCAAAATAATTTTTCATTCCATCACTGTGGAATCATGTGTCTCATTAGCACATCCATTTTATCTGGGATCATAATGATGATCCCTTAACTTTACCTTTACCATAAAATATAATGTCTTAATGTGTCCCAAAGGGCTCATGAAATGTGTGAGTATGAACTCAATAGGCCACCACCAATAGTGTTCCTAGATAATATTCATGAATATTCCACTATATACAAGGTATAATAAATGGAAATCAAAAAATCATACAACATAATCCACTGATCCAAAACCAGCACAATGTGATCCTTTACCTTCTTCAGAAAGTGTTAAATTTGAATGATACATCCCCGATCTATAACACTAAAAGTTCCCATGACCTTCCCACCAATTATATATTTTTGGAAATCACATACCAATCTATATATTAGAAAATTTTGAATCACCATGAATCCCCACTAACACATCCACAACTCACATCTAATGTCCCAATGGAATATGAACCCTTTATTAAACATTAGTTTAGCATCGCAAACAAATATTGCACCCTAAAAAGAATCTCACTCTAATATAGTGATCTTCTTAACCGTTTGTGTCCAACTACGATGTTTCCTTCCTTTGTATCTATGGTAAAAAAATAACCATTATGTATATAAATCAATAGTGTATATATCCATTAATGAGTGATTAAAACCGCCCCATGGGCCCTATCATATGTGTGAATGAACCCAAAAACTTCAACCTCATAGCGAGATACTATCACCATCACTAAGACCATATCTCAGTGAGCCTATTTCACTATCGCTGCAATTTTCAACATCAACCCTATCACATCAACAACCCTAGGACCATAAAAATAACAAAGATAAAACATACCATACCAAATCCATTATTTCCCATATAAGATTACCCCATGTATCTCTAACAAACAAAAGAACCCTAAAGAGGTTTTTCCCATTCGCTCATACAGAACCCTAACCCTTCTCATTTATTACATAATACATAAAAAGTGTATAATATCAGAAAACTCTTAGAACCACCTACCAATTGTTAGCAGGAATCCACTCATCAATGAAATCTACTCGATCCAGCTCCAATCAGAAGAAATAGGATGACATAAAAAATCCCTATTTTATGGAACATCCAATAGAAAACGATGAAATGGTGAGATAATTTAATAATAAACTCTATAATGAATATGTCCTTTCCAAAAAAACTCAATTCATCAAAATATTTAATGATAAGATAAGATTTAGTGTTTCACTTACATGAATATGAATAGGGGAACTATATAATATTATTTTTCATAACCAGCAAGATTGGGCTGAAAAATCACTAAAACCCCTTTTATAATCGATTTCCTTGTTAATTAATTAATTTTATTATTTTTGGAAAATCTACAGAAATCCATCATATTGATTTCTTACAAATCCCATGTCCCATACGTATGCACCTTGATGACTCTTATATATCCCTCGATGACATTTAGTATTGAACTTCACCAAATTTTGCAAACTCCCATACATTTAAGTATCATAGGATTCCACAAATTACTCTTACTTATCAACATTAGTCATAGAAAATACTCTTATGTATAAAGTAAAGGACCATTATGTATCATAGGGTACTTTCACACGTAGCCCAATTTTGCATCATAGTGTTCTCTAAGTTACCCGTATATATACCACAATATTAATATTATCTATTAGGGGAAGTTAATCTTATTTATTCCCTTTTACACATATTTATGTTACATAATATTAGTAATTCAAGAGCTACTCTTATGTATTAAAAAGTTACTCAGGTATGTCATAGTGGATTCTCACAGTTATCCATTTTTTCACAAAATTTGGCTGATCTTATATATGGGATACCCATACATAAGTGTAACTTTCAAGCAAGGTATTTTCTCAGACATAACCATTTTTTCCCAACCTTTCACAGGGATTCTCTTATGTATAATACAAAGAAAAATTTTCCAAATAGTTAGAACTTCATTCCTAATGAATCTTACGCATCATAAAAGGAATCTAACATACAAGAGTATGGAAAAGGTATATAAAATCAGTACAATATAAAAAATTGTACAAGATTATCCAAAAACAGTTCACGATTTCAAATGAAATAAATTCACACCCAATATTCACACCCTTCCTTATGTTTAAAGTCATTGGATATTAAAACCAATATTTTCAATCATCACATCGTGATTCCCCTTGTCCTTGAAATGAATTTTATCCCAATCATAAACAACCCCTCACCATGTTCCACTAAAAAATCCATTGGTTTCGTTTTAAAATGGGGCTAATTGTTAATTTAGTCATGTTTTCATAAAAACGTTGCTAGTTCAGTAGTGTTAAAAACATTGTTAATTTCTAATTTATCCACACATTGAAATGTGGCTAATTTTTAACTTATCTACATCTTTTCAAAATGTTTCCATTTTATCATATATGTTTTAAACATGGAATAATTAAATAAGAAATTAAAATCTATTATATATATAAATATTTATATATAAATATAATGTTTCAGGTTATTATTATTTAATATTTTTTAAATCATAAATAATCTGAATTTGAATTGAAAAAATTAATTTAAATAATTTGTTTCTGTATAATATATTATTCATAAATTATATTTAACACACAAACATATGTTATTATATAATATTAAAAATACTAATGAATAATTTTAGTATATATATAGCACATATAATAGTACTAAATAACATTATAATTAAATTTTAGTCACATGAAATTAACATATATATATATATCCACACAAATTTATACAAACATACGTATACATATATACATATATACATGCATACATATATACATATTAATAGACACATGAACAGGTTAAATCATAATTAAAAATAATTAAAAAAGACCAAATAAATGATGGTTATTAATAAATGATTAACGATGTGAATGAATATGTAATAATATTAAAAATTACTATTTATATATGTAAATAAAAATTTATGAGTATAATTATATTAATTTATATATATATATTTATATTTATCTGATAATATATTTTCATATATTTAAATGTAATATTATATAAATATATATATATTTATAAATATATATATATATATATATTAGTTTATATATATATTAATATATATATAATACTTTATGAGTAAAATTATATAAAATTATATATATATATATATATAATATAATTATAAAAAAAATTATATTAATTCACATTTAAGTATAATTATAAGTATATTTTTATTAATTAATATATAAATATAATTATATTAAATTATATGTATATTAATTTATATATCTATATATATCTATATTTTTATTTAAGTATAAATAATTATATTAATATATACATATATATTTATATATATAAATTTATATATCTATAAAATTTGAAATTTAAAAATATATTTATAAATCATAAAATTGTATTTACCAACATTTATTGAATCATTGATAAATGTGAATCCACATACCAATGTTTCACAAAAAAATGATAGTAAATTTTATATAAAGGTGACTAATTTACTGAAAACTCCTTTAACCTTGTTTTTAAAAAACACAGACATATACAATTGCCATGTTAATAAACTCAACTAATGTTAGATATAAATGTAGAAAAATTAAAATTTTTGTGTAGTGTGAAGTGATATCGCTACGTCACAATGTCACATTCATCAAACTAATAAATTTTGCCCCCAAGCTTGGGCCGACCCCTACAATTCATTCCAATACCGATACAAAACCCTTGATATGGTCTATATTTGAATGGTTGATCTAAGATATCACCTGAAATATTATTCATGAACACCCCAAACGTTACAAAAATGGTATCCTAATCTATGTGGATCATAAGACAATTCTCTAGAAGTAGGGATTATCTTCCCCATCTTCTGTTACATAAGATATGCTATCATACTATAGATATAAGGATAATCCTACCCTTGTATTTTCTGCTTTTTTGAGTTGTGGATACCTTAGGAGGAAGGAACCCATTGGGTTATTTTAAGTGGTCATCATCAAGTTTTTGATTTAACATGTGAGGCTTATCCATCTTCAATGTATGTTATGTTATTTATTTTATATTTTTCATTATTTTTTTTCAAGGCTTGGATTATATTGGTTATGATTTCTAATACCTTCCACTACTTGAGTAACTATTATTTGATCCTATGTATCCTTATAGAAGCATCATAGTAGTTCCATTCTTGAATTGATCCTTGATATCATATTGTAAATGAATAAAAATAGATATTGTATTCCTTATAGTTATGTACAAAATTGATTTTGTACTATGATATTCTTTTTGATTTGAGATATCGTAATCTCGCATCATATTATATAAGATATCATAACTTATGATTTAGTGTAAATTTATTAGTTTCAACATATCATAATATATGATCAATGTTTATCATTGGTTGCAGTGTAGAATTTGTTTTGTATATTAGTATACGATTGCATATTATAAGCGACAATAGCACAAATTACACTATTTTAGAGGCTATAAAGTTATGTATCTTATCACCTTTATGATATAAGGAATATTGTAATATAATATTTTAAATGCTTGGATTGGTTATCGTAGACAGTGATGTGTATGTCGTAAACCATGATATATGTTTTACAATATATTGTTGCTTACTATTGATATTTGTATCATAGAATGTGATATAATTGGAGAAAAAAATTACATTATTTATGGTTTTGAATATATTAATATAATTTGCAAATTTGTTTATAAAATTAAAAAGGTTTTTTATGATATTTATTTAATTCATAATAAAGGGTATAAATTAATTAAATGTAAAATTATTTATAAATATTTATAAAATGTTTATAAAAAGTTTAATAAAAAATTTCAGTAATATTAATTATTAAAATTAAATTACTTTGATATATATAAAATGGAATATAATTTTGATATTTGGGGTTTAGGTAGAAATTATAAGATGAATTATTAAGTTTTAATTAATTAACAAATTAAAGAAAAATATTAGAGTTGATATTAAATTATTAAGTGTTCATAATAATAAATTTGAAATATTCTAATTAGAGGCCTTACATGATAAATTTTTCAAACCATATCGATAGGATTTTTTATAATGGATATGACCAGTGTTCAAATAACATTAAACGTGTGATATTTTGATTATCAAGAATGTTCACATAATATATGAATTTTTTATATAAAATATAAACTTATTACATTAAAATTAAATATCATATATTTAAATAAAATTACATATACAATGAAAATACAAAGGGTTTTCTATTATAAATATTATAATGTGTTTATATTCATGGAATGATTATAAAGATTATTTTTTATAAAATGATTATAATTTCCTTTTTACGAATTCTACATGAATTTTTATTTAATGTTTAAATTTATGAAATATTCATTCATTTATTTTATTCCTTATTTTATTCATGGATATAATTTTATGAAATTATGAATTGGTGTATGATTTAGTTAATGTGGTCTTCAATTGATTCTTTAAATTATCATACATGCATTTAAAGAGATATATTCTTGGAATAATAATTTATTTTTCATACTTTTACATTTAATTTGGAAGGTTAATGGGTTGTGAGCCCGAATTTAGTGGTAATTATTGGTTATACATATTAAGTTTTTAAATTATCATGGAATTGATTTCCCTCTTGATTATTAAACCATGGACATTGGGGATTTGAGTTAGACTAATCATTTTCTAGGGAGATTAGGATCTATTTATTAAAGTGGGGTTGGCTACTTGTCACACCATTCTTACTCTTTTGGGGTTGTTTATTTTATAATATTATAAGACAATACATAAAATGGTTTTATATATCTCTAAAAGGTGATTTATTTTGATATGTGTAAATATTGTTGACTTTTATGGGGACTGTAACATGATCTATGAAATGTGAAAAGAGTTTCCCATAATTATAGTTTAAGTATATTTATTTGGTTCATTTAATAGGGATCCCAAAATATCATTAGAAAAATTAATATATATATATATATATATATAAGAAATATTGTAGGTAATATGGTAATAATTTTAATCACCTTTAAGATACAATGAGTAAGATTCCATCCAATTTGATTACATGTAAATACCTCGATCATCCCACTATGTGGGTTCTATCCAAGTAGGGTGATCATGGTTTATCATGTCTAAGGAATTGTGAAAATTACTAAACCATAGAGTTAGATAGAAATCCTTTTGTAATATTTTGGTCATAATTAGTTGGTAAACCCTATGGGTTAAGATACCAGAGGAATATAGTCAAGGTAATACATATGGTAGGTTGGGTAAGGAGTTATTTGGTCATTAATATATGAGTGATATATTATATGATTAACATTATAATCTACCAAAAAAAACAATGCGGTGAGAGGAACACAAAAGTGGAATCAGCACATATTGATATATAGATCTTAGATCATAAATGAATATTTTTTATTTAAAATGGGTCATCATGTTAATGGGAATATATTAAATAAAATTACATATTAAATGAATTTAAAATTTGATACTTATTTGACAATTTATTCATCTATAAAAAAATTAAATCATAATATTCAATCAAAACTTTAATATCAATCTTAAAAAAGGGAAAGCTTAATTGAAGAAATTTCCTTTACTGGTAAAGAATCTTAAGAATTTTTCTAAGAAAATATGGGAAATTTTATGTGTTATATCCCCTTATCAAGAAGCTTATTGGTGAAGCATCGTAAAAAAATATATATAGATGCATACGATAAGTATTTAAAGGTTTCACATGACATCTACACTCTTATTTTATATGTGGAATCTATGTTACAATAGAAACATGAGAACATGGATTCATTAAAAATGATAAATAACATAAAAATTATCTATCAAGATTATGCATGCCATTATAGGTATTACATTTCAATGGAATTTTTTATATGTCATATATTTGAAGGAAATTAAATCTCCACTCATATATGAAATATGATTTGGTATATCAATAACATAGAGAGTCTGAGATCTTGTTTAAGGATTGATCTGGCCATGAAATTCATTCTATAATCCTTACCAGAAATGTTTTGACCATTTATTATAAACTAAAATATGAATGAGATTAATAAAATTTTACTCGATCTCCAAAAAAAAATTAGGATAACATGTAATGAAATGGAAGGTCTAGGATAAATAGCTATATTTATAGTGTAAAATATTGAAAGTTCAAACATGGATAACATGTATTTTGGAAAATCTAATAGTAAGTCATCCAAAATCCAATCATATTTAATTATACTAAAGTGAGGATTTAAGAAATAGGGTTTTTTCATCAATTGTGGGATGCTTGGTCCCTAGAACGAGAATTTTCTATAATACATAGATTGGTTCAACAAACATCATGGAGATTTCAAATAAAGTCATAATACCATTCAAATTAATTCTTTTTTTTGGAAGGGTATATGGTAACTACTGTACAATAAAAAATTATTTTAAATATATATGTATATGGGTTCAAAATTATTGAAGACATAATGGTTATAACTTTAAGTATACATTCGTTTTATGGAGAAATCGATTATTACCACAAGAATGTATTATTTGAAAGCTATATTGGATCTTAATAACGATTGTCAATTTTTAATGTAATTTTCCTCTTCTGTGATAAGTAGTGTAATTATAAAAAATTATTGTTATAAATAAATTAGATTATAGTATTCATACATATATTTATGATTGATTTGATTCTATAAATTTTTTAAATATAACATAAATATACAAGGATCATTATCTATAATAAAAGAACATATCCCTTATATTAATTATAATACAATGGATATGATCCCAAGACCATATAGTGGAATATTTTAACGAATATTATATTCCCTTAATAAAATTTATCCAAACACATCATAAAACATAATATACATGAATAATAATTGTTTATTTTTTTAATATTGACACTATAAGAAATTGGTGGTAATATCTAACATAAAGGAGTTTTGAATCTTGAGATATTATTTTGAAGAAAATATTGTTTCTAAGAGGGTAGATGTATTCTATTTGGACTTATATACGTTCAATGTGTAACAACTAAAAGATTAATCTAGTTGAGAATAACATGGATATCAATTTTTTACCTAAAATATTTTAGGGTATGTTGGTGAAGAAAGAAGATAATTTAAAGGGTTATATTTTTTTACCAAAATGATCTCAATGAAATTTTAAAATGAAAAAATTATGAATGATGATGATGGTGAACATAGAAATTTTCATAAGTAGAAAATTGATTTAATTAACATCATAACTTTGGTGGTTGTAATGTAAAAAATTTAAATACCTTTTCGAAGTGTTGAACATTGGGAATATTATTTATAGTCTAACCATTATTCATAAAAATATTTTATCATAGATTTTACCCATTAAAGGATTTTATAGGGAGGTTTTTTTATATGGTCATATAGAGAGGTTTCAATAATTACAATAATATTTAATAAGTTTAACAAAACCCGAAAATTTTAACAAATGTGGTGATTCTTTCGTAGTATATCTCATATGACATGATTTTATGGGTGATTATATATGGTTTTTTAGTATTATTACTGATTTTTAATAATATTAAATTTAACATGGTATATATAAGGTAGTATCTTATTTATCATTCTTTTATGTAGGATTAATATATTCATAAAGAGAAAAGAAAATTAACCACTTAAAGTGTGAGTATGAGTTATCTGTAACTAATTTTTTTCATGATGTATCATGGTTTGTGATGAAATGTTAAGGTTGTGTTGGGTAGGATTTCATATATAGAAAAAATACTTATAAGAAATAAAATGACTTCTGTGTGTGATATAACCCATGAAGATTACCACATTTACTGTCATACACTATGTATTTTCTATAATGGGGGTGTATGTTTCATATTGAATATTTTTACTTGAGGTTAGAAATGATACCTAACATAAGAACCATCATACAATGATTCCTTACTTACAGCAACCTTAATCTTGATCTAATCAGGGGATAGTAGGGTATTTTGTTGACAATTTTATCAGTTATTGTTTAACAAAGATGGGGTTTAACCTCTCATGTGATGTGTATAACATATATTTCCTCCATTAAGATAGTTTGCAGGATTGTATGGTAATGCCTAGATAAGTGACATTTCATGTTAATATTTCCAGGGTGAGCGGTATGAAATTTGGACATCCATCAAGTTGTATGACATGTGATGTATTCATCTCTTTGGTCAATCCATACATAGATAACTGAGAATATATGAGTAGATACAAGGGATTGGCATACTTAGTTTCCCATGGTTTCTGATATCTTAGACAAATGATCATATGGTTATGAATACTTTTATATGATACTATTGGTTTCCTTGGGTATATTGATACATGTGTTTGATAGAGAATACCTCATATCCCTTCATAGATTGAGTAAAATCGATTATTTTCTAGAGGCCTCTCTTTTCTTGAAATTATGGAATGGAGAATTCAAAATTGTTGTAAACACTAGAAAGGCCACTGGGGCCACACATTATGGTTGATTGAATGTGGATTATGTTTTATGAGACTTAGAGTATTTCACTAAATTAATTTTTAGAGTTTTTACAAAATGATTTTTAGAAGGTTATTCACAAGGTGTTACATATAATGTGATACATGTTGATATTTATAGAAGATTTTCAAACGTTAATGGAAATATCCAAAAGGTGTTTTGGAAATATCCCAAAGGTGTTTTGGAGATGGTTTCATAATTTATCATATATGATATGATATAAGGTGAAATGGAACAAAGTCTATGAGCCTTTAGTATAAGTGAGATATTTATGAAGATATTCTATAATGTATCTAATATATTAGATTTATTTGGGCTTAGATCATAGTGAATGATATGATTATGTCATAGTTTGTGACAGATATAAAACCAAGTAATATCGTGTGACTTATATATGATATATCATAAGGTATGTTATTCAATATATTGGTTCATTGCCTCATCTATATGATAATGTATAATATTTTTATATCATATATATTATGATATTAGTTAATTGAATTGAATTGAATAATAATCAGTAATCAGTTGATTTATAATTGTAAGCATTTTAGCCTTATTCCATGAAAGCTATCGTTATTTTATATGTTTCTTATAATTAAATGTATGGTAGAATTGAATGGATTCATTTAAATAATCAATGTTTTTTTATTTGGTCTAAGGGTTACAAACTATTTGTAACTATATTTAATCAATCATTTTGAACATTGTTGTAAATTCCCAGAGGATCTGGGAGCATCCTCAGGATCTCCATAAAGAATTACAACGTGATTAAATTGGTATCATGATCCATATGGATATTTTATTGATTCTACCCAATTCAAATCTCTCTTTTCCTTCATATCATTCTTTCTTTACACTCAAGGTACTATAATATCTTGGATGTGAGGAAAATCTAACCCAATAATTAAATGATTTTTCATCCAGTTGATATAATTTGTTGATGGTTCCCTTTTTCTTCTTTTGAGTGGCATTCATCTAGCATGTGATTGAAGATATTAGGCATGGACATCATTGGTATATTATATGTTTCATATTTTATATTCTACATGGTTTTTATTTCAATGTATGAATGATATTGGTTAATGTTTCTTATATCTTCCCCTACTCATATAATATTATTCAATCATATGAATCCTCATAGTAGGGGTATAGAAATACAATAAGTCCTTTTTCTTATATTGTAAAATATTGGGATATTTCATATATTGGGATAATGAATTTCATTTAATATGGTATAAGGATATTCTACCACTATACCAAATGTCATATAATATGACACATTAAAAATGAAATATATGGTTTACATTGAAATTAAATCATTAATAAATTTTCTATCATAAATAGATTGGTATTTATGTTTATGAGATAATTAATTGTTAAACATTTAAGAAATTGTAACATTATAAACTTTCTATAATGTACAATAATTTCACAATTTTTTTGAAACATTTGAGTAATGAGGGAATAATCCTCATCTATTACATATAAGGATTAAAAAATAATTAAATAATATGGTTTTATATACCTGAATAGAACTCTAATACAAATTTATAGTTTTTTCTCATGTTTTACTAAAGTTTCTAGAACCTAATTGTTAGTAATGACAGTGTAACATCCTAATTTAATTTTATTTCGAGATGTTTTTAGAGTATAAAACACTCTATTACTCTTTTTTCATCCCTAATATGGGTTTTTAAGGTGAGTTTTATTAATAATGGGCCTAGGAATCAGTGGTTACTGTGAAGATAAGAATCTTGTCCATGTGGGGGTTATAAAGCTACCCTCAGCTATTTGGTTGAATCTACTGTCATGTTGGTGGATTTTCTATAAGACTATAGAAAAATACATACCCCACTAGCCTGTCCATGGTTCCATTTGTTGGACAATGTACCTTGGCCAAGATTTCATTGAATTGTCCCCATAAATTTTTAATTCCACTCATTTTAGAGGGTGTTTAATACAAAATTACATCTCTAAAGCCCCTGTTTGGAAATTCAGACCTTGCCTTTTGACTCTAGAATATTCCGAATCATCTCTCTGTGGTTCTACAACATCTGATATATCCGTTAATGCTTCAAAAATCAGTTGAGGATCTATAATTTTGATGTCGACTCTTTTTCTGATCAATATCTACCATTAACTATGGTTTATTTTTGGATTATTGGTGTATTAGACATGTTAATAACATTTCTTTGACCAAATGTTAATTCCTCCTGAATGGAAGATTTTTATGAATCTAATATTTTGTTCTATATTTTATGATTAAATCATGATATATTATATAATTGATAAAATATCTGGTGAATTTATGTCCTATTATTCAATATATCTTAGAACTAGTTCCATTGATGGAATCTGTGAAGAAAACATAATGTGCAAGAAAGTTCTTTGTGGGTATATAATGTGGTCCATGCTTCGAACATTTGATTAAATTTGGATCACATTGTCAAAAACCATGATCTTTGAAGTAACATACCATTTGGGCGTATTTATACTCTTGTTTCAATGGCATATTACTTTTATCGGTATAATTTTTTTTGACACTTCATGATATCGATCGCGCGTGGGTTGGTGTGTCTAGATCATGATACCTATTTATGATGCTCGATTCCATTAGTATGCTTATAAATTTGTTGGTCAAGTTTTATTTTGATCACATATATTTTATGTTTCTTCTATATTCCATTTATAGTATGTTATGTTTTCCTTGTATGATCTACCATGTTATATGTGATACAATGACTTTAGTGGTTTTGGTCATGGTACTTGGAACATGTAGACCATCCAAATATGGATATCCATTAGAGGGGGGGGTGTGTACATCTGGTGATGATGGTGATGATTGACCAAAGAATAAGTTAGGTTCATCAATACTTAGAGGCCTAACTCATGGTAGTAGTATTATGGGAATGATATATTGGAGGCCTTCCCTAAGGAATTGATGGGGTATGATGGCCTAGAGTATTTGACTGTGATAGAGTTGGAAAACAACAACCTAAAGGAATGATCAAACATTATGCCTTGACATTTTCGGGAGATATGATTACCAGCCTTGTGTCTATTTCCTGACCACTTATGATATCAAATGATTATCCTTCCGACGTAAAGCTGGATAAAGTAATTTTAATGGATCATGGTGTTTGTTAGCACATGATCTCCCATTATATGATAGTTTATTATTAATTTTCAATTTATTATTATAACATCTCAACCTAAACCACTGGGTTCGAGCTAGAGGGTCCCATGACCTCATTCATTCCTTGCCATATGCAAGATTTTACCAATTAGCAGCGATGGTCTGTATCCACCAATGGAGAGCCTATACCCTCTATATCATGTCATCAAAAAGATAGTAATAAATAAAATACCATAAAAATAAATAATAAATAATTAGATTACATATAAAAATTAATACATGGAATACATGAAATACAAATAAATGGGATCCCAAGTAGTAAGACAAACCAATGTAATAAGTGAAAATAAATAAATTAATTAAAATTAATTAAGTCCTTTGGAATTATTCTTGATCTACTATTAACTACATTCTCCTCTACTCAACCATCCACCATATGGACCTTCCCAATCACTCTATCCCTCATCAAATCTATTGGTTTATTGAAATTCATGAGTCGGGTATGAGTGCATGACACAATAGGACACAAAAAATGTATCCTCAATATAAGATCATATTATATATAATATTGTATGTCATGACATAAGTAAATTATCATGTAAACATGAACCCACACATGTTATGAGTCACTGTACACTAACCAAGCCACCATAACCCATGAACCCACTAGCTTTGGCTCATATCCTATACGGATATAAAATATTTCAATAATTACTTCCTTTGAGGTAACACAAATCCCCCCACTCTAATGATAGTTGTCACCGAGAACGCTGCATGTTCCATATTGTTGATCCTGGATCAGATATCCTTTTGATCACCCATGAAAAAAGATTGTAGTATCCCATACTGATATCTTCCAGTCATCCAATTATACAGATCCCTCATTATTGATAGCCATTCCTTACGTTAAGAATTTTTGGACTACATCTAGTTGGTTAATCGGCCACATAATCACAACCCCTTATAAAGATGTCCATGATCGCCTCTATGGACTTTTGGAACAAATCGTACCAACATTAAGGCTCCATCTAATCATCTCGATACATAATTCATTGTTCCAAAGGATATGGAACACCACAATCAAAAAATGTCATAATAAGGAACAAAAAATATTATATAGATCAAAAATTTGGACCCATAGATAATCACATGGTCATAATCAAGAATTCCACATGGCCACTCACACACTCACATGAAACTAATATTATGCATGGATTAATCAATCCTAGAAAATATATCTTGAATACATCACATACCTGGACTAAAATGGTAATTATCTTCATACGTCATGGTTTCCAACATCAACATCATGGTCTGTTGAAGATGTTATCACCCCAACTATAATGACACACCAACTAGAACACAATCACCCACTAAGGAATACTAGAAATCATTATAATACCACATGATAGGAGTTGTAGAGTAAGGAAATGAGAAGTGGATAAAATGGGTCAAACCAAATATACATCAGGTCGATCGTTGTCAAGAAGGTCTCAATAAGGGAGGATGATAACTTCTCTAGAAAATGTTGTCTCTCTATAGTGTATGTCAGGATGTTGCTGCATGGGGTGTTTTGGAAACAATCACCATGGTGCAAGGGAACTCACTATGGTGTTGTGGTATACTAGAAGGAACCACCATGGTGATGTTCATGACACTTTGGATTATAAGGAACTGGAAAACATGATCCACAACACAAGGAGGAAGACAATTATTGTATAGGAATGAGAATTGTGGTGTGGAGTAGTCTCTGCAAACATTTAGAGCCCTATATCCTTTGAATCATCTAGGGTGGTTGGGGGATTTATAGGGAACAACACTGTATGTAAGACCATAGTTTATGCCACATAAATTCTAATCATAATTACAAAATGTATAATCAATTAAAATAAAAATAGAATCCCCAAATTAAATTACGAAATATATTCATTTAAATCCATATATCCCAAAGACAAACAAGATGGACATCCATTCGTAAATGATGTGGACAAGAGCTAAGAAGATAATTCTAAGACTCCATGACGCAACCACTTTAAACCATCCTTCAATATCCAAAGCTACGACACAACCTCCTTAAGAAATTTTACCTACATTTCAACCCATTTCTATGGTGGCATGACCTTTCATACACAAACTATTACAGCGCAACCACATATTCTACATGGTTGTGCCCAAATTTACCCCTGTTGTATGGTGTAATCAGTCATTGTAGTACGGCTTGGGTTATCGATCCTCATAGACCTAAGAAGAAACATAAGAAACATCCATTCTATGAAGGTGATTTGATGGTGTTAATTTTGGATGGTTTTAAATAACACTAAGAAACCTAATTGAATTTAATTCAATAAAAATGGGTTTATCTTAGGATTTTTCTTGTGGTGGATTGAATGAATTTTACTTCTTTAGAAAATATTGGTTTTATTAATTCTTGATGAATCCATTCATCAAAAATAACACTACCTTCATCATTTTCTGGTATGGTTCTTACAAAAGACAATTACTAATCCACTACACACTTAGAGAACCAAATTAATGATCTATCAAAGCTATATGGTAATTTAGTACTTTAATTTTTCTTCCTCAAACACAGTGAAGATGAAGAGTAGAAATAACTGAAGAATGGAAGTATTAAATTATTTATCCAATTAACAAAAAATCGTTCATAAAATAACATTCAATCTAGCCTTTGCATCCTGCTACGATCAAACCATTAAAGGGTTATCCAAGCATTGAAGGTATACTCTAAATGGTGGGCGGACGATGGATAACAAGAATTTTATTGAAGAAATTAATGCCTCGGAAATAAAGAGCACTCCTAAGAATGTGTGAAGGAAATTCACACCTATGTGTGAACTAATTCACAACAACAAAGAGATATCATTGTGCATTGTGATAATGAAGTTTTGATAAATTAAATGAAAAATATAGAGGATAAAGATGTTGATTAAGAACATAAATATATAAAAAAGTATCTTACATGGAAATGAAAAACATTACAAAGGAAATTTGGAAGCATAACCGTACAATGAAACAAGCAACACAAGATGATTATAAAAATATGAGATGCTTATTACCATCACCACCAACTCCTTATGTAGGAATATTAGGAGCCTTAGGTAATCCCCCCAATAATCAATTCACCCCCCCCCCCAACAATTAAGAGAGACAAAAGGAGGGTGAAGAATCAAAAGGAAATTGATGTTACAAAGTTGACCACAAAACCTCCCAGATTCATCCACCGTTGTGACGTGTGCATTTTTAATTGAAGACAGCCGAATCCAAAGGGTTCGTAGAAGAGACATATTTTATTATATATTTCTTATATAAACGTTAAAATGTTCAGTAAATTTGTTGCAGCCATTTGGATGTAATGGTCTAAATGGAGGGACGACTTTATGTGCATTCATGCCGGGCCCACCATTTAAATCTCAACTTCAGATTCCATTATCAGCATGAAAACATCAGAATTACCTCTGTCCACAGTTGAATAAAATTATCCTCATATTTTAATCTTTATACTTTAAAAATATGAGCTTCATTGGGCTTGTTTTGTGAGACCCATATTTGTTTGATGGGCCTTATGCCCATTATTCTTTTTCCAGAAAAGTTCTGCATTCAGGCGCAAAAATATCCATCTTCCCTTGGGATTAATCCATCAGACCTAAATGATAAAATTTTCCAAATAACGAGATGAATCATAAAAAAAATTATCAAAATAAAATGATGAATAATGTATTTTTTACAAGTAATATATTGAGTGGTCCCAAATTGAAACTTTAAGCATGAATTGCACAATGATGGGAAATGAAGTTCAATTTCTAAATTGGACTAAAATTGATATTTATGAACTTTGAAAAACATTAATATTAAGATATTAACAATGAATATTATCCACTTTTAGTGACTAATCACACACCCAACTTGATTTTTTCTAGTCCAGAGAAAAATATATTACATATATGAAATTTGAAACCCCTTTTCCAAAAACATTTTAGTACACATTGTTCTCCCAAAGACCTATACCAAAAAATATTATGAAACCCATCAAAATCATTTAAAACAAGCTAGGTTCATAAGAATATCGCAATCCCAAGCCCATTCCTTTGTTCAAATTCATATCCACATCTCATCCAATTTCAATTAAGCATGGTAAAGTGTTGTGCATGGAAAATGATATGGGGCCCATTTTATTGATCAAAGGGAAAAATTGGAAGCGCTATGTGGGAATCGAATTAATCCTTTAGATTAGTATCCATTTTTTTAGTTTTTTGTTTGTTTTTTTAACCACAATAGATATGAAAAGACTAACTCTGGGAAAGACAACTATGGAGTCACGATCCCCTAGTGTCGGACACCACACATATTGTCGATTCCATGCTCTAGAATACAGTTATAAAGCCTAAATCTGGGCAAGACAACTATGGAGTCACGATCCCCAAGTGTTGGATGCCACACATTTGGACAAAACATTTCTCTATGTGGTCAATATTTTTTTTAATATTTTTTTGTTTTTTTGTATACTCAAATTAAATTAAAATTGACCACAGAACCCTATGATATAATGAAAGGGACCTAAGAACTCAAATTTACACCCAAGATCCTATAGACGTGTATTGTGGAATTTTTATTAAGAGGATGAAAATGTAATCTTTGAAAAATTACATCGGATAACCAAATTTTTCAAAAACAATGCTCATGAACATAAACATTCATTAAAATCAGAATCAAGGCATACAAAATTATTTATATCCAATTTAATAGTTTTAAATGTGTGTTATCATGTTCAACGTTAATGGAATTTTTCTTTCCATTCATGTTATTATTCGCCAAAAAAATAATTTTTTATTTCATCTCCCCCCAACATAGAATAACATTGTCTGTAGTGTTTAAAGAAAAACATAGAAGGGGGTATGTGAGATGTTTTAAAAGAGGGTATGGAAAATGATAATCATGGAATGATGTCACTTGGTGGTTGATGATGAAAGCTCATGCCACAATCTCCCTTCAATACTGGGTTTGAATTTGAGCGGTCTGTAAAATTGTGACAGGCTTTTCTTCATGATCTATGACGTGTCATTTAAATTTTTTATTTTTTATATTTAACCTATAAAAACATAAAAATAAAATAAAACAAAATAAACTAATGCTACATTGTCTTCTTTTTAAATTTCTGTGTAAGGTATTACTCGGAAATCACGCTACGTGACACTGATGAATATGCTGCTCCCCTTTCATACCCATCCCTACTCATAAAATAATAACAGTTCAACAGTATATAGTAATTTTTTATATGAAAAAGAAAAAGATTCAAAATTATTGTAAACATGAGAACCATGGTTAGCCTCCCATGCAGAGGTTTTGTTTAACATCGTTTGCTCGACTTGAACCCCCAAAATTATCCAATTCCAACTTTCAACGTTTTTAGGACCCCATTTTTCTCCACATAAAAAATATTGAGATTAATTATTTTTTTAAAAAAATTTACATGTGAAATACCATGTTTAACAATGAGTGTGAATGTTCAAGGAATTTCGTTAATGGTTGATTGAGTTCCATCTAGAGTATTTCCTAGGACTTCAAGGTTCATTCTTACTTTATGATATTCTTGATGAAAATGTATGAAAATTGAATGGTCTTGGTTATCATAAATGGGGGGATTCTTGAGTGGGGAAGGAAGGATTATAATGATTAGTTCAGTTTGATTGAATTTTCCCAAAGAAGAATGGAAATTTGATCCAAATTTGTTTCTTCTACAAAATATTTGGAAAGAATTGGTTCCTTTTGAAAATATGAATCATCGACAAAATTTTTCATTTGAATATCAGGAATGGGTATGGACTCATTGTTTTTTATCACTCCAAATGGTTCAATTATAGGAACTTCTGAAAATTATTCAATGGAGTTATATTCAGGAAACGTAATGCATGATGTAAAATTTTCAACTTTTGAGTCCAAAAAATCAATTTCCTCTTGATCTAAAGACCCTTCAACAATTCATTGATCTTCTTAAATTATCCCATATTTAAATATTAGTTCTTTTTTAAATTCATGAGTGGTTTTTGGGAGAAAATATTATTCTATCTTTGATGAGGGAAGGATATCTTGAGTGGGAATGTGTTCTTCATAAGTCTCAGTGATTTGTATTTCTAATCTCAGTGATGAAACTTTTGAAT
This sequence comes from Viscum album, assembly GCA_963277665.1. NCBI lineage: Eukaryota > Viridiplantae > Streptophyta > Magnoliopsida > Santalales > Viscaceae > Viscum > Viscum album. The sequence continues at coordinate 1,227,932,763 of OY728140.1, read as the reverse complement.
TCATTTTAACCATTTTTTCACACAAATGTTTAAGAAAAATTTTCATAATTAGGATTGATAGATTTTTAGAACTCATGAACTTCATTATGTTTGATCTCTTCAATAATCCTCGAGAGGTATGAAAATTGATCCATTAAACAATCACCATCCCATTGATTGTACATCTTATCTGGTGTGGTGTATTAAATCAAGGATTGGTCAATGAAATTACCTAAGTGAGGTGATTCCAAATATTGATTTTCCAATTTATTATAGTCTTGGTATATCAATGGGTATTGTGGAAGACAATCCATTGGACTTGATTGAAAATTGGTTTTGGGATTCATTGGACACATAGAAATAGAAAGGGGAATAGAGAAGAGAAATTAGGATGAGAATATAAAATTTGGGGTGAAAAAAAGAAGATGATTGTCTAAGGTAACTTACATGGTCCCCGAAAATGGCGCCAAAATTTGGTTGCACCCAAATTTACCCAAGATGTATGGTGTAAGATGTAATTGTAGTATGGCTTGGGTAATCGATCCTCAGAGACCTATCAAGAATCCTAAGAAACATTCATTCTAAGAAGGAGTTTTGATGGTGTTGATTTTGGATGGTTTTAAAGAACAGAAAGACACCTAAGTGAATAAAATTCAATGAAAATGGGTTGATCATAGGATTATGCTGGTGGTGGATTGAATGTATTTTACTTCTTTAGAAAATTTTGGTTTTACTAATTCTTGATTAATCCATTCTTCAAAAATAACACTACCTTCATCATTGTCTAGTTTGGTGCTTACTAAACACAATTACTAATCCCCTACACACATAGAGAACCAAATTTATGATCTCTACAATGTATATAGTAATTTAGTAATTGAATTTATCTTTCTCAAACATAGTGAAGATGAAGAGTAGAAATAACTGAAGAATGTAAGTTTTAAATTAATTAGCCAATTAACAACATTTCGTTCATAAAATAAAATTTAATACAGACATTGCAACCTCCTACGATCAACCCATTAAATGGTTATCCCTCCATTGATGGTATAATCTCAATGCTAGGTGGAATATTTCTAACAAGAATTGTATTGAATAAATTAAAACCACAGATATAACGATCACTCCTCCATCTGTGTGAATGAAATTCACACCTATGTGTGAACTGATTCACAACAACACAAGGATATCACTATGCTTTTTGATAAATAAGTTTTAATAAAATAAATGGAAAATATAAATGATAAAGAAGTTGATTATAAACATAAATATACAAAAATTAATCTTACATGGAAATGGAAAACATTAAAAAGGAAATTTGGAAGCATAACCTTACAATGAAACAAGCAACCCAAGATGATAAGAAAAATAGGAGATGCTTATTCCCTTCACCAAAAACTACTTATATAGGCATATTAAAAGACATAGGTCCACCACCCAATAATCAATTCCCCCCCAAATTAATATATCCAAAAGAGGGTGAAGAATCAAATGTAAATTGACGTTACTAAGTTGAACACAAAAGCAGACAGATTCGTCCACCATTTTGACGTGTTCATTTTTAATTGAAGACAACCTAATCCGTAGGGGTCATAGAAGAGACATATTCTCGTTCATCCTTCCTTTATATTCTGTAAAAATATCAGGAAATTTGAAGCATCTTTTTCGATGTTATTGTCGAAATGGTGGGATGACTTTTTGTGCATTCATGTCGGGCCCACCATTTAAATATCAACTTCAGATTATTTTATCATAATGAAAATTCATAATTAGCTTTATCCATAGTTGAATAAAATATAATCATATTTTAAGATTTCTACTATAAAAATTTGAGCTTCATTGGGCTTGTTTTGTGGGCCCCACATTTGTTTTATGGGCCTTCGGCCCATTATGCTTCTTCCAACAAATTTCTGCATTCAGATGCAAAAATATTCACCATCCATTGGGATTCATCCTTTGGACCTAGAAGATAAAATGTTCCAAATAAATTGATTAATAATATAAAAAAATATCCAATTAAAATGATGAACAATGTATTTTTCACAAGAAATTTGTTGAGTGATCGCAAATTGACACTTTAAGCATGAATTGCACAATGATGGGAAATGAAGTTCAATTTCTAAATTGGACTAAAATTGATGTTTATTCCCATTTAAACACATTAATATTAATATATTAAAAATTATTATTATTCACTTTCAGTGACTAATCACTACAACACAATAAACCCTTATGTTTTACAGTCTTGAGCGTTGTGGAATAGTGCCAACTGTATTAAAATAATTTCATCCAAAAAATATTTAAGACTCCAGAAAATATCCAATCCCCTGATACATTTAAAAAACTTGGCCTAACTCAATAATAAGGAGGATGAGAAGGGAATCAATGATTCCATTAAATAAATAATAAAATTCCAAGTTTTACAATTATCCCCTCTTAATACATTTCATCAATGAGTGGCATCTCTAGGGTTATTTCTTAAAAACCTTAGGGCACTGAGCTTGAACATTGGCCTCTGACTCCCAAGTATCCTCCTAGATCTACCCATGATGAAAAAAACTATAAAAGGTGTATCATCTTCTCTTTGAGTAATTTCTATCTCTATTTTATATTCCACACATGAAACTCCTTGTATCACTATAAAAAAATGGCAGACTAGCAGTTGTTTTTAGAGGGTTTATACACATCCCCCACTAAATTTATTTTACAGGGGGTTATAGAAAAACTAATCTAAATTTTTTCTATATTTTTTTTAATATTTGGTTCTATTTTATAGGTACTTATGTCAAAACCACCACTAATTTAATAATTATTGGTGCTATATGTTCAGTTTCATTTTAGAAGCACTATTACAGGGTCTTGGAAATTCCACAAAGGGGAATAAAATACTCCAAATAGTTCAGAAAATGAATATGGATGCATGTTTTATTGAATAATTAATGAGAAAAGTGATGACACCAAATTTTCCAAAGGATTCCGGCCTAGCCCGATACCATCACTAGGTACGGTTAGCATAAGGCATAAACTGCGAACCACCTGTACACGGATGGCCTATAATGTGTTGACCCATGAGGCATTGGCTAGAGATGAAGCTATTCATGGTGAATTTCACCTCGATAACCGAATCTGCTGCTAACTATTTTAATTGGAGAGAATCTGACATATGTATGCCCACACACCATCCAAGTGAATGATGTGGTTTGTGTTGAAATAGTGGGTTCCCTAGACACACTATTCGGTGCTTTTCATTACCATGTTGTGTATTCAGTTAGCTATACATGATTTCATCTTACCATTATAGTGTATACTTTTCTGCATCCACTATTGAAATGGTAATGTCTGAAGATTAATTATTGTATCAAAATGTTATATCAGTTCCCATGATATAATGAGAACCCCAAAATAATATTACATTAATATTATATGTATATTCTATGTTCTACATACATATTACTGATTGGACACAGTATATGTTTGACTATCATGTGCTGGGGGATCATAAGCATTGATACTTCATGTCATGAAGTTCGCACATGGTGATATCTAGTAGTGAGATCATGAGAAATAACCCGCCAATAGGAACGCCACATGTTTTGGGTGTCATTGGATGTTCATATTTGTGATCATGTGTATTGGCCTCCTGACTTGAGATCATTACCAATGTATTTCATTTGATTTCATACTTTGATGAAAGATGAAAACCATTGAAATGAATTCATGGCAAGGTGATTTGTGTGGGTTGTGTCTTGTGTGGCAGGACATTGGTCGAATGGTCAAGAAAATATTTGTTTCTTCCGAGTTATGAAAGTAATATATATCATGCCATGTTGATATGGATGGAAGTACCATTGTAAGACCATGTTCATGGCCTTCAAGGGTAAATCTCTCCAGTTAAATCAAAAAACAATAAAGCATGATAAGGGTGATGACTCATGTGTGTGTCATGCTTTATGAGATATTATAGAAAAAGAGATTATATTACACAGTGTGTGTTCTTAGGTTGGTTATCGCTGCTGTGACAATCCTTATCTCTTTAGGGGACATGATGGATTTCTATATCCTACTCTTGCTATGTGAATATTATTCACTTTTGTCGAGATAAGGGCCTTGAGGGTCACAAACAATAGAATATTCAAGAATATGCCATTTTCAGTTGAATAGGAGTTTTGGACATGTTGGGCCCCACCACTAGGGTCCAAGATTTTCCCAAAAAAAACCATCACCATGGAAAACAATAAATTCATATTTTTTTAGTTTCGAATAATGAGTATTTATTTTATTTATTAAATGAATTTATGAGTATTAAGTAAATACATGAATAATATTAATTTACGAATATTAAATTATTCAAAGTTCAATTAATAATTATGGGAGCGATGAGTCGAGTTAATGACTCAATTTTTATCACGTAATATATTTTATTATATTTCAAGTGAAATATAATTATATTTATGTCTTAGTGTCGTAGTTATAAAATGTCGTTGATAGTGAGTTAAGTATTCAGGGGCCGGTGAGGCAATACTGGATATTTTAATTTACCATTATAAATATAAGAGGAAAGGATATTTCCAATTACTATTCATATCACTTCTCTCTCTTATCCTCTCGGACATGATCAGAAGAGAGAGGCTTTGGATCCAAGGAGCAAGGATGAGGAACTCTCTTAGGCATTGCTTGAGAAGCAATGCGATGATCGTTGGATCATTGAAGGTGTCGTCTCAATTCCATTCTAGCACCCTGATTATGATGAAAAGTGCTCCAGAAGATTTCATGATGTGCATGTGGAAGATCTAGAGGAGTTGTATTTCAGATTCTTTGAGAAGTGATCGCCAACTATGAGAAGATATCTTGTGGAGCTTCAAAATTAAAGTAGTTATTTTTACGGTTTATTTTTGTGATTAAAAATCTTCACACGTAGTCCTTGGAGAAACCATGTTTCTATTCATGGACTTCGACAAGTTTACATTGATCGTCGAGGAAAATATTTTAAAATCCCAACTGTTTGGGGCTTCCGCTGCACGCCCGGTTCCAAAAAGTGGTATCAGAGCAAGCGTGTGTAGATTTTTAGTTCAAGAAAAATTGAATCTTCATCAAACATAATAGAGGGTGTCGATACGGTCCCAACGCCGCACACAAAATCTGAACAAGACATCGTATTACAAGTCTACAACCATCAGAAGTTTCAAATTCAGATTCCAGATTTATTTTCGATGGTGTTTCGTATTCGACCAGAAATTCTGTTGTCGAAATACACACTGGAAAATCAATTTTGATTTCATATTAATTACTTAAAATCAATTATATTATTGTTATAATATTAAAATTATTAGATTTTATTATTATAATAATAATATTTTTAATTATTATAATATTATTATTAATTTATGAAACTTAAATAGTCTTTAGAAATAATAAATGTGATATTGAAGACTTGCAAAGAAATTATTGTTAAAAAAAGACTTAAGATGTTTATGTCTTGAAAAAATATGGGGAGAAGAAATGTATGGGTGGGGATCGCACCACACATGGTTTTGGGGGCCGAGCGGCCCCCCATTTTTCATCTCCCTCCCCATGTCGAGCGGCTCACAAGACTAGTGGCAGTGATGGACACCCCTCCCTCCTGGCCTCCAGCCTCTACCCTGGCACAGGCACCGCCTCCTCTGCACCTTCCTGAAGCGGAGCACGCAGACCTCGAGCCACCTCTCCCTCCCCGTGTCCAGCGGCATATAGCACCAAGGGCAACGATGGTCACCCCTCCCTCCTGCATCCTCCCTCCAGCTAATGGCTCGCGTGTAGACAACCTGTATAGTCGACATCCTCCCCCAGTAGTCTGCCTCCCACAACACACTTGTGGAACCGCGACAACCCAAGCCAGCTCCAACAGCCCTCCTACTTCTCCGCAGATCAACCCCGGCATATCCCTTTATTCGTAGCGTAACGGCCTAGACCTCCTGCTACAGTGCCTTCAGAGCACCCTGCCTATCCAAGCTCGCCAGCCCACCTCGACCTCGGCCGCCCTGCCCTGCTGGTCTAGCCTCCTCCACACTATTTGGTGGAGACCGGTGCAACAGCGCACTGTCGCAATAGTTTCCCGCACTGGCGCCTCCGCTCCCTTAGCCATCAGATGCTGCTCTTGACCATCTAGCGAGAGAACCCCCCGCCAGAACCCTCCAACCTCCTCCATCGTCGCTGACGCATACCGACCTGACCGTTGTAAGGGAATCCTTGGCTGCCTCCCAGTCCTCCTAGTGTGAAGGTATCTTTAACTTCCCTAAATAAGGTCGGTGTGGGTCTGCCATGCCCAGAACGGTCTTAGGCAGACTTTTCCATCCCAAAATGCCCATGTACGAGGTTGTTATTGCATGGACTGGGCCTATGCAGGTTCACCCTGACCCGCACATGCCCTCGATGAAGTTTTATGGGCTTGGGTGATTTAATTTAATCAAAAATTAATTAAACTAATTAATTTTATTTTATTTGAGAATTAAATTAATTAAATATTATTTTTCGGTTATCTAAATTAATGTGGCGTAATTAATTTAATTTGGAGGTTAATTAGATTAATTAATTGATTAATTTCATTTCATTTTAAAATTTTAATTAATAAATTGGCACCATACGACCGAACTATTGAATAAAAAATAAGAGTGAAAATATTAATTCAATCAAATTCCCTCTAGTATTATTTTAATACATTTTTAATTTTATTCTATATTTACTTTATGTTCGTTAGTTAATGCATAAACTGATCATGAGATAGAGACCATGCGATGTATTTCTGCTTCCTTTTATTTAATTAATTTATTTAACTAGTTCATTTCAGTTTGTAATAATTATATTAATTAAATAAAAGATGATTTGGGTGTCGCCTCAAGTGGCATTATATATATTTGGGTTTGTGTGCGCATTCTCTCATTTGTAATTTTATACCCTGAGATCCCCTTACCTACTTGTGTGTACTATTGTATAATGACGAGATGAGGTAGGACGCACTTCACACCAAGTGACAACGACGCACCACACATGAGTTGGATACCTTGGATTAGCAGACGTTGCTATTAATGTTCCAAGCCACACAACTAAAGGTACATACCCCTAGGGTTTTAGTTGGTCTGTTATTCACTCAACGGATCAGCCAGTAGTATCATATCATAGTCAGTTATTTAATTTTACTTCTACAAGGTTTATTATTTTGTTATTTTTTAGTCAGAACATGTTCACATAGAACAATAATAAAAAAACAAGAAAGATTAAATGAACATGTGATGCGATATATTTTACAATTTCATGTATGGTTAGTTGTGAGTGCGATGACGTAGTACATGCTTATAAAATTAAAATTTATCTATTTCTCCACATTAAAAATAATAAAACCCTAAAATATATTTTAAGTCACAATAGCCATCCGTCAATCAAATTTGGACAAAACCGGCTATTTCAGGTGCTAGTCATGCCATAGATGTGGGTACCTCTTACTACCGAGGGGTCCTTGTAAAATTCATGGATTGAAATAACTAAAATTGAAACAATGAAATAGCCATAGGTAGCGTTTTTTAATTTTAGTGGTAGGAGTTGAGTAAATCATTTTTTGATTTTAAGATGTTGGGACTTCACTCAACAGATCAAGGACCCACAAGTTAATGCGGTCGTCCATCCAAAAGGCCACCTAGAACTCTCCAGGTAGTGTCATGCCATATCTTGTAGCTTATGAGGGGTGTCTCTGGGTTCCATGCCATTAGAATACTCAAAAGACAGAGTATTCAAATTATAGCACAGAGGGTTCCTAGAATCTGATAAAATAGTGGAGAACATTAAATGATTTTATTAATTAATAAAAAATTTATAAACTGGTAATCCAGATAAAACCCAATAATCTACAAGAAGTATTTCTTTTAAATTGAATCATATTTCCCAAGTTTATAAAATTCGATAAATATTGGACAAAGTAAATGTCCACACTGACACGAGAATCCCTGAATAGTACATGTGTGTGCGCAATGTACTTTGATATAGGAAACTCAAGGTGTGAGTGACCCCAACAATGTTAAACTACCTCAAAAATCAAGGGTGAAATTTTTTTATAGGAGACTAATCTATAAATCATATGATAGGTATATCATTATTATTTCATCATTGTCTGGTGTCAGTTGTTGTCGCTACACCAGGACATGAATGATATAACATGAATTCCCATATCAGAGAAGTTTGCAAGGAGAAAGCGAGGCAACGATACGAATAAGGTGAAGTTTACATCGGCATGTGTAAATTTAACTATTTATTATGATATTTAAATGGATCCCTTTCTCATTTCATTTCACCCCTTTACCCAATTTTGGTTTTATGTTATAAAACGAACAAGTATTGAGTAAATGCTTCATTGTCAGTCTAGTAAAGGATCTCTAAGTGAATAAGAATTCAATGACTGTTCTATCTTTAATTATTATGGAGAATAAATTGAAAGACATTGTTGAATGGTCCAAGTCATTTATTGACATGGAAACATTCATGATGGCCATCAATTAATTAGAAATTAACAAAGTTTATTTTCATTGCTTATTATAAAATAATACTATGGAAGTTTAAAAATCAATAAACTGATTTAAAGAAGCATGTTTCCAATTCTCTATTAGGAATATTCATCAATGTAATGTTTCATTTTTACTACTTGGGTAATTAATACTATATGCTTTTTACATATGTGTATTTAAACACACATACCAAGTATGTGTAGAAATATTACTATAAGTTAGGTGTATTCTCCAAATGGCTGCAAAAGGGTAATACCCAGGCCAGTGGTGAGAAATAAATGACTTCTATAATTTCCAAGAGAATGATTCGTGTTGAACTATTATTGTGTGTAACCACAAACAATAATCTCATGTGTCTTTGCACGCAAGGAGACATTCTTTCAGGTTTTAGAATGAATGTTGTTTTTGGTAAACTCAATCACTAGTTCAGTGATAAATGAATGAAAGTAAATTAATGATGAATATAATTGTATGAATTATACCCATTTATGAAAAATAATTTTTTTTCAAGTTATAAAACATATGTATTTAATGAATATACCAAGTCTGGTATTTAGGCTCTCCACAGCTAAATGTTTTTGGTATTATCGACTTCTTCAGTTTTGGCAATGGAGCCTTTAGATATAACGGTTTGTGACAATGCTTTTGGAAATAGTTCAATAAGTAAGTATGAACTATTCCAAATTTAAGCCATAGGTGTATGTACATCAGAATATTCCTTTATGTAATTAAGGAATAATAAAGTGAATTATGTGCATGGCCAAGATATATGAGTTGCTTCGGGTTGGGGTAACAAATAATATCTCGACCAAGCAATTGTCAATAATGATAATATAGTGTGGAGTAATTATTAAACTCACATTACCTTGTAGACATCATGAAAATGATGTAAATGAAGAGGATCGATGATGAAATATTGCATATCAACATTGATCAACAAACATGTATCTTGGAGTAATTCCTAAACGTATATTTTTTACATCAAAATTTTGATATTAGTAATATCAATGTTGAAAATAGCAGAGAAATCCATTATATTTCATGAAACTCTTTGAAAATATCATGTTAATACCACAATCATTTTCCAACTATAATGTCAAATGGATATCATACGAGTCTTAGAATGATGTAAATTTATTATGTCATAAGGACATATGTTTTGATGAAAATTGTTTTTTCAGACATAAAAAACATTCATCAAGACAAAGACATTTTTCATCAGAGGTACATATCCTAACTATTTCATAGGATATTATATAAATCTCTTAGAAAGAAAATATGTATTCATGTGATAGACTACACATCCATATAAGGGTTTACATCTCTATTAGGGATAGTGGGAGCTATATTGACTTGGGTTTAGTCAATGCTCAAGATGGATAAATAGTTGTCATAGGAACTAGTTCTACAAGTTCATGTGGAACAAAGTATAGTCCAGAGACACATATTTTGTATGAAGGATAAAACCATAGTGATGGTGTTATATTCAACGTGGCCAGTGATCTATTATTCCATGTGAATAATATTTCCTATAAGTAAGCAGTGTAAGGAAATTAGCTAACATTGATAAGACCAACTAAAATTAAATTAATGGATTCTATGTATCAAAGTGAAATGCTGAATATTTTTTTAAATACTACGGTGGGTATTCATGTGAGTTGATATAGGGATGGTACAAGAATAGTACCAATAAATCTTGATTGGTTTCACCAAGTCATTATGCCTAAATCCATTGGAATTTTACTTAACATAGCTAATATATACGACAATATTATTTAGTATTGGATGCAATGACCACCAATCATGGATGGTGTATATACGATGAAACCAGACAGGGATGGTCATGACATACAATGCTAATAATGGTTGAAGGTTAGTGAAATACAATTTAGGATTAATGTAAGAAACATGATAATAGGATATAAATTTTCAATGAATGATCACCATGTGTCTACCAGGGGTTAGGGGGAGAGACAATGTTTTACAAGAATAAGTATTCTCAGCAACATATAGAAAAAAATCATTGGTCTCATAGTTAGTTATGTCCAAGATGAAATTTATTCTCCAGTGATTGACTTAATGTAACAAACTATGTTCTAGGTAACATGATCCACTGAGGTAGATCTTTAGGTTTCGTCGTCCTATTAAATTTTACATATAGTGACATTGCATTGAAAAATAAAATTTGGAAAAATTCAAGGGATGACATGTGACTTATGTCATAGGGAATTATCTCTTTAGGTTGACATTTTTGTGTCATGGGACGTGATAAACGTGATGCGTTAAATCAACACATCAGAGCGATATATTAATCATGTATTCCATGATATTTACAAAAACATATATTGCCAAGGTATATTTTACAATAGGAAAATATCAGTTATATCTAGGAGCACTACATGGGATGTAGTCAGAACCATCAAATTTGACATCAGCAAGTACAAAAGATACGTACCTAGTAAGTGGAGAAGAAAGGATACTAGATTTCTAGTATACAAACTAGTCTTATATAGATCAACGTGATATACTGTCATAGTTAGGCTAAAGACGGTGAGAGAGTCATGATCATATAAGCCAGTGGTATCCATACCTACAAAGACTGAGTATGTAGCAAATTTTAAGTTAGTTAAGAAGCAGATATGCAAAAAGCTGTTCCAGTTCGTGGAATCGCACCTTTGGAAAAAATTATTATCATGTTTAAATTATGATATTCTTACCGGCCAGGATTTTAAGCTATGACAGTGGACAAAAAAGAGATATACACTGGATACCATCTCTTAAAAAGTTTTACACAAGGAGATGAGGACACTATTGAAGAATAGCAACACAGCGGAATTGTGGCGGACCCTGTACCTAAAGTCATTACCTATAAGAAACATGATATTAATTAATTGAGTAGCTGACATGTTTGGTTAGCATGTTGGATATAGTAAAAGTGGGAGTGTTGAAATAGTGGGTGCCCTTGACCCAACCATTCAGTGCATTTGATTACCATATTGTGTATACAGTTTGCTATAAAATGATGTCATCGTACCATTGTAGTGTATAGTTTTCTACGTCCACTATTGAAATTCTAATGTCCAAAGATTAATTGTCATATCAAAATGGTATAGAAGTTACCAGGCTATAATGAGAACCTATTGATACTATGAGATTAATCATAAATATATGTTCAATGATTTAGATACATCATACTTATTGGACACAGTAGTTGTTTGACTATCAGGTGATGGGGGCTCAGAAGTATTGAGACTTCTTTTCATGATTTTATCAATTGGTGATCCCTAGTAGTGAGATCATGAGGACCGACCCACCAATAGGAACACCACATGTTTTGGGTTTTATTGGATGTTCCTATATTTGATCATGTGTAATCGTATCCTGACTGGGGATCATTTCACATGTTTGTAATTTTATTGTGTACTTTGATGCAAGAAGAAAACCAGGGCAATGAATTCGTGGAGAGGTGGTTTGTTTTGGGTGCGTCGTTGGTGGCATGACATTGGTTGAATGGTCAAGAAATGATTTTTCTCTTCTTGGTTATGGAAGTAATATATCTCATGCCATGTTGATATGGATGGAAATATCTTTATAAGACCATGTCAATGGCAGTTAGGGGTAAATCCATCCAGTTAAATAAATAAAATATTAATCAAGATAAGGTCAATTACACATGAGTGTTACATGATTTATGACATATTACAGACAAAGAGACTATGTTACACAATGCTTCATCATAGGTTGGTTGTCAGTATTGTGACAATCCATATATCTTCAGGGGCAATGACGAGTTGCCAGATACCACTCTTGGTCTATTAATAATATTCACAAATGTCGAGATAAAGGCCTAGAGGGCCACACACAATAGCGTATTCAAGAATCTTCCCTATTCAATTGAATATGAGATTTGGATATGGTGGGCCCCACCACTAGGGTCTGGTATTTGTCCAAAGAAAAACGATCACCAATGTAATAAATAAATTCATATTATTCGAGTTTGGAATATTGCGTATTATATTAATTTACTAAATATATTTACATGTTTTAAGTAAATACATGGAAAATATTAATTGATGAATATTAAATTATTCATGCCTCAATTAATATTAATGGGAGTGACGAGTTGAGTTAATGACTCAATTTTTATCACATAATATATTTTACTATATTACAAGTGAAATTTAATAATATTTTTGACATAGTTTAGTAGTCATATAATGTTGTTGATAGTGGGTAGAGTATTCAAGGGATAGGGAGGCGATTCCATTTATTTTAATTAACCACTATAAACATATGAGGAGATTAGATTTCCAATTACTCTTCATGGTGATTCTATCTATTATCTTCTCTCCCATGATCTAGAGGGAGAGGCTGTATATCCAAAGAACATGGATCAAGAACTGTCTCAGGAATTTCCTGCAAAGTGATGCGATGATCATTATAGCGTCGAAATCGTCGTTGAAATTCTGTGATAGAACCTGGATTACAACGAACGGCGCTGCCAAAGATTTCTTGAAACATGTGTGGAAGATCTATAGGAGTTTGATGTTGAATTCATCGAGTAGTGTCCTCCAATGATGAGATGACGTTGTGCATGGATTTAGAATTAAACCATGTATTTTTATGGTTTATTTTTGTGCCTCAAACACTTCATCCGTGGTCTTCGGATAAAGATGGCTGATTTTCACTGATTTCAACAAGTTTACATTGATCTTAGGTAGAAATTTTTTAAAATCCCACCTATTTGGGGCTTCCGATGTGTGACCGGTTCCAATAGTTTGTGGAGAAGGAGGAGTTGACGACATCCCACACCTCCACAAATCATGGTTTGAATGAGTCATCCATGGCTTAGATTTCTTCTATGGGCTTCTATAATCAGTGTCATGTGAATTGAAGATATGAATTCCCCAACAAACCATAAATGGACCACCATGGGGAAGAATATGTGGAGGGAGCTCTGGGATGGGTGAAAAGTGGAAAAAAATATAGTGGGTGGGGGAGGAATTTCTCCCGCACCCAAAGAAGTTCGAGGGACTCCATCCAAGATCCAAAATAGTTTATGGAATCCATCCCACAAAGAAAATTCCATTTGGAGAATCCATCCTACGAACCGTATTCGCAACACCCTCTACATCCAACTATGAAACCAATAAAAAAATACAATAAAATGGTTCACAGACTCCCTATATGGAATGCAGTTCATGGCCAGATCTTATCCGCCCAACAGTTTGCAGATGTTCCTATGCTGAAAAAAATCTACATAGTATCCTACACGTCCAGCTTGTTCGAAAACAACACCCTTCATAGTCATTCTGTCCATTTCCATCTCCCATACGGATTCTTCTATACTGCCAGGACATACACAAAAAACCCTATACAGAAAAGCATTCGTGCCCACCAGTCCATACCATTTGGCATGCACCCTCTCACCTGGCTCGGTATCAGTGTTAGGATACGGTCCCATCCCTTAGGGTTGGTCCCATCACTACCGTCTCTAACCCCCATGGAAAATTTATAGACCCACCGCGTTCTTTTCGTTCCATGTCAATGAAATTTACCATTGTTCCATTATGATGTCCCAACATCGATCCCTAAAATACAATAAGAAGAATCATTCCTCATGCACCTATAGAAACCCTATCACCTGCCTCCTATGTATGGTTCATCGAAAACACCATGGACAATTGCGGTCTGAATGTTTTCACTAAAATCCTAGACAAATCCTTTCCATCCATCAATTTTAGTGTCTATGGTGATTCCAGATCTTCATAATCCTCCATGGCCATCAGAGATGGAAGGCTAGTGTCATGTAGAAACATTTTTTTGACTCTGTACATCATTCCCCGGTGGCTCTGCATATGTTTATTCAAAATGACTATCAGTAAAATATAAATTCTTCCTTAGGCGAGTCCTCTACTACTTCAGTATGATTAATTGATTCCATGAAATATATCATTTCCCTCGATCCGAGAATCCATAGAGTCACGGTTTACACTTTCCTTCCCTCCCGTGTTCGAGTCATGTAAGAACATCTGATCCCAATTATCCTATGTCTAGTCATGGATTAAATAAAATAAATTCCATACTCTATGACCATAAAATATAAGTTATCATCGTAACCACATGACGTCAAACTATATGGTATTAGACCATGAAACAAGCATTAAACCTTAATTCCATCATTCAAGATATATGACATTAAACTATAGTATACTGGGTTGTATTGGATCATTAAAAACATCCCCACACCTTAGAAATGGATGTTCAGCATCCTTAGGACACCTCTAATTGGATATGAACATCATGCTCTAGTGGATTTTCATATGTTTCCCAAAAAAATGGTTGGTCAACAAGAGGAAAATTTGTTTTTAGGAGATGCATCTCTTACCTATGTATGCATCAACAGCTTCCATGCCTATTATATTTTCTCATAATCCTAAATCATCTATAATAATGGTTTACAAAATCCACCCATCTCATGTTTGAGGCACGTCAGAACATCTAAACTTCATTTTCTTCTAGATGATAATGCTTTCAATAACTATTGGTCCTTGTCATATGAACCTAATCTCAAGACCCCAAATGTTTCTATCCACATGATGTTAAACTATATTAAACTCGTCACAACAACATGACATTAAACGATGATGTCATCATCCATGCTATGTGAATTTAAAATGTATTATACTCTATATGACATTCTTGGGCACTCCAATTGAGGTAAGTCCCTAAAAATTGGTGGGCCGAGCTGCATGACCCTAAATGACATTCCATATTAAATACTTCATTACTCTGCACCCTCACCCACTATTTCCCTGGCTTCTTCCAATGTAGGCCCGCCATCTCCATTCAAAAGGAGAGGAGGTGTGTGGTTGGTTGGATCTCTTGCATCATATTATTTCTCACACTGAGTACGACTCACGTTGACTTAAATACTTGTGATGTTCCTAACAGCCACTCAACAGAACCTTCTTGAACAATGAGAACTCGGATTCCTAGTCATTCCAGGATACATATGATTCATTCAGGAAAGCCCAATATCTAAAGGATTCCCATACAAATAGGTTTACCCAATCATGACCTATCAAATTTGAAGCTCTCACGCATAAGCTAGAGATCAAGATTGAACAATGAGATCTCTGATTCATTGTCAAACCAGGTTATGTAGGAAGCCTGTTTGAAGGCGTGGGCTCAAAAGGGGTTCCCTTCCAAATTGGTCCACCCAACCATGTCCCCTCAAATGGGAATCTCCCATGCATAAGGCCCAAGTTTCCCAAACTATATAGGGGTATTATTCCACTCCCAAGGATATGTTGGAAGCCTATATTATGGTTAATATCCCAACAACAAGTCACTTTCTACCCCATGAATGATGATAAACTCTAGAGTGCCTTATTTCATGGAATAAGTTTGCATTGCCTCCAAAGCATCAAATCCATTTATGCATATTACGATCCCGAAAACCATGGGTAGCTCGTGGAAACACTCTACGAGAATAAACCAAGGATTCAGGAAAATATGAACCTATCTTAAATATATTAGAGAGTCTTAGAATAGGAAATAATCCCTCCCCAAGGGTGCGGTGAGCCCGACTTTCCATCCTCTCGACCAATGGAGTCCTTAAGTGTCGTTGTCCAAATCATCATCCAATGAGTGAATGCCTTTGGAAAGAAGGTCCATGAATCCTGGATACCAAATCCATTGAGTGTTTCTATATCCCCAAATAAACCTACTGGAGACTATACACAGAAGATATATCCTAAGAGGACCGATTTCACAACAATTGTACCCCATGAAATCACTCGCTAAGACCATTTGACTGTGGAACCTCCTTCGCAATACAGATGGGATTAACTACCCAGTCCCCGTGATGTCAATCCAGTCCTCCTTTAAAGGATGATGGCATGACTCAGGATGAAACAAAGATAGAGACATGAATGTTTCCGTAATAATGGAAAAATTCTTATCACCCACTAAACCAGTCATTGAATTTTTTCCTTCCACATGTGCACCCACATCACCCACGGAGGCAAAACATTAAATGTGAACTAGACATGAATCCTTAACCAATGTGTGGTCTTACCCCCACTAAAGCCCCTTTTCATCACAACAACAAAAGGTGGAAGGAGGCCCAAGTGAATTTTCCAATATGCATATATTCTAAATAATTCTACATTGATGAGGATTTTTCTCATATATTCCATATATATACAATGATATTTTTTACAGAGAAACCTACGATCCAAATGACATCCTGAAGGCCAATGTAGACATGCACCTTAGAGATTCCACAGAAGGTCGGGGCCCCCAGGAAGAGTATGACCCCTCATCTACCTTGCATCTTCAATGCTGCATATCCAACATGCTAATCAATGAGTACCACATAAATGGTACTCTCCCCATGGTGGAGGACACAAGACTAACCCTACAGTATGAAAATGCTCTTTAGCTGCCTCCTCTGTCATGGCATGTGCCCTAGAAAATTGCGGCCCCAGTGGTAATC
This sequence comes from Viscum album, assembly GCA_963277665.1. Taxonomy (NCBI): domain Eukaryota; kingdom Viridiplantae; phylum Streptophyta; class Magnoliopsida; order Santalales; family Viscaceae; genus Viscum; species Viscum album. The sequence continues at coordinate 1,227,915,753 of OY728140.1, read as the reverse complement.
TCAATCCTTTTCAAGAGACTGTCCCAATACGTGGCAATGAGTACCTCTCATATCATAGGGAGCTAGATGAATTCAATGCTGATAACTTCATCTCAATGGAACATGGTTCTTACTCATCAGTCACATCTAGAGAGAATCACCTCCGACACCGGGAAACCAAGTCTACTCATGTTGTAGAGGACCTTATGCTAAAAGAACCTACTGATGTCCATAAGACCTAGGCCCCTCCAGCAACCCTCTAAGGTCAGAAAATATATAATCATGAATTGGCTATCACCCTGGTTATTGAGGAGAAACTACACTATAAAAACATGGTGACATTCAACAGACATACAAACAACTCTACCCCCATTTCTAAAATCTACCACAGAAATAGGGTGCCACAATATGAGCATGTGCATGTTCCTTCTAGTTCTTTCCAGTCGCACCGTGAAGACAGAGTGGAAAACCATAAGTTGATGGAAATATCTTCTAATGAAATAGAATCTCGTCATCCAAATAAGGTTGTATCCAGCTATACACAGGCACAAAAACCTGATAATGTGTATCAAGACATCCATCCAAATAGTACTGCAAGAAAATATGTGAAGATTCAAATTTCTACGGATGCATAAAAATCCCAGGAGACTAATACATAGGAAAATGAGTAGATTAAAACCCCCACTTGTGGATATAAAGCCAACCAGTAAAATATGGTGGAACCCAAAGAAGGAAAATGGCAGTAGTCTCATTCCACTATCCTGGAACACGAGAGCTGCCATTATCTACTAGCAACCCATGGCAGACCAGAGCATGCACAAACTCATACTCTGACACTAGAATGAACCTTAATACCTATTCCATCTAAATATGTATCTCAACACATCCTGGAAATTATGTATAATCAGATGTTGACTACATACCATATCCTCCAAACATTCCATGATATAATTGAATGGTCGACAATGGAACGAAACCTGGCCCATGATCCAGTTATGAATCCCTACTCCAGTCTAGGAGGGTTGATGGAAATATCCCACGATACACAAATAACCAGATCTTAAAAAAATACAAGTTCCAAATGGGGGAAGTCGGTCCAAAGTAGTGCCCACTCCATGGCAGGCACATATCACTTCCAAAACGCAGGATGTCTATCTGCATATCCCAGAAGTGTAATGGTACCCCAGAAGATAGGGAACTATATATAAAGTTCATTAACAAAATCATACGGACCCTATTACCTACATGATTGCACTCAAAAATTAAATGTGCCATCAGAAACTGGAAAATGAAGTGCACATAAATGATCCTGCTCTAGTGGAGGCTGGGGTTTTTGATTGCCATGAACATATATCAATAAAAGGTTGATACCCTATCATTACCTTTCCAAATTATAGAAGTGGCAGTACCAGTTGTAAAGTTCATCCCCTCAATGTTGCTACTATCTGATCTGAAGGTACTTCCCAAAGCACTCACATGGGCTTACCCCATGTGCCATGAATGATCGATCGTGAGAGCCCATCTCCTGATGCATGTAAATGTAGCCCTCCACTTGAATTGATGATTAGGTAGTAAGAAGGTCCTACCCTTGTTCTTCCCTCACTAATGGTCCCCCATGGTATACTCTATAAATATGCTTCTCCCTGTTGTTGGACATAAAGTCATGATGGTAGTCCTCTCCTTGATGACCATCAATGTGAAGGCCCTCCCCGCAATGGTGGATTTTGTGAAGGGCCTCCCCATGGTAACATAAAAAAAATGAGAACATCCACCCATCATTTTAGTACATCTTGAAGGCCCTCTGCAATATGAACATTGCATAAATTATCCCTTCAGCTAGGTATCAAGTCATGATAATAGTCCTCATCATAGTAGTCATCAAGAAGGTCCTCACCTCAATGGAATCAAGCAACAAGAAGGTCCTCCCCTCACTGTAGACCGCCCTAATGGTCATCCATAGGGTATACACAATAAGGGAATTACCCAGGGTGTAGAATCAAGTTTCAATGATAGCCCTCATAATTGTGACAACAATTGTGAAGGTCTTACCCAAAATAATAATTCATAAAAGCAAGAAGGCCCTACCCTTTTTAGAACAAATGGGAGAATGCCATCCTTTGCAGAGGCACGTGGAATGATATAGTTGGACATATCAGGCACTCCATCTAGGATGAGTGATATCATTTATAAACTCGAGGATGGTCTGGGGCCACACAAATCTTATGAGACACCCCTGCACCAAAAACATCTCAATGAGGCTCCCACCAACCGACTTCTTTGAATGAAATTATTAATAACCATTCAATCTTATCATATTATGTAGAGGAGTCCCCAAAGAACAACAACATGATATGTTTCTCGTGAGAAGACAACTTTCTAAGGGTAATATAACATTGATGTTTTTACCTACGGTCACATCTCCCATCGATATAACTACTACAAAAATTGAAATGGGAAGCACCACCTTATATCAGCGCTAAGAAAAAACCTCTAATAAAGATACACTTTATCTGCGCTAAAATTTTAGAGATGATAAAGGGACCCTTTATGAGCGCTTTTCTAGCGCTGATATAGGGACTCTTTATCAGCGCTAAAATTTTACTGCTGATATAGGGAATTTTTATCAGTGCTTTTCGAGCACTAATAAAGTGTCCCGCTATCAGCGATAGGAATGCGTAGATAGAGGGTCCCTTTATCAGCGCGACAAAAGCGCTTATAATACGACCCCTTATTATCCCTAGAAAAGCGCTGATATAGAATCCATTTATCAGTGATAAAATGTTAGCACTGATACAGGAAAGATTTATCAGGTATTTTTTAGCGTTGATAACGAAGACTATTTTCAGCGCTAAAAAAGCGCTGATAAAGGTAGTCATTATCCGTGCTTTTTTAGCGCTGATAAAACAATAGTCCATTTGTTTATAAATTCAGTCGCACAGTTCCCTCGTTTCATCATGACCTAATGCTCTTGCGGTACTGGAACCCTGCGACTTCCCTCTCTGCCTGTTGATCTTCACGTTGCTGGACATCCGCCGCCCTTGAGCTTCTCATTACTGGACCTCCACCGCCCGCTGAGCTTTGTGTAGTCGTACCTCCTCCGCCCTCTAAATTCACTTTCCCGGACCTCCACCGCCCGCTGAGCTTCGTGTTTCCGGACCTCCGCCACCCTCGAGTATTGTGTTGCCGGTCCTCCGCCGCCTACTGAGCTTCACATGCCGAACCTCCACTACCCTTCGAGATTCACTTTTCACGGTCTAAAAAATCTATGAACCCCCTTATAGTGGCATATCTTATGATGAATGGTTTATTTAGACCAGTGACTTGAATTTCCCTGACAATGATCCAACCATGAACACCCCCCCAAAACCACAAATATTTCTCAAGCGAGACTCAACTATGGATTAATTTTGTTAGTTGGTACATGGGAGGCCATAGATTTGTGGGTAATCAAATGGGTTCTACTCTAGTTAGCCTTGAGGTGATCACTTGAGTCTATTTATGATGTCCTTAAGAGGCCTCGTTTATATTGATTGTCTGGTCGCATAACCAGGTGGTGTTCCGTGATTAATTCAATTTCTATTAGAACCTATAGGCCAGATATCATCTTATTTTACATTAATTAAATTTAGTTTCATTCCCATAATTATTTTAATGGATGATTCTACGATTATGAGTTACTCCCATTGATTACCTTTATTGTTTTCTTTTTCTACAGTTTAGTTTTTATCTAAACTTGATTATATATTATTTCTTTTATCATTACTCCATTATTCTAGGATTTTCTATTAGTATAGTTTTTAACTGTAAATTAAAATGTATAATATTTTGGGAATGTTTGACATGGGTTTATTTTATTTAAAAGGGATTTCTTAATATGTGTGTTGTTCTTTTTATAAAAGTAGATTAAGTTATGAAAATATAATTCCTTATGAATTTTTTCATTTATAAAAAATGAAATATATATTTTAAAAAATGGTTGACCACAATGTTTTGTTTTTTAATTGATTGAATGAAATTTTATAATAGATGGAGTACATCTGTGAGTGAGAGAAAAACTCGTTTTCATTGATGGAAGTGTAGAGGTAGTTCAATGAGTGAGCTGAGCCAATGATATATAATTTTTCAGTATCTTGATATCCCATAATATTAAATGGGAATCAATGCTTATTTAGTTCATCAACATGGTGCGGTATGTGATCGGCATTAGAAAGAGGGAGCCCTCACGGTAGAAGGATAAATTCATTTAAATGTTTTATATCATACAATACTGACATGAACCATGTTTTTTAACATCATTAAATGAGAACATTGGACACAAATTTTAATATATTGTGATTAGGATTATGATAATTTATTTTATGTTTGAATATATTTTAACAAAATGTCACACTGTTTTATATCATGCAACTAGAACATAAAGTGAGGGTGAGGTGAATTTTCCATCCATAGAGTACCTACACCATGTGAAATATGGGAAGAGGGTGAAAAAGGTTTATGTTCATTATTCACGGACCAAAGGGGATGTGTACCAGAATTTTTGGTGTGTCATGCAAGAATAACGACCTGATGTGAGAAGGGGCTTGTGGTGGCTCAACACCACACGAAACAACATATAACTTGGATGTTGGATTTTTAGTTCAAATCCATATATCTCAGACTAAAGGGATGGTTTATTCATGTAAAATATAACTTGAGAAACCAAGTATTGGTGGAAAGATTTATATGATCATCATCAATGGCGATCAATGAGTTTACACTATCAGAGTGAAGTTTGTGAAAAATTTAAGGTCCTTCACACATGGATTCTAGTTTCACTAGATTCCACTTAGGTATCATTGATTTCCTTAGATCCAATACCATGTCACCATAAAGTAAGGAATTAAGGATAACCTTTTTCTTTAAGGACAACACCATCTGGTTCGGATGCATTTCTAGGTCATCTAATGATAGAACCCTAATTTCTTCAAGGGGTTCCCCCCTTCATTCCTTCATGTGATCTAAGTGACTTTGTATGGAAGTGCACTTGTATGGAATGATGCCCAGACCACCACATTTTCATTACCCATCCTTCCCCTGTCCCTTTGGATCCTCATCTACCACTCATATGAATCTTACCAACAAGAAGGAATTATGAACATGTTCAAAATCAAGGGACCTCAGTGAGAGATCATCCTCCTACTTTAATAAGAAAACTAGCTCTAGATCCAATGATAGAGCCCTATACTACCCATCATTATTATCTTCATATGTAATTCTCATGGTCTTAGTTCTCATGTTTAATCATACTTCCTCACTATAGAAATCAAAAAGCATAATGTCAATGTTGTTGTTGTCAAATAACACAAAAAACCCTATAATAATCTTCTAATTCTCCTGGAAAATTAAGTTGCATGGACTTCTACACACTGACCCCTCCAACAGACACAAATGGGTATTTTGGAACAATAAATATGTTGTTGAGACTGTTCAATATTGCAATCAATTCATCACTACCAAGGTGTCCAACGGTGACACCTCCTTCCTTATGACTTTTGTTTTTGGAAGCTATGACCCTCTTCCAAGGGAATCTCTATTAAGTGAACAAAATATCTTCGATCCCGGCCACCATCCATTATTTTTTGGGGTGACTATAATTTTATTTCAAACCCAAAGGAACAGAAAGGTAAAAGCCCATTCTAGAGGAAGGCCATCATGGAGTTTGTTTAGTTCATGGTTGGGAAGGGCCTCATTGATCTCAGCTTCTCATGTGACAATTTCACCTGGTGAAACAACTACAGGGGCCATCACCTCTTGTGGAGTCAATTGGATCGGTGTCTAGACAACCTGAAATCCACTAACCTATAATCAAATACCATGTTTTTCCATCTTTCGTGAGGTATTTTGATTCACTCCCCCTGTTGGTTTCCACTTCTTCTTGGCATGATCATCAGGAAAGGTTTCAATTCCACTAGTAGTGGGTTAACATCCTAGGGAACTAGGACATGGTTTTTGAAATATGTAATGAACCCTTGTAGGAGTATCGGGACACCTTAAACCTCAGTTACATGACCTCGAACCCCGATAGGTGCGTGTTTTCCCCTTCCTCCTCAGGAACCTTCATCACCTGGGACTACTATAGCATATGGGCTCCTTCAGAGTATTCTGATAGATGGAATGATACCTTGGGTTTATTGGATTATTAACACCAGTTTTAGATTTATGTGTGATTATATAATTATTATATTTTCTTATTATTTCTTACACACCACCACTTGATTCGAGTAACTAGATTGAAATCCATATTGGTACTTTGGTTCTGATATGGTTATGGGTTATTATGTGTTTGTGACATGTGTATGTGTGGATATATGGGTATTTAGGCATGATGATATTGAATTTAGGGTAGAGACCTAGGAGTGGTAGATGTATCATAATTGATTATTCTTGTGTTTGGTCTGGGATGATTTGAGGAAACTATAATGAATCTAAAGTAATTATATTTAATGAATATGAATAAATACTAATGGTTAGGCTCTGTTAATCTCTATTTTTATAAGGAATGGGTTCTCTTCTGCTGTATTTGGAAGTCTTTTCTGTGTACTTGAACCATAAATACTAAAATTAGAGATTCAAATAGGATGAAGATGAATAAAGATTGGATGGATGCTAATTGTTTAAAAATAGAGTATAAGAACGGAGTGAAAGAGTTCATCAAATAGGTATGAAATAGTGAACGACTAGCTGAAAACATTTGAAATCAATATTACATATGACAAACTCTTCCAAATACCTTCCATGTAGGGGTATAACTCTACAATTAAAGCATATCAATTATATTTTCACATCTTTTATTAATTATTCCTTTTTTTGTTTTAGGAATCATTGGTTGCTAAATGCGTTAAACTTGGATACTCCACAGATTTATTTTCTGGATTCAATGCAAGGATATCCATCAAACCGACCACACATGATGGAGTTTGTGAATATGTAAGACAATACATCTTACGTTTTAGGTCTAAACATCAAGTAATATAATTTATATTATCTCTTACTGAGGATTATGTTATGATAGGGAAGTGTATCATTATCATCTAAAAAAGTAATGTGGACAGTGGCTAAGTATAAGGAGGCGAGAAAGTACTACGTCTGGACAAATATCAGGGTATAAATAATAAAATTTCACTATCCAAACACATCTCAACACTGGTTACTTATTCTTATAGTGATCAATCTTTTAAAATGTCAAAAATAAACAAACGATAATGATTGTGGTTATTATGTTTGTAAATTTATGAAAGAGATCATTTTTCATCAACAAACTAGCATCCCTAAATAGGTATTTTCAAAAACTACTACTAGTTCATTTAATTTATTTATTTATTCGTTATTTTTTTATTTTGAGTACTACTATGACTGAAAAAAAGCCTCATACTCACTATATGATATAGATGTGTTCAGAAACGAGTGGGCCGCATACCAGATGGAATATTGTACACAAATGCAATGAAGATCTGACTTGGGGACACGTACAATTGGTGGTAATTTTTGAGAGGGGTTAAGGTGATCAAAAGATGAAACATTGTTGTATGTGAATGTTCATAGGAAAATATTAATTGTCATTAAATAAAACATCTTTTCTTCAATGAGTCATTTTCCCATTTTAACAGATGGTATGAACCAGCGACATGAAGGAATGCTGAACCACTCAAAGGGTCTCTGTTTTGTTTAAAATGGACACAATTTTAAGTGAAAACAACAACTGAATTAATGAAATTAGACCAAACACATTCAGATTGTGTTGATCCTTTAGGAGAACGATCCACGGGTCCTTTGTGATGTGTACGAGTCATCCCCGCCTCATTCTGAGGCATTGTGTGGCCGCTATCACTCAAAAGGTCTCTTTTTTGTTTAAAATGGACAAAATTTTAATTGAAAACAACAACTGACCAATGAAAAATCGACCAAAATCATTCATATTGCCTTGATATTTTATAAGAATGATCCATGGGTTCTTTCTGACGTGTACGAGTCAACCCCACCTCAATATGAAGCACGGTGTGGCCGGTATCACTCAAAGGGTCTCTATTTTGTTTAAAATGGGAAAAATTTTAAATGAAAATAAAAACTGACCTACGGAAATCTGACCAAATGCAGTAGGATTGTGTCGATCCGTTAGGAGAACGATACACAGGTCCTTGGTGATATGTACGAGTCAACCCCGCCTCAATCTGAGGCACGGTGTGGCCGGTATCACTCAAAGGGTCTCTATTTTGTTTAAAATGGACACCGTTTTAAGTGAAAACAATAACTGAGCTACGGAAATCCAACCAAACGCATTCGGATTGTGTTGATCCTTTAGGAGAACAATCCAACAGTTCTTTTTTATGTTTTTGAGTCAAACCCGCCACAATACGAGGCACGATGTGACTGCTATCCCTCAAAGGGTCTCTCTTTTGTTTAAAATGAACACAATTTTAATTGAAAACAACAACTGATCTATGAAAATCAGAACAAACACATTCGGATTGCCTTGATATTTTATAATAACAATACAAGGGTACTTGGGGACTTTTACGAGTCAACCCCGCCTCAATCCGAGGCACGGTGTGGCTGGTACCACTCAAAGGGTCTCTGTTTTGTTTAAAATGGACACAATTTTATGTGAAAACAACAACTGACTTACAGAAATTCAACCAAACACATTAGGATTGTGTTAATACTTTAAGAGATTGATCCAAGGGTCTTTTCTTATGTGTATGAGTCATCCCCGCCTCAATCCGAGGCATGGTGTGGCTGCTATCACTCAAAGGGTCTCTCTTTGGTTTAAAATGGACACAATTTTTAGTGAAAACAAAAAATGACCTACGGAAATCCGACCAAAAACATTCGGATTGTGTTGATCATTTAGGATAATGATCCAAGGGTCCCTTGTGATGTTTACGAGTCATCCCATCCTCAATATGAGGCATGGTGTGGCCGCTATCACTCAAAAGGCCTCTCTTTGGTTTAAAATGGACACAATTTTAAGTGAAAACAATAACTGACTTATGGAAATCCAACAAAACACATTAGGATTGTATTTATATTTTATATGAACGATCCATGGGTCCTTTTTGATAGGTGAGAGTCAACCCTGCCTCAATCCGAGGCACGGTGAGGCTGGTACCACTCAAATGGTCTCTCTTTTGTTTAAAATGGACACAATTTTAAGTGAAAACAACAACCGACCTACGGAAATCTGACCAAACGCTTTGGGATTGTGTTGATACATTAGGAGAATGATCCATGGGTCCTTTGTGACATGTAAGAGTCATCCCTGCTTAAATATGAGGCACGGCGTGTCCGGTAGCACTCAATGGGTCTCTCCTTTGTATCAAATGGACACAATTTTAAGTGAAAACAACAACTGACATATAAAAATCCCATCAATGCATTATGATTGTGTTGATATTTTAGGAGAACTATACATGGGCCATTTTTGATGTGTAAGAGTTATCCCCGCATAAATACGAGGTACAGTGTGGCCGCTACCACTCAAAGGGCCTCTCTTTTGTTTAAAATGGACACAATTCTAAGTGAAAACAAAAACTGACCTACGAAAATATGACCAAACACATTTGGATTATGTTTACACTTTATTATAATGATAGATGAATTCATTGTGATGTTTACGAGTCATCCTAGCCTCAATATGAGGCACAGTGTGGCCGGTATCACTCAAAGTGACTCTCTTTGGTTTAAAATGGACATAATATTAAGTGAAAACAACAAATGGCCTACGAAAATATAACCAAACACATTCGTATTGTGTTTATACTTTAGGATAATGTTACAAGGGTTATTTTTAATGTGTAAGAGTCATCCTCGCCTCAATACAAGGCACAATGTGGCCACTAACACTCAAAGGGTCTCTCTTTTGTTTAAAACTGAGACAATTCTAAGTGAAATCAACAACTAACCTACATAATTAATACCAAATGCATTCAGATTGTGTTTAACCTTTAGGATAACAATCTAAGGGTTCTTTATGACGTGTATGAGTCAACCCTAGCTCAATTTGAGGCATGGCGTGACCGGTATCACTCAAAGTGTCTCTCTTTGGTTTAAAATGGACATAATTTTAAGTGAAAACAAAAACTGACCTACGGTAATCTGACCAAACACATTAATATCATGTTTATCCTTTAGGAGAACGATTCACGGGTCTTTCGTGACATGTATGAGTCATCCTTGCCTCAATCCGAGGCACGGTGTGGCTGGTACCACTCAAATGGACTCTCTTCTCTTTAAAATGAACACAATTTTAAGTGAAAACAACAAATGGCCAATAAAATCTAACCAAATGCATTAGGATTGGATTTATACTTTAGGAGAACGATCCAAGGGTCCTTTGTGATGCATATGAGTCATATCCTCCTCAATCTGAGGCACTATGTGGCTGGTAGCACTCAAAGGGTCTCTCTTTGGTTTAAAATGGACACAATTTTAAGTGAAAAAAACTGACCTATGGAAATCCAAAAAAACACATTCAGATTGTCTTGATCGTTTATAAGAATGATCTATGGGTCCATTGAGACGTGTTTGAGTCAACCCATCCTCAATATGAGGCATGGTGAGTCTGGTACCACTCAAAGGGTCTCTCTTTTGTTTAAAATGGACTCAATTTTATGTGAAATCAACAACTGACCTACAAAAATCAGACCAACAAATTTGGATTGTATTAATCCATTAGGAGAATGATACATGTGTCCATTGTGACATGTATGTATCATCCCCACCTCATTCTGAGGCATGGTGTGGCCGGTAGCACTCAAAAGGTCTCTCTTGGTTTTAAAATGGAAACAATTTTATGTGAAAACAACAACTGACCTACGGAAATCTGACCAAAACCATTCAGATTGTGTTGATCCTTTAGGAGAAATATCCACATGTCTTTTTCAATGTGTAAATATCTTCCCAGCCTCAATATAAGGCACAGTGTGGCCGGTAGCACTCAAAGGGTCTCTCTTTTGTTTCAAATGGACACAATTTTAATTGCAAACAAAAACAGACCTATGAAAATCTAACCAAAAACATTCGGAATTACTTGATCATTTATAATAATGATAAAATGGTCCTTGGTGACGTGTAAGAGTCAAACCCACCTCAATCTGATCCATGGTGTTACTGGTATCACACAAACTGTCTCTTTTTTGATTAAAATGGTCACAATTTTAAGTGAAGACAACTAATTACCTACAGAAATCCAACCAAACGCATTCATATTGTGTTGATACTATAGGAGAACGATCCAAGGGTCATTTGTGATGTGTATGAGTCAACCCCACCTCAATCCGAGGCACGGTGTGACCACTATCACTCAAATGGTATCTCTTTTGTTTAAAATGGACACAATTTTAATTGAAAACAACAACTGACCTATGAACATCCAACCAAACGCATTCAGATTGCCTTGATACTTTATAAAAATGATCCAAGGGTCCTTGGTGACATGTAGAAGCCATCCCCGCCTCAATACGAGGCATGGTGTGGCCGGTACCACTCAAAGAGTCTCTTTTTTGTTTAAAATGGACAGACTTTTAAGTGAAAACAACAGCTGACTTATGGAAATTCGAACAAACACATTCGGATTTTGTTGATCCTTTAGGAGAAAGATCAACGGGTCCTCTGTGACATGTACGAGTCATCCTTGCTTCAATCCGAGGCATGGTGTGGCCACTATCACTCAAAAGGTCTCTCTTTTGTTTAAAATGGACACAATTTTAATTGAAAACTACAACTGACCTATGAAAATATGACAAAACACATTAAAAATGTGTTTATATTTCATAATAATGATCCATGGGTCATCTGTGACGTGTAAGATTAATCCTCGCCTCAATATGAGGCACGGTGTGGCCGGTACCACTCAAAGGGTATCTCTTTTGTTTAAAATGGAAACAATTTTAAGTGAAAACAACAATTGACCTACGGAAATCTGACCAAACGCATTAAGATTGTGATAATCCTTTAGAAGAATTATCCACGGGTCCATTGTAATGTGTATGAGTCATCTATGACTCAATCTGAGGTACGGTGTGGCCGATAGCACTCAAAGGGTCTCTCTTTGGTTTAAAATGGACACACTTTTTTCGTGAAAACAGCAACTGGCCTACAGAAATACGACCAAACGAATTCGGATTATCTTGATATTTTATAAGAACTATCCATGGGTCCTTTTTGACATGTACGAGTCAATCCAACCTCAATCCGAGGCACGGTGTGGCTGGTACCACTCAAAAGGTCTCTCTTTTGTTTAAAATGGACACAATTTTAAGGGAAAACAACAATTGAACCATAAAAATATGACCAAACACATATGGATTGAATAGAAGCTTTAGTAGAACAATCAACGGGTCCTTTTTGATGTGTAAGTGTCATCCCCACCTCAATCTGAGGCATGGTGTGGCCGGTAGCACTCAAAGGGTCTCTCTTTGGGTTAAAATGGACACAATTTTAAGTGAAAACAAAAACTGACCGACAGAAATCCAACTAAATGCATTCAGATTGTCTTGATATTTTATAAGAACGACCCATGGGTCATTTGTGACATGTAAGATTCATTCCTTCCTAAATACGAGGCACGGTGTGGCCGGTAGCACTCAATGGGTCTCTCTTTTGTTTAAAATGGACACAATTTTAAGTGAAAACAAAAACTGACCTACGGAAATCTGACCAAACACATTTGGATTGTGTTGATCCTTTAGTAAAATGATCCATGGGTCCTTGGTGATGTGTACGAGTCATCTCTGCCTCAATCTGAGGCACGGTGTGGTCGGTAACACTCAAAGGGTCTCTCTTTGGTTTAAAATGGACACAATTTTAAGTGAAAACAACAACTGACCAACGGAAATCCGACCAAATGCATTCAGATTGTGCTGATCTTTTATGAGAATGATCCATGGGTCATTGGTGACGTGTAAAAGTCAACCCCACCAACCCCCTGGACCGCCCCACCCCCTGGACAACAACCCACCCCCTGGACACCCCCACCCCTCTGGACACCCCCACCCCCTATAAAGCCCCCCCCAACACCCTGGACACCAGCCCACCCCCTATAAATCCCCCCCCAACACCCTGGTATTCATCAGTGAACGTGATAAATGTCAACCCAATGCATCTCATTTGAAATGATGTAAAGTAAGATGATGAAAGATAAGAAGGTACCCTTCTAGAGGCATCCCTTGCCGAGCCTGATGGTGTGTATACCCAGAACTGGAGAGCGGTCCTAAAATTAGTTTCCCATTATTTAATCGTTCATTACCTCCCTCGTGAAACCCCAACAAAGGGAATAATAATTCCTAGGTCATCTATGACCCACCTCCTCCTCCCCATAAAAATCTGTCCCTCGCACTTGACAAAATATTATCTAAGCAGGAGGAAGAAATGAAATAGCTTAGGATAATTAATATAGAGATTCTTCAAGGTAGGTATTTTTATAGATGTTTTCCCCTATATAAAATCAATAGGTATTCCCAGAATAAGTGACCTTGCTACATGCACTCATCCCGATAAATGAATTCCAGCAAAGAGGCTTGTCCAAATCCTCATCGAGACTATAAACATAATTAAGTAAATCCTGGGAAGGACATCAAGGCCTACCCATATTGGGAAGGTAAACATGGTATATTCCAGTGAATCCACAAAGGATTTCCCTAGCTATGTATCCACCCCAAATTCCAGCAGCACCGACAAATGCAGCTTTGGCCACTGTTGCACCTGCCCAAGCTAAAGCCCAGCGTGATATGCATCAAGCGATCTTGAATACCGTCAAGCATTTAACAGCTTGACTAGATTCCATGGTGGGGTGGTTCTCTATAATACAACCAGAGCGCAAACCCTACCCTGATTGGCTGAGTAATGATCTGGCACCTCTAAACTTCAAAATACTTATATTCCCAGTGTTCAATGGAATGGGAAACCAGGAACAACATCTAATGCACTATTCCTTTTACAGTGACACCATTGTGGTCACTCTGGAGTAGCAATAAGCATTAAAACATAGATTCTTCATGCGAACCCAGTTGGGTTCGGCCTTCATATGGTATTCTAGCTTTCTAGATTACTCAATCACAGGCTCAGAGGACCTCCGATGATAATTTATCATCTAGTTCAGTTTGAAATTACTTAAGAAAATGGTCAAGGACCTCATTAAATTCAAATAGTGAGATAAAGAAATTGTTTCATACTTCATTTCTGGATGGAAATTGGTGACTAATTCCCTGAACATCCCACTCCCCCAAGATGAAATGCTAGCTATGTGAATCGATAACCTTCGTGGTGAATTTTGAACACCACTCATCCTAGAGAAGTACACAAGTGGGTTCCAAGATTTATTTGTCATTTCCCAAAGGACAGAAGGCTCCTTACAACAGACCAATCTCAAGTTTTGAGTGGCCCCATCCACCTCAAGAAAAAGTGATGTAAGATATGAAGTAGCTTCTGTCACACTTAATCCACCCCCAACACCAGCTCTAGTTGAGAGGCCTCCATCAAACCGTGCGAGACCCCCTGGATGCCAATATCCACCCCCACCTTAGAAATATGAGCAAAGGGATTATAAATGAAATTAGTTAGGGGATATAATAAATAATTTCTACTCATTCTGAGATGACCAAGTTTGTGGCTACTTCATAGCTTCTAGGAATTGAAAGTTTCTCCAGCTACTAGAGCCAAAACGAGCTGATGAAGTGGGTCTCGATGACCTTCCAATGTATTGTCCCTATCACCATATACTGGGATGAAAAATCTAGAAATTATTCATCTTTAAGGGTCTCCTGCAGACGATGGTGGATTTCGGGCATGTCAAGTTGGGTCCACCGCCCACGAAAGTGGTGTTTGTTTCCACCTTAGACCTAGGAGTGGAAGAGGAAAGGTAAACAGTTTCCAGCAAAAAGGAGGAAAAATTTACAGTTGGATGACCCAGAAAACAGTCAAACGAGGTCATGGAATCCCCCTAGCATAGTTGAAACAACCTACCATGCCCCAAAAATCTCATGATGAAACACAACCATCATCCTCATGCATGTTGTCATCTAAGGGCCATAAGTGAAGAAAGAAAGACATAGATGACAGGATGCCTCCAAAGCCGAATATAGTCTTGACACATTCATAATTCATTCTATTAGACATGGTACAATAGGGATTTCCCCACCAAATAAAATAATGCTCACCAACCTTACAAATGGTATAATGAGAACCACCCCTCCAAATGGAAGCATTAGAAGGAACCAGTCAAACAGAAACATTGTCGGATCAAGAACTTATCTCTGGATCTATTAATGTCATTCATTTGATAGACCCCTTCTCTAATGGAGACTATAGCCACAAACCTGAATTCCCCACACCCAACTAGAGAGCCAGATGAAGAGGCCGTAGAGTCTGAGGGTTTCCTATAAGGCATGATCATAGCAGAAGTCAAATTCCATGCCACACCTTAACTCAAACCATTAACAATGTGGAAAATCTTGGAAGGACCCTCCAACAAAATAAATGAGAACCATAATGTTCCTCCACCCCCACCAGAAGTAATATTAGCCCATATATCTTTGATTATCCATCGGAGGAAGAACAAATATCAAATTTTTTAAGGCATAAGGGTGGAAAAGTTTGGCCAAACTAGGAAAGGACCATATCGCCACCAGCTCCTATCACAGAGGCACAACAATCTATGTCGAATGATCAAGCCCCTAAAGTGACTATGAATGATCATCCCCGAGCAGGGATGTGCCGAAATTTATCATAGAAATATGATATTATATACCATATATCATCAGTACCAGAAATGATATCTAGCATATAATATTCGAGTCTATCCACAGACATTAGGGAGGCACACATCAAAGCCTTACTAAGTCCCTAGAAATTTGAGGCTGAAGTGGTAGCAGTTAAAGTATATCTGAGGGAGACCTGTATTGAAGAATGTCACGTCATCATATTATTCACAGATAGGGATGAAGACAACATAATGTAAGGGAACATAAAACCCTTATATATGTTTAGAAAGATAAATGAAATTGATATCCGGTGGATTTTCATTATCAACGACTATGGAGTCAACCTCATCCTGCTGCAAACACTTCATCGATTGGGCTGTGATGAGGATAGTTTAACACCTTTTAGCACAACTATGTTGTGATATGAAAAAAGTGATCATAATTAATTGGGATGAATAAAGCATACAACTTGGCTCAAGGACCTTGTGTATAATTCTGAGTTACTAGTAGTGCATTAAAGCACATCGTTCAACATCCTGTTAGGGAGGCTCTAGTTACATTAGAATGTTGTAATTCCATCTTCATACCATCAGTGAACAAAATATTGCGCTAATGGAAAAAGGGGGCATTTCACACTCATAAATCCATATTCCAATCATGTGAGTCACAGTACCTAGATGAGTGATTCTATGAACTATTAGAGATGTAATCTTTGGCCAATGATATTGAATGGATCCCTACCTCGAATAGATTGGAAATTACTTCGGCCGACCCCCACCAAATTCGTGGGGAAGAGTATGTTTACCCATCAACCAAGTTGAATAAATAATTTCAAGCTCATATAAAAACATAATTTTTTTCATGATTTTTGTTACAATCTCAATGTCCAAAGACACGGAAGAGTGGGTTGACTCCTATGATGTCAATAAAAACCCTAACAGAGATTTTCTCAACCCATCCTCAAGACCCAAAACTTTCCCCACCTTACTCTCTAAGAAAAAATATGATCTCTCTCCCAACATTGGATAATTCATCTATATAATCCACTCATCATCATAATAGGAAGAATATGATGATGAATAAGAAGATAATGAAGACCTAAAAAATACCCCCTCTTACATTCGAAGAAGATGTATCCACCGCAATGATGAACTTAGGGAGATAATCATGGGCACCAAAATATGACATATAGACCACTAAGATTATTGTGGATATGCATGTAAATGAGAAAGAATCATATACCTCCTTCCGGAAAAAGAAACATGACGTGTTTTCATGGAACAACACTTAAATGTTAGGACTCAATCCAAATGTCACCACACATCATCTAGGTCTTTGAGAAGATCATTGAGGCTATAAGTATGAATCTATAAGGACCCACCCAATGAATGCTTCCAAAATAGAGGATAATATTTACAAGATGATCAAATCCAACTTCATACGGGAAGTCAATACCCGATCTGGATGGTAAACATAGTCCCTATAAAAAGGATGAATGGACAGATTATAGTACGAATCAACCTCAAAGACCATAATTGAAACTTAAAAAAAGATTATTTTTAGTTCATAATTATAGAATTGTTAATTGATGAGACCTCTAGATATGAGGACGTCTCATTACTGGATGGAATTTCTATATACAAACCGATATAAATGGCCCGAGGAGATGAAGACGCCACTTCTATCTGGGCCCTTTTGGGAGTGTTCTATTATTGGGTGATTCCCTTTGGACCAAAAACTGTTGGATCTATATATCATCTTTCCATGAAATGTATTTTTAGTCACTCCCTGGGAAAATTTGTCGAGTGATATGTCGACAATATAGTGGTTAAATCACGACAGCGGTCAAACCACTTGGCCAATCTTGAACCTATCTTTAACAAACCGCGACATCACAGTTTGAAGATGAATCACCTAAAGTGTTCCTTCAGTGTTACCTCTTTGAAATTCCTCAACTTCATCGTGCACCATCGCGGCATAAAAGTTGACACAGGGAAGAAATAATCCATCCTTGGCATGTCCCCTCCTCACAACCTCACCAAGTTGATAGGTCTTCTGGGGCACATGGCTAACTTCTGATTCTTCATAGACAACCTTGCAAGTAAATGTTTACCTTTCACCAGGTTAATGATGAAATGGGTAACGTATAAGTGGGATTACTATTGTTTGGATGTGTTTGACAGTCTCAAAAGATATATCCTAAGGCCACCAGTGCTGATGACACCAATTTAGGTAAGACCACCCATTTTTTACGTAATTTCCTTTGAACATTCATTAGGAATCTTCTTCGCACAGAAAATGATATTGGCAGTGAGAACAACCTCTATTATCTCAACAAAATAATATTTTATTATGAGAATTTATATTAATGAATTGAAAAGAACTGTCTAGATAAAATCTATGAGGTGCATAAATTTAGGCATTACCCGCAACACCACGAGGTCCACCTGGTCTCCCGCTGCAACCCGCTCCAATATATTCTCAACTGTCCCATGCTGACTAGATTCCAACCATGAAGGTTATTTATACTACAATAGTTTGACATATGTTATGTTCCCTAGAATTTTGTTAATGGCTAGGAATTATAAGCCTTCCTAGAATATCATCCCTTGAATGAAACAACCTTGTTGGATGCCGAACTTCCAGATAAAGATGTGTTATACATCCAAGAGGACCCCTAGACAAGGGAAATGTACATTGATGGTGATTCTAGAAGCCAGAAAGGAAAAAGTATGGAGGTTCCCTGTCATAACAATGTTGGGATGGGAGTTACAATCGTATCCCGCAAAAATTCTGTCTTTCCTTCCTCCATCCTGGTTTCATAGGGATGCCCAAATAATGAAGAAGAATACCAGGCTCTTATTGTGGGCCTAGAGCAAGAACATCAGGCACGAGTCAAACATCTAAAGATAAAAGGTGATTCATAGATAGTCATAAAGCAATTCAATGCTGAATATTCCATTATGAAAGATGTATTGGCCCCCCATGATGAACCATGTTCAAAAACTGATTGAATAATTCCCATTAGAACCAATACTATCCTATTCCCCCCTGTTACAAAATCCTCAAGAAAATGCATTGGAAAATGAAGCCACAACCCTGGCTGATAAAAGACAGGGATGAAATAGTTATTATCCTTTCCCCATACAATTTGTTCATTTATTTTAATCTGAACAATATGGAGGATATCGATGAGGATATCACTATTTCTTAGACTATGGTCGCACCACCGGCTAGATGAATCCCATTTAAAATTACCTTTAGAAGTGGGAAATCTCACTAGATAGGGCTGGAAAAGAACATATCCAGTGACTGATAGTCAACATTTTCTTGTAAAATGGGTGAAACCAATAAAAGGTTCTGTAAAAATGATACCTTGACATAGTCCTTATCAGGTGCATTGATGGAGAAGAGACAGTTTTCTTCATGAAAGAAGTTCACACCAGAGCTTGTGGAGCACACCAATCAGTAAGATACCAAGCTCTCTCCTAAAATTCTAAGGATTGTATATTATTAGACCACTATGATACATGATTGTTCCATATTCACCATGAAATTCCATTCCTACCAAGTTCAGGCAAATTTTATTCAATAAGCCCCGGAGTTACGTCACACAGCTAAGTACTCCTAGCCATTTGTTTCCTTGGGGATGGAACAAGTGAGACCATATCCCCCTGCCACAGCCAATGAATTAATGTTCATACTCACAGAAACTCTGTTTTATTTCAAATGGGGTGAATCCATACCCATTAATGAAAATGGTGTGAAAAAATCATTTTCTATATGAAGGCCAACATCATTACTAGATTTTGTGTCCTTCATAGAATACTGACAGACAACGACACCTACTTCTACTCATCTATCTTCGACAAGTTATACTAGGAGTATGGAATCAGATCCAACAATTCATCATGCTACATTGTAGTGGTAAATGTGAAGATAGATAATTTTAACAAGACTATGTCTAACATACTCCAAAAGATGGTAGATAATGATAAGAAATTGTGGAGTGAAAATATCCTTCTTGATTTTTGGGATTACCGAACCATGGCTTGCACTACCACCCATGCAACCTGTAATCACTTGTATAAGGGGAAGAGGTGGATTTCCTATCAAAATTCATGTTCCATAACTCCTTTTGTCCATTTTGGATCAACTTTCTAGGGATGGGTAATCCCATGGATAGTTTAATGAGTTAGATTAGGTAGATTAGAAAAGGATTCACACTTTTCACAATTTGGAAGTCTACGAAAACCGGATTGCACGAGCCTTCAACAAATTGGTTTGCCTTCGATCCTTCCTCGAATGAGATATGATGCTTGTCCTTAAAACACAGCTGATACTCGGGATGAATCCTCGAAAACATGACCTAAATTGGGAGGGACCATATTTCATAAATAGGGTCTATTCTAATAGATCATACACCTTGATATTAATGTATGGACATCTCATCCAGACACCCAAAAATGAAATATTTTTAAAGAATTACTTTTCATAACAACGAAACCCATTGACAGTCCAAAGTCTATGACTCTAAACTGTGAGTTATCAACCTGAACACATGACATTAAAATGTATGTTATTAGTCCCTTAAAAATAAAATTGAATTGGAATTCTAATGCCCATTCTGTATGACTAAAAACTACAAAAAATAGCGTCCCAGCTCCAATATATTAAACCACATAGCATAAATTTTCATAATGGCATGATGATAAACTACATTATCACTCAGAGAAAAATGTATGACTTGATTCCCATTTGACAAGTGGGATACGTAGGGATGTCTTGACCATTTATCTTCGCAGATCCCCCCCCAATGAAAAAAATTCCTCTATCATATACTCTATCTACCCACATTTATGAGGGAAACCATTTTCACTCCTTGTTTATCACATCAATTATATCTCACATGACCTTTAGGATCGGTGGTAAGGATTACCTTATATAATAAAACTATATAGAAATATGGTAGACCCGACATCTATAGCGGATGAAACCATAATACCCCTACTCCTATGTGAGAGCCAGATCAGTATAGGGAAAATTTAGAACAACATATGGCTTGATTTCTGCCCACACAAGATACGTAGTGATACCCAGATATGGCATCTCTGCCTAGACACAAACAATAAAACGCCCAGTCATGTACCTATGCATGGATCAAACCATGGCAAGGAATGTTCATAACTACGTACAACTTTATTCCTACACGTGCATCATAAGTAGCGACGCCCTGATCTGGCATCCAAGTGCAACCACCATTTAATGAAATGCCCCTTCATCCATGTGTAGGTCAGACTTGTATGGGGATTCCATGAAATGTCCTAACCACATGAAATGAAACTATGAGATTCCTTGGGAGTCAGGTGTGGCCTGATTCTCAGTGTTACGAGATCCTGAACATGTGCCCAATTTCATGCACAAAAAAATTAATGAGATTACAGAAATTCCCAGTCTGAATTCTGACAATCATAAGGAGTCGAAAGATCAAACTTACACCAAAATATTTGTCCGATCTATGTGGAAGCTCAAGTAGTTCATGGAAAATCACTATATGGGTATTTCACACATTCATAGTCACATCATTCCCATTAGTCAAACTCAATACTATAAGAAATCTTGGATCACCATAAACATTCCTAGCCATCGGAGATGGAATGCCATTATCCTGTGGACTCCTCTTTTTTTATTATGTACATCATACCCCAGTGGCTCTTCATATGATTCCTAACAGATAGCCATCAATCAAAGGAAAATTCATCCTTAGGAGATTCCCCTCCTACCTTGCTACGTCCAATGGCTTTGAAGCCCCATGTCAATCCTCCAGATCCAAGTTTCACCTGAGGAATATGGTTGACACCTTCTATCATCACTCGTGTCTATGGAATGCCAAAATATCCCGAACATGATTAACTCAAATATATTAACGATCATCGTGACATCATAATGTCCTCACTGCATAACTCTAAATTTCACAACATAACATACTCACCACACGACACTAAACTACATCGAAAGAATAATCCTTGATGTGTGAATTTAAACTACATTGCATTGGTTCAAGCCTAATGTGCTCCATGTTGTTGATTTTTCTATTTTTATGTGGTGATCCGAAATCCTCGTAGTCCCTTGTTTCTCACAACAATCTTAGCTCATGTGAGATTATAGATCTTAGTGAGAGATCCACCATGACATCATGGAAAATCAGTCCAGGAATTTGGTAACAGAAACATGACCACGAAAGTAATGCCATAGTTCTCTTCCCCATAAATAACCCTTCATCCGAGTCCTACAACATTAAAATACATGGTACACCAAATATGGGATGAATGTTGCACCCTACATATGGGTCAGATCTAGGTAAGGGATACCTAATTCCATGAGTAAATCATAGCCTAAATGTCTCTATTATATCTAAATACACTCCTTCCACACCTCAATATATGTGCTCTATGTGATCTTGAATCCCCACAATCATCCATGGCCAAAGAAGATGGAAGGATAGTGTCCTACAGACACCTTTTTTGACTATTCACATCCAACATCGGTGGCTCTGCATATGTCTCCTACAAAATGAATGTCATTCAATGGAATGTTATTCCCCATCAAAGTCCTCTCCTATCTCAGTATGCCCAATGACTTCCATACCTCCTGAAATCCCTCCTGATTCATGGCCCCTCAATGTCATGGTCTACATTGTCCTTCTTACCCACGTCCAGGATATATCAGGATTTACTGGCCCGATTCACCTCTAATATCTCTTGACGATTCTTTAATATAATGATACCCCATCCATATGTGTGAATTTGATATGCATATATGCAAACAAATGTCCCCACTTATTTCCATATTTCCCTAAAAAAGTTTAATTAAATGTCCCATTTAATTATTAGGTGCTCCCCTTGTCAAATGGAATATGTTGTGTTTATAAAGGTCCCAATCTCCATAATCCTCATATCCATTGGAGATGTAAGGCTAGTGTCCAACAGAAACCGTTGTTTTTATATGATCAACATGCCCTGGTGGCTCATCATATGATGCCTACAAGATGACTGTCAATCAAAGGTAAATTCATCCTCTGGATAGTCTTTTCTAGTTTCTATTTGTTCATATTACATTCATGCCCTATCTCACCCCCCGAATTTGGAAAAACCCTCTTGAAAATGGCTTACATATCCTCTAATTTTCAAATTCCCAAACATAAAATAAATTTCTATTTCAAATGACCATTCACCAGCTCTCCCTTATGCATGTGACAATCATTTGGGAGTGGTTACTGGCTCAAAGATGATACAAATTTCCCGAATACATTCAGAAATCATCACTCAGACAAGCCACCTACTATGGCTCCCAACATCAAAACAATTTCAATGTGTTGTAAATACACATTGGCCATCGGAGATGCAAGGACAGTGTCCCGCAGACACCGTTTTTTGACTATTCACATCATACCTCAATGGATCTGCATATGTCGCTTAAAAACAATTGTCAATCAAAGGAAAATTTGTTCTCTTGAAAGTAATATCCTGCCTTTATATGCCTAAAACAGATCCTAAGCCTCATGAATGTCTAAAAATAAAAAAATAATTCAACATGAAAAATCCCTCATTAATGTCTAAAAGGGATTAAGAAATTTTTGGCTGATGAATCCAAAATTCGGGCCCCTGGCCCGTTATGTTTTGTCAAAGCAGTTTGACCTAAACACCAATTATTATTTTGATTGGCAGGACTGCCAAATACAAATGAAAAATATACCATAATCGCCAGAGAAAAAATCTGCAAAGGGAACCGCTGGATAAAAGTCGAGTATTAGTTTGTTAATCCTATAACATGTCTGGTTTAGGGAAAACAATTTGAGCAGTCAAAAGAGAAGAAAAGTTTTTTAGGTAAAAAACCTGAAATGGGAGGCCTATGAAAAAGTCAAGATTTACCCGCTAAGCCCATATCAAGTAGGCTTAGGAAAACAATAGGGTGATAACAAAAAAGAAACAAAATTTGTGGAGGTTTTCCCTAAAAACATATAAATATTTGAACTATGATCAGTGAGTACCTTGGATCCTGAAAAAATTAAGGCATTATCTTACCATTTAAGTCTGGACTTCTTCTACACTGGAATATCCTATTCTTAATTATGATTTGACCCCACTCTAATGGGGGGCATTTGTAGGGTCCTGGAAATTCATAAAAGGGAAGTAAAATACATCAAAAGTTTGGTAAACGAATATAGATGCATGTTTAATTGAAAAATTGATGAGAAACGTGAGGAAATAAAATTTTGAGGCTTTTTCCAGCGAATGAATAAGTTCATGATAAATTTGTACCTACAAACTAATGACACTCTGAACTATTTTTACTGGCTGTAATCGGACTGAAGTATGCCCCCACAACATCCCCGTGAATGATGTTGTTCGTAGATGAGGAGAATCTAGTGAAATCCCGCACCTCCAAAAATTGATGTTTAACTAAGTCATCCATGGGACTAATTTAATCTATGAGATTCCGCCAAATGTGTTGTGTGAATCAAAGATAAAACTTCCTTGAAAATCCATAAAAGGACTAATAGTGGGTAAGAACACATGGAGGGTGCTTTGGGATGGGCCAAAATGGGAAAAAGAATATAAAGGGTGTGGGAGGAATTTCTCCCATACCCAAAGAAGTTCGAAGGACTAATTACTGAAACCAAAAGAGTTTTTGGATTATATCCCGTGAACCATATGATGTTCACAGACTCCATCCTATGAACTGAATTTAGAACAAACTCAACAGCCAACCATAAAATCAATAAAAAACTATAATAAAAATGGTTCGTGGACTCCAAATGTGGAATGGTGTCACGACCAGATCATACATGGCTAGTAGTTCATAGAAGCTCCTATGATGAAAATAGTCCATGTACAGTCCTACAGGACCATGTCTTTGGCTCTCAACATCCTTCGCTAAATGGCAGTTCACAGCCAGCTCTCATGTGGATACTCCTACATGGCTAGACCATGCGGGAACAACCCTATGCGGAAAACCATTTGTGCCCACAGGTCCATACTGTGGGGCCTATACCCCCACACCCCTACTCAGTATCACTGTCGAGCTACGACCCCAGCCCTCCAAGCCTATCCCTTGGCTATGGTCACCAACACCCATGAAAAACAGATAGTCCCAACACGACCTTTTTAGGGTGGGTCGACGACATTTTCCATTTTCTCTTATAACATCCCAATATTGGTCTTTCAAATAACATATGAAGAGACATTCCTCATGCAACACCAGAAATTCCTACAACCTTCCTTCTATTCCAGGTTGATCCATTACTCCATGGAAAATTATTTTCTGATTGTTTTCCATACATGCCTAGACACATCCTTTTCATCCATCAAACTCTGTGTCTCATGTGATTCTAGATCCTCTTAAACCTCCCTGTCCAATGGATATTGAAGGCCAATGTCATGTGGACACCTTTGTTTGATTATGCACATCATTCCCCAGTCACTCTACATATGTTTCCTATAAAATGGCCATTAAAAATGTAAATTCATCCTTAAGAGAATCCTCTCCTACCTCAGTACGCCTAATAGATTCAAGTCTCTATATCATTTATCCTGATTCGAGAATCCCTAGAGTCACGGTTTACACATTCCTTCCCTCTTATGTCCGAGGAATGTCATAACATCCTAAACCAGTTATCCAACGGCTAAAAACGGATTCAATAACAAATGTTCTAAATTCCATGACCCTAAACTACGAGTTATCATCCTAACCACATGAAGTTAAACTGTACGGTATTAGTCCATGCCACACAACACTAACCTGTAATTCAATTTTCCAAGATATATTAATTTAAAATGTAGTATACTGGGTGCTTTTAGATCATCGTAAACATACTCGACCATCAGAAATGTTTGGTCACTGTCCTGAGGACACCTCTGCTTGACTATGCACATCATTCCACGGTTCCTCTTCATATGTTGCCCACATAAATGGCTAGTCAACAAGAGACAAATTTATTCTTAAGAGAGTCCTCTCCAACCGTGGTATGCCTCAATGGATTCCGTGCATCATATCATTTCTCTTAATCCAAAATCCTTCATAATCATAATTTACACATTCCACCCTCTCATGTTCAAGGCACATCAGAACATATGAACATTATTTTCTTATAGGTAATAATGGTTTTTATAACAGGTGGTCCTTGTCATATGACCCTAAACATCAATATCCAAAATAGTTCTATCCACATGAAGTTAAATTGTATGGAACTTGTCCGTAAAACATGACAATAAACTATGATGCCATCTTCCAAGCTATATGACTTTAAACTAGAGTATTGTCTATATAGAATTCTAGGGAACTCCAACTTAGGTATGTCCCTAACCTTCCTACTATTGAGCCTCATGACCCACAATGATGTCCTACATTAAAGGTTTCATTGCTCCACACCCTCTCCCACCGTCGGCCCAAATTCTTCCGTTGTAGGCCCTACCTCACCCATCTGTAGGAGTGGGGGTGTGTGGTTGGTTGGATCTCTCAAATTTGTGTTATTCTAACACTGAGTATAAATCGAATTGGCATAGAGACTTTTTATGATTCCAACTTCCACATAGCTGATCATTCTTGAACTATGAAAACATTGATTCCTAGTCAAACTAGGAAACATAGGAAGCCTACTTGAAGTCCCGGGAGAAAAAGGGTGACCTTCAAAAAGGGTTCACCCAATCCAGAACTCTCTAATTGGAAGATCTAACACGTAATCCTCAATAAAATATTGATCTATGAGAACCCAGCTTCTTGGCCAAACTAGGTCACATAGGATGCCTGTTTGAAGGCCCGAGCTCAAATAGGGTGCCCTTCCAAAAGGGTCCACCCAACCATGTCCCCTCAAATGGGAAACTCCAATGCATAAACCCCATGTTTCTTGAACTCTGTGGGCACTTATTCCTCTCCAGATGATATGTAGGAATCCCATATTATGCATCTGATCCCAACATCAAGTAACCTTCTATACGCCTTGGATGACCGTAAACTCTAGAGCACCGTATTTTATGGCTTAAGTTAGCATTGCCTATGTATCGTAAAATCCATGTACATATATGACGAATCTACAAACTAGTGGTTGCCTATGGACACACTCTTTGAGAATTAACCATGTATTCACAAACCTATGAACATGACTTAAATATATAGAAGTGTCTTGTAATAGGCAATAACCCCCCCCCCCCCCCAAGGGTGCGGTGAGCCAAAATTCAAATCCCCTCAACTAATAGAGTCCTTAAGTGTTGTTGTGAAAATAATCGTCAAGCGAACGACTACCTTTGGGAAGTAGGTCCATGAATTATGGATACCAGGGTAGTTGGGTGCTTCTAGCTTGACGAATAATCCCATTGGAAAATATCCAAGGAAGTTATATCCTAAGAGGATCGATTACACAAGTATTTTACCCCATGAAATCGCCCTCTAGGACCATTTGAATGTGGAAACTCCTTCTCAATACCAAAGGGATAAACTACCATGTCCTTGCGGGGTCATTCCAATCCACTTATAAAGGATGATGATGCGAATCAGGTTGAAACAATGATGGAAACATAAATATTTCTACAATGACGGACAAATTCTTATCACCCATCAGAACTCTCTTTACATTTTTCGCATATGTTCCCTCATGTAACCTTCATAGGATATATATATATATATATATATATTGTTTTGGACATCATAGGGGGATTTAAACCCCCTATAATTTCTGATATTAGAGGGGTTTATGAACCCACTATAATATAAGAAATTAAATGAGTTCATTAACCACTAATAATCTGTTACATTAGAGGGTTTTTGAACCTTTTATAATTGAAGAAATTGGAGGTGGTTTCTAACCACCTCTAATTTATGATATTAGAGTTGGTTTTGAACCACCTCTAATTTATCACAATATTAGTGTTTTGAACCACCTCTAATGTATGACATTAGAGGGGTTTTTGAATCCCCCTCAAATTTAAGAGATTATAGGGTGTTTTGAACCCCCCTTCTAATTGTAGTGATTAGAGGGGATTGTGAACCCCATATACTTAAAGAAATTAGACGGGGTTCATGAACCACAAATAATCTATTTGATTAGAGGGGGGGTTTTTATCCCTACTTAATATTTATTTATTTTTTAAAATAAGTCTCATATAAATTCAAATTTTATAATATATATGTGTGTGCATGCATGTGTGTATATATAAATATTACAATAGCATATTATATAAATTTATTCAAATTAATTATAAACACACACAAATATATATATATAAGCACATTATATAAATACATTAAATAAATACTTAAACATATAAAAAAATACATATATAAATATGGGTATACATGATATAAATGTAATTATAAATATATTTATTCAAATATATAATGTTTGTATATGGTTTTATCAATAGTATACATTTATATTATTATTTATATTATGATTTATATTATACATATATTATATTAAATGCATCTTTATTGTATATTTATGTACGAACACAGTTATATTATATTTTGTATACAAATATATATAATATAGACAAATTATATATAAATATAAATATTATATATAAAATAAGATATATATTATATTATAAAAATTTTATTATATATAAATTTAAATATATTATATAATTATTATATATATATTTTTATACCATACTGATTTTTAATTAATTTAGTAAATAGTTATATATATATCATTTAATTATACTATATATTTCCAAATATATGAATATTTTTAATTATATGTGTGTATATATATGTGTGTATATATTATCTAATAAAAATATATATAATTACATTCATAAATATATAATATAATTGTATTTCATATAATATGTGTATAACAAAAGTTATAAAAAATATCAATGTTTATTATTTACAAAACCAACATATAATTGTTATTGTTTAAAAAATATATGTAATAATAAATAAATAAATAATATTATTATTGTTCCGGACACACACATAAATATATGTTTAAAAAATTAATCATATAAATATAAATATTATAATTATGTTATATCTATAAATATTATATAAATATATAAATACACACACACACATAAATATAAATGTATAAATATATATTTATATGTATTATATATACAATGATATAATATATATAAATATATTATAGACAAATAGAAATTAAATAAATATATTATTCAAAAAATATATAAAAATATATTATAAGCAAATATATTATATATTTTGAAATATATTATATTATTTAGATTAATATAGAAAAAAAGTGTATATATATATAATATTTTTGTATGTTAACAGATATAACGTACGATATGTAATTAAATATAGTATATTGTCTTTATTATAAAAAATGAAATTTCCTTAGTTGGTTGAGGTGTCTCGGTTCAAGGTGGCAGTTACCAGCTTCGAGTCTCAGAGGTCGAAGATTTTTTATGCTTCATCTATGTAGTGGTGTATAGTCACGCTCGCTAGCATCCGTGAGGGGGGTATCCTGGATGTTGTCCATGGGGTGGTTAATTCTCCATGGGGCTCGTTACGGGTGTGTCCCGCAACATTGTTAGTTCTCTAGGGGGTCCTTAGACTTATGTGGGGCTTTCGAGGGCGGTTTCAGGTGACTGTCCATGGGTTTCCAGGGGGTGTATCAGGGAGTGTCAAGGTAGTGTCTAAGGGTTCCATGGGTGTGTCTATGAGTGTTAAGGTTGTGTCTGGGGGGTTCCAGGGGTGTGTCTCGGGGGTACCAGGGGTGTCAAAAGTCTGCCTAAGGGTACCATGGAGTGTCAATGTTGTTTCTAAAGGGTTTTGAGGGTGTGTCAAAGGGGGTCAAGGTAGTTTCCGAGGGGTTCTAGGGGTGTGTATTGGGGGTTCCTGTGGGTGTCAAGGTATTGTCTAGGGATTTTTGGTTGTATCAAGGTTGTATATGGGGTGTTTTAGGGTGTGTTTGTTTGGGGGGGGGGGGGTTCGAGGGTGTTTCCATGAGGATGGATTAATAAAAAGAGGCAGAATGGATACATTTGAATAAACGTCCCAAAATTACAACATTGAGATAATTTAGGGGTGCTTTTAACCACCCATAAACAAATTTTTGAATTATAGGTGGTCAAAACTACCTCTAAATGACTAGTTTATGATGTATTTTTGGATAAATTTGAGAAGGTTAAAACCCCCCCTCTAATATCACAATCACTAAACAGTAGTCATTTTTACCTGGGCTTACAGAAAACTATCCCAAATCACACTCAGTGGGAACTTTAGCGGTGTTTATGAGTAACAGCTACTAAAGAGTTTAGAAGGGGTTAGAAACCCTTATAATTGCCTAATTTTTTGTGTTTGATGCATCTATTTCCAATTCAATGAATTTTTATTCTATAACATGTTCAGAATCGAGATTGTAACTCTAATGTTGGGAAACATGAAGCACATCATGCATTCCTCAATAACATAGAGGATGGTCTAGATGTTACAAAACTACCTCATCCCACTATGTGATCTCTAAGGGCCCCATAAAATTTCTTGCTATATCTCACTATTCTTCCTCAAACATAAGTGGTCGGACTGAGGAATCACCCTCACGAAAACAAGATCACACACAGTTAACTCCTAAGGTCACCTTCTTTTGTCGGTAAATGATATCTTCCTACTATAATTAGTAATCATCCTCTTATGGACTATATTCACTCTCTAGTAGTTCTCTAGAACCATACTAGGACCAAAGGCTACCACCTCACCCATATCATCCTACTAAATCCATGAATGAGATAGCCTCTCACACATATCCTCATAAGGTTCCATCTAAATTTAATATTGGTAAATATTAATTATGAAGAACTAAAATTTGTATAGGTAATCATCCCATTCTCAAGCAAAGTTTAAAATCAATGCTCGAATCATATCCTTAAATATGGGTATAGTCTATTTAGACTGTCCATTTTTCATCGGATGGTATGCTATGCTAAAACATAACTATGTCCCTAGGGCCTTCTGCATTCCGTTCCAATGTTTTAAGGTAAAATATGATTCTCTATCTGAAACAATGCTTAGCGGTACTTCATGTAAGCATTCAATTTCATGGACATAAAGCATTCCTAGCTCATCCACTATGTTAGTCATATGAATTGTTAAAAAGTGTACAGATTTCATTAACCAATTGATAATCACCTAGAAAACATATGGGCTCCTCTATGTCCTAGGTAAAACCATACAAAATTCCATTGTTTCATCCTACCACATTAACATTTTAACTATAAGTGTTTATAGAAAAAATCCAGTACATTAGTTCTCAGCCTTCTCCCTCTAATATGTAAGGCATAAAGACACAAATCCAGTCATATCCCTCTTCGTCCCTAGACACCAGAATTTTCATATAAGGTCATGGTATATCTTTGTTACTCCAAGATGAAAACCCCATCTTAATTTATGGTAGTCCCTCATCACCTAAACTATGATAGTAGTATGTAATACTACTCTCCCATCTAACATGATCATGTTTTCATCACTCAATGACCACAAATGAATCAAATCATCTTCAACTAGTCATTACCCCATCTTAGAAAAATATTGGTATGACTCCTAGCCATTATTTACCCAATGCATATGTGAGGATGTGAAAACCAATGGGGAAGTTTCTAACCAATATTTATCCAATATGATCATAAGTTTCAAATACTAATATGAATTATTTTCTCTAATATTCTACTCAGCCTGCATCTTACAACTAAGATAATCTACAACGATGTTTCTATTCCAAGGTTCATAACTCATATATAATTCCACCATTTTCAGATACTCAACCCACCACCTCTACCATATATTCATGTCACTCTATGAGAAAATATACCTTAGAATTTTTTGTTATGTGTAAATAAAAATTCTCTCACTAAATAGATAATGTTTCCAAAAATCAAACCATGGATCATGGATAACAACTATAAATAATGAGTATGGTGGTTCCACATATGGGTTAACAGTTGGTAATAATATTAGTATACTACCTTCTCTCACTGGATCTGTACAACTCCCGTGACAATTCCAGATGCAATACAGTAAACTATATAACCAATCCTAGTCTCAGAGAGTGTCAACACCGGAGTTTTCATCTACCATATCTTCGTGTCAATGAACACATATTCAAATTATTTTTACCACTAGAAAGTCTCACCCTTGTTTATCAATACAGTCAGGGGAATTGATATTAAGGATATTTCCTAGATAAACCCTCAGTAATACCATGCTAATCTCCAAAATATCTAGATCTTAAAAACATTAGTTGGATATTACCAGGTCATCATCGCCTTTGATTTCTCAAGGTCAATATATTTTACAATCATAGACACCGCATAAATATTTATCACACGTTCCATATCCATAATTAAAACTTTGATATATTGGAAAAAAGTCAATGTGCTCAAAGTATGCTCATGACTATCTTGAGTTGTCTTGAAAATTTCATTGTGTTGATGTGTAGATGAGGTTCTCATTGATAAACACCATGATAAAAAAGTATAGATATTGGTATAATATATTATTCATGAGAGATATAAACACTTCTTGCATGTTTTTAGCCCAAATAGAATCACTAAGTACTCATACATCTCATACCTTCTATGAAATTCCATCTACAGAATTTCCTCCTCTATAACTCAAATCCATTGAAATCATGATCAAAGTTAAATCTTGGAGAACATCCAAGATCCACATAAATATTCATAAATATCATAAATACTGAGAAATGGATATCAATTATTCACCATCACCAAGTTCATATTCTAGTAATCTTTGTAAAGTCAAAGACTACCATCCTCCTTCTTGGTAAAAAAGGTGTGTCTCATGGTGAAGTACTCATCATTATAAATCTATTGTTCTCTAAGTAATCGTGTTATACCTTGAGGTATTTAAACTCAGATGGAACCTTATGTTAATGTAGAATCCAAATGGGGATATCACCCAACACAAGATCAATCTCAATTTCAACTCCACTATTAGGTGGAAGTCCTAGAAATACATCTAGAGAAGATTCCTAATAATGATCCAAGATTGGTGGAAAATTCAAGGATTTATTCCCTAGTCTTGCTGATATATCCAATACTTCCATTTATGTTATAATAATCCTTATATTACCCATGTCCTTTAAAACTCTACTTGATCCCAGTTACCACTCTTTAGTCATCACAAACATATCCCCATTTTCAAAGTGAATGATACATTCCTCTTATAGTAGTAAATTTGAGCTTAAGAAGTTAGACCTCTAGTCCATAATGAGAATCACATCAAAGGTATTTATTTCTATAATCATCAACTCCAAAATATTTTTATAGCTCATGATGACTTTGGGACACTCAGGTCATCACTGAAGACAATCCACTATTGTTCCCAAATGTGTATCAAGAGACTAGTTTGGAGGAAAACATGACCAGTAATTCATATCCATCAACTACTTCTATAGAAATAAAATAATTGGAATCATAAGTATCGAACAAAAAAGTATATAAGGTGTATTTGATCAAACATATACATTAACTAGTAGATATACCCTCTCCACCATTTTCTTGAACCCAGTCTATTGCATAATCTCCCCCTACCTTGGCTCTATGACCGTATGACTATGTCTCCATCATTTGGGATGTTTGGATCATATTATAAGGACCTCCACTACATACATTATTTTATCTCATAGTACCCCTCTATGATATCATTGAGAGAAATAAACTATGATGAAAAACATTTCCACATCGGTGGGACTCCATAGATAGATTCCATTAATTACTATTATAATGACCCCTTATTCCATAATTGTCGCACCTATTGTAATCATATCTCATTGAGAATACTGAATAAGTCAAGATTATAACTAATTGTATGATACCCTACTACTCTTGTTCTACCATACACTTCTTAATACATGAATATAGTACCATGTTAGTGAGATAAAGCTTAGTCACTGGCCTACCATAGGTTGAATGTTAGCCTTCTACCTTGTCCACCTACATCCTCTTATTAAAGATTAGGGCCTTGTGAAGAACCTATATGTACATCATTAGGTAAAATCCCATAACATAATAGATGATATTTGGTTGAATAACTATGTCAAACATCTAAGCCTATCATGCCTCATTCCCATCCAATAAGGGAGAAAAGAGAAGTAACTCCATGAATTGATCGTATTAAGAAGTGTTAGTCATCAAACCCTACCGTAACTCCATGAACTCCTAGGAACGTTCCATCTTCATCATGTTCGGGAAGTGGTACTCATGAAACACCTCTTTGAAGGTCGCCCATGTAAGTACCTCTCGTATCCCAGCTTAACTAATGTCAGTAAACCATCTTCTAGAGGGTCCTTAAAACATAAAGACAACAAAATTACTCACCCTTCCTCAAGATTGTGGACTAGATTGAAAATAATCTCAATAAATTATACCTAATCCCATGTATCCTATAGGACACAATTACCCTATAATTTCAATGAATGTGTATGATAAACACCCCAATAATAGTCAGTGACAGTCCTATGATTGGATCCACCTTGGATGAGCACTATCTGGAAAACTCTCAACTATAATGGCTCTACAACATAAATCAAAGATGCTGGTAAAAAAGAATGTTGGGGTTCATCCTCATGCACCATGGGGTGGTTGCATGAGAATATCATGGACTAACACATGTCGTGTTCATGTCAAGAATCTCCAAGGTGGAATCAATGAAACATGAATAACTTGACGGACATAACAAGCCCTAACCAGCCTATGGGATCATTCAATATTCTCTTATGAGTCTACCCTCAAGTCTAGGTGTAATCCACCTAGAACTGAACATGGTCTCTATCCCAACATGTTAGTAACAGTCATTATATATATACTAATATAAAAAAAATTCTCAATTAATCTAATTAAAATAAATAATGATATTTCCAAAAACTGTGGAAAGAAATACATATCAAAGAAAGGGAATATATCCCAAATATATATCAAAAATCATGAAATTTAATTAAAGAACTATTATACAGCAAAACAACAGTTATACATAAGGAATGTGAACCTAAGTACCTAATCCTGATTCATGAACACAACATAAATCACAAAAATATCACATAAACATATTTTTTATCACTCGAGGTGAATTCAATCAATGATAACACTAAACTATAATTTACCCATTTAAGGAAAACTAATAGGTCCATTGTCCAATGCTAGCCAGAAACTATCATAGTTCTCCTTCCCAGGTCTGGACCATCCTATCTCATGTATAACCTATCCCAAATCAACGTTACTAGAAAAAAGAAGTTATTGAATTATGATCCTCTGATATAATTATTTAACTCCATGACTCGAATCACCAGGTCTGAGCCAGAGGGCCACAGAACCTCATTTGTGCCTTCCCATACACTAGTGGATTCTGACTAACTATGAGGGTATATGTATTTCAATGAGTATACTATACAATCTGTACCATTTCATCGATTGGATATTAATATATAAAATACAATAATAATAACAAATAAATAATTAGAGTATATATGGAAATTTATAAATGACATACATGGAATATAAATAAATAGGCTTCGAAAGTTTCAATCCAAACCAGAGTAATAAGTTAAGATAAATAAATAAATAAAATTTTACTAGGTCTCCAAATTTTATCATCGGCCACTACTATCTCCATGCTCCTCTACTCAGCCATCCACCCTAGGACCCTTTCCCTTCAATGGATCCCTCATGAAATATATAAGTGCAACAAAATATCGGAGTAGGTTGTGAGTACAAGGCTCAGTAAGACATCATTAGTGAGTCCTCAGATTAATTGCACAAAATAAAAATGCATGACATGAAATAAGTAAATTCTCTAGTAAACATACAACCATACATGTCTTGAGTTATCAGATACTAACCAATATTCGATAAACATAGACCCCACCTAATACCCCTACTTTTTCTTCTTCGGATATCATATAAAGAAACATGTATAGCCTTTTAGGTAACCAATCTAACCGCACTCCAATGGTGGTTATCATCAGAAACATCACACATTACACCATGTCAATCCCTAGTCAACAATCTGTTTAATCACCCATGTCTTAACTCCATTAGTTCCAATAATGTTATCATCCTATCATCCAATTATGAAAATCCCTCTATATGGATAACCACACCTACCTTTAAGGAATTTTGGATTGTGTCAGGTTGTTTAATCATCTACTATTTCACATCCTTCTATAGGGATAGCCATGTCGGCCTTTGAGAACATTTGGAGTACATTTCAATAATCTCAATGCTTCACATAATAATCTCACTACATGAATCATAGTTTCATACACAATGAAACACCACATGAAAAACATATAATAGAAAGGAACAATAATTCATACAAAGATAAAACATAAGGAGGCCCACATAATCAAAATACCATAATCAAGAATGACTCATGGAAACTCACACACCCAAATGAAACTCATATCAGGTTTGTGTTAATAAATTATAGAAAACATGTCATGAAAATATCAAAAACATGGCCTAAAACGGAAAATAACTCACTACCTCACAATTTTCAATGATGACACCAAGGTCCATTGAATTTTTCGTAACCAGAACCATGGTTTCATGAAAACTAGAAAAAAATAACTCACCAATGCTTCCTAGAAATGATTTTAATCCCACATGATGTGGCTTATGGAGTAAGGAATGAATAAATGAATCAAAGGGGTTGAACCAATCATACCTGTGGGAAATTTCATCAAGAAATTATCAGGAAGGGAGGATGATGAATTATCTAGAAAATTGGGGGTCTCCACAGTATACGGCAAGATATTATAGTGTGGAGGTGAACTAGAAACAACCATGGCATAATGTGTTTCACTATAGAATAGTTTATCAGTAGATAGAACCACCACAGTGCTGATTAGGGCACTGGGGTGTCGAAGGTTCTAGAAAACAATCTCATTTCCAGTAAGAATTGACACTACTATACCATCGGGGCGAGCATCACGACATGAATTTTTCATTATAGGCATGTGAATCACTGAATTATATTAAGGGAGTAGGAATATTAGTGGATTTACATGTCTCAACACCATGTGTAATACCTCCATTTAATCCTCATAATTCTAAAATGAAAATCATTTCAAATTGAAAAGGAAACACAATATTAAATTATTAAATGGGATCATTTAAATCCATAAGTCCTAAAGGACCATAATAAGGACATATATCTATAATTGACATAGAGAAGTGCTCTATGGAGTGGTATAATCTTCCACAGTGCAACCTCGTGGATCCATCCATTCATAACCATATCTACGACACAACCCCCTTAGAAAATAACAATAATGATGCAATCCGTTTTTTCTATGATGTGGTTTTATTCCACATACTCATATTGAATAACCACCTATGCTATGACATAACTGACTTTACATGTTGTAGTCCTATGCATTGCATTGTAGAAACTCATATTTTAGTAGAAAATTTTACAAAACACATTTAAGTCTTTATAAAAAGTCTAAATCCCCTAAACCTTCTCCAAAATAGTATAACTCAAAAAGGAGGAGAATCAAGGGATATAGTTTTTTATTAAATAAAAAATAAAATTTAGGGTTTTGAATTATGATTATGGAAATCACTTATTATAACTATTTACAATTTTTAAGGATTCATTGGTTGGGTCTTACTATGTTTTATTACTCACACCCGACATGAGTATCTCGATACACATGTATACATCATGTATAGGGATCCGAGAAAGGGAACGGGGACCATGATAAATGGTTGATCTGATGAATTTAAAGCTAGGAATGGTTTGGGTACATTATCTAGATGATTTTTTAGTGTTACATTAAATTACATACACCACTTATACTCTATTTTGTCTTTCCACCCTGGGATCCTACATTATTTATTTATTTATAAGAATTATGTGCCATCATATTTAACATATGATATTTATTCTTCCTATTTTTATTCAAACTTTTATATTGTTATTAATATTTTAAGAGTATGGATATTATTATCAAAGGGTATAGTCTCCCCATTAATGGAATTCGAATCCTCACTGCTAGTCGACAACCTCTTTCATATTAGGAGGCACATATGAAGTATTGTGGCTCTCTGGATTGGACAAAGTGGTTTTAGTCTGGTCACTAAAAAATATTATTAGAGGATATATAGTTTTCTTATTTTCTTTTGACAACCCCGGTATCTTTTATAAAAGTTATCTTCTGTGTGGGACTCAAGTAGGTGATTTTCTATATTCCTGGCCTCTTATGTGTAATGAACCTCTAAATTACTGTTGAAAGGATTGTAGTTACAATTTTATGTGATTTGAGTGCATTGATGCATTGTGAGTTGGAACATAAGATCATAGTCTATATATATATGTGTTGTGTGTTTCATTATAGTTATTTAATTTAATTAATTGACTGAGTTATATGCTCAAGATAGACCTGTATTTTTTTAATAGGTGCTATATTTTTTTCCCATGGTGTGGTGACATATCTGTTGAAAAAAAATTAGTTAAATATAATAATGTTGTTATGTTATGTATATATATGTGATTTTGAGTAACGTGAAAGGAAATAGAACTTGGTTACTTCTAGGAGGGATATACCTTGGGTTATGGTTAGTCTCATATAAGGACATTGTGTGATACCATATAAAGGTTAGGATCTATCATAAAAACATCTATTTTTCTAAAAACTTTCATAACATTTCAGTAGATTCCACCCTAGTGGAGACTAATGAGACCACCAGCTAGTTTGGAAGAAGATATTAATACATGGAAGAATAACAATGTTCCACCACCTAAAATGTAGGAGGTTTGATCAAATTATGATCATGTACCTTCTCCATTAGTATAGGCATTGGTTCCCCCTCAATTGGGAGTCGTTCAGCTTGTTCATGCACTAGGAGGAGGGGAATAAAAATCCATGTTCGAATACACAGGAGACTAATAGATTCAATATCCACTAGACATTGAGGGAAATAGAAGTATTTAGGATGAAAAATACTATATAGATATCATCAAGGGTGTATTTGATCTTGATGAGAAACTATAGGACAAGAATCTAAAACTATAAGCGTTCTTTCTATAGTGACCACCTAAGAGATGTTGGGTGTGATTGGAAAGGATTCCAAATGTGGGAGTAAAGATAGGAGGCCTTTAGGGACCTTTTATTTAGGGAGTTATTTCTCTAAAAGCTAATGATTGACTAAGTGGAGGAGTTCACATAGATTTGGAGTGATTATATGATGATATCTGCCTGCTATGACCATTTCACAAATATACTTCAATATTATTTTCTCTAGTCAAGAAAAGTGGCATGAAATTCCAAGTTTGTGATCTATCTAAATTTTGACATCAGATGAAAATTTATTTATTCATCATAACTACATACTTTGAGGTTTTGAATAAGTCATTGACTATTGAAAAGATCCCAGAGGAGGATCGAGTATTTGGTCTCCTTCCACCTTTTATTACTTTTGTGGGTGGACCTATAATTATTGTGATGTGTTTATATATTGGTTGTATGAATAGGAATAACAGAGATTCATAATAGTGTATTGGTAATAAGGTGTAATAGAGACCATAGACTAAGAGATACACAGTGCATCTATGGTGTAATGATCATACATTACAGTGTGTTCTGGATAACACATTAGAGAAAATATAAAAAAATTAGAAATATGGGGAACATTATTAATTTTTATAAAGAGATTTGTGGTCAATATTCTTTAGGGTATCAATGTAAAGGTGGATAGGGAACTAGGGATCCAATCACCATCCTCGGTAATAGGCTAAGATGATAATGGCTTGAGAGAGTTATATACCTTAGGGACATGGTTGTAGAACTAAGGAAGGCTGAGTTTATATAGTGTATTAGACTCCATAGGATGGTGGTGAATACCATATACTCTTTGAGGTAATATAGGTAACCTTTATGTTTCATGCTTCCCCCTTTGTCAATAATATTTAGTATGCCTACAGAAAATGTGGATTTTCAACAACTGACGAACCTTTGATGACTAAGATTAAATTATGAAAGAAAAATTTATTTATGGTGGTATAATGTAAAAAACTAATATTTTATGTTAAATTTCACTTCAAATAAATTTAATTTCATTAATATCATTTATTGCATATAAAAGGGAGTTCGAACTAACTGTGATATAATATTAAGAAATTGTTATTTAATTGTGTTTGTTATAACCTAGCCATTAAAATTGTAATTATTAATATAAATATCAAACTTATGAAAAATATGTATAAATGATCTATATAATATGAATAAATATATTAATTTTTAATAAATAAGTGCTTTAATTCTTTAGTAATGTCATTTTATATTTCAAAAATATGTTTTCTTAAAAAATGTTTTTCATGGACTTTTTTTGTGAAAATATTATAATTAATTTATACAAAATTAAAATATTTATTTTAAAAATTTTATTTCATATTTAAATTCATCCTATCAAAATTAGCATATCATGAATTTCTGGGATTTTTCTAAAAGGATCAATTTTTTGGGAATAGTAGAAAATATTGATTTTTATTGATAACTATACACCTATTTAGAAAATTTAAAAATTTATATTTCTATTTAAAGTTATTTAAAAGTAACATTAGTTATCTTAAATTATGAAAAATATAATTATATTCATTTGAATCAATTTCATAGTTTAATTAAATATAAAAACATTTTTATACTTAAAATGGAATTTTTATGAAAAATAACTATTTTCATTGCATTTTTATATTTTTAACTTAAATTAAAATCTATCATTTATATATATCAAATATTTAAAAATTAATTCTATAACAAAATTTTTTTAAAAATTATCTTTTATTTTTAGTCATAATGAATTGTAATCTTGGAAAATATTTATCACCCCAGTAAGGGTAAAACAGGTAAAATAATCTTAAATTTTTTGGATAAGGCTTCAAAATTTATATAAAAAATCAATTTAACTTATTATATTGGTTTATTTTTAAAATTTATATAAGAATCATGAATATATAGAATATTGGTTCCATTTTTCTTTGATTATGACCTTTATATTAGATTAAGAAAAAATAAATAAAAAATGTGACTCTCTTGACTTTAATATCTCTAAAATTATTACACAAGGATAAAATGGGGATATGTTTGGTTAGAATTGTCTATTTGAAATAGTAAATTTTTATATATAACATGGTTATTTTTAAAAAAAATTTGTGATTTAATACTTTCATTAAATACTTACGCAACACTGACACTACATTTATTCAATAAATAGAAAAGAAAAATTATTGATTTTAAAAATATTAAATGTAATAAAATTTAGATTAATTAATGTTTACCATGAATTTTAACACTAAATATAAGATATTATATATGCTTCAATGGTTTTTATTCAAATTTAATTGACATTATTCTTTTTCAATTTCAAATTATGTTTATAGTTCTTCAAATGACATTAAAATTATTTTATGTTAAATATATTTTATATAATTATATAAAAATAATAAAAAATATTTAAATTAGAAAATAAGGGTGATATAAAGTCAAAATAATCATCCCCTATCCATTTATGATCTAATTTTCATCATATAAATAATATTATAACCCTTTGATTTTGAAAAATTCATTTCCATGGTTAAGGTAGAATTTG
Source organism: Viscum album (assembly GCA_963277665.1). NCBI lineage: Eukaryota > Viridiplantae > Streptophyta > Magnoliopsida > Santalales > Viscaceae > Viscum > Viscum album. The sequence goes on along the minus strand of OY728140.1, from coordinate 1,227,874,409 downwards.
GTTAACCAAGGGGTCAATCAAAAAGATATGATTCAAAATGATATCAAATCCTATAAAAAAATTATTTTACAATTATATTAATATAATTTATTCCTTATCTTTTAATTCATGTAATTTTCTTAACCATCTAAATTGAGTTAGACACATATTATATTATAATATTTCTTGTATTTAAAAAATGACATTAATGATATTTTATAATAAATTTTTTTTTATTAAATGATTTAAAATTCATAAAATTTTTATAATCTATAAATAGAACGGGATATGATTTATAATATCATCCATATTCCATTTATCGATCATATTTCCATTTATGGTAACTTTCTTTACCCTTGAAGAGTAAAGAACTATGATTTTGGGGTAAATGTCAACAATGATTAACTAGGGGTTAAAGCTAAGAGATAAGGGTTAAAAAATCCCATAAACTTGTATAAATTTTATTATTTGATATTATTTATACATATCATTGCCATATATTTTGAATATATCAATTTTTTTAACTTTAACCAAACAGTTAATTTATATAAATTTAATACTTTAAGTAATTCCAAGAGTGCCCCACTACTCACTTATAAAAGCCAACCTCGTATCCTCTCATACTCACTACCATTGAGCCACCTAGATCGACAAAAAGATACAAAATTCTCTTTATAAACCTTAATATATATTAATTATTGGTTTTTTGTTTTTAATATACAATTCCACGGGCCCTTAAAAGGGTTCTTAAGGAAGTCTTCCGAAGAAGGGGTAATTGTCTTAATCAACTCTTTCAGATGTATTTCCTATTATATGTATGATAAATGTTATTTAACCATCATAAAATAATAAATCTAGTTCAGAAATATTTTTATATTTTATTATTAATATGGGTAACCCATGTTCCATCTATTTTCCATCCAAAAAAAAAATAAAAAAACATTGCTCGTGTGTATATACAACATATCATCTCCATATAGCTGTGTAATTTGTGTTTCATCCAAAAATTACTTCGTTGGTTACAAATATTTAACTAATTAATATATATTATATTTATAAATTAATAATTATTCTATAATTATAACACTATGTAAACTTTTTTACCTTCTAATCCATTGGAATATGATAACGTCGCTTGTGTGTACGTGTAGATTATCACATCAATAACGCGATGTGTGCGTTTTTTTATTTCATATTTATATAAATGGTAATAAGGAAATATTGAATGAATATTTATTATTTAATAATTATTCTCTAAATTTTAATTATCATTTAACTTTATTTTATTTCAGTCATCAAAAAGTGAGAACAACGTTCATGTATACGTACAGTCTATTGTCTCCATTAACAATGTAATTCATTTTTCGATATATAAAATTTAGCGATAACTATATATATATATATATATAATGAATATAAATGTAATTTATATAATGAATAAAGTTATGTAAATTATGGAACCATGGAGAAATTATAAGGACTAAAACTGATGAACTAAAACATACATGAAAAACAAAGAAGTTATCACCAAAAACAATGATTTTAATAAACAATTATCAATATACGGGTTATAAAATTTTATATGTAAATAATATATATTATTATATATATTTTTATATTTCTTTAATATGATTCTAATAAATTTATATTTATTATACTTGATGTTGAAACATGTATAATGAAATTTAGACTAGAGTTAAGGGTTTTCTTGTCACAAATTTATTTCCACAATATATATACCATATTAAAAACATGTTTATTTAATATGGTTAATATAAAATCCCATTAATATATAATATTATGAATATATTTATATCCTGGTATTTAAATTTTCATTGTAATTAATTTTTCATAGGTTTTATGACTCAATAGATACCATGTGGTAATGGATTTCTTTTATAATATTATTTTATTTCGGGATTTTTTTTGTTTGGATTTCCTTTGATGAAAATTATATAATAATTATTTAATAAAACCCATTAATTTTATTATCATATACCTATTCACGGAATTTTCATGTTATAGTCCATTTCCTCTCTTGGTTACTTAAAAAATCAACAAAATGTTTTAAAAACATACTTTATTTCATCTTTAGTCATAAATCTTTTTATTCATTTTCCATGTCTTCTAAAATTTATTTCAAGATTATTTTTGATATTACAATATGATTTTTTGAAGACATTTTTCCCATTTTTAACTTTTTATAATTTTTTAATAGGAATATTTTTTTTATTTTTTTAATGAGGCACTTTTTATTTTTTCTAGAAAATACAGAAGGAGTATTTGTTTTAATATACACTACATGAAAAAAAATTTCCACCATATTGATTGTTCGATTCATTGAATTTTACTTTACATGTTTCCAAATTTTTTTAAAATAAAATGTTTTCATAAATATTTGGTAAAATTATAGTTTTTGTTAAGTTATTTCAAAGTAAAAATGGGATTTTCCCAAAGAAACATACTAGAGATATTTTAGTATTATTTTAAACTGTGAAAATACCCATTGATGTTACTATGGATATGATCTAATGATATAATATTTATTCTTTTTTTGAAATTTTATGAGGGTGAAGTATTAATTAAATGTATTGTTGATTCAATATGGATAATTTTTTACTTATAATTTATATTAATAATGAATTTTATTAGTCATTTAGAATATAAGGATTTATTAGGACATACAGGTGATGGGTGGTACCACTAATAGTTAGCCTCTCACTTCATCAATATGTTTCTACAGACAAAACAAGTTTTCATGATTTATTTTTTGAGGTTGTATTATCATGTCATGATAGTTGGATATTTAGTGGGGGCCAACACATAAAATGATAATGTCTTGGTTTATAGGCCTTGATAGAAAGATAATTACTTGGTTCAGATTCAATGATTGGAATAGTCCTGATATCTTGGCTGATTGGTCTTGATCAGGAATGTTTAGAATTATGCATTTCTTTTTTATGAATTAATTTTTCATTATCCATGTGGTTTCCATGTTGATATTATCAATGTATTTTCATTAAACTCATGTTATTGATTGAATATAATTTGTAGGAATATCCACTCTACCATATTAATTATTCCTTATTTACTCATTATAGCGTCAATTGTACACAACCCGTCAAGAGCATCTGAGCTCACCCTTTATTTATATTCCTTTCCTATAGGTATGAAGAAAGTTATTGTGTATGATATCAAGGATGCATAAATGTTTCTTATTCTATGATTTTACATTTTGAATTTAATTTATAAATCATGTATGTATATTCTTTTCTAAGACTACTAAATAATCCAGTCCTTTAGGATACCATCGTTTGTATCTAGTGATAATGTAATAATGTAACCACTGACTTTGGGGTATTACGGTTGGTTTATTTATAGTAACCAAAGGGGGTTGCCTGAATAAAGCCCAGTTATTCTCTCAAGTGGTCTCATATGATCTCTATCCCACTGATATTGAGACCAATGGATAATGATGGAGTGGTTCAAATGTGATTTGAGGGTCGTGGAATTGGTGTTCATTACTTCTCAAGACGTTCACTATACATTCAGATCCATCATTTTTTGTACTGATGGCCTTCATGGTAAGTTAGTAGTATATATATATGAGGTGTGAGGTTATATTGTGTTATTATAGGTTTGAGGGTGGTTTTGGAATTACTGATGTGATATTAAGTTTAATAAATATTTTAATGAATCAATATGGAATAATTTTTTCAAATTGATGGGATTTGAAAATTAATTGTAAAACTAACCATGTATACACACATATAATCATTTTATCCCTATTTAAAGGGTCTTTTCCTTTCCATTAAAAATCAAATATTATTCCGTTATGTTCAATAATTTTTTATGGTATAGGAACTGAGGATAATGGATAAAAATGATTTTTTTACTAGAAAACAAGGGATTTCATTGATCAATATATATTTATAAATTTTAATTTCATAATTATCTAAAATTATTTATTTTGAATAATTTATGTGATAAAAACATTTCATAAAATTCCTAAATGAATAGAAAATAATCTTACACATGGTGTCATAGCAGTCATTGTGAAATAAGTATTTTTTTAAAATTAATTATGAATTTGTTTTAATTATGATGAAAATTAGTTCGATTTTTAAAGTATATTCAATGTTTAATCCCAAGGACTATTTTTTTCTTATTTTTAAATATTTTTTTCCCATTAAAATTAAAAAAATATGGTTCCACATAATAGTTTTCCTCTAATTTAAATATTACATTATTTATAAAATTTACATTTTTTAGTTAATGTTTATTAAATGTGTATTCTATAATTTTATAAATTGTGATGGAAATCGTTTACCTTTTCATGTTAATATAATAATAATGACAATTACATTGACTTAAATGTTTTTTCTACAAAACTATATATTTTATCAATTTCCAATCAAAATAGCCTTACGATTTTAATGGTTTTTACAAAAAATCATAAATAAATATCTGGTAATAAACACATAATTAAACTACTTTATACTATTATTATTAATTTTTTATATAATAAGTAGATAACTAAAAAATGAAGAACCATGTTTTGAAATTTTTACCATCATTGTTCTTTTTAAATTATAGGCAATTTATTTTGATTACATTTAAATTATAGTTCAAAATCATTAATTTAATCCGAAGCATTTTCGATATGGATATACAATTTAATTATTAAATTAATAATATTAAATAGATTTATTAGTTTGTGTTTAAAAATTATTGGATCATTTTCATAAAAATATGATAAGGATTATTATGTTGTTATGATATAAGTTGGAACATTCGATTTTTTAATAACCAAAGTGATCAAATCAGAAAGTTATTTTGTTTTCAAATTATGTGATAATGATATATATTGATTACTCATAATTAGAATATTTTTAGGATATTATTAGTAATTTAACATCATTATTATATGATATTTATTAATTAATAAATTTTTTTGAATTATTATAATTTATGAAAATAATTTTTGGAGATATATATTTATTATAAAAATTATTTTTATGTCAAAATAAAATAAATATTTATAATCGATTCATGTATTATTTAGAAATAAAGATAATTAATTAGTTTCAATTATGATTTCGTATTAGTGTATAGACCATATTATAAAAATATTAAATATTTTATGTTAATCAATTTGTTTGAATCGATGTGTTTTAATTATAACTCAAAGCATTAATTTTAATGATTTATCTATTTTAGTTTCATTCCATTTATCATTTCACTTACATGCATCAACTGTTTCAATCATTAATAGACTAAATTTGTTTGATTTTAGTGAGAAAATCCAATTTCACATTTGTGTATTAAATATTTATTTATCACTCTGAGAATTAAAACTTTATACTATAACAAATAACAATAGTGATGATGATAAAATATAATATGGAACATGGGAAAGATCAAATGGGTTATGTTTGGTGTTCATGCGAATTAGAAAAACAAGTAACATCAATTTTGGTCTCTAAAAAACAGAAAGTGCAATGGAATTTTCGAAATTTGTGGGAGAACGATCTCTAAATGTAGAAAAATATCTTTTCAGCACATTATTTGTTATATTTACCCCCAGGAAGCTTAATGGTTCCCTTAATATGCATGAACATATCATTGAAACGATAAATATTATGGTAATACTTAAGAGTTTTGGAATGTAAGTGGATAAAATTTACCTTGTACACTTTGTCCTACACTAATTACCATCTATGTATAGACCATTCCAAATGAAGTACAACACCATGAAAGATAGATAGAATGTTTATGAATTACACATTATGCTAGTTCTATAGGAAACAGAGTCAATGAATCAATAAATCCACTCCATATATTATGTGCACCATCAATGAGTAATGAATTACCATATAAAGAATCATGAAAATGGAAAAGGATCCATTGGAAGTTAAATTGTCCTCTAGTAAGAAACATAAGAATTAAAATAAAAATAAGTTCCATTTTTATGGGAAATTTGGACATTTATGACATATATTTTCTTAAATGAAAGGCTTGGTTTGAAAATATTATAAGAAATAATTCTATGATTTCAATCAAATAAGACTGAAGTTCCATCTAATAAATGGTGTATTGATTATGGTTATTTGACTCGTGTTTCCAGCACTCAAAATAGATTATTTTCAATCCAAATCATATTAACCTCGGAAATTTTTATTTTCATAGGGTATAGATTGAAGGTTTTATTGGAAGTAGTTGGGACTTATCATTTGATACATGATGGTGGATATAATTTTTATTTATATGAACAAATTTTTATGCCTAATATATCTTGTAATTTTGTTTATTTGTCAAATCGTGATGTTGTTGGATTCCCTTTTAATTTTGGTAGTGGATATTTTAGTTTGTTTATGTATACATGCATGATTGGATCTGACTTATTATATGATGATTTATATAAACTAAATCGTGACCATTTGTATGATAAAATGATTATGAATATGCATCATTATTTTGGTACTAATTGTGGTTTAGTAAATGAAATGGCTGACTATTTTTGGAATATATGTTTAGGCGATATTTCCAAATAGAAGTCTAATAGATAAATTATGATTGAAATCCTCCCATATTTATATTTTAATAACCTATATATCTTTGTGGAATATATCAAAGTAAAATAATCAAAACACACAACATATTTTTCAACTTTATGTTATCATGTCCTTGATATCATATATATCTATATATTTAGACCTTTTGATGTTAATTAGTTTGGTAAGGAAAAATAATATATCACATTTGTTGATAATATTTTCCATTATGGTTTTGAATTTTTATTGACTAAGAAATCTCAAGAAATAAATTGAAATGAATGTTACATAAAATAATTTGAGAGAAAATTAGATAGAAAGGTGAAGGTAATAATAACTGATTGGGGTGGTAAATAATATAGAATAATTGATGAATCTGAAAAATATAACCAGGTCCATTTTCAAAGTTTCTATATTTTCAAGGAATATGCGCACAATACACAATGCCGGGTACAACATAAAAAATTATTTAGTAGAAATGTTTAATAGATTATTTATGGATATGGTTATGAGCATGTTAAGTAATTATTCTTTTCCTTTTTCATTTTGGATGCATTCTTAAAAAATTCCATGTAATTATTTTAAATGGTTCCCAGTAAATTAGTTCTAAAGGCCCTTTTGAATATTGTACAGTTAAGAAAATGTGTGTGGGACAACTTCATATATAGGGTTTTCAAGCTGAAATATGTGTTTATAAACCATATGAATTAAAACATGATGCAAGAACAATTGGTGGATATTTCATTTGAAATCCAAAAAATAAATGTGGTATAGATTTTATTTCCCTAACCATTGTATTAGAATTATTGAAACGGGAAATTCTATATTTATTAAGAATGGTTAATACAGTGGCAGTGAAATTCCATAAAATTTGTTAATTAAGGAAGTTATAGTTTAAATTCCATTTTTTTGTACTACATCATCACATGTTGTTGTTCTAAAATGTATTAAATCACAATATAATCATGTATATCAATAATGGAATGTTTCCAAAATTCAAAATGTATAAATGATTTAGCAAAAAAATACTATTAAGTAGAACCCAACGGGAAAGAAATTCAATTATTTCTAACGATTATATAGTATATCTACATGATACAGAAAGTGATCATGTAAAGTATAATGATCTAGATTCATATTCTCAATCAATTAATTGTGTTAATTGTGATAAATGGATATATTCCATTAAATAAGAGTTCAATTACATGGAAACAAATGATGTATGAGACCTTATGGAATTCCCTAAAAGATACAAGAGTGTTTAATGTAACTGGGTCTTAATACCAAAACATGAGTCTCCTAGTAACCATGAATGGTACATGTCCAAACTTATATCTAAAGGATACACTCAAAAAATAGAATAAACAATATGTAAACCTTCTCATTGGTTTCTATGAAATATTTTTTTAGAATTACTATATAATTAGTAGATCAGTGTGATTTAATGATATACCAAATGGTTTTCAAAACAACCTTTATAAATTTAATCATAGATAAGGTTTTATACATAGATCCACCAATGAGTTTTTTCATTAAAGGAAATGAATACCTGGTATGTACATTAAATAAGTAAAAATATCTCCTCTAATATTCTACCCTATAATGTTATCTTAGGATTATTGATTCCATTGTATCTTTTGGATTTAGGGAAATCATCATTGATTTTTTATATACCAAAAGATCAATGAGATTAAATTTGTATTCTTTATTCAAAAAGATGATGATATATTTCTTGTTGCAAATGATCTTGGCCTATTATGTGATACTAAGAAATTCCTCCCTAATAATTTTGAAATTAATGACATGGGATAATCCAATTCTATGATTGGAATAGAAATATTCAATAATATATCCTATGGTTTATTGGAATTATCTCAAAATGAAGATATTAATAAAATTTTAGAGAGATTTGGGATTGAAAAATGACCAGATTCACTTGTTCCAATTCAAAATGCAGATACATTTAATCTCAATTAATCCCTCAAAATGAGTAAGATTTAAAATACATGGAGTTAATTATTTATGCATATATTTTTCAAAGCATGATGTGTTCTCAAATATTTCTAAGGCCATATATTAGAGTTTTAGTTGATATATTGGGAAGATACGAAAACAATCATTAATTAGATCATTAGAGAGCTTCAAGGAATTTTGTGTGATATTTTCATTGAATAAATGATCGAATTCTTACTTATAAAATATCAAATCCTCTTGAGCTGATGGGATACACTAATTCAGACATTTTTATTTTCTTGATATAATAAATTCAATTTTTTGTTACATGTAACTTATATCTAAAGTTGAAACGTAATCTAAAAGTGAAGACCAATCAATTATTGGTCCTTAGACCATAGAAACTGAATTTATAGATTTTTTGGAGGCTAAAATCTAGGTTATATGGTTGAAGAAAATTATTTTAGGATTTTGGAATTTTCAATAGTATCACCAATCTATAGAAAATTTATTATATAAATGCCACAACAGAATTGTTTTCAAATAATGACCAATATTCCAAAGGTGTTGAAGACATGGAATTAAAGTACATTTTCATGAAATAGGTAGTTCGGTTTCATAACGTATTAATTGGACATATTAAGAAAAGTATTATGATTTTTTCCCCTTTTGATGAAAGTGTTTTCCACCCAAGACATTTATTGGACATGTTGAAAGTATGTGAATTGCTACTGAGTAGGTTTCATTGAATGTAATTACAATTATGTTTATAATAGTTGAAAATTTGACTTTTAAATACTATTATTATGTTACTTATTTTCAAATAAGTATACATGGTTTAATTTAATGACTATAATAGGTATAGTATTTAATAAAGAAATTATAATCAGACCAAATATATATATATATATATAATTTTAAATATGATAAAGAAAATATTAATGTAATAGTGCATGGAAATGACTATATTAGTTGTCACATACAAAAAAACTCTAAGCATATTATTCTTTTATTATTAATTCTTTTCCATAAATAAAAAATTAGTATTGTTGTATAGAAATATATTACCTTAATGTTTTGTAAAATATTAATTTAATTTCAAAATTAACAATGTTACATATATTAAAATTTTAAACTTTTCATTTTAATTATTAAGTAAATATATATATATAAATTATAAGAGTATATAAAATATATATATATATATATATATATATATTTATCATTTTAATAAATTAAGTTAAATTTATGGTTGGTTATTTTTTAGGTACTTGTAAATATATAAAAATATGTAAATAAATATATATGAAAAATATGTTTATATATAAAAAAGTGTTATTAAATTTTATTTCATATATATATTTGTAGAATATATATGTATATATATACCTATTTTGGTATATATATATTCACACATATTTAATAGGTTGGTTATATAAAAATAATATATATATATATACATGTCTTATGATAATTTTCATAAAAAATTGACTATATAAAAAAATAATAATTTGAATATATTTTATATGTGCCACAATGAATGAGTGTTTAATATATATATATAATTAGAAATAATTTTGTGCATGTAAAACAAGGTAAAAAAATATATTCTAAAATATAAATGTTATATATATTATCCCTTAGGTATAGGGGAATTAAAAAAAGATTCACAAATAAAAAAAGAATAAAAACAAAGTGTTGATTTGCTTAGTGGTTAATGAATCCCAAATGGTGAGGTGTGTTGTGTGTGGAGGAAGAAACCCAATATATATATATATATTGAAACATATATAAATTATATATATATATGTTAAAATATATGTTATTTTCATGTTAAAATATGTGTCTGTGTGTGTTAGAATATATATATATATAAATATATATATATCTGTGTGTGTGTGTGAGTGAGTGAGTGTGTGTGTATATATATATAAAAATATATATATATTTATATATTTATGTATATATATATTCTTGTTGGAATGAAGTCAATAAAAAATAATATATAAAATATATCTGATGTGTGTGTTGTATTTATGTAAAGAAAATAGGGAAAAATAAAATGCAAGTGGAGTGTGTGGAGTAAAGGAATAGAAGAAAAACAAACAAAAAAACAAAACAAAATTATATGTATGTATATATCTAAATATGTTAAAATTTATATATTATAAATAAATTATAAATTTCATTTCAAAAATATATTTTATAAATATATGTGTTATTGATATATATATTCTCTTTGTTATATATATTTATATACACATGATAATATAAAATTCCTAAAGGTTTAGGGAATAAAAATGTGAAAGTACAAAAAATAAGACAACAATAATAATATATCATTTTTCTTCATGGGGAGGTAAATTATATGGATAGATTCACCACTAGTTGGAGTCCTTACAAATATTATTTTCAATAAATGAAATAAATAGTTGATTTATAAAACATTTGAGGATTATAAATATTAGAATTCTCTTATGTTTTTCTCCCAATAACACAGTGTTAGACACCCTAAAAAAATAAACAAGTTACTCTGGTTGCAAATATAGTGTGAAGGTGAGTTTAGTCTTCAGGGAAGGAGGGTCAGCATGGTTTTGACATAGGCGAATTCCAAAGAAGCCTGGTTAGTGGTTTCAGGTAAGGGAATATATATTATTTAAAAGTTATAACATTATATTTTTTAGCAATTTATATTTATGATTAATTTGTTTAAAAAAATTATTTTAAATATTTAATATTTTTTAAATGGATTTTATTTTTAGAAAAATATATGATTATTTTCCAAAAACGTATTTTACATTAGGGAGTTTCTTAAAAATAATTACATTTTTTTGAATGCTATATTCTTATTATTATTTTTATTATTTACAAAATCATATTTTTAAACTCTATGTTTAAATTATTTTCAGTAATAATATTATTTCAAAAAATGTAAAGGTGTTTTGAAATATTAAAGATATCTTTTTATGTGAAATTTTTCATTTAAAAATTATAGATGTTTCACATATGTATAGGTATGAGATTCACTATGTATGTCACTAACTATCCATGTTTATTTTATAAGTTTTGGTTTCCATGTATTGGTTTCCTATGGATTTATATATATATATATATACACACACACACACACATATATATATATGAATATTAATTGTTATATTTTAAAATGGTAAAAACTCTAGTGAAAAATAAAATAAGAACAAGCTCAAAATGTTTTATAAAATTTCGGATCATGGACATTGTAAACATGATAGTTATATGGGGATTGAATCCAACCCTAACAGATGGGTAGCCCCCCAGTAGCCTCTATTGCTTTAAGCGTCCATAAGGTTTTGTTTTGTAATCTTGCATAGTAATTTCTAATAAATCACATGACTCTTTTATTATGAAAATTATTTCCATGTATTTTCAAACGATATTATATTTTGAATTTTTTTAAAAAAATATGAATTTTTAATGTTTTTTTAAAGTAATTCATATGAATATATATTTTTAATAACCTAATATTAAATTTTGGAAAATTATTTATTAGATGTTTATATTCGGTATAAATAATAATTTTTTGAAGTGTTTATTAAAATCTTTTATAGAACAATTTTCACTGGTTTTTAAAACCCTATACTTTGGAATTTTATACTCACCCTACATTTTTAGAATTTTTTCATAGGATCATTAAATGTTACAAATGAGTTAGAAAGAGATAAGTCATAATAGTTATTTATTTGTAAATTATTTAAACTCTTATATGTTTTTATATATTATCCTTTTCCTCTAAAACTTATACCAGAAAAGGTTCCCATTTTTTTTAAAGGACTACATCTTTTATAGTGATTATTTAAAATTATATATATATATAATTTTTGGGACGAGATCCAAAATCACAAATATTGGGTCGTTACAATGGAATTAGAGGAACATTTTATACAACTTTGGACATTATACATTTCAATGGATAATCTAATAGATAAAAATATTCTTTTGAGGATTTATATAACTAAATTTTTTTTTACATTTAAAAGAATAATTTTTTTGATTTTATTTTTTTGAATTATAAAAATGGAAATTCAAAATTTTAATTACGTACGATGAAATAATTTTTTGGAAAATTTCATTTTATGAAGGGTGTATTGTGACATCCCATAAAATTCAAAGCAAAGGGTTATTTTTTTAATAATGATTTCTCATAAAGAAGTATTTAATATAATTATGTCGAAATATGTTACCTTAAATATTGGTAAAATATTAATTTGATATTAAAATTTACAATGGAGCATATATTTAAAAAAATTAAAATTTTATGTTAATTATTAAGTAAATTTATATATATATATTAATGATAAGAGTGTAATATATATATATATATCCTATTAATAAAAATATAAAATTTATGGTTAGTATTTTTTTATGTACTTGTACATGTTAAATAATATATAAAGAAACATATAAAGAAAATATGTTTATATTTAAAATAAGTGTTATAAACTTCTATCTCATTTATATATACATATATATAAATATATGTGCAATACATATATGTATATATATACCTATATTTGGTATATATATAGACACATATTTATGTGGTTGATTGAATAAAAATAATATATATACGTATATATATACATAGTGCATGAGAATTATTTGTACAAAGTCGGTTGTACAAAAAATATAATAATATGAATATATTTTATATGTGGAACAATGATTGAGTATTATATATATATATATATATATATTTGGAAATAAGTATGTGTGTGAGGATCAAGGAACAAAAAAATATATTCTTAAATATACATGGTATATACCAGGAATACTCAGCCAGAGACAAAGTCTGGGACCATTAATTAAAATAAAAGAAAAGTACACAAAGAAAAAAACCAAATCCATGAAAATAGTTACATAACATATAAATCATGAACATCCCCATAACCATGATCCATTGCTTCATCTACAGTAGACGACTACCAATCTGAGTTTTCATATTGTGCCAGGGTATTGACATACTTCCTTCTGAGATTTAACTTTTCCAAATATAAGAACTCATCAGAGGACTGTATTCATTTTCCTTTGCTTACAGAGGACCTTGTAGTCATTTCTATTGGCATAGAAGAGTAATCCTTCCTTTGCTTCCTTCTTGGTGGAGCAGTCCCAGCTTTCTCGTTCCCCGACACACTCTTCTTCCCTCCCAGAACAGTATCACTATAAGAGAGTCGGGTCCTTCCACTAATGTTCTCCTTTTTACTATCTGAAAGATACCCCCATTTTCCAGAGACATGCACTTCTTGGAAACCATCACTTCCTCCTCACTCTTTGTCAAAATTACAATTAGTATCAATAATAGCTAGATATTTCATGTTTTCACCACAATGAGAAATACTAGGATCAACAGAAGAATTCCTCTCCACTTTCTCTTCCACTGCTCCTCCTTTATTAGTGACAACAACCTGCAAGACACCAGTCATCTGTGGACCTTCCGGCATCAGTGGTACCTCCTCAGACTCCAGATTCTCAAACTGATTGCAGGTCACAGGGGTACCCATATTCTTATAACCAAAAGCCAATTTGGAAAAAGACTCCTGAGATATAGGAAACCAACTGCAGATTGCATGCCCCATCCACTGCAGATCGGGACTCAACACCAAGGTCACCTTTCCGCCTGTCAAAAACCTGCCGCACGGTTGGGTTCAAAGACACCTTCACTACCATCATACTACAAACAGGACTCGGCACAACAGTAGTGAGACCTTGCCTCATCTCCCTCTCAAACTTCCCATCAGAATTATCCTTAACAAGTGGCACAACTGTGCTAGAAGCATCCAACCCACCTCCCTTCTAAGAAGAACCTCTAGCATCCGAAACTACAGTTTCCATTGGAGGACTCAGACCCCCATTCACATTCCCAGACCAAACCAGAGCTGCCCCAAAGCCATCTTTCACAACTGTCAGAGGCAGCCACTCATCAACACCAAGATCACGACCACCACTACACTGTGTCTCCACCACCCATAAGATAACACCCACCTTTCCACTCTGGAAAACGGCCTCTAGGTTCCCAAACCGTTGACATCCTACATAGAACATCATCCATGATTCAAAGACAACCTTTTTTATCCAGTGGAATTCCTTCCCATCGGTAATCCAGACAAAACGGAAAGGCGGCTTGGTGACATCGACCTCAATAGAGATCTGTGGGCAAATTGGGTGATCCACAGGCTTAGTACGTTGATCCAAGCATAAATACCTCCCAATAATGTTACCAATGGCACAGAGAATAGAAGGATTTTGAAATAAAAGCAGAAGACCTGGGAGACTTACCCAAGTTGAAACTGAAGAAGTATCCAACCAAATATGAAAATCAAAGCTCCAACAGAATAAAAATACTGGAGATCAATGCACCTTCAAGGAGCACTAGACAAAGTAGAATCCAAATCTTCATTTGATCTGAAATGAACCATTATGTCTGTTTGGTCAAGCAACTTGACAACCGCTCGATCATTAAGCTTCCACTAATTAGAGACAGACTGAGAAAATAATTCAACGTATGGTCGATGAGGACGAAATCGAGCCACCAAGGTAATTTTTCACACATAATCAGTGCTATTAAGCTCTTCCGGAAGCAAAGATAACTGTGGTGCATTCCGGAAGAGATCTGGGACTTTTAGAGAAATAGAATTCCTAGGGAAGGGCATAGAACGATCAGAAGACATGGCATCCTTCCCAGATACTAACGAACGCGAGCCTCCCCCCTCCGATCGGGAGGGGGGAGCTAGACCTGACGACATGGATCTAGGGCATCATAGAGATGGAGAGCACGATAATTATTTTTACAAAGTCGATTGTATAAAAAAATATTATAATATGAATATAAGTTATATATGGTTCAATGATTGATTATTTAATATATATATATATATATAGTGATATAAGTATGTGCGTGAGGAGAAAGGAACAAAATATTATATGCTAAAATATACATTCTATATATGTTATTCCTTAAGAGTAAAGAAATAACCAAAATTAAAGAAATAAAAATTTGAATTAAAAAGGTGTCAATTTTTTTAGTAGTCATGGAACCCCAAAATGAGAGGTGAGTTTTTGGTGTTCAAAAAAACCTAATATATATATGTGTGTGTGTGTGTTATAAAAATATACATTGAAACATACATAAACGTTATATATATATATATGTTATTTACTTGATAATATATATATATATGTGTTATACATATATGCATGTTAAATATATATATATATATATCTATGTGTGTGTGTGTTAATATATATATATGTGTATATCTATATATAAATAAATATATGTGTCAATATATATATTCATGTAAGAATGAATTTAATAAGAAAACAATATATAAAATATATGCGATGTGTGTGTGGAGTGTAAGTTAAGAAGCGAGAGAAGAACAAAATGAAAGTGGAGTGTGTGGTGTGAGAGAGGAGGGAAGAATCAAAAAACATTATGTATATATAACGTTGATAAATATTTGGATATATATATATATATATATGTTATAAATAAGTTATAAATGTCATGTCATAAACATTTGTCATAAATATATATTTTATATATTTATAATCATTGTTATATATATTTATATAGACATGATAACATAAAATTCCTTAAGGGTAATGAAAAAAAGAGAAACTAAAAAAAATTATGTAATAATAATAACAAGATATCAGTTTTATTGATGGAAAAGAAAATTATATTGACAAACCCACTACTATTTGGAAGACATTCCAAATAGTGTTTTATAAATAATAAATAAATAATTGAATTGTTAAATAATTCATCCTTATAAATTAGAGTCTTGCCTAAGGTTCTACACCCAACAACACACCGCCAGAATCCCTAAAAAAATATGTAACTCTTGTTATAGAGATAGTGTGAGTGTGATTTTAGTATTTGAGAAAAAAGATTCAACATGGGTCTTATATAGGTGAATTATATAGAATTCTGGTTAAATGTTTTAGGTAAGGGGATATATATTATTTTCAAATTATTGGGTTATGTTTTTTAGCAATGTATATATATGATTATATATATTTTTTAGAAAAATTTTAATTTTATTTATGGAATATGATTTAAAAGTATTATATTTTTAAAAAAATTTATGATTATTTTACAAAAAAATCATTTATATAAGGGAATAACATTATAAGAATTCGAGTTTTTAAAAGTTTATATTTTATTAAAACAAATTTTATTATTTTCAAAATCCAATTTTGAAACTATATGTATATATGTTTTTATATAAAAAAGTTATTTCAAAAAAATTAAATGTGTTTTGAAATGTTAATGTAATAATTTTATGTGTAAAATTTCATTTAAAAATTATGTATGTTTCCCATATATATAGGTATGGCCCAGAATTATGTATGGAATTAACAGTCCATACATATTTTATAATATTTTATTTCAATGTAATGGATTCTTATGGATTTGTATATATATTAACACACCCACACACACATAGACACACACATATATATATATTTATGTGTAAGTATTATCTGTTATATTTTTTAAAGCTTAAAACTCCAAGGAAAAATAAAAAAGGGAATGTTCAAAAAAATTTATAAAATTTTGATACTTGGAATTTTTAAACATGATATGGACTTTGTGAGAGAACCCAACCATCTAAGATTGGTAGGGTCTTGATAACATTCAATTCTCCCTATGGTACATTGTTTTGTTTTCTAAGGTTGTGTTGTATTTTTTTAAAATACACAAGACTATTTTATGATTAAAGTTATTTTCATTTATTTTCAAAGGATATTATATTTTGAAAAATGTAATCCAAAATTATGTTTTCAAACAGTATATATGTTTAATAGATTTTGAAAATTATTTTCAAAGAATATATATTTTCTGAAACACTAATTTTATATTTCCCTAAAATATATATAAAATGATTAAATTTGGTTTATAAGAAAATTATTTCTTGAGTATTTTTAAATATTATTTATAAAACTATTTTCATTGGTTTTTAACACCCCTTATTATATAATTTTTCGCTCACCCTACATTTTTTTGCACAAACTGGTTAGAGGTTACAAAGGAGTTTAGTTCTGTTAAGGAGCTAGGATTGGCGAATTGAAAGTTGTTGTACATTTTTTAATAGTTTATACTCTAATATATTGAAATTGTTTTCACATTTTCCATCAAAACATAGACAGAAAAAGATCCTCATTTTTATAAATGAGTGTATATTTTTTTCTTTTATTTGAATAAAATATACATCACCTTTTGTATAAGATCCAGAAGCACGGGTCTCAGGTCATTACACTTGGTATTAGAGGAATGATTTAAACAACATTAGAGATTATGGGTTTTTGTTTCAGGATAATTTAAGAGATATAAATTTTATATTAAAGTTCTAATTAGTTAAATGTTATGTTAATCCTAAAATTATAAATCATTAGTGATTTTAGTTTTCTAAATTTGGAAAATGGAAATTCAGAATTTCCCTTAGGTATGATGAAATAATTTCAAAGGTAAAATTCAATTTAATTGTTATAATATGTAAAATCCCTTAAAATTATAAGCATAGTCTTCTTTTATAAAAATTATTTTTGATGAATAAGTATTTAATATTATTGTTTAGTAATATGTTACTCTAAATATTGGGAAAATATTGATTTGATATTAGAATTAAAAATATATTGTATATTAAAATATTAAAATTTTAATTTTAATTCTTAGGTAATTATATATATATATATATATATTTATAAGAGTATAATAAATATATATATCCTTTTAATAAAAATGTTTAATTTATAGTTAGTATTTTTTTAGGTGGTTGTAAATATATATGTATATATAAATAAACATATATAGAAAATATTTTTATATATATTAAGGAGTTAAAAAATTGTATGTTACATATATACATGGACATATATGTGTGTGTGTGTGTGTGTGTCTCTGTGTGTGTGCTGAAAATATATGTATATATATATAATTATATTTTTCACCCCCCCACCCACACACACATTTAATAGGTTCATTTTATAAAAGTTATATATATGTATATATATATACATGGCACATGAAAATTAGTTTTCAGAATTTGTTTGTATAAATTTTTTTATTAGTATGATTATATTTTATATGTGCCACAATTTTTCATTTATTAAATATATATATATATATATTAGGAAATAAGTGTGTGTGTGTGAGAGGTTCAATGAAAAAAGTAACCAATTTATGCTAAAATATACATGTTATATTTGTTATTCCATAAGAGTAAAAGAATTCAAGAAAAACTAAATAATTATAAAATTGAAGAAAAAAGGTGTCACTTTTCTTAGTGGTTAAGGAACCCCAAAATGTGAGGGGTGTGGTGTGTTGTGGAAGGAACTCAATATACTTGTATATATGTTATACATTTATATATATATACATTGAACCAAATATATGTGTTATATATATATAAATATATGTTAATTTCATGTTAGAATATATATATATATATGTTATGTTTATGTGTGTGTAATAACTTATATATATATTTGTGTGTGTGTGTGTGTGTATACATGTGTGTGTGTATAAATAAATAAATAAATATATATATATATATTCATGTACAAATGATGTTAATAAAAAACAATATATAAAATATATGTGATGTGTGTGTGGCATGTATGTAATGAAAAGAGAGAGAAACAAAATGCAAGTATAGTGTCTTGAATGAAGGCAGAGAAAAACAAAAAAAAATGTTATGTATATATACAACGTGGATATATATATATATGTGTTTGTGTGTGTGTTAAAATTAATATTTTATAAATAATATATATATTTCATATAATAAGTATATTATATTTATATTTATATTTTATTTTATATATATATTAATATACACGTGACAAAATAAAATTCCTTAAGGGTTATGATTAATTAATGGTATTTCCGTTCTTTGAAAATTTTATTCTACTAGAAAAATTTAATTACTCAAAATGAAAAGACCATGAAAGGTATAACTACTCATAAATCAAATCATAGAAATAATATTTTCAATGGATGTAAGGTCAACCGAACATGGAATTCATATTTCTTGAACCAAGGGTTTCGGGGAGAAAAATGCAATTAGGAACTGATGATGGTTTGGAGAAAATTGAATCTAAGATATGAAGAAGTAATTCTATTTGAGAGGCATTGACACCCAAGATTATTAAAGAATCTTGAGAGAACCATTTCTACCACTAATAGCCACCATGATCTGGATGAGCTCATTGAATGTCAACTATCACACACCGGTGTTTGAAGACTCCAGCATCACGATGAAGAAAACCTGAACGAAGCCATGGCCAAGCCTAGATGTTGGGTCAAACCGAAGTCACTATTTTTTCAAACATGAAACATATATTCTTGGATTGCATTTCATTATTTTAATATGGTCTATTGAGGTGGAGGATTGGATATCATCTGAAACTAGAAGTAATGGTTGTCGTCGATGCAATGATGAATGTTACTCAAGCTATCGAACCAGATCTCGATGGTGAAGCCACAAATATGAGTTTTTCCGCTAATGATCATCAATTTACAACGATCTGAGGAATATTTGGTTAGAGATGATTACCCATACCATCTGATTTAAAATGATGATTTAACATCGATTTAATATTATGGTTGAACCTATAAAATGTCTGGCGTGGCCATTGAGTTTCTAACCGAGTTCTTCTTTGACGAAGATGATGTTACTGAAATCTTGACTGATCATAATCAATTCATCAAGATGAAGATTGAGTTTATGAATTTTTTCTTAAAATTTATGTACTTGTTTACGGTATTCTCATAATTTTCTAGTATTTTTTCCCATGTTTGAGTTCAGTGGAAGGGGCCTCTGTACCTTCTGATTCGACAGCTGTGTTCATTATTCCTATTGCATCCATGGTTTTCATCATTTTATTATTGTGAGATTTTGGCAACATCTTTCAAGGATCTTAAGGTCATTGGGATGTTTCATTGAAGATATAAACTTACTTAGATTCAAGAGTTTATGAGCCAGGATGATGTTTAGTATTTGTTATTGGTCATAAGTCCAAGGAGAAAAAAATTTCACCTTTTGGAGAGATGCTTCTACTTGCACCGATAAAGATGGAGATCAAAGAACCCTCATTCACATCATTGTTATATGGATAAATTTCTATTAGATGAAGCTAGTGGATTCTTATGGTTAAATTTGGGGAGGTTTTTTATCTTTTATTTCACGATTATAATTATCTTCATAATATTGATCTTGAAATTCGATCACTGATAAATGTTTTAATATTTAGTCACATTGTTAAACACTTATTTTTATTCCAATAATGTCACGTTTTCAATTTGTGTGTGACAATATCTGAATGTTAGTTCATGTTGAGTAGGATTTTGAAGTAGATTCTCAGTATTTAAATTTTCAATATTTGATCAAAGATTGTGAGTTCAATGATTGTCGTCGGTATCGTTGAATTCGATGATCGTGGTGTACATTGAATGATTATATTGATTTGATCTCAGAGAAATGGAATAAATAACCTATATTTTGATTTTAAGCTTCATATTTCTAATATAAATGAGATGTAATATTATAAATTTTAATATATGAATTTAGATATTTTTAGTTGTGAAAACATGTTTAAATTGATGTGAAAAGACTGATCATGAAGAATTGTTAGATAGTATGATGCATCCTCTTCCGATATAATTTAATTTGGTCTTTATTGATCAGTTTCAATTTTTTTTAATGATTATAAATTTTATTAATTTCTTCTACAAAATTTAGATTCATTTCAAAAACATTTAAAATCTTATAAGTAGAAAATGAAAAAAATAATGACAGAAAACTCTTATACGGAAGTCTCATTGTGAGAAAACCTTGTTCATTTCCATATTATAGTAGTCAGGTGTAAAAATATGATGTGAGGTTTAATGGAGATACATAAGATAAGCTTTAATTCAATTGGTGTCATTTATGGGAGGCTTCAAAGGGGTTACAATAAATATATAAAAAAATATTACCATTCTTCTTAAAAAAAGAAAAGAAGAAAATACTAAAAAACGTGTAAAAAATCTATGGCATATCCAATAATAACAAAGAAAATTTAGAATTTCAAAATTCTTACCCCATGAGAAATATAACTATTTAAAATAAAGTCATAGAAAAAAAAATCTGGAAAAATTTGAAAAAAAAAATAAACAACAAAATAATTTCTATAAAAATAGAAAACCTTAAAAACATTTTATAAAACATGGATAACTGAAAACTCCAAAGGAAAATGTTTCTCATGATTTTGAAAATATGAAACATTTCATTGGCTATCGTAAAATAACTATCGGTATAGAGGATAAATTAGGAGTGATTTATCATTTACCTAAATTTCAAAGTTTTCCACGGGAAGATCCTCATAAGAACAAGAATGAATTCCACATGATGTGTATCACCATGAAACCCAATGGAGTAAGTGAGGATATTATCCAAATGAGAGCATTCCCATTTTCCTTGGATGTATTGGCCATGGAGTCAATATTTGATGGGGCTATTTTGATTAATAGGTTGAAATCATTCCCAAATCATTCGTTCTTGATACCCAATCACTAGTTTCCATCCTATGAGGATGGATAACACTCTTTAGGTCCAGTGATAGGTCAGGTCGAGTGACATGTCAATTTACCCATCTTAGGCTCACTTTGGGATATTCCCACACATAGAGGTGGTGAATCGGTTTGTAGTTACTTTCAATAAAATTTCACTTTTATCCCTCAATTACCTCTTCATTTATTAAGTGATTTTCTCTCTCACTTTTTATATCTCCTTTATTTGGATCATATATCTATAATATGAATGAGGAAAAGTAGATCACTTGGGTTTGTTATTGATGTTGGCCACCCAAAGGATGACTATGTATCCAGTGACATGTGGTTATTAACCCATGCACAAAAAATACTTATTATCAAAAGTAACCGAGGAAATAGTTTGATCTTAAACATATTATCATGGAAAAAACAAGTACAAATATGTTTAGGGCTATATTTTTCCCTCATGGGCTATTTTGATAAATATTTTTCCCACACTCATAAACAATTGATGTCCCGACCCAATTTATTCCCAACAATCTTAGGTTTGCCTTAATATTCTTTAAACATCTATGACATATGAATGCAGCAGGTTGGTCTCCTTAGAACATTGGAATTTGAATGATTAATGGAAGATAAGGACATGAAATCTTTTATTCTTCCTCATTTTATTTTATGGGGAATAGAACAACTCTATTTCATGCATTTTATATTTTCCTTTGTTAATCCATCAAACACCAGCTCCAAAAAAAAACACAGGATATTGCATTCCTAAATCAATTCCATTCCCTTTTTGTTCATCTTAAAGCTTCATAAAAAACAAATCATTGATACTCCATGCAGGTTGCTTTTGTATTCATGAACATCTTTATCACCATAGACATTCTTCACTCCCACTCCATGCATGAGGTTCGGGGAATATTCATGTTGTCAGTGGACAAACTGTGTGAGCAACATGGTTGATGGATCATTCATGAACTCATACAGGAGGATTTTTGTTTCAAAAATCATTTTTTTATTGGTATATTTAATAAATCATCATAAAAAAATCGCCTCAAATTATTTTATATTGTATCATCATATTATAATTCCAATAATATAAATTTCTATTTTGATATCTATTGGTATTTATTTAATATAAAACTCTTTATTTCCCCTCTAGTGGAATGATTTTACCATCACACAACAAATAAAATTTTAGATATACCTTTACATACTAAATGAATAAACCTTACAGAGGTTATAGATCATATGAATTTAATTTACAAATATTTGAAAAATGTGGTATGACAATGAGACAAGTATGATAACGAAAATTACAAAAAGCAAAATTTCTAGCATGACAGATATATAGAATATCAGATTGCTTAGTCATGTTTACATAAGTGATCATTTCAACTCAAAATCACTAAATTGCGTCACTAAATAAAGTGAAAACTTCTTCGATAAAATATATTCCTTCCACAATAATTATAGTTCTCCTTCCATCATTGCCAATATGAATGATTCATTAATAAAGCAAGGTGAGAAACTAAAAAACACTAAAATTATATTTCTATTATTGAATGGATCTCTAGGAAACGTTAATGGTAGTACTCGAGTTGTGATATGAATATTACATAAAAAAATAATTCCTCTAATCTGTGCAAATGAATTGAAATTTTCAGGGACTTCCACAACATTCATGGGAACTTCGAACTTCCTTCCATGATATTCTCTTCCAACACATATTGACATCATGAAATACACTTATTCATTTGAAATATTTTTCATAACTAGTATAATACCAATACAAACTTGGTTAAAAACTCATCCCCTTTATATTTTTTATTAATATCATTTATAGAAAACGATATGTCAATATGTGGTTTCATTACATCCTTTCCCCCTTCTCTCATTTTATTCCACCCCCACCCCATTATTGATAGAAAAACAAATTCTCTAGAAATTTTATATTATCACTTCATTATTATAAATGTTCCATATATATTTACAGTTTTTCTACATTAGTAGAAATCGGTGGAAAAAACAAGGGGGTCATATCTAGAAAAAATGATTTCTATTAGTCAATAGATAATGAAACTAACTCAGACAATTTTTCTATTCTATTTCTCAGGGGATATTCTCATATATCCTGGATGATACTACTTATTCATATCAGTCATTGAAAATATTATCCAATTTTTCTACATGAATATATTTTTCTTGATAAATACATAAATTAAAATCTTTAAAGTCTAACCAGAAGGTTTTGAATTCAAAAAGTCTAGGAACTCCATTAATTTTCATCATTTATGACATTGATTAAAATAAACATCATTAATTGAACGTCCCAAAGGCCTTTGTTTTTTTATTTTAATAATAAACCTATTTACGAGTGAGTTTTAACCCTTATAAGCCCTAAAGGAATTGATACAATTACAGGAATTGTATGTATTAGAGGAAATAACTCAAATAAGAGAACATGGAACTGCTCCCCCCTAACACATCTCATGATATTAACACTCCACCTTCACAGGGCTGGTTGGTAAGAAACTCCATCAAAGGATGCACTCAATATTTATGTCATATAGTGTTATCTCATCATCAATTATGATTTATTATTTCACTTATTTAGATTACACAAAGATATTAACATTAATTATTTTGTTACTAAGGAAGATCCAATTGTTCAAATACTCTTCAAAATATCATGTATTTCATTCCAAGATAGTCCCATTTTCATATTTGTACTGATTTTCCAAGCTTAAGTTTTTCATTTATCCTCCATTATGATGGAAAGAGTCACCTTAAACTCCCTACATTTTTACCATCAAAATACCACATAATTATTAATTGAATATAGTAGAACCTCCTTGTTCATCAATGTGAGTAATTAAATTGATAATTTCTTCTTAGTCATTTTTCTCTTTCCAATTTAGATCCATGTCCATATAAACTCTTCATGTTTGCACAATTATTTTTTCAATTATATATTTATTTAGATATAATGTGTTCTTTATATTTATCCTTGGGTTAGATTTTCTTTTTATCATGGGACATCAAGGCACATGTAACATGTGGTAAGGTATTAATATTCTCAAATATTTATTCTTAGGATGGAATAACTATTATAAAATTATATTAATGGTTCACGTCCTACTTTATCCATCCACAGAGATCCTCACATGACCATAGATTATCCAATTTTGAGAACCTATAATGAAATATTATTTTTTCCATTCCATCCTTCATATGGAATCTCCTCTTTCCCTTTGGATCCTTCCTTTTCTTAGACTTCTTATTCTCTTACTTTATCCAGGATAGCATTCCATATTACAAAACAAATTTTATAAATATTTTCAACCATTTTGATTTATTTTCAATAGATTTTCAGTTGAATTCATTACCAACTTGTCCATTTTATTTCTTCCATAGACTATACTACCATTCTATTCCATCTGGTTCCTTTATAATATTGACATTCATGGATTGTTTAAAAGTTTTTATGATGTTTCCACTCTATAAAAAAATATATAACGTCTTTCTTTTATTAAATATTCCATATTTGACTTCTTGGGTTTCTGGTGAACATCAAAATTTTTCTTCAACTTGTCACCTAAGGATAAGTAATGATTCTTCATCACAGTCTTATTGAGAACATTATTTTCAGTATCTTTCTCAAGATCCTTTCCCATGGAAGGCTTATATTCAGTCATCAACTTTTAGGACCTTTCTTATCATTTGTTTTAGTTTCATTATTGAATGATTTTTACTTGCATTTCTCTTTATTATGAAAACATCCAAGACAAACTTTATAAAGATTTTCAAGCTTTCCATATTTGTTTGTTTTATTTCGATTCTTTCTTCATAGTCTGTGGATGTTGAAACTTATCAGGATTACATCCCATTGATTAGAGAAAGTCATTTCTTTCATAGGTTAAAATGTCATACGAACAATACATGACCATATATAAGAATATTTTATAGTAAAAACAGTAACCAACAAACCTTCATTTATTTCATTTAAGTTATTATTAACCGGATGTTATAGAACTTATATCATTCTATTTTTTAGTTTTTAGGAAGGGACCCTATCCTTAGTAACCTAGAGAGAGAGTCTAATTTATTACATTTTTAAAATATACTAGGAATAACTACATAATCGATTATTCAGTTTATCATCCTTGGAAGACTAGATACATACGTGGTTTACATATTAAATTGCAAAAATAAAACAAAGCCTAAAAACATTAAAATATTCTTGAAGATCATTCAAATATTTCTTCATCATTTCATATCGAAATGAAAACATAATAAATGTAGAATTAAATAATAATTATGGGAATAAATAAAATTAACTATATAATCAGTACATAATTCAGAATAATATGGTAGAGTGAATAATCAATATATATTATTTAATCAGTAAATCGAGCATGAAATGCATCCATGGAAGAATGTAACCACATAGATAATGTTAACTATATTCTCACGGAATGAAATGTATACTGTTAAAAATTCATGATCTTACCATCAAGGTCTTGAATGAGACATCATTCATATTATAGTTAAGGAATGGATGTGACAATTTAATTTTAAGGATAGGTATACACTAATTTTCCATCAAATGTGGCCCCATCGGTTCTATCTCATGACACATGTCGATAAATCGAAGCACTATATATAATTGATCCCCAACCATCACACACATAGATCTACTAAATTACTCATATATTGAATAAATAATATATTATATAATAAATATGATTTATTAATCAATAAATATCTCTATTTAATCTGGAATATAGAACTACAATATTTCCTCAGTAAATTAAATAACTTTTGTGATAATCTTCCATCAACAAACACAATATTTTAAAATGGTATATGGTTAATACAATATAAAATTCATAGGAATGATACTATATAAATCCATGGTACTTTTAATATTGACATAGATGACAAATTAATTCCAAATTAAAAGGTGGATAGTTAAAGTGAATGTGATCCTGAGAATTTTTATGACCACAAAATCATGAATTAGTAAAGGATGAATGACGAGCATCAATTCATCATAGTATAACCCATGGAAAATATAAATATTTAATTATGATTTGAACATCACACAATCATATGACATCCAAATAAATAACATATATGTTATCATTAGAACTTAATTCCAATGATTCAAAATAAACATTAATGGATAGAAACATAGATGAAAAATAGGATTAATAATATATTAGATAATTTCTTTAAAAAATATTAAAATATCTTTTTTCTTTCAATATCATTTTTAAACAAAAATTTCCATAATATTTAAAAAATTATTATTTTTTAAATATCCATGAAATATTATAAATGAATCACCATTGAAAATAAAAGTCATAAGATAGGTAAAATGAATTCATTTTTTAAAGGATAAAAAATACCACTTTCACACATATGGTAAAAGGCATAAAAGTAACTTATTCAGAAAATGTCTAGAAAATTACTTTTAAAAATGTAAAAATAAAAGAAAAAATGGTTTAAAATGACCTGAAATTATCATTTGATCATATAAAATAATATTCTTGATATCATTTTAAAGAACATCGATATGGTAGAAAAGGTCTATCGAACAAAGAGTAAATAAAGTTGATTTTAAAAAAAAAATTATTTTAGTCAATATAAATAAAAAACTAAGAAATTTTGTATAAAAACATATAAAAACAACAAAATAACAAAAATATATTAAAATAGATAAGTTTTAATAAGAATAAATAATAAAACTCTATCAAAAAAGTATATTCATAAACAATCATGATTAAAAATGAAATTATTAAATAATCCGGACTGATTTGGTAACTTTAAAATCAATACTCTATAAAATAGAAAGATATAATTAAAACATTTGAAATAATGAATAAATATTATTTCATTATATAATATTTCAAAGGAGTGATATAAAAAATATATAAATAAAATTATTTTCATAATATAAAATATATCTCTATGGAGTGGGATTATGATGAAAAATATTTACCTTTGATTCCTACTTAGACAGATGCATTATATCCTCCTAAATAATGAATTTAAATTTATTATATATATTATTAGGCTCATTATTAAAGTATATATCATTATTTAAATTCCATTTAAAATCATTTTTATCCATTCAGTTAATAGTTATTGTTTATATTAACTAGATATGGTTGTCAGATCGATTTCTCTAAAATTACTTTGGTATATTGACTATAATAAAAGGTATCATAAAATGGATCCATCATATCCATAATGTCAATAATTTAAAAAATATAATTTTCCCATAATAGATACTTTTATAATCATCAATTCATGGTGGTAATATAAAAATGTATCACATCACTTCATAGTGGTGGTAGTCCTCATGTACGCACGAACGCCATTATCTTTCTCCAACAGAATAAAGGTTAAGAAGGTATATGATATCTTATTTTCATTGAATAATAATTATTCCATGAATATAATTTATATTCATTAATATCATCATTGTGACTCACCATTTATAATGGTGATGAAAAATGAGTTACACCACTATATAGAGATGGTAGGTCGTATGTACAAACATGTGATGTCTTCATTTTCTATATGATAGAAAATAGATAGAAAAATGGAGGTAAAATTAATATAACATCATTTATTTATGGTGAATATACTAATCAAATTATGTTATTGTTGTTATTAATGATTTGGATGAGGTTTAAGATGAAATAAGATAGAAATAGATTGGTAAAAACATATAACTTTTCTATCAGTAACATCATTTTGTGTACACCTAATGATTTATTGAAGTGGTATTTGTGTAATACTAGGACCTATAGGAAATGATTATATGTTTTGGGACGAAATATATGAATTGATATACTGAGATAAGTTACTGAATCAGTTTGGGGAAGAGCGGAGAGTGTATGGTCTAAATCTAACCCGATAAGGGTAAGGTCGAAATCCAACAAGACAATTATATTTGTGAATTTCTTTTATGATATATAAAAGCGTCATCCTTAAATTTTCAACCCTTTTATCTCATTTTACCCTTAATCGGAGTAATATATGTTTACCAAGATTACTATTAATCATGAACAAAAAATAAATCATCCTTATTAGCCAATTATTATTATTATGATTAGAAATATGAAATCATTTTTACAAGATTCAATTGAACATATTTGTAAAAATTACTTTTAATATATTTCATTAAAATGGAATGATAATCATTTTTAAAAAACTATTCTTTTAAGCTTAAAGACATTTTACAAATAACTAATGTATAATGTTTTTTCAAATTGTATTAATGTGATTATTTTAAATTAAAGGATATGTATTTTAATTTCAATCCAAAAAAAAATAAAAAACATTCTTGTGAACATTTGATTATGAGAGAAGATTCAAAATTAATTTTTATTTCAATAAAAAACTAACTTATCTTTCCAAAATATTTTTCATATATTTCTACGATAATGGTCATATTTTTATGTGAATCACATTACTTATAAAAAATATATTTCGTTTATAAAATTTGTTTCAAAAAAAATTTCATGTTATTCTTATATCATGTTAATTTATTAAAAGTGACATTATTTGTAAAATCGTAATGGTCCACTATTAACCCAAAAAACAACTATTTCTGAAAAATACCATAAATTAACCCATACATAACTTTAATTTTATTAAATAAAAATTTATTTCTTTTTATTAAATAATAATTCTAAATATAGAATAAAATAATTCTAATATTCATTCTCAAGCACTCAAAACCCATTTTTAGAAAAAATAAATATATTTTGATGCATAAAAATAATTTATTCTCAAACCATGCTTAGAAATAACCATTATATGATTGTTAATTTATTTGAATGAATATTTTAGTAACAAATTTCAACAAAATAATCAATCAATAATGATTTAATTAAGTTATTTGGATAAAAAGTCATTAAGCATGAAAAACAAACTTTATAAAAAATGTCTCTTTTTATCATTAAATGAATTTTTCTTCATTATGAATAAATTGATAATAAATATATGAATATTTATTAATTATTTTATATATGTAAACAATTCATTTTTAATACAAAAAATAAGATAATTTTTTATTTTAAATGATACATATATAACAAAATGAAAAACATATTTTTTAGAAAAAAACCCGATTTAAAATTTAATTTTTGTAACCTTAATTGATTTAATTAATTACATTAATAATTAAATAATTATTTCTTTTGAATTTATAAATCTATTTTTCTACATCTATTTCAAAACATGATTTCTCTTATTTATACCCATTAATCCAATGAAATAGATATAATGATCATATTTAAATATTAATATTCATATAGCACATAGTGGTTCATTTAAGATCAGTGATTCATGTATCACAATTTACCATGAATGGTATTCATAAACAAGATTATTGGTGTGTTCCATTCTCCCCCTCATTTTAGAAATTACATCCTCACAATTTTTTTCCAATTTTAGCATATTATGACTTAATAATAGATTTTCTCATGAATTTACATTTCATGGTTAGGACTAGGAAACTCATAATTTTGTAAATAAATATTCCATGAACAATATATGTTCCTTAATAAGTCTTCTACTAGTGAATAAGTTTGTAGAATCATGATTTTATGTAATTTTTTCTAAACAAAACATTCTATATTTATCATCTATTTATTGATGAATTATAAGAAAATATACTTGCATGATTTATTTCCTCAATTGTGCTCTTAATTTTTTTTTACCTATACTTCATCTCATATTGAAAATGATAATTGAGAATGATTATTGTTTCATGATTGAATCACTAAATTTGAATTTATATTAATTTTTATCTTTATTAAAGGAATGTGTTCTTAATTATATGAAAAACGTTATTTCATTTTATTCCACCTATTTATATACATTTACAAAAATAAAAATGTTTTTAATAATTAAAGATAATATTTAATAATGTAAACCAAAAAATGAACGATTAATATCCAAAATCTCAATAATATCACCCAATTTTTAAAATTATTCATTAAAGTGTAAACTCTTCCAAATATGATACAAACTATTTGAATGCATGATAATCATATATTCACAAATATTTTCTGTAATGACCCTTACATGAAAACATATACTAAACCTAAGGGTTTTATAAAATGTTGAGTGTCTTTATTATCATATTGATATGAAAAAATATTCATTCATAGGAGAAAATATTATGATAAAAATAATCATTATGAAGAAAATATTCACACACTATATATTTAATAAATAACATCTTTACATTGGGATTCTCATGAATAATTAATAAGTGATTCTCACGATCTTTATATATTTTATAATATACCAATATAACATCAAAAAATGCCTAAATGGAACTATCAAAATAATCCTTGACACTTGAGGAATTGATTTGAATACTTCCACATTCGTTAATAGTTGAATCATTGAATATTAGTGATTTATTTTTTTCCCATACATTAATGATCACACTGACCCTTATCTATACACTTGTAAAAATATCACATTCCCGTTAAGCATTTATCATGATGTATTTTTCAATAATTATCACATATTTGAAGTTTATATCTTTATTTTATATCCTTTACCTCATTTATTTGGCCTTGGATCTTAGTATTACTTTAATTATGTTTAATTATTTTTAAGATATATTACTTGGATAACTATTTCTCTATCCTGATTGCAATTTATACCTTATAATCAAATGAAAAAAAATGTTTGAGTTACTAATTCCCTTTGTAGGCTACGATTAAGTCCATCAAAGAATTTTCCAATAATTATTTTTAGATTAGGTATATAATCTATGACATACCTTTATTATAATGTAATGTTTTCCTAATAATCAACAACACATTCATGTAACATCCCAGGCTTCCACGGTACATTTCCCTTTGAATAATGCAATAACTTTCATTGTACGCAACTTCGAGATTCTAACACACCGTGACCAATAATACTAGAAGTTATGAATAGTAATACCAAATTCTTAAAATTTTATAAATATTATTTTTTAAAATGGATTTCATTTTTGAATTCAAAATATCGAAATTAGCTTAGGGTGAATTTTCGGTATTTTTCTAAAATCATTCAATTTTTTATGAATATTGAAAAACACTGTGTTATTCGTTAAAACCAACTTTTCATTTAAATAATTATTTATTTTATATAATTTATTTTAGGTCAAAATAAATACATAATTCCTATTTATGTTCAATGTAATTCATTAGATTCATTTTTAAATATGTTTAGATATATAAAAATTTTATTGAACTTTTACCGTCTTTTACCCATCTCCTAGGAGGATTTGCAAATTTTCATAATACTTAATTTTACAGCTTTTGTGAATTTAATTTGAAAAATATGAGAGACACAGTTGATATCAATAAGTAAAATGTAGTTCAATAAGATGAAAATAATATTTGGTGAATAATAACTTTGGACTTTTATTTACCACGGTTAAAAGTAAATATGGAATTTAAAGGTAAAAATGATATTATTATTACCCAAACACATTTCATAATTCTATTGGATAAGTTTATTTTGACCATAAACAAACTTAGTAATAAAATATGATCATTTAGGTCCAATTGGGCTAGATTAAAACATTAATTATTATTTTATTTAAAGAAGAGTTAACAGTGTTAAATTCAAAGTTTAATAACTAATCCATTTTTATATGGGGTTATACCAAAGATAAATTCGACTATAAATATTCATTAGAAAACTAAAAATATTTCATAAATAATGTTATTTTATTTATAACTTAGAGACCTTAAATAATAAAATTTATTTATGACATAACGATGATGCAGTAATTACATTATTAATGAAATATTAAAATAATTGATATTATAAATACCCAAATAAATGTAAATTGAGACTTTTGATGAAATACACGAATTTTATAGGTTAATATTACATGTTAGTATTGGTTAAATGAATTTAGTTTGAATTTATGAGGTTTTTAGGACTTTAAAAAAAATCAATTACTAAATAGTGTCAATATTAACATAAAAGAGTTTTTAAGACAAATATTATATTATTAATTGAAATTATATTTCCAAAAAATCTAAGGATCGGCCAAATGTCCTATATAAGGTTATATATATCAATAATGAACCACTTGGGTTTCTATTTTATGTTTATAGTAAGTTTATTAACCATATAATATAAAAATACAAAGATACAAGGTAAATGTCAAACTATTTAACTAAGAGTTAAATCTAAAAGATAAGGTTAAGGTGTTGACCTAAACCTATCTACAAACTATTTCATTAGATTCTTTCGACGCATCCCCACCATATCCTTGAAATAAATAATTTTGGACACATAATAAACAGAATATGAATTTATTATAAAATAAAATTTCAATCTTTTCCTAAGGTTTCTCTCACCCCTCTTATAAAATAGAACTTTTACATTCCTGAATTTCACACCTCCAAATCCATTTGGAGTGTCCAAACCCTACCCAAATATCCTAAAAACTATCCTCCTATCATCATAGAGTCCTTCCTTTTGTACGAAAGCCAAACTAAGTATCCCTTTTGATCAAATCAAAAGGAAGAACTCGACAGAAAGGTAAATATTTCATCACCTTTTCCAAGTTATTTTCTACTTCCACTTCCTATTTCTTTGTTTTTTACATTATAAAATAATAACTCTATATCTTATATATATTGTCATGTTATTTTTAAATTGGTATAACCATATTAATTATTCTATCCATCATATGAATGACAATGTCACCATACGTGCATACGTATGGCTTACCGTCTCCACGTCATTGTGTAATTGTTATTCAATACAATATTTTTGGATGGGAATAATAATGATGTATAATTTATGTAAATAATAAATATAGGATATTAATGATTCGGTATATATGATATAACATCTATTTAAATACTATTTTAATATCAAATTAATGATATTTTTGCTCGTGCATATGTATAGATTTTCGTTTCCTCAAACACGATGTGATTCATTCCCCATCATAACCATTCAAGACTAATATTCATTTGATGATTAAAAATAATGTTTAAAGACTTGATATCATTTTGTATTTGAATAAGATACATCCCATCCCAAAAAAACATGACTCAAGTAACAAATAATATAAAGGAAAACGAACCAGTTAACACCTGTAACAGCGATAATACTAAAATATTATTAACAAAGCATTATTAAAAGATCATATATGATATCATAAGTATGTTTATGGTTCTTGTATAATTTAATAACAATTATTTAACTATTATACAAGAATTTAATGTACCCTCTACAATCGAAAAGTACATGGTAAGGGTTAATTTCACAATCTCATTACTTATTCGAGGTTGTTTTTATGTAAGTATCTACTGGGACATCTTTATCATCCACCTCCGTGTTTTCTTAAAAATGTATTTAAAAACTTTTTTACTATTTAATAGACTATGGATTAATGTAATTTATAACCTTATTTGAACTTTTATTTTTTTAAATGAATCTTTCCATCGTTTTCCAAACAAGGTACTTTACAACCTTTTTGACAAAATTAAGGTAAGAATGTCTTCTTTAACTTATACGATGGGTGTAGTTATTCATCGCCGTAATAACATCATAGAAGCTTCCCTTACAAGATTAAAAGAATATTTTAAAAATAAATTTCTTATTTAATAATTACATGAATTTTTAATACTTTCAAAATATAAAGAGATATTCCTATTAAATAATTTTCCTTTCATCTATGTCAACATCCTTTGATGGATTTTAAACTTGTTGGAAGTTGATCTATTATGATACAAATATTTCCAATTTTATTGAAGGTTTTTTGATATGTTTTACTGGGGATGTATTTTTTTATATCATTCATGGTTTATTGTTAAAGTGTTGACATTTTTTTCTAGTTTAAATACTAATGTTTATGTATTATTTCAACTTTTTCATACAAGGAGTGTATTGGACTTAGTAAATGGCGTGTGGAGCCCGCTATAGCACATCGATGCATCAGTTGGTCTCATGAGTCAATTAGACGTGGAATTGGATGAGGCCTAAATCATTTTTTGACATCCTGTCCGAGGCCTTGAAAAAATGTTTCAGAATGTCCGGAATTATACATTCCCAAATTATGAAAATAATATTGATGGTTCATGTGGTTATTCGACTACTAGAATACCCATGACTCTGTTTTATTATGGAATTATTTACTCATCTCATATTCCTACCATAACGTTTTCATTTTTATCATTTTTGAAGGAATGTGTTTTAAATTATTCACCATGTCTAATTTTTATGTTATCTTCTGGTATATTGCTTACCCTTATTGAGCATTTGAGCTCACCCCTTTCTTATGTTTCATTTTCCTAGGATATGAAGAAGATAGTTATGAATGACATCCAGGCATAATCTAGGAGGCCTGGATGTTTCTAATGGAATAAATTAGATTTGTATTTCTTTTATAGTAGGAATGTTGAACTTATGTATGAATCTTGTTTCCTATAATATTAAAATGGTCGACCATTCAGAATTTGATCCCTTTTGATCATGCCAATGCTATGAAATAATGTAACGACTCTGGGTAACTGGGGTCAGAGTGTTACAATTGGTATACGAGGAAGTTTAGTATCAACATTGGAAACTAGATTTAAAAAAACTCTAATTATATAACATTACCCAAAGATAGACTTTGAGAATTAGTATAAAATAATTTCATATAATTTCATCAATGTGGAGATTTTTTGTATATTCGAAAAAATACATCTCTGTCTGGATACGGGCAGGTAGAGGTGGTTCTGGAACAAATGTTCCTAGGGGTAAAACCTTAAAACACCGCTTTGTGATAGACTTGAATAGTTACTTGTGCACGACAACGAGCCTTGCTGCACTCTAGGGTACGACAATCCTAGAGGATATGGCTAGGTTAATTCACATTTTATATATAAACCACAATGAAGGATTTATGAGTATATCCTTCTCAAAGAAAATATTTTCATTATTATAGATTATATCTATAAAAATTTTAATTTATGATAAGTGTTTTACAAGTATATAATTATGTATTTCGATTCAAAACCTAATTTAATTAATTCCATTGTTTAGAAATGGAACCTAGTGGAAGGAATGAAAACTGTATCAATGCACGTAATCGATGTACGTATTTCCCTCTTACTCAAGATAATTATAGCGGAGTTGGTGATGCAACTGGTGTTGATCATCTTATCACCATACTGGGACAACTCACTCGGGTTATGAATAATAACCATACACGTATGGAGCACCCTGATCCACAATGTGTAGGATCAATGTGAGACCACTTCATGAGGAAACAACCACCAACATTAAATGGGTCTACAAATCCAATTGTAGCGGAACAATGGATAAATTTCATGGAGAAAATGTTTCTTTCTTTAGGGAGTAGCGAAAGGGTTAAATTTTTCATGGTATTTTATCGCCTCACTAGAGATGATGATCAATAGTGGTCATTAATTGAAAACACAAAGGGGGATGAAGAAGTATCATGTATGGAATAGAGGGATTTTATATAACTTTTCTTAGAAAAGTACTTTCCTCATGACCATTGAGCAGATATGGAAAGGAAATTTCTATGTTCGAGGAAATAAGAGGATGGGAATGTCTCAATGTATGAAGCTAACTTTACAAGGTTAGAAAGGCATGCTACTGATTATATATGTAACCCAAGAAGTATGACTGACTGTTTCTTTGATCGGTTAAAACCATTTCTTCCTAGAGAATTAGTATCAAAATCCTTCTAATTGTACGAATATATTGTCTAATGTGCTATGATGAAAGAAAAACAATTCTCTATATCTTAAGACTTTAAAGAAAAGAAAGAGAATAAGAGATATATTAAACACTATGGGAAAGGAAATAAAGAAATATGGAATAAGGGAAGATTTGAATTTCCACCCTATGATAATTGTGGAAGGAATCACCCTCATGACAGTATAATATGAAAAAAAGTATGCTATAAATGTGGGCAGAAATGCCATCTTGATGGTGATTGTAAGGGAAAGAAAAAACCTACCAATTTCTAATGCAATAATTGGAGGGAGATTGAACATTTTGAAAATGAATTTCCTTAGCTTCAGGGAAACTTACCTCAGAAAAGGCTAAGGGATCAAGGACAAGCTTATGAGATCACTATTGATGAGTTTGAAGCTCTAAAGAATGTGGTGGAAGGTAATTTCCTGGTTTCCTCAAGTTTAGCCAATGCTTTATTTGATTCTGGATCATCACATTGTTTCATATCTTCTTAGTTTGCTACGAAAATTAGATATTTACAATTTGATTTAACAAGGGTGTTTTCAGTAAAAACTCCTAAGGGGAGTATCTTTTCAAAAAGGTTTCGTGAATCAAAACCCAAATAAGGCATATATACATAATTTATCTACTGATCTGACTGTCATACCCATGGTTTAATATGATATAATCCTCGTTATAGATTACCTTACAGACCATGAGGCGAAAATTTATTGTTAGAAGAAGGAGGTTACAATTTTCGATGATGATAAAGAGTACCTTATCTTTACTGAAAAAATGTCACCACCTTATTCTTATCTAGATCCACCCCCAGTAGCTCAACTAAATTTAATTATTAAGGAGTAAGAGAATGAAATAACTATCGGTGAGGAAAGGAATGTTAAAATAGAGGATGTACCTATTGTGAAAGAATATGTTGATGTGTTTCCAGAGGATTTACCTGGACATCCTCCAGAATGAGAAATTGAGTTTTCCATTGACTTAATTCTTTGTTCAAGGAATATATCAAAGAAACCTTTTGTAATGGCCAATGTGGAATTATTGGAACTAAATAAACAACAATATGAATTTATTAATAAGGGATTTATTTGACCCGGTGTTTCTCCATGGGGATCCCCTGTTATTTTTGTAAAGAAAAAATATGGATCTCTGAGGATGTTAATTGACTACAGGGAGATTAATGCTATAACAATAAATAACATGTATCCCCTACCTCTCATTGATGATTTATTCAACCAAATTTAAATAGCTCTATATTTTTAAAAGCTTGGCCTTTGATCTGGATATCATGAGATTTGTGTGAAGAAGGAAGACATTCCAAAAACAATATTTCGAACCAGGTATGGGCATTATAAGTTTACAGTAATGCCTTTTGGACTTACTAATGCACTATCTATTTTCCTGGATCTAATGAACAGAGTTTTCAAGGAATATCTTGATTACATTGTAATGGTATTTATTAGTGATTTCTTGGTATACTCCAGAAGCTACGAAGATCATGAAAATCACTTGCACACCATTATGAAAACCCTCAGAAGAAATGAATTACATGAGAAGTTTAGAAAGTGTAAATTCTGGATTCAAAAGATTTATTTTCTCAGCCATATTGTGTCCAAGGATAGAATCTCCATTGATCCATCTAAGATGAGAGAAATCCAATAATGGCCAGCATTGATGAGTATAAATGAGGTACGTAGTTTTATTAGTTTAGCAGGTTATTATCGGAGTTTCGTTCAGAATATTTCCCGATTGGCTAACCCATTAACCAAGATCACACGCAAAGGTGTTAAATTTATTTGGAAAATAGATTATGAAGAATTTTTTGAATAACTGAAGAGAAGATTAGTCAATTATCCTA
Organism: Viscum album; assembly: GCA_963277665.1. Taxonomy (NCBI): domain Eukaryota; kingdom Viridiplantae; phylum Streptophyta; class Magnoliopsida; order Santalales; family Viscaceae; genus Viscum; species Viscum album. Next base: position 1,227,835,720 of record OY728140.1, on the reverse strand, counting down.
TATTGACTATACCGTCGAGGAATGGTTGATTTTTTTATTTATAGTGGTTCATCAAAGAAAGTACTTGGTTGTGTCTTTATGAAAAATGATAGAGTTATTTCCTATTCATCATGACAGCTAAAAATTAATGACCAAAACTATCCTACTCAGGATCTTGAGTTTGTTGATATAATCTTTTCTTTGAAGATATGTGGACACTATATCAATGGTGAAAAATGTGAGATATATACCTATGAAAAGATATTGAAGTATATTTTATCATAGATGGAACTCAACATGAGGAAATTTCTATGTCTTGAACTACATGATGATTATGATTTCATTATACACTACCACCCAGGGAAAGGAAAATATGGTGCTAGGTGCATTGAGCAGAAAGAATCATGGTGTTCTGAATAAGATGAGAGTTGAAAAGGATCCAATGCACATGGATCTAGTAAAAATGGATATTGGAATAATTATGGAAGTTAAAAAATTGATACTTTTTCAAATGTATTCCTAACCATATTTACTAGAAAGGATAAAATGTTCTCAGGCTGATGATGAGGAGTTTCAAATGAAAATTAAAGATGTGAATGATGGGATATTTATCAAATTCCTATTTGGAGATGGGATTTTGAAACATAGGAAGATACTTTGTGTTCCTGACGTACCTGATCTAAAAAGAGAATTGATGGATGATGCTCATAGCTCCAATTTTTCCATGCACCCTGGTAGCACTAAAATGTATAGAGATTTGAAATAACGTTTTTGGTGGGACAACATGAAAAGAGATATTGTTGATTATGTATCAAGATGTATGGTTTTTAAAAAAATTAAAAGATGGAAGGAAACATCTTGGATGAGTCATGCAGCCTATTCCTATACTTGAGTGGAAATTGGATGATATTATGATGGACTTTGTCATGAGGCTACCAAATACTCCTAGAAGAAAGGATGAAATATGGGTCATTATTGATCGCCTTACCAAGTCAACACATTTTATTACAATTAGAGAAGATTTGCAACTTGAACGTCTTTCAAGATTATATATTAATGAAGTTCTAAGACTTCATGGAGTACCCCTATCGATTGTTTCTGACTGTGATCCCAGTTATACATCAAGATTCTGGAAAATTCTTCAGAAAGCCCTGGATACTGAACTTTGTTTGAGCACTTTCTTCCACCCTCATACAGATGGATAATCAGAATGGACTATTCAAACCATTGAATAGATGTTGAGATCATACTCATATGACTTTCATGGTGTGTGGGATCAATATTTACCTCTAGTATAATTTTCTTATAACAATTACATCCATTCAAATATTCAGATGGTTCCATATGAAGCATTATATAGAAAGAGAATTCGCACACCAACTTTTTGGGATTATACTGGTGAAAGAAAACTTTTATTCCCATAAGAAGTTGAGGAAACAATGGAAAAGTTGAAGGTATTCAAACCCACATCAAAGAAGCTCAACTTAGGCCAAAGAGCTATGCCGATAACCGTAGGAAATATTTGAAATTTCTTGTAGGAGACCATGTTTTCTTGAAAGTATCTCCGGGGTAGTGAGTTATACATTTTGGTAGGAAGGGGAAATTGATTCCCAGGTTCATCGAACCTTTTGAAATTGTAGAATGAATTGGGGTTGTAGATTACCATTTGGCAATGCCGCCAAGTCTCTCCAAAGTTCATAATTTGTTCCACCTATCACTGTTGAGAAAATACATTCCTAACCCTACGCATGTACTCACCTATAAAAAAAAGAAGAGGAACCTAATCTTTCTTATTGTGAAGAGAATATCATAATTCCTGATACCAGAGATCAACTATTGAGAAACCGGATAACTCGTTTAGTAAAAGTTCTATGGAGAAACCATAAGATAGAAAAGGCAAAGTGGGAACCCGAGGAACTTATGATGAAGAACCACCCAAATATTTTTATGCGGTTGTATTCTTGAAATTTTGAGGATAAAATTATATGATTTAGGGGATTATGTAACACCCCAAACATCCACAGTATGTTTCCCTTTCAATAATTTAATAGCTTGCATTGCACGCAACATCAAGATTATAACACAATACTACTAATCAAACTAGCCGTTATGAGTAGTAATACCCACTTTTTAAAATTTTATAAATAATTTTTTTTCAAAATGGACTTTAATTTTGAATTCTTAATATCGAAATTAGATTAGAGTGAATTTTTGGCATTTTTCTGAAAACATTCAATTTTTGATGAATAGTGAAAAACACTGCCTTATTAGTTAAAACCGACTTTTCATTTAAATAATTGTCCATTTTATTTAAATATATTTTAGATCCAAAGAGATATATAATACCTATATAATTTCAATTTAATTCATTGCTGTCATTTTATAATAAGATTACATATATGTAAATTTTATTAAACTTTTACCATTTTTTACCCACCTCCTAGGAGCATTTGCAAATTTACATAAAACATAATTTTACCACTTATATGAATTGAATTTCAAAACTTTGAGAGACAAGGTTGATTATATTAAGTAAAATGTGGTTCAATAAGATGAAAATATTTTTTGGTGAATATAAACTTCTGACATTTATTTACCACGGTTAAAAGTAAATAGGGTAATTAAAGGTAAAAATAATATAATTATTACCCTAAAACATGAAATAATTCTATTGGATAATTCTATTTCGACCAAAAAACCTTAGGAATAAAATATGATCCTTTAGGTCCACTTGGGGTAGATTTTAAATTTTTTATTATTTTATTTAAAGAAGAGTTAAAAGTGTTAAATTCAATGTTTAATAACAATGCCACTTTTAATATAGGGTCATACATAAGATAAATTACACTATAAATATTCATTAGAAATCTAAAAATATTTCCTAAATTATCGTATTTTATTTATCATTTTTAGATATTAAATAATGTAATTTATTTATGACACAATGATGATGCAATAATTAAATTATTAATGAAATATTAAAAGGATTGATATTATAAATACCCATATAAATTTAAATTGATAATTTTAATGAAATAATAGAATTTTATAGTATAAATGACATGTTATTATTGATTAAATGAATTTAGTTTTAATTAATAATTTTTTATGATTTTAACAAAAATCAATTACTAGATAGTGTCAAAATTGACAAAAAAGAGTTTTTAAAACAAATATTATATTATTAATTGATATTATATTCCTAAAAAATCTAAGGGTATGGAAAAGGACATAGATAAGGTTATATATATCAATAATTAACAACATGGGGTTCTTTTGGAAGTTTATAGTATGTTTATTAACCATATAATATAAAAATATAAAGAGACATGGTAAATGTCAAACTATTTAACTAAGAGTTAAATCTAAAAGATAAGGTTAATGTGGTGACCTAATCCTATATAAAACCTATTTATTTAGATGATTTCTACCCATCCCCGCATTATCCTAGAAATAAATTATTTTGGAGACATTATAAACCGAATATAAATGTATTATAAAATAATATTTCCATCTTTTCTTAAGGTTCCCCTCACCCCTCTTATAAAATAGCACTTCTCCTTACTTCAATTTAATACCTCCAATGCCATTTGGATTGGAAAACACCTGGACAAATATCCTCTAAACTATCCTCCCTCCATCCTAGAGGCCTTAAATTTTTCATAAAGACAACCTAAGGAGCCCTATTGATAAAATCAAAACGAATAACACAAAGAAGAGGAAACTATTTCATCACCTCTTTCAAGTTATTGTCTTCTTCCAATTACTCTTTCTTTGTTGTTTCCATTATAAAATAATAAATCCATTATATTATATTTAATATGATTTTATTATAAAATTTTTACAACCATATTCATTATTCTATCAATCATATGAATGAAAAAGTCACAAAATGTGAGTACGTGCAGCTTACCGTCTCCACGTCATGGTGTGATTGTTATTCAATACATTATTATTAGATGGGTATAATAATGATGTATAATTGATGTACATAATAAATATAACTTGTTAATGATTCTGTATATATGATATACCATCTATTTAAATACTATTTTAATATCAAAAAAATGATATTGTCGCCCGTGTGTACGTACGGATTACCGTCTCCATGAACACGATGGGATTCATTCCCCATCATAACCATTCAAGACTAAAATTTATTTGATGATTAAAAATAATGTTTAAAGACTCTATATAATTTGGGATATTAATAAGATACATCATTTTCATATCAAATATGACTCACGTAATAATAGATATAATGGAAAAGAAGTCAGTTAACACCTGAAACGACGATAATAGTAAAATATTAATAGAAAAGCATTATTAAAAGATTAAATATGATACCATAATTATATATATGGTTCTTATATAATTCTATAACTATTATATAACTATTATAATGGAGGTTAACGTAGCCTTGACCAAGGAAAATTACAAAGTAAGGGTTAATTTCACAATCTCATTACTTATCCGAGGATGTTTTTACGTTAGTATCTACTGGGACAACATTATCATCTACATTCTTGTTTTCATAAAAATTTCTTTTAATACATTGTTACTATTTACTAGACAATGGGTTAAAGTCATTTACAACCTTATTTGGCCTCATATTTTTGCAAAGGGATATTTTCATCATTTTCCAAACAAGGTACTTTACGACCCTTTCATCAAAATTAAGGTAAGAATGTCTTTTTTAACTTATACGGAGGGTGTGGTTATTCCCCACCATTATGATTTCATCTACGATTACCTTACAGTATTATAATTTTTTTTTTAAAAAAAATTTTCCTTTATAATTACAGCACTTTTAAAATATTTCAAAATTGAAAGAGATATTCCTATTAAATAATTTTCCTTTCATCTATGTCAACATCCTTTGATGGATTTTAAACTTGTTTGAAGTTGATCTATTATGATACAAAGCTTCCATATTGTATTGAAGGTTTTGTGAAATGTTTGACTATGGATGTGTTATTTTTATACCATTCATAGCTTATGGTTAATGTTTTGACATTTCCTATGATAGTTTTAATACAAATGCTTTTGTTATATTTCAACCATTTCATATGAGTAATGTTTTGGACTTAGTAAATGACGAGTAGAGCCAGCTATAGCTTCTCGATGCATCAGTAGGTCTCATTTGACAATTAGATGTGGAATTGGCTGATGCATTTCTCAATTTGATATATGGTTTTGGCCAAGGCCTAAATCATTTATAGACATCTTCACCAAGGCCATGACAAAATGTTTTAGAATTTCCGACATTATACATTCCCTCGTTATGAAAATAATATTGATGGATCATGTGGTTATTCGACTAGTAGAATACCCATGACTATGATTTATTATGGAATTATTTATTCAGCTCATATTCCTGACATAAAGTTTTCATGTTTATCATTTGTAAAGGAATGTGTTTTCAATTATTCACAATGGCTACTGTTTATGTTATCTTCAGCTATATTAATTACCCTTACTGAGCATTTGAGCTCACTAATTTCATATGTTTCATTTTCCCAGGATATAAAGAATTTAGTTATGAGTGAATTGCAGTCATAATCTACGAGGCTTGGATGTTTCTAATGGAATAAATTAGTGTTGTATTTCTTTTCATGTTGTAAAGTTAAACTTATGTATGAATCGTGTTTCCAATAATATGAAACTGATCAGTCTTTCAGGATTTTATCCCTTGTGATCATGCCAATGTTAGGTAATAATGAACCGACTCTGGGTAACTGGGGTCAGGGCATTACATTCCTCTTCCTTCTATCTTAAAATAAGTAATTTTATTTCCACGTCCTCTTATTCTTCTTGAGTAAAATATATCTTAATGAAAATCACATTAAAGTTTATCTACTCTATTCCTTCCATCCCCTATTTCTCCATGGTATTCTGAATTAATGACCACCATTTATTTACAAGTCCATTAAAATAATAAAATATCAAAATATCATTTTCATTTTCATAACTTCAAAAAGATAAAAATATATTTTCTAAGGAATCAATCCATTACATAGCTATAAATGGATTGAAAGTTCCATTTAATGATGTGGGATTCTATCATATAAAGAAATCCAATTAAGGTTTATTGAAATATGAAACAAAAAGTTTCTGTATAAGAGGAAGGTTATTTATAATAATCTTGGTCATTTATTCCATTATTTCCACAATATTCACAAATCCAACATCCATTGTGTTGAATTTATCCTACTAAATATCCCTGTATTGACTGTGGGGGTTGACATGATTTTCTTTTCATCTTATAGGTGCTATATCTAAAGAGTGAAACACGTATGATTAGACCATAACATCATTAATATTGATCTATAACAAAAACATCCCTAAATTGTATTAGTAATTATAGTGGTTTATCTTAATTCTCGTTCTATCTATGTTTTTATAAAATCTTTTTCCCAAGTGTCTTACTAAATTTCATTTGATACCAACTATTTAAACCCCATATATAGTAAAATTGTGTTGGTGTTTACATTATTACGTCGGTATATGATATAGGGAGTCACACCATGATGGTTCTATCAGTGTAGCAGTCTTGAGAGACTAGATACATACATTATTAACATATTACATTAGAAAAATAAATCAAAGATGAAAAAAATTATTTCATCCTTGAATATCATTCAAAATTTCCGTCTTTATTTCCCATGTAAAGGAAAACATAAACAAGGGTGATCTCAAATGCTTTGTTAGTGAATGTTTAAAATGAAATATATCATGATTAAATAAGGAATAGTTATATTGCAGAGTAAATAATCAATACATATTCTATTTTATTAATAATTTGATCATGAAATACATCCATGAAATAAAATAAACACATGTATAATGATAACTAAATTATCACTGAAGTAAATTCATAGTTGTGGATACTAATGATCATACCATCAAGGCCTACACCAAGACGTCATGAATCTTTTTATCAAGGCCCTGTACAATACACTTTCTTTTTAATTTGTATGTATACACCAATAACCTAAATAATGAAAATGGGATATCTATAAGTAGACCCAACCCATCACTTATTTATGTCTAATAAATTCCACATATATTAACATAATAATATAATACATATTTGTTATTACTTATCAATCATTCAATACTTTTATTTAATTGGAAATATAGAACATCAATATTTATTCAGTAAATGAAATAACTTATTGTTAATATTTTTATATAAACCACAACTCTAGTAACCTAGAGTTTCAGTGTACATTCTTTCATTGGTATAAGATACAATGCTTCTCATCCAAAAGGACCAAATAGTTTATTAGTCTTGAATAAATAGATTCATATATGATTCACATATAACATTGTAAATATTAATTAGATAGCATAAGAAACACTCTTCAATCCATGATATTTTTTGTAATATCATTTTTCATATCCTGTGGAATGGAAAATAAATTAATTGTGATCTTATATTCTCAGTATGAATTACATACAAAATTATTTATCATGAGTAAATAAAGAATAATAAAAATGGAAAAGTAAATAATTTAAAACACATTCAATTTAATCATTAGCTTAATAACAAAATGTATCCACAGATAATATTAATATAGTAATATCATGAATAATAATAACTACATAAAAATGATGGGACTTCATAAAATTTGATTTCATGAACACAACCATCATACTATCCTTACCTAATAAGTCTTGTTCCAATATAGTTTAATTGATGGGTAGTAATGTACCAAAAACCCCATTTAATAAGGGTATCCAACTTGTTTGTCTCATGAGACCAGTTGATACATTGATGAACTATTGATAATTAGGCCCCACCAATAAATACATGTCCAATGCATTCCTCATATATTAAATGATCAATTTAATTCAAAAAACCCACCTTATCAACAAATATACATATTTAGAAATTATTATGAAATATAAATATTTCATTGGACAATAACATAGATTTTATAGTAAAATATTGTATGTAAATATTATATATATTTGAGGAAATAATCATATCTAAAAATCAAAGGATATGTAAATTTAAGAAAAATATAATGTCTATAGGAAAATTATCATAATAAAGTGAATGTTTCAAGAGAAATCTACCAATCACAAAATTAATAAAGAGATAAAATATTACCATTAATTCATTAGAAATATTGGATTGGTAATAAAATCAAGTATTTTTAAGACTAAAAGAAAATGGAAATGAAAATTTATAATAATTTTTAATTAAATATTTTTATTAGTAAATCCACTGAAAACCTGTAGAAGAATGTAAATAATATCAATGGTTATTGTAGCAGGAATATATATTAATTCTGTATGCATATTGTTTTGAATTTTTTTAATGAAATTGGAAAAGGTACCTTTTAGAAAAAAATATAACGATTACTTTAAAACCTTTTATAATGTAAATGATAACTTAAAATATCCTAATAAATTATTCTAGTAAATAAAAAGTACAATTTGAAGTAAATTTTGAAAAATATTGTCATAGAAGACAAATTTACTCGATCAAAAAGAGAAATAATATTGGATTTTGTTTTGAACATTGATTTTCATGATTCAAGTGTTAAATAGGGTAAATGTTTCCAGAAAATATAAAAAAATTTAAATTTACAGAGGATATGAAAATAAATCTAGTTTAGGAAGAATAGATTATATGATTACTTCAATGAAAAAAATAGAAATCGAAATAAAATGAGAATATAAAATAAATTCAAAAAATTTAATAACTTTTACATTAAAACCCCTTGAAACATTAACTTTATTTGAAACATTTTTCATAATGAATAAATATATATTTATGTCAAATATGTCTAAATTATAACAGCCCAATGGTTTCATACATTGATATCACATATTAATATTTGAATATTAAATATATAGTTGATCAAACATAATTTTATTGATAATAAATGAATAAATTTCCTCACATTGTGTAAAATATTCTATTTATGGAATATTTGGTATTTGATCGTTCATTTAAAAATTTGATAAAAATATCAGTTTTCCACTATAAATTTTAATATATTATTTTGGCCATAAATATTTTTATTTGACTTATTTGAACATAAAATTTTGTAACAGTTTTCCTAAATAAATGGGGTAGAACTTTTTTTCAGTGAATTAGAACTAGATCAGGCATTTTGTTATAGTAAATGATCCATGAAGTTAAAGATGGACTAAAATCTCTAGATTAGACACCACTTTGGTATTTGGGCCAAAACATATACATCCATTCTTAGATTAGTCCAAAAGGTTACGATAAGCATGAAGACCCAATTTCTCAAAAATAACCTTTATGGTTGGATAGATGGTTCACTCATTGTTGTCGTTAAGAAGGTAGATCAACTTGGATTAAAATATTTGAAATAATTTCCCCATTCACACTTGAAACCTTTAACCCTAGCCTCCCCTCCCGTCGATAAATACATATTTGTCATCATTTTGAGGGTTCATGACATGAATTAGGATGTTTATGGAAAAAGAGAAGTGGTTCCACTCCAATTATCAATGCATTTCAAGATGGTTAGCTCTGGACTCAAGGATCCCTTCATCGGAGCCTTCATCTTCTTCTCATTGTAATAGTTGTGTTTGCGTAATAAAATTTTTAGTTCCTCTTATAATTCATTAATTTTGTAAAATTTTATTCTTCTAAAATAATATTATTTAGTCTATAAATCAATATTAGAAACATTATTGAGTTATAAACATTCCATGACCTTTCTGAATGAATAACATTTTTATGATGACTACATCTCCCATGGAAGAGAAATTTTTTTGTATTTGATTTAATTCAGGCTTTCTTCAATTAATTTTTTTTGAATAAATGAGATATTGTATTTCACATTATATGATACATGAGTTTATTTTTTAAATTAAATTAATCTAGGAAATAAATTGAACAATTAACATAAAACTATCGTGGTTGAGTAATGTTTAAATTGTGAGAGTGAGAATTAAATTGGTAAAACAAAATCATATTGGATACATTTATAGAGTTCAAATATAATATATAAAATCAAATAATCCTCATTTACATAGTATATTTAATCCCTAATTGTTCACTTACCATAATATAGACTCATAACATCAATCAAATCGACGTTCTACAATTTCATGTTCTAAAGATAGGCTAGGTTTTAATTTATTTCATCATTATGGTTATGCTAACTCTCATAGGGTTAGAGGGTTTAAAAATTTGTTGATAATAATTATGTGGAGTTTTATTTAAATTATAATGATTAATTACTATGGGAATAGAGAATATTAGATCGATTTAAACATCTAAAAATATTTTATGAAAAATATCTTCTCGTTGGGTTTTCTCAAACTCATTAAAAAAACGAAAAAATACCATATTCTTATAACATACTCCTTATAGTTCTATATACATTAAAAAACCATATTCTCTTAATTAGAGTGTTATTTTATTCAAAATACCTTAAATATGTTGTTTTATTTACTTCATCCTTTGAGAGATAACCTTGGTCAACCACTCTGTTGTACCTACGAAATAAACATTCCACATCATTTGAGAGTTCCGAGGAAAAAACATTTCAAATTGTATCTGTTTTTCGTGAGGAATGTAATTTTTCAACCAATTAGATGTATTTATTTATATTTTCCATTTTATTATCTTCTTCTTTTATTTTTTCCCTTATTCCCCTTTCTCATTTTCCTTCATTTAATTATTATTTTTTGATCTATCAACTAAAAAATCTTATATTTTTATTATGCTCTACTTTTATCCATTTAATGTTTCATTTATTTATGACATGAAATAATCCCAACGAACTCTTTGATATTTTCCATGTTATTAAACACAAATTCAAGGCATGAATTAGATAGTCTCAATCAATGGAAAGTGTAAATATTCATCCTGTTGTAAAATTCCTCCATTATGAGAATATTGAAATCGGAATCTCGTCTATAGAAATATTAAATTATATTTAATGGTTTAAAATAATTGGAATGAACTCAATATGTACATTCAAGGGTTTGTTGCACCAAGTATTAATTATCAACCAACATTCATTGCATATTGAAATTTCAATTAGGTCTTTGAACTAATATTTCAGTTAATTCAACTTGTTCCAAAATTTTATGGCTTATCCAGTGGGGATCCAAACAATCATCTCAATAAATTCATTGTGGTATTATGAATAGTGAATCAATGAAATTCCTTTAAAGATTAAATCAATCTATGATCATTACAATTGTCACTTGAAGGAACTATAAAGGATTGGATATATTACATACATCCTGAAGATTTAACATGTTGGAATGAATCGAAATTTGATTTCTTGTAGATATTTTTTCCAAAATCAATAGAAAATTTTATTCATATGAATACATCATTGATCAACAAGGAATAATTGGAGGCAATGTATGAGTACTAGTTATTATACATGAAATTGATTGCATGATTACAAAATCACCAAATCATTGAGAAACTACTCATAAAATACTTTTATGAATGCTTCATGCCTATATATAAGAGTATGGTGGATTCTACGGCTTGAGGGTAAATAGTTAAAAAATACCAGGAGATGCATGTGAATTGATCGATAATATTACACAAAACACCCAATAATTTAGCGATTGAGGTACACCACACATTATATAAGTACATTTGGTATGTCCATATTCTCTTCAAAATCATTTAATTGATAACAAATTTTATGAAATGACCACTATGGTGAGATATATTACTTTGGATCAAAAGATATCCCAACCCACTCTTGTGTGGCCTTATGGAATTTTCACTAAAACAGACCACCAAACTAGCTGTTTCACTCAATTATATAAGATAGAGTATTTAACAACCATATTTCATGGGAGACCACATGAGAAAGAAAAACATATACATCACTAGAAGAAGTATTAATCCTTCCCACTAATATACAAGCAATGATTAAAGTGTCACGAACCAAACCGAGGTGTCATCCAACCCGACACATGACCCAACCCATGGCATGGATCGTGGGAAATTCTCAATGACCATGAGATGATAACTATTTCATTGACATCAACAATTCATTTTAGGGAATTATTTCACCCAAGATAAGCAACTATAAACAATACTCAAAATATATCATCATGTCACAATCGATATCCATAACTAAAGAGATACAACATTTTCAAGTTAAATATTATACAACTTTAACCAAAAACAAATTACTAAAATGGAAGGGGAACCAACTAGATAAACCAAAATATCAATGAAACAATAGGACCAACACCCTCATGTACCTCCACTAACACCTACAAGAAGATGGAACACTAGAAACCAGATACACCATCAACACCACAAAACATCTTTTCTTTATATGGGTCATATTTAAAAAATTCTACATATACTGAAGGGTGGGTATATGGTGTGATCCAAGTCCAAGTAGGATTCCAACCAAAATAAAGATTCCATTCCATATCATTAAAAGTAAAGTTACCATGAAATTATTAAGAAAGAATTTGGAATCATTTTTAAATGTTTTTTTATTGAAGAAAACACTTTCATGTAAGCATGATTTCAAAATTAATACAAAACAAAGATCCACCATATTTTAAAATTATGAAAAATATCAAAAGATAACTTTGGGAAATCTATAATAATAATAGAACTAGCGGCACACTAGAAACCTTGTATCTAAATGAAACATGGTATAACAACCATAACCCGCGGTGTCCTCATACATGGGCCAGTAGGGAGGAATTCATCCAAATTTTTAGTGGTATCCAAACATTATCAAAATAGTTTATATATTGTTGTATCATAAACATTACTATAAGAAACTAGGCCTTAGACTCCCCAATCCAACTAGAATACTAGACCTATTCCAGTCACCATGATACCTAGGATTCCCTTTGTGTTCAATTTTGACTTCACATATCACATGGATCATCATGTTTACATTTACACACAAGAAATGATAATATTCATATAAAACCACATTTTATCATAAGATAAAACTCTTTAAAATTAACAGGCACCCCAAATACATTCTAAAACATGCCTCGAACCACTTACATAATTCATAGAACACATTTAAGAGGCATCACAAGGAATCACACTTGAAATAAAAACCACTTCATTTTGGAAACCATCATTAAACACATGTGAATCTCAAATCACATCGATTTTTTTTCAATCCATTCACATAATCCATAATATACATTCAAGAATCAATGAAAACATACCAAAATCATATAATAATGTTAAAACAAGGAATCACCTACCCAAATCATGGAATGATCTGATATATGGTGTAAAACTACAACTGCACCACATTAGAACCCTATACAGGAAAGATCAAATCACAACCATCAATATTAAACCCAAAGAACCATGATTTAACACATTAAAGTTCAACCAACCCACTGGAGAAAATAGAACACACTAAAGAGGAAACAATAACCCTAAAAGAAGGAATAAATCAAGTAAAAAGTGGCTTACATAATGATTCATTGAAGATCACACACCAAATACAGCCAAAAATTGAACTTCAAGGGGGTCATGAGGGTTAGGGTAGGTTTTATGGATGAAAATCCAATATATATTGGATTAAATGTGATTTGGGGTTAAATATGAAGAGGGAAAAAGGTTAAATTCCACATTTTAAATGACCTAGATAGGCCATATGGTTATCCCATGCTTTTTTAAAAACTGTTAGGTAATCATTTGTCCTTTATTAACTAAGAGGAACATGGTCTCAATGTTTCTTGGTGGAGGGAGGATTTCCATGTGGCTGATCATGCAGCCAGGAATGTGAAACCATCCAAGGCATATAATTTCCCCGGGGATAGGGCACAATTTCCCCAAACCATATACAACCTACTGTAGGGTATAAAAACTCCATTTCTCTCTAACAAATCTCAAAAAAAAAACAAGGGACAAAGATAATAAAAAAATTAAACAAAGGTATAGCTCTAAATAAAATCATAGATGTGATAGGAAGGACTAATCAGACATGATTTATGGATCTAGACCACATCAAATTCCCCCCTCTAAAGAAAAATTCTAGAAGCCTCTGCCTTACCAATACGGTTTTCAAGAACCCCAAAGGATATTTGAATCCAAGTCATCAATAATTCAAAAAAGGAAATTCTAAACCAAACGTATATTCTACTAATAATAACCTTTTGAAACAAGTTTTTTAATCAACCGACTAAGATTAAGATTCATGGTTTGGAGTTTAGGGATTTGAAGACAAAAATGAGTCAGATTGACACCTCCCTCAAACAACTGGTATGTTAGATATTTGGAATTACTTGGTCATAAACAACTCCAAATCAAAGTAGGAATGTTAGTTCCATCACATTGAGAAGTGGGAATCAAACGACTGATACATCTACACCTATCATTACATCAGGATTCCCCTGAACCCTAGAGAATCCCCATTAATGTTTAAATGATCATTTTCCCAAGAAGAATGAAAAACATAAGAAAAATATTTATGATGTTCCACATAAACCCCTAACCATTCAAAATAGTGTTTTCTAAACAAAAAAAATTTGTTAATAGGTGATGCAAAAAAGATTTTTTGGACACATTCTAGCATGTGGAAATAAACATCCCCCATATTGAGTCCATTAAGTAAATATCATGGTATTCCTAATTATAAAAAATAACACAGTAAAAATCAAAGAGGGGTCAACGAAAATGAGATGATAAATTTTGGAAGGAATCTGTTAGCACTCATTAATCAAAATTAAGAAATCCCATAAAAGAAAAAGGGTACATGTACAATCACTATCCCATGTACCTAATGGGAGTTACACATTTCTGTTGCTCTATGTGATTTGGGAGCTTTCATAAATGTTATGTCTCACTATATATTCTCTTAATTAGAGGTTGTTGAGTTGATGATGATGAGAGTATTGGTGTAGTTGGAAAATAGATCTACAATGTATCCAGTGAGAGACCTTGTAAATGTACTTGTTTGGGTAAGATACAAGATCTATCTAGAATATTTCAATGTGCATAACATGTAGGATGATCAGGTAAATTATCATGATCCCATTATATTAGGTAGTACCTTCACCAAAACTAAAAAAACTATCATAAATATCCATGAGGATACACAATCCATGGTGTTTGGAAATGAAGTTGTGATATTTAATTTTATGGACTCCATAAAGTACCCCAGAGGACTATTTTCCCTTTTTATCTCCCATTTTGAACCACCAAGTAAAATCCTTGTGGATTTTTATTGTTTTATTCATAGATATATTATGATAATTTAATCGAGTTTGATGTTTAAGGGAACTTCCACCCCTTTTTATAATGCAAAAACACTCTAGGATTTAATTTTTACGGGGTTTCATTTTCTATATTGAACATATTCACTCTGATAATGACATGGTTATTGAGTATGTTATTAAATTTTATACATTTTTATCTAATTTTGATGATTCTTATTCTGATACTAATTTTAACTATGCACATATTTCAGTTCCTTCAAAATATCCATTCGTACATCACCCCCTTTATTGGAACTCAATCAATTACCATAGAAACTCAAAATCTCAAACTTGTTGAGTGGTGAGAGATTTCTTGTAATAATTTATAAAAATGACCCTTTTAATCAAGAAGAAAAACATTTGAAACTTTTTAAGGAGAACATAAGGTAAATTGGGTGGACCTTGGTTGAGATATCTTGTCTTAGGCCCACCATTTGTATTCATATGACTCTTATAGGTGATGATGATAAACTAGTTATGAATCCACAATGGATACATAATCCAACCCTTCTATAATTTGTTAAAAAATAAGTTGAAAATTTTCTCAAGGTATGTATCATTTATCCTATTTCATATTCCAAGTGGGTGATTTCTATTCAAGATGTGACTAAGAAATGCGGTCTTACTATTGTTAGAAATAAGAGAGAGTAGTTTTTTCTAATGAGGTTAAAAATATATAGGCTTGTGTGTATTGATTAAAGGAAACAAAATGACTCCACTCAAAATAACTATTTCTCCCTCTCATTTATTGATCAAATGATGATTGACTAGATGGAAAGACACAAAATTGTTTTTTTATGGATTTTCAAAATATTTTCAGATTCTTGCATTTCTGGAGGATTAAGAGAATATAACATCTACTTTTCCATTTGGTAAATTTTCTTATCGAAGGATTCCATTTTGATTTTTCAATTCCCTAAGTACCTTCCAGAGATGCACGATGACTATTTTCCTCATATTTCACTAAGGCCAAAATGGAGGTATTTATGTATAATTTTACATCGTGTAGATCATTATTGGATTAATCTATCTTTAGTTTAGGAAAGGTATAGAATCATTTTTGTTGAGAAGAATCTATTTTTAACTACGAAAAATGCCATTTTATTGTAGAGCATGAAATTTTCTTTTGGCATGTAGTGTCAAAATATAGAATAAAAGTTAATAGATCCAAGGTAGATATTATTTAATCTATTCTATTTCATTCATGTGTTCATGATGTTAGATCATTCCCATGTCATATTGGATTTTATTGATGATTCATTAGATATTTTAGTAAGATCCCTCTACCTTTAATTCGATTGCTTCAAAAATATATTGACTCCTTTTTTGATGATTCATTTAGGGTGTCATTTGATGATCTCAATAATTTTCTCCCCACACCCTCGACCATAAAACCTCCATAACAGGAGAAAATTATTTTGAGATTATGTGTGACACATCCAACTTCGCAGTTGGAGTTTTTTTTATACATGTTTGAAGGGTTATCCCATGTGATTTCTTATGAATCAAAGAATTTGGATTCATCCCAACAGAATTACACCAAAATAGAAAATGAGTTTCATGTTTTTTTATTTTCATTATAAAAATTATGATTACATTTATTAAGATCTAATGTTGTAGTTTCTTCTGACCATTTTGTTCTGAGGTAACCCTTTAAAAAGGAAGATGAAAATATCAGACTTATCTGATGGATGTTCCTTATTCAAGAATTCAATATTTTGATAAAGGAAATGAAGGGGTCAGAAAACATTGTGGATGACCACATGAGTAGGATTACTCACACACTAGAGGATGAAACCATTGACCAAGTACCACTTTGGTTCACTTCCAATATGGAACATCTTTATGTCATCTCATGTATGCATCCTTGGAATGAAGATTTAGTGAACAACATTATTTATTTAAATTCCTAAAAATTTAAAGAAACTTCAATTCAAAAAAATTAAGAGTGACTCTCTATTTTATGTGTGGGATGATCCCTACACCTGGTTCATGCATAGTGAAAAATTCATTAGGAGCTATGTTCCTTCTCATGAGTTTGATACTTTTTTTCATTTTTATCATAGCCGTGATTGTGGTGAAAACCTTAGACTCCATCGAAAAGTTAGGAAAGTAATATAATCTACATTATAATGTTATATCTTGTTCAATGATGCTCACAATTTTTATAAGTCATTATCACATTTACATCACACTATAAATATTTCAAGGAGTCTTGAGATTCCTCAACAACCAATAATATTCTATGAGATTTTTGATATTTGGGGAATTTATTTTATTGGTCCTTTTCGAAGTTCATTTTGTTTATTGTACATTTTGATCACTGTTGAATATGACTGCAAATATGTAGAGGCCATGGCCACAAAGAATTATTATTCTCATGTTGTAGTATATATTTTCAAGGATAGAATTTTCTACAGGTTTGGAGTACAAAAATCTATAATCAGTTACCAAGGGACACACTTTTTCAATCATATTTCGGCTTCCCTTCATCAGATGTATGGTGTAACACGTAAAACATCCAGTCCATACCACCCATAAACAAATGGCTAGGATATGATTTCTAATTCGGAGATGGAATTTTTTTGGATAAAACCGTGTATTAGAATATAAAGGATTCTATAAAGCACATGCATGATGTGTTTTGGGATTATAGAGTGGCATATAAGACTCTAATCAGTATGTCTTCATTTCAGATTCTTTTTGGGTAATTCTATTATATCCCCACGGAGGTCGAGCATCGGGCATATTGAGATATAAATAAATGAAATATAGATTTATCCCAACTTGGAATTCAAAGGAAGAAACAAATTCAATATTTTGATTAGATTATATTTTTATCATATGAGAAAATAAGGCTCAAAAGGGAAAAATCTAATGGGATCATGATAGAATGATCCAAAAAGGAAGTTTCATGTCAGTGAGAAAGTCTCACTCTATAGTTCACAACTAAATACGATTCCTGGTACATTTCATTCTAGGTGGTTAGTTCTTTATGGTGTATCTTATATTTTTCCTTATGGTTTAGAGGATATGACACAAGAGGACACATAAAGGATATTTATATTCAAAGGGAAACATTTGAAGTAATACATTGAGGGGCATCATATCGATGTAGTTGATTTCATAACATTACATGACCCCATCATCATTTGAAAATATTAGGATATTCCTAGGGAATGTAATTATATATTATTTTTCCATTTTAAAATTATATATTTAATGGGAACATATCATCTCATTGGTAAGCATTGACGTTAATGAAATATTTAATGTGTGGGGGAGGGGACAATTTTTTGCGGTAACAATTTAGGGATTTCATTTTTTTTGTATTTTATGTGTTTTCTGGATGGGTTTCTATTAAATTTAAAAAAATGAAAACAAAAAAAATAATAGAAAAACATATATCAAGTAACATGGTCATTTACATGTGGAACATATAAAAAATGCATGCTTTCAAAATTAATTGGTATCATGATAATCCTGATCAAGATTTAATCATCAAGGGTCGATTATAATAAAAATATTAGTCATCTATAACATTATTGGGTTTGTTATTATTAAAACTATTAGATTTGGACACCATTATTTATGATATGTGTTAATGGTAAATTGTGTCATTTATCTCTATACACAAATTTCCATGTAACCATGACTTGTAAAATATTACCTAATCAATTGAAGTTATATCCATGTTAGGTAAAACAATTCGTCAAATATAAATGGTTGATCCATATGTTTTTTTACCTTCTGATTAATGACATTACTATATAAAATTGGCCGGTGGATGTGTACCTGATATCTGATAGTTATAGACCGTCAAAAAATCTAAAATATCACAAAAAAATATATTATATTAATAAAGATGGGAGTGATTTAATATTCAAAACATGGGGATATATAGGTCAAGAGCTTAAGGTTTGACATTCAGGAATGCTTATGTGAGTGGGTATTGAAATTTTATTATAAAGGAATGTTGAACATGATTGGTGAATTGAACCTGATAAGAATAATTATTTTACATGACCTGAATATAATAAATAAATGGTGGAGATATGAGCATAAAATTGTTGGCACACAGACACACATGTAGAGAATTAATGGTATGGTAGACTCATAACTTATTTCTCTATGATTAGTGTCATTAGTCTTATCAGATTTTATTTTAATAAAATTTATTAAGAAATGGATTTCAAATATATTGAGGTCGACTGTTGATGAGAATCATTCTTTTCCTATATTTCCACTATAGATTGGGAAATATAAACATGCATATCTTGTAAAAAAAATTGGATTACATGATATGAGGTTCGTCCTATGAGTGAAAATATGGTAAGTGTTGAGGAGTTGATAAAAAAATTATTTAATATTCTATTTATAATTATTCAAATAATTTCCCTATCTTTTGTTAAATATATTATTTATTGAATATTTGGTACGAGATCATTCATTTGAATATTTGATGAAAATTATAGTTCCCCCACATTCAAGTTAAGAATAGTAATTCAGACATATATATTTTTATGTGAGATATATGGGCTTAAATTTTTTTCAAAGTGTTCCAAACTTAATTTGATACAACATTATTTCAATACATTTTAGCCAGATCATGGATTTTATTGCAGTAAATGGGTTATGAAGTCAATGATGGACAAGACTCTCTAGATTCAACACCACTTCAATATTTGGTTCATAACTTCAAAATCCATGCATGTATTGGTCATAAATTTGAAAATAATCTACATGATTCAATTTATCAAAAACCATCATGTTGGACAAATAGATGGTTCAGGTGTTGTTGGGGTTAAAAACTAGACTCAAATTAGATTTAAATATTTTGATGAGTTTCCCCATTCACACATGAAACCTATTTAAATCATAGCATCACCTCCCCTATATAAATATGTATTTTTCTCTTATAGAGGGGTTGGTCCGTGCATTATGATGTTTAGGAAATTGGATAAGTGGTTCCAAACCAATTCTACAAGCATTTCAACAAGGGTATCTCTTGAAGAAAGACCCATTCATCGATGATTTCTTCTTCATATTCAATTTGTAATATTTGTGTTTGGGTAATAAACTTATTAGTTCCTCTTGAAATTATTATATTTTTTAAAATATTCTTCTTCTATATTCATCGTATTTGGGATAGAAATCAATATTATAAATTTTATTGGGCTAAACCCATACCACAACCTTTCAGAATGAAAAGAGTTTCTATGATGACTATACTACCCATGGAAAAGTAATTTTTCAAACCAATTGATCTAATTATCACTTTGTTCAATTATTTTTTAAAATAAATTAAATAATTTTATTCACCTAACAGGATCCATGAATTGAGTTTTTAAATTAAATGAAACTATCCAAGAAAATGAAAAATCAACACAAAATCACGAGGTCTAATAATGTGTGAATTGTGGGAGAAAAATCTTAATTGGTAAAATAAAACCACGTTGGATAATTTTTTAGAGTTCAAATATAATCTATGAACTCAGTTAATCCACATTTATAGAATAGATATGTCCTCTAATTTAACATTGACCATAATATATCCTTAGAACATCAATCAAATCATGTTTCAATGATCAATAATTCTGAAGCTAGCTGAGGTTTTATTTCATTTCATCATTGTGTTTAAGTTAGCTCCCATAGTATTTGAGGGTTAAAAAATTAAGGGATAATAATTAGGAGTTGTTAAATTTCAACGATAATGATTAGTATGTATGTGAAGAGGTATATTTACATAAATTACACCTTCTAAATATTTTTTCTAAAAAATATATTCTCATTGAGTTTTCACAATCTATTTTAAAAAACCAAATAGAAAAAATTTTATATTCTCCTAGCATAATTCTTGTAGTCTTATAAACGATAAACAACACCCATTCTCATAAGCAGTGTGTTTATTATTCTTCATTATTTATTAAAAATACATTTAATATATTGTTTTATTTACCAATTCATCTAAGATATGTACTCGTTCAGCCACTCTATTGCACCTAAGAAGTAAAATTTACACATCATTTGAGAGCACACAGAATAGTGACTTTAAACAAAATAATGATCCTTGAAATAATTGTTTATGGTTAGTATCTTCGGAAATGTTTAAATGTAAAAAAAATTAGTTTATGACGAAAATACATCATATCCCACTGTTCTATTCATAACTATCACCCATATTAGACATATAATACAAAATACCATTCATTATAACCTGGGGAAAGGAAATATAAGAAAGGGTGATCGTAGATGATTAGTCAGGATAAAAAAGGGGAATATCGACATAACATGACAATAAGGGTATGATAACTTGATCTTAACATCAGAAAACCATACCCTATATATAAAAGATCATAATATTGAGAAATTAAATAAATTTTAGTAGTTTGTAAGACATGAATCATAAAGTAATTAAAGAACATAATCCATGATAGCATAGCATTAGAAAAAGTGTTTGATTTTTGGTATATAGATAAGCATAAAAAATCATTTCTAAGGTTAACATAGTGGAATGGGTTCACTCCCCAAAAATTATACTAGTCAATGATCACTATTAAGACTATCATACGGTATAAAGTACCTTATTGATCTATGATCACTCCCAATTACAATCCTATCTATCTCTTGAGATATTAATCATTACCCAATGCTTTGGAGGTCTATATAATTTCGAGTCCACCAGAAAAAATGAAAATCGTAAAAAGGTGTTCCAAAAGACCATAAAACATTCATAATATAATAACCCACAAAAAGGAAATGGTTTTAAAAATCATTTCATCATATTATAATTTGTGGAAAAGAAATGGACTTCATAAGCATTCAATCAATTCATCATAACATATCCCATGGAAAAGAATAAAGTTATGTGAAAGTCTTATCATCAAGATCCTAAACTAGATACATAACGTATAAGGATGATATCATTAAATAATATACCTATTAAAGACACAGAAACATAAAGGGATGTTTTATTATATAAAATATTATTTTAAAATATCACATGGAATATTTCATGAAGAAAATACCCTTTTTATTTTGAAATAACATCTCTAGAAAATAATAATTTTCAAAATATTAATGAAAAAAACTTCATTGAAAATTAAACTGGAATTATTGAGTAAAATATAAATAATTTTATGGTCAATATTTTTGAAAAATACCATTCATGTCATTCAAATTAAAACAATGATTCCTATCACATTTTCTGTAAAATGTCAAAAGTACCACGTTTGGAAAAGGATAAGTCGATTCATTTTAAATCATTTTTTAAAAATTAAAAAAAGGGTGAAAATGAATTTAACAATTAATATTTTAATATTAAAAACATTATTTTAAATATTTTGGAAGAAATACTAATAATTAAGAAAATGTGTATTCGACCAAACAGAGAAATACTGACAGTTATCCTTAAAAAATTCTTCTCATATCATGAGTACATAATGAGAGTAAAATTAAAGGAATGAATTTAATATCAAATAATATATGTAGGATAAGAAAATTATTTATTTTTATTGAGAGATAGATAATATTATTTCATCATCAGTATCATAATCCTAGAAAACCGTGATAGGAAACATGATTATAAGATAAAACACTTCACACATTGGTAACCTTTTAATCATAAGAACCTTCAAATATATATCTTTAAACATATATGTATATCTAATAATTTTTAGGATAATAATAATTAAATAAATACATGGGAATTATAGACACGAAAATAATGAAAAAAGTGCTAAATATGAAATGTGTCCAATGAAAATAAAAGTTAAATGAAAATCCCTTACCACATGTCTAACTTCCATTGTATGTGCTCGAAACTACTTTATAATAAATATATATTAATTATAAATATATTAAATGTTACATACCAGACCTAAACAGTGCTAAATAGGTCGGGTTTTACTAAACTTAGGTGCACCTCCCCAATCATCAGAGGTTTTTGACTTGGAGCGAGGGCGTAGAAAATTTATAGTGGGGAGGCTATACCCTTTCAGAGGGAAATATGGTACTGGTCCGAGCATAATAAATCACGCAGTGATAATAAAGACTCAATAGACTCAAACTAGACCATCATAGTGGAATAAAATCCAATATCAATAAACAATGTAAGTAATATAAAAATAAGAGAAACATAAAATAAAAATAAAAACATGCTAAACAACACTTCTAAATAATAAAAAAACCAAGCATGCATCCATAGAATGTCACATATGTCATTATAAAATGGGTTCCAAGGGATAACCAACAACATTTACAAGAGTATGGTAAGAATGCTGATAAATAATGAAAGCGAAAACCGAAGTAAACTCCAACTAGGTATGACCTAAGGGTCCATGCCAAATCTCCATGAAACAACTAATACGATCCAGCTCCTGAAGCCGGTCTCTTTCCTACACAAAATTTCATAAAAATCCCCACGTGTCCCGAAGGGCCCATCTAGGGTGTGGGATGACTCTTAGTAGGGTATCATCGACTGGTGCATACCTTATATAGGTGTTTAAGTAGGCATGCTTTTATATGGAAAGTAAACAACACAATACCTAAACAAATACAAACCCCAATGGTGCTTAGTAGCCACCAAGGAGTGTCACCTACATTGGATGACACCAGAATCTTAGTCATGCAACCTGGAACCATGTGCCCCCCCTACAACTCAAGTTTTACGTACCGAAGTCCCAAAGACAAATGCAGTGATAGTAACATGACACTATGTTCCTCCTAATACCTTGTGTCTCAAGTACCAACGTCTTGTAGTAATTCCCATGAAGTAGTAACCTGACACTATGTGCCTCTTAACACTCATGTCTCAAGTGACATTGTCCCTTAGGCATGACCAAACAAATTGAAGGATCTTAACCTCCCATATGGCTTCATACAGTAAGCACCCCAAAACAAATTGTACCTAAAACACAACTATTGAGGTCCTCAACCCACATAAGTAGTCAAAAAAATTGTATCACAGAGTCATCTATGTGAACATGAACCAAAGTCACAGATGAGGGGTAATCACCAAAATAGAACCCAAGCTACAACCTATCTAGCACCTCATTCCCCTATGACCATGCCGCTCAATAATATGATGGCCTTTCCATCCATGTAACCTGGTCTACGCCCAACCAGATAGTCACACTTCCTCAATCTAATTTCTATGACGCCCAATCCATCATCAAAACCACCAAATACATCACGGTCAATGCCCAACATAAATCAATGTCACTCAATAGTCTCGGAGACACACCAAACACAACCCCAAGTGTTACAACATATGCAATTCAGAAAATTACGTATTTATCACATTAACCAATTCACTTTAAATAGAAAAACAATATAAACAGTTGATTTTCAGTAGCCCAATGACCTTCACACAACATTACTCAGGTTTTAAATGCCTCTAAAGAGTGTAATAATGCATTAAAAAATTAATAATAATAACTTTAAACAATGTAGACCAATTATAACCATTTTATCACCACTGAACAAAATGTCCCAATGAGCAATGACCTCTCACCCAACCTCGCTCAAGAAATTTAGGCAATAGGGCATTCCCAAAGGCATCCCATGGGTCTAGAAATTAATTCAATATGTAATAGATGATAAAACGGGTCCCACTCAAAAATACCATAAGGCGTCCAAAGGTTGCGCTACCCAAATATCCACAAAAATACAAAACAAGGAATGCACCACATACATCATACAAGCATTATCTTCCTCCTCCGATATCACCCTATAATTATATCAAGAACACAGTATATCTACCAAACAATCATAAATTCTCAAGGTCATGTAACATGATCAAGAAAAAAAATCAAAGTGAAAGGCTCAAGATGAATCAAGGGCTTACCGAGGGGGTTACAATGGTTCAAGCGGTGTTTAAATCGAGTTTCAGCTAGTCGATCGAAAGTAAAATTGGCTCCCAGATCTTTGGTTTGTGAAGATGGTCCCCTCCCCATGCACACTACTTTAAAATGAGTCTAATACTTGTTTTAGTGAGAAAGACATAAATAGATGACATGTATCCAATATTACAAGACATGTGTCTTATTTTACTATTCATTTGGCATCTTACAGCCTTGCGGATATGACTACATAGTGTTTACTAGGAAGTAAACGGCGTGTACATGTTCGAACTCTTCTACCCTCACCGACACCCATACATACCATGTATAGCCGCTATACTATCAATACCTACATGACATGTATTAGTAAGTCACGATGTGTACATGGTAAAATCTCTCCCTCATCAAATGCCCCTAAAATACATGTATGGAAATCACACACTACCAAGGGTACACAATGTGTACTTGGGAGTACATGGAATGTAACCCCAAAAATTTCCCAAACCTACCCAGATTCTCTTATTAACACAAAAATAGTTCAGAAACAACTCAAAAATGAATAAATGACCCTTACCTGAAAGGAGTAACCTGGTTCAAACAAACATCCCCCCTTAATGCAATTCGTCCCAGATTTTCCCTTACAGAGGTGGTGTGGGAATAGTCCAAATTAACATCAACCCAAAACTCAAATAATCCTAAGCTTCACCAACCTGTTTCTGAACACATGGTCTTCCTGTGACGCATCGTCACCCCTTCACCTCGTTAGGTGATACCATGTAACATCTGACACCCATTCATGTCCCACATCGCATCGTTGTCTGCCTCAATGAGGTCCTTATTCTCATGGATTCTCAAAATAATCCTGGTTCCATGCACCTCAAATAGGCTACATCATCGATGCCCCAATTCCCACGACACCTCAAGTAATCTGCATCCTCAATGCCTTGATACCCACAACACCTCATATATATATAAATATATTATGCACCCTAAATGGTTCCAATCCCATTGACAAGAATCTGGTCTTTCCAAATAAATCATATGCTCCTCGTTCACTCAAAATGGAATTCCAGAACGAGCCATACCAAATAGAAAAAATATAAAATCACGGTAACACATGTGGCATACCTCTTACTGTCGTCAGCTCACCAGCCTGCTTAGCCTCTGGCTGCTCGACAACATGCACCTAGCATGACACACGACATCCTGAAACCTATCCTCCATGTAGTGCTGCACCAGTCACCACTCCCAAACCCCATGACTGGGTCCCAATATCTCTACAACGTCTCCCGTGTGCATATGATCCTTAGATACCCTCACCTGGTATGAATCCCGAATCGACACCAGACACCATCGTCTATCCTGGTTCCTACCTACGGGCTATCTGAGAATGATTCCTTGAAAACCTCTATAGATGTCTAACATGTCCACATGCCCAACAATCCTTTGGAGGCCTATCGCACTGAGTCTGGACATGACATAGATACCCATACTAAATGAAAACCATAGATGAACTGCCATAAGGTGGGATATCTGTGTCCTTGGACAGACTGTTGACCACGTTGTCATGAAACATTAAATTGGTTATTATTTGAAGATAAATTTATAGTCTAGGGAATATCCTAGTTCATCTCTCAAGGAGCAATGATAGTTTTAGAGAACCTTTTTTCAATAAGAATTACTAAAAGAGGTGGGTAGTTTTCAAAATATATTTAAGTAAATCCCTTAATTAACGAGATAAATAGTTGATAAATAAAGGAGGTTTATTAACAATTTTTAGGGAAGAAGATCATTTCTTGTTCACTACACATCTTAGATAGGTCACTGTTCTGAAATTTTTACATGGTTTTGTTTAATTCCTTGGTTGAAGGTTGTCAAGATATTAGCACCCATCTTGCCTCTTCAAATAATGCTAAAAGAACCACCCCTTGACTCATCAATCGTGTTTCCAAGATTTGGTTATCAAACCCAGAATAAATTTTCTACCAAATCATACAAAAATATTATATATGTGTGAGTTAAATATGATTATTGTGCTGACCAATTGGAACAACCCAACATTCCCCCTTGAAATCTCAACCAAATCGGTGTTGAATTAAAAATCCTCCCACTTAATTATATCAAATGAAATGTAATTAGTGGAGAAGCATTTCAAGATAAAAATAAGTGAAATATTAAACACCCAAATTAAACAAAACCAATAGAAGAACATTTTCTGAACTCCCTCCCATGTTTGTGTAGCTCCCTAAAAATGATCATCCACCGTTTAGCTCGTCATTGAGAGGAGGAGGAGGCTCGGGTGGAACTCATTCTTCATCCTTGATCCCCCTATGAGGATAAGGTCCTCCAAAACATCTTGGATGATGAAGATAATCCTATAGGACTCAAAAATGTCTGATTTTGGATCTTGGTTCTAACTCTCCAAATGATATACCCATGGTTCTCTTTTATTTCAAAAATGAGAAGTGGATTTGGGAATAGAGATTGTGTAATTCCACTTTTTACATTGTTTTAGGCCTCCATAAAATAATCAGTAACATTCGACATAATAATAAAGATGTTTCTCCACGTCTTTTCTATCTCCACATAATGTTTGGTTTCCTTTAGACATGTAAAACTCAAGATATGGACAACACACAACACATAACTTTTGACTCTATGCACATTCGGTGTCCTAGAAATATCAATTCTGTTGGAAACTTTTATATCCTAATGGTTCTTGGTTGTCCTCATAATAGTTGTATATAACTGAATTTTGGACCATCCCACCAAATCTCAGCCCATTGGGATGCACGGAGTTTTCATACTCTATCCATTAGTGGACAATTGCTCATGAAACCCATGTAGTGTTGGCCCATTTTCCTTATAGATCATCTCAAGGGCCTCCAAATCACCTCCTCATACAATGGAATCATTAAAAAAAGTAACATTGTCCTTTTTAATAGTGATAAACAAAAAATAAATGATTTAAAAATGTAATTAAATTTGTTATTATTTTTATGATTTTCAATATAAAACAAGTTTTGCATAGGGGTGTAAGGGTGAAAATGAAACATTGAATCACTATGTTATTACACCCCCCCACATAAACATTTTCACTCCTGAGAAAAGTCACATATCCAAAAAATATGATGCAAGAATATATTCCCAACATCAAGAAGATTTAACATTTGAGGAACTTTTAATTCATTAATGTTATTTGATCAATGCATGAAACACACCAAATATTTCTTCGTAGTGAAAAAGAATAAAGATGTCTCATAAATAATATCTCAATGAAATTCCATGAAATTCATAACACCAAATTTAGAAATGAATTCAAAAGTCAACCATTCCACTGACTCTCCATGTGTGTCTGGGAAAACCATTACATGCTATTCCTTCCACTTTCTATCAAATAAATATTGTTTACATTAACATTAGTCATCTTTAAATGAATTATTTTCACTGAACCTTCCCTACATCCTTTGCAATCATATTTCAAGACCCACTTACTTAAGCAATCCTAAATGTCAAACCATAAGCTCCCGTACCAGATATCCCCACATGTTTCACATTTCATCACTCCCCTCATTTTTTTTAGTTTTTTAAAGTTTCATTTAGAGAAAATATCACACTCATATCTAACCCCATTTTTGAAATCCTAATGAAACTAATTTCAATAGTTATAACAATATCAATGGTTGAGGAGGAGTGGTTTTTGACCTACCCAAGACACAACCCAATTTTTTGTAGGGCGTGCAATAGTCGGACATTAGGTACACACACCTAGGTCAATCTGTTACAATAATGAAACTGATCAGATAAGGAAAAAACGTGTGGAAATATCATTTAAAGATGAAAATATTAACCTAACATATATTTACCTTATATTAAGTTATAAATATTCACACTTTGTGGTTTAGTGCAAAAAAATTGTGGAGGTATTAGTGAAAATGTTTTCCCAAAAACTACTCACACAAGGGGCATCAATCATATCAAATGTTTCATAGTGATACAAAGATTTATATCATTGATAGAATACCAATTCACTAAAAATCACTCCCTGATATTAAATTCATACAAACATTTATTCCCAAACAAAGATAGGGTTTTTTATCAAATGATAAATCAACATGGAATCAAAATTTTCAACATGCATTTTCAGTAATTTCTATGATGTGGTGACCATAAGGGGGGAGTAAAAGTACCATAAAGAAGGTGAAAATGAGAATAAAGATGAAAGAAAATGAAAATATTAATGAACCTAGAATTATGGGGAAAATTGAAAATATAATAACGAAGGAGAAAAGGAGAAGAATGAAAAAATAATATGACAATTCCTAACTAACCCAGGTATGTACCAATCCCCCACAACTAGAATATGAAGTGTTCTCACTATAATAATTGATAATGTGAAATGGAAGAATAAAACATAGTGTGTTTCCCTGGTATGTTTCTTCTTTAACATGGAGTTCCTCCATCAGAAACTCCGGAAGTGATTCGTGGAAGTGCTTCAGCCGCTGCCCATTGATAGTGAGGTTTTTCTTGGTTTCTTCATTTTGACCCTGAACAATACCAAATACAGAGACATTAATAATGTTTATGGGCCACACCAGCAGGAATGAAGCATACATGGATGCTACTTAAGCCTTGAATTATAATGGAGGACCTTCTTCCTAGTTTGGAACTGTCGATGAAGTATAAGATGGTTGTTGGAAGCCTTGGTTTGCTCCATATAAATCCAAGAGTTTTTATAGGCATCTCTTCTCATTTTCTCCAACTCCTAAATCTAAAACTTCTTTTGAGAACCTACACTGTAAAGATTATAACTTCATTGTTTGATGGCCCAGTAGACCCGAGGATCAATCTCAATAGTTAGGTGACACCTCATTCCAAAAAAAAGGATAGATTGACATTCCAATGGGAGTTTTGAAAGCTGTACGGTAGGCCCATAATGAATCATCTAGTTAAAGACTATAATATTTTCTATTGGGTTGAACCATAATTTCAAGAATATATTTTACCTCTCTATTTGACACCTTAGCTTGACCATTGGTCTGTGGGTGATATGCTATAGACAATCTATGACAGACCCCATACCGAAACAAAAGTGATTTCATTTTCTGGTTGACGAAATGAGAACCTTGGTCACTAATAATGAACCTAGGTAATATAAACCTAAAAAAGATCTCAGTTCTCAAAAATTCTACAAATTTTTTGGAATCATCTATCCTTGTGGCTCGGTCATCTACCCATTTTGACACATAATGGACCACTAGAAGAATCTACAAGTTTCCAAAGGAATTGGGAAATGGAACCAAAAAGTCAATGCCCCCAATATAAAAAATTTCATGGATGAGAGACAGTTGTTGTGGCATTTCATTTCTTTTACAAACATTCCCCATTCATTTACAATAAGGAAAATATTTGAAAAAATCACTGGCATCCTATAATATAGTTGTCCAAAAGAGAACAGAATCATGGAAATTGTGAGCAGTCTGTTGGAGACCAATGTGCCCCCCACAAGCAAGAGTGTGGCAGTTTCTAAGGACATACTAAAACTGGCTATCAGAGACACAAATCCTAAGGACATGATCACAAAATGTGCGCCAGAGGTAGGGGTCATCCCAAATCAACCAATGAGACTCAGTTTGTAGATGACTAGATTGGTTTTTATTGAAATCATTAGGAAACAAGATGCTACCAAATAATTTACAATTTCAACATACTAAGAAATGTCATCTTTCACTCCGTACAATTTCTCATCGGGAAACATGTCATTTATAGGAATATAGGGGGATGAGTCAATGTATTAGGATGGGGGAATCCTACTGATATGTTCTTCCACCACATTATCTTCTACTTTTTTATCTCTAAATTCTAGATTGAATTATTGATGGAGGAGAATCTAGAAAATGAGACATGGTTTGGATTCCAATTTGATAAGGAGATACTACAGGGTTTCATGGTCTGAGAAGATGATGAATTTTGACCCCAAAAGGTATGACCTGAATTTTTCCCTGGCAAACAAAATGTATATGAATTTTTTTTTCAGTTGTGGTGTTTTTTTCTTGGGCAGGGTTCAATGCATGTGAGGCATAGGCAATGACATGTGGAGCTCGATCGACCCTTTGTGACAAGACTACCCCAACTGCATAGTTAGAGACCCCACACATGAGCTCAAATGGAAAATCCCACCGAGGTGGTTGGATTAGCAGGGGTGATGTGAGACTCTATTTTACCTTATTAAAATCTTCATGACATTCATTATCAAAAAAAATTCTTTTTAAAGTAATTGAGAGAGAGGGGGAGTTAAATTACACTAAATTCACAATTGAAACGATGGTAAAATCCATAATGCCCTTGGAAAGACTGCAAATCCCATACATTTTTAGAGAATGGTTGGGAAGAAATGACATCCGCTATTGATTTATCTTCTTGGATACTATCCCAAGAAATGACATGTCCCAAAACTATAACATGTTGCATCATTAAATGGAATTTATCATAATTTAATACAGGATTAGTTTCAATGAAGTGACATAGGACTGAACTAAGACCACTAAAACATTCATCAAAATAAGATCCATAAACAGTTGAATCATCCATGAATACTTCCATTAAATTCTACAGCTAATCTGAAAAAATAATAACCATGTAGTGTTGGAAAGTACCCTAAGCATTGAACATACAAAATTCCATCATTCTATAGGAAAATTTGCCAAAGATAGAAGTTAATGTTGTATTTTCATGATCACTGATGGAAATATTGATCTGAAAGTATCCAAAACACTCTTCAAGGAAACTGTATTGGGACTTACCCACTAGACACTCTAAAATTTGGTCAATTAATGGAAAAGGGAAATGGTCCTTCCTAGTATGTTGGTTTAGTCCGCGATAGTCTATACAGACATGCCCACTATTCTACAAACGAGTTGGAATCAATTCATTGTATTCATTTTTCATTACTATAAGGCCTATATTTTTAAGAACTACTTGAATGGGACATACCCATCGGATGTTAGAGATGGGGTAAATGATTCCAGTAACCAATAATTTTGTTACCTCCTTTTTCACAAATTCTAGGAGGATTGGGATTCAGTCGACGTTGTGGCTACCTCGCTGGTTTAGCTTCATTTTTTAATAAAGTATGATGTGATCAAATTTATGGGCTAATACCAAGAATGTAATCAATTGTACATCTTAAATCTTGTTTATACTCCATCAAAAGTTCAACCAGTCACAATTAATTCTTAGGAGTGAGTGAACTATCAATGATGACGGGAATGTTTTTTCAATTCTCATGATATGAATATTTCAAATCTTTTGGTAGTTGTTTCAGTTCCAATTCAGGTGTATTTTTGATTGATTAGAGTGTTTTTGAATGTGGGAGGTCAGTGATCTCATCTAACTGCTCAATTGTATCATCCTCATACGAAGAATGAGCTTTTAAAAGATTAGTAGTATCATAGATGATCATTAGACCCTCAATGTTCTAGAAATCATAAATCATTGAACATTCATTACACTTTTCTAGACCACTACAACAATCAATGCATGAATAATTTCCCAGAGTTTCTATCAATGAAGAAAACTCAAAAAGGGGATTAGGGGAATCAAATAATGTTTTTAAGGTAAGGTAATACATCTATTGAATTAACTGAGAGAGGTGAATGTTCTTCTGAGGGGTGCTTCATTTCATCAAGGATGTTTAAGTGGAAAATGTCACCACCAAACTCCATAGATTATGTACCATTGAGGAAATTAATTATGGTTTTTGAGGTTTTCATAAAGGGTATCCCCAGTATAATTAGGTCATGTCCATTCATTATATCATCCTTTATTGGAAGAACTTAAATTTCAGTAAGAAAAATTAAATTTTGAACCCTAATAGGAACATCCTCTAACACATGAGAGGGGTGTGTGGTACACTGGTTATCTAGCTGAAAAATAATTATAATGGCCTTCAGTTCCCCGACCTGCAATGTATAGTAAATAAAGTGAGGCATCACATTTATAGAAGCACCTAAATCAATGATAACAATAGAAAAAATAATACTCACATATGGTGCATGGGATTGACAATGTTCCAAGATCATTGAACATGGTGGTAAGTGATGGATATATCAATAATGAAACATTCCTTCTGAAGCTCACTTTATCATCACCTCGAGGTCTCCATCGGTGTGTAGACATATTTTTTCAGAAACATGGTGTAACATGGAATTTTCTTCACAATATCAATCAATGGGATGTTAACCTACACTTTATTGAAAATTTCCAATATTTCCTTATCAAGTTTTTTTCCTTTTGGTTTCTTGGTTGGATGTCCCTTTGAGGAAATTGAAGAGGAATGGTTGGGATAGGTGATTCAACAATATACACACTCTTTTCATTGGAAGGGCTTCTTTCAGGGCAAGGTTCTTCAACATTTGGAGCATTTTTTATGGTCGGGAGGGAGGTTTATTCAGAAGGGGATGACTCTAATGGAGGATTCATTTTACATTATTGTTATTTTTCACTCCT
Organism: Viscum album; assembly: GCA_963277665.1. Classification (NCBI taxonomy): domain Eukaryota; kingdom Viridiplantae; phylum Streptophyta; class Magnoliopsida; order Santalales; family Viscaceae; genus Viscum; species Viscum album. The sequence continues at coordinate 1,227,802,163 of OY728140.1, read as the reverse complement.
AAGGGTGATGGAACCAACATTTTCATTATCCCTAGGGTTAACTACTGGTTGGGAGGGAAGTTTACCTGACCCATGACATCAAATTTCGCCCACTGAGTTATTGAGTTAGCCTAATTAGGTTTTGAGATCTCTTATGGATGCCATAGTGGTTTGTTTGAATTTGATATTGTTGGAAGCCATTTGTTTACTCATATCTTCTAGGATAGGAATGATTTTTTAGGGGTTTGTTGGAAAGGCCTTTGGGGTGGTTGATGATTTCTAGGTGGTGGATGACTACATAGCCCTGGTTGGTTCCATTTTTGCTAAGGTTGCTTTGAATACCCCACATGCCTATAGGCTTGGTTCTCCTTCCACCCATGGATGGATGAATAGTATGGTTCTTGGCAAAAGGGTTGGTTATAGGGGCGGCCTGAAAATATTGCCTCAAAACTCTCAAATGTATCCCTTAATTGAAGAAATTGTTCATAATATTGGGTGTAAGATGAACATATAACACAATGGATGGGAGTAGGATATTGGGATTTCCCTTGGGAAATATCAAGTTGTCAAATAAGGGTACTCACCTCTTGAATCTTGGTGTCCACCTTCTTCTCGAATTCAGTATTTTTACCTCATGGACACCTCAAATCAGAACATTAGACCTTGAACCAAATTTATCTGTGTTTTTATCCATGTTCTAAATTAGGGTTCTTGTAGCAATTGGGGACTTATCAACTTGAACACCACCTGAAGCAGTATCATTCATATTTCGATCAATAGGGATTAAACCTTCTTAAAAATATTGAATTAAAAGATGATCACTTATTTGGTGGTGTGGGAAACATGAACATATCCTTTTAAAGCATTATTATTGTCACATACACAACTTATTTTAAAGTTATTTTTAATTTATTTTCCATTCATGCTTTGTTTTTGGGGTTTCCAAAGGTTTTATGGAGAATAGGTGAGTTTTCATGAATTGGGCTAAACCGTGAGCCCAATTCCAGATTTAAAAATAAATTTTGTTTCTTTTATAACATTTTCATTTTTTAATATTATTCAGTAATTCGAACTCGTAAATATCCTCCCCTGATATATTAACACCGCATTTAAATTTGGAGCCTTTACAAATCCATAATCATGGGGGATTTGGGTTTTTATTTGAGAATTGGGCCAACCCGAAAGCCAATTTTCCAGTTTCAAATTGTTCATTTAATTTTTTAATATCATATTCATTATAATGATGTTTTCTGTGATTCTACCTCCCCCTCGACCCTAAGAAGCCCAGGTGCGCTCTCATTCATTTTTCTCCTGTTTGGAGCTCGTTTGCATCGCAATTGAGTGCTGAAATGATTAGGGTTTCTAAAATCGGGCAGATTTGAGGAGGTAAGTTATTTCCATCATAACTCTCTCAATTCTTACTCATTTTCCCCCATTCCAGTTCTTATATGATCTCATAATCCTTATTTGAACATTTCTTTAATGGTTGGATGTTTTCAAATTCATATTCTGATGTATTTTGGGACGTTTTATTCAAGATTGTTTTGAGTAAGTGTTTCTCTCTTCATTTTTTCATTCTCTTTAGGGTTTCCTCCCTCTTTCATTATGTTCTAAAATGTCCAGAAGTTAGGGTTCGATCCTAAGATCTGATTTGGTATCTTTTGGGTCAATTTTTGGTTGTCTAGTTCTGGATTTATATTTTTTGTGGTGCGGCGGTGGTGCGCTTAAGGTTTCACACCATGTTTTGAGGGTTTGGACTCAAAAGGTAGGTGATTCCATGTGTAACCATTTTATGATGTGTTATCTTTCATGGTCTATTAATTTAGTATAATTATAATCTGCTTTTTGTGGTGTGAAAACTATTTTTTGATGAATTTGGTTAAACATTTAATTTTTAGTTGTATTTTAGCTTGAAATTGTGTACTTTTCATGTGTGACTCTTGGTGTAATGTTTGGGTTAAGTTTATAACATATGAAAGTGATTTATTAGTCTTGAAAGGGGCTGAACATTCTGGTTTGGTAATTCCTTATTATCATGTAGGTCTTGAAAAGATATTTTTGATTGAGTTTAAGGTATAAAACTTTGTTGTACTTCTTGAAGGTGATTTATGAAAACGTGTGTTTTTCATGTGTATCTTTGTGGTATTATTTGATTTATTTTTATAACACTTGGGGGTTCTTTAATAATTGTTTTAGGGCTGAAAATTCTGTTTTGGATTGTTATTGGTATGATTTTGGTTTTGAATGAGGAGTTTGAAATGGGTTTAGTGTGCAAACAATGGTTATACCTCTTGGATTTGTTTTATAAAAATTGAAAATGTATTGTTTTGTTCAAAAAGTTGGGAGAGGGTGTATATGTACTGTTTGGGTGAGTGTGTTCACCTAATTTTGGTTTTTTAATGGTAAAGTTGTGATTTGAGATGTCAAACATTTTTTGAATGTTTTATAAATTGCCGAAATGTTTTACTAAATTGTGTTTTGTGTGCGAAACACGGGTCTGGGATGTTTCGTGTGAGTTTATTGATAAAATGAATTGTGAAGGTGAGAAGGGTATTATGTGACATGTTTGTGGGCTGTTATGTGTGTTGAATATCTTGTAATGGTTTTATAAAATCATGTAAAGGATTTGTGGAAGGCTTAATGAAATAGGAAAAGTGTTGTAGGCAATTTTGGTGTGAGTTTGATTTCAAAATGCATTTGAATGAAAAGTGGAATTTTTGACTTGTGTGATGTACATGGGGCTGTTTGGTTAATGTGTGATGTGGAAATGGTATTTTCATGTGAAAACTATACATCTTGGTTTGTTGAACTTGTTTGAGCAGAAAGGGAAAACCCGGGTATCTTGGTGGGTGGACGTGTACTAGTATGCTAGTGAATCCGTGAGGTTTGGCCTCAGTTGCACTTAGCAAGATTGACTCTTAGAACTCTAACTAAACTATGATGATGATGATTGGGGACCACTAGGTTATGAGTATGATCCCTACTAGTGGCTCGTGCACGAGAACAAATATTTTTTGTGGTTAGTCTCACCGAGATACGAGGTACCTGGGACCCACCGCTAGCTAGTTCCTAGGGGTTATTTTCTATTACTTGTGCTCATTAGATCCTTTTTAATTGCTGTCGGCATACGGTATTGTTGGTTGAAAAATGTAGTAGCTTTTTTATTTATTTTAAAAATTTTGGTCCTATAAAATTATCCCACATGAAAACTGTTTTCATTTATTATTGCATCCTTTATAAAATTGTAACTAGCATTTCTTATTTACAAAACTTGGAATCCTTTTTTCATGAAATTTTGATCACATGGAATCTTTTAGAGGTGGTATCCTACTGGGCTTTCGCTCACACCCTACTTACACCTTTGGGTGTAAGTAGACTTGCTTATTTTATGTAACAGGTTTGGGTACATGATTTATGCCATTGGATCAGGTTTTTAACTGTCCATTGGGATGTAGTGTCATGGAGATGGCTTGAGGGCGGTGCCTCTTTCCATTTGCAGGTTCTTGGGCTGTCCTTATTTGGTTTTGTAACATTGTAATGATCTTTTAACACAGTTTTAATTTATGTATTTCAGTTCTGAAATTTTTTAAAAGATAGTTTTAGTTGAAAAATCCAGATTTGTTTTATTGAGTTTTTTTGTTGTTTAGTGTTTATAAAATCGGGTAAATCATTCCCAATTATCATCATATGATACTCGGGCACTTGTGCCAGCTCGTGGGAATCAGGAACACCCTTCAGGACTGGGCATGGGCTGGGTTTGGTGCCGGTTTGATGGTGACCAGATTCGGTTCGTGACAAAATGGTATCAAAGGGAGGTTTGCTCTCTTTGGGTCATGTTATTTGGGGAATAGTCGAGATAGTCTGGAGTTAGCTTTTTTGGGACTTGTAATTTTTGTTATAAGTAGTGTGGCTGATCACCACACCTTAAGATAGGATTCAAGTCTCTAGGGGAATTCGAGACCTTTTGGATTCCTTTGGTTTTCTTGGTTTGATGATGATTTGATGAAATGAAAAGAGAGTTGGGTTAATGGTCTCAGTGAGCTCGCAGGGCATGGCAAGCCATGTGAAGCCGGGGATATTCCCTAGAACACTCTCTATGACAGTGAAGTGATTGTTATATAGCCTCCAACCATATTTCCAAGTCACCCACTGAAACTAGTTTCCTCTTGCATTGTTTTGTGCTTTAGTTTTGAAATATTAACACTTTTGTTTTAAGGTGACTTGGTTTTAAGAAGCGTAATGTTTTTATGAAATGAATTTCAAATAAAGAGGGAATGGTTTGGTTTATGAAATGGCGGAACTGAATTTTCATAATTGTTTTGAAATGTAAAATGGTGTGCTTACACCTCTTTGAAAGCAGGAACTATATTGAAGTTGGCTTTGAAAAGTGTTTCCAATAGAGTTTTCTAAAAAATCTGAGTGTGTTTCAATGGGATGAGATGTTTTGAAATTTATGTGAATATCGTGAAAGTGAGTTATTTTCTAAATGTTTGTGACTTTTTGAAAAAAAAAATTAAGATGTGAGTTGGGATTTTGATCTCGTGGTTAGCGGTTTTGAGAAAAAAGGATGTGTTGGTTGATCGTTTTGGTTTTGAAAAGTGGAACAAATTTTTGTTTTAACCTTTGGTATTTTCATGAGCAACCACATGAATGGGGTTATATGGGAAGATGGATGGTTGATAACATGACTGGATGAGTGTGGAGATGGATATGAGGAGGGTGCCCGGTGTGGCACAGAAACATGCATGTGTAAGGACCATGGGATATAATTGGTGGATGCGCTAACCGCTGAAACATTTGTTTTTAAAGAAATGTTTTTAAAGAGAAACATGAATACTTGATTAATTGTTTGGAATGGTAAATATTATGTGTTTTTTTTAAATGTTGATTTTGTGGAATGTTTTGAGTCCAAGAACCCCTCCTGTTTGAACTGTGTTTTGGGTTTGGGTTTGGTCAGTAAGTTGTGTTATAGGGACAGTTAGTGGTCTCTTATGAAAAATGTTTTGGGAAACCTTTATGATGGTTCCCTTCATGTGTTTGGATCTGGTTTGTGGTACATCTTGACTAATGGACCATCTTGGTTGGGTCCTTCGGTTCAACCGTTGGATAAGGTACACCCCCATTAAATGTTATTGCACAACTCAAGTGCAACCAGAATTGTTTCGTCGTTTGAAGACCCTCCAGTTGATCAATATAAGGAATATTTTTCTTGAGATTTTTTTATTGTGTCTACACCCATTACATTCTTTGATTTTTAGACCCTCTTGTAAGAGGAGAGTGCTCGTGGAAGGGTGAAAGAGACCATAGTTTCTTATGTTTCCTGATTCATCGAAGGTGGATGTGGTCTAGGGTTGTTAGTGTGGATGAGTGTCTCGATGGTGTCTAAGAGGGCCTTTGGGGTTCTTCAATGTTTTTTTGAAGCATGAGTTCATGTTAAACCACCAGTGTGGGAAATATGGTCACGATAGGTAATTGTCGCCACTTTCTAGAATTGTGTGTTGTTTGGGGATGTTGTATAAGGTCCATCTCCATGTATTGTTTATATCAGTCGCAATGGCCATGTTCGGTGATGCCTTATGATGTCATGTGCTCGATTGACCATATATGTGAAAGTTGTGAAATCCTCCGAGAGTCTCTATTGTGTTGGGGGAATTTATCCCTTGGAAAAACTTCAAAATCCTCCATTTTAGAGGAAGATGAGTTTAGGTGTTCTTTACGTATATTGTTTCTCACATGAAGAAACAAGGTGTGATGTGTGTTCATCTTCTTAGCACTTGTTTCAGTGAAATATTGGGATAGGGTAAAGTGAGTATGGAATTTGTTATGTATGGAAAACTTATCTTGTGTTGCAGTGTAGTTGTTGGTGGCACCGAAAGAAGAATTCTCATTCAGTGGGTTTTCGAAGACTAACTGCGAGGAAGAAGATGCTTAAATCATTTGAGATCCAACCATAGGTCTCGGAGAGAAGCTGGCTCATAGTCAGGGGAAATCACAGGGTCATTTAAACCCTTGTACAATTTCCTATCCTAAATATGAAAGATAGGATGAGTTTAAACCTCTAGTATCATTATCTTTCTTCTTCTTTTTCACATTTGGTGGAAATAGATGGAGGGCCTTGTACCCATGACATCACCCAATGTCATTCCCTCCCCCTTTGGTTTCCATTGAGTCTTTGGAGAATGGTTGGAAATTTGGCTAGAAATGCTGAGCACATGGTTTGTGAACGATTAAGAGAGACTGTGTGTCTGGAATCAATGCAAGAAGATTGATCAGCACAGTTACTTCACGGTTTCACAAACTGTGCGGACTAACCGTGCAGCCTCCCCAAATCTTGAAATTTTGGGTCTTTCTGTGTCGGCCCATGCTGGTCGATTAACATGGTTGGTTATTATGGTGGGGAGAACCACTATGATTATCATGTATGTTACTTAGGAAAATTTTAATGGAAGTCTACCCTATGTACTACGGAGTCCGTTTAGGTCTCCCCCTATTGGTGTCCTGATTCTGTCTCGAAAAAAAAATATTGGTTGGCTCTTATAGTGGGGAGCATATTAGTGTCCCCCCGTACCAGTAACATAGATTTATCTATGGTTTTGGCTTGGTGTAGATAGTCTCGTTCGGAGATATCTAGCTACCAACATCTTCCTTGAGTAAACATTGGGACTGGAGAGCGCCCAATGGTTTAGTTAATGTAAGGTAAGTGTAACCTTGTTCAAAGTTGTTGTTCGTTTGGGTGAATTGGTTGAGACTTGTTCGGATAGTGTTTGAAGAGTTTTATTTTGGGATTAAGTATTAATGTTATTGATCCTTTTAGAAAAGTGGTGTACGTTATGGTTGTGAGATTAATCCTTCCTTAATTGATCACTGCATTTGTTTTTGCCTTTGGGGGTGAAACCTCGCAAAGGAGTACTTATTGGTTTCTCAGTGGGGTTTGGTTGTTGCTTTAACCATGATGTGACTTTTCAGGGTGGAATTTTTTCAAGGTGGGGAGAATTGTCACATACATAACTTATTTTAAAGTTATTTTTAATTTATTTTCCATTCATGCTTAGTTTTGGGGGTTTCAAAGGTTTTATGGAGAATAGGTGAGTTTTCATGAATTGGGCTAAACCGTGAGCCCAATTCCAGATTTAAAAATAAATTTTGTTTCTTTTATAACGTTTTCATTTTTTAATATTTTTCAGTAATTCTAAATCCTAAATGTCATACCCTGATATATTAACACCACATTTAAATTTGGAGCCTTTATAAATCCATAATCATGGGGGATTTGGGTTTTTATTTGAGAATTGGGCCAACCCGAAAGCCCATTTTCCAGTTTCAAATTGTTTCTTTAATATTTTAATATCTTATTCATTATAATAAAATTATCTGTGATTCCACCTCCCCCTCGACCCTAAGAACGACAGGCGCTCTCCCATTAATTTTCCACTTGTTTCGAGCACGTTTTCATTGCGATTAAGTGCTGACATTCTTAGGGTTTCTAAAATAGGGCAGATTTGAGGAGGTAAGTTATTTCCATCATAACTCTCTCAATGCTTACTCTTTTTCCTCTATTACAGTTCCTATATGATCTCATAATCCTTATTCGAACATCCCTTTAAAGGTTGGATGTTTTCAAATTCAGATTCTGGTGGAGTTTGGGTCGTTTTATTCAAGATTTGTTTGAGTAAGTGTTTCTCTCTTCAATTTTTCATTCTCCTTAGGGTTTCCTCCCTCTTTCATTATGTTCTAAAATGTCCAGAAGTTAGGGTTCGATCCTAAGGTCTGACTTGGTATCTTTTGGGTCAATTTTTGGTGGTCTAGTTCTGGATTTATATTCCTTGTGGTGCGGCGGTGGTGCGCTTAAGGTTTCGCACCAAGTTTTGAGGGTTTGGACTCAAAAGGTAGGTGATTCCATGTGTAACCATTTTATGATGAGTTATCTTGCTTGGTTTATTAATTTAGTATATTTATAATCTTCTTTTTGTGGTGTGAAAACTATTTTTTGATGAATTTGGTTAAACATTTAATTTTTTGTTGTATTTTAGCTTGAAATTGGGTACTTTTCATGAGTGACTCTTGGGGTAATGTTTGGGTTTAGTTTATAACATATGAAAGTGATTTATTAGTATTAAAAGGGGCTGTAAATTATGGTTTTGTAATTCCTTATTATCATGTAGGCCTTGAAAATAGATTTTTGATTGAGTTTAAGGTGTAAAACTGTGTTGTACTTCTTGAAGGTGATTTATGAAAATGTGTGTTTTTCATGTGTATCTTTGTGGTATTATTTGATGTATTTTTATAACACTTGGGGGGTGCTTTAATAATTGTTTTAGGGCTGAGAATTCTGTTTTGGATTGTTATTGGTATGATTTTGGTTTTTAATGAGGGGTTTGAAATGGGTTTAGTGTGCAAACAATGGTTATACCTCTTGGATTTGTTTTATAAAAATTGCAAATATTTTATTTGGTTAGACAAAGTTGGGAGAGATTGTATACGTACTGTTTGGGTGAGTTTGTTCACCTAATGTGGCTTTTTGAATGGTAATGTGGTGATTTGAGATGTCAAACTTTTTTAGAATGTTTTATAAATTGCTGAAATGTGTTACTAAATTGTGTTTTGTGTGAGAAACACGGGTGTGGGATGTTTCGTGTGAGTTTATTGAAAAAATGAATTGTGAAGGTGGGAAGGGTATTATGTGACATGTGTGTGGGCTATTATGTGAGTTGAATATCTTGTAATGGTTTTATAAAATCATTTAATGGATATGTGGAAGTGTTAATGAAATAGGAAAAGTGTTGTAGGCAATTTTGGTGTGAGTTTGATTTCAAAATGCATTTGAATGAAAAGTGGAATTTTTGACTTGTGTGATGTACATGGGGCTGTTTGGTTAATGTGTGGTGTGGAAATGATATTTTCATGTGAAAACTATACTTCTTGGATTGTTGAACTTGTTTGAGCACAAAGGGAAAACCTGGGTATCTTGGTGGGTGGACGTGTACTAGTATGCTAGTGAATCCGTGAGGTTTGGAATCAGTTTCGGTTATCAAGATTGATGCTTACAACTATAAATAAACTATGATGATGATGATTTGGGACCACTAGGTTATGGGTATGATCCATACTAGTGGATCGTGCATGAGAACAGATATTTTTTGTGGTTACTCTCACCGAGATACGAGGTACCTGGGACCCACAGCTAGCTAGTGCCTAGGGGTTATTTTCTATTACTTGTGCTATTAGATCCTTTGTACTTACCGTCGGCATACGGTATTGTTGGTTTGAAAATTCAGTAGCTTTGTTTTTTATTTAAAAAATTTTGGTCCTTTAAAATTATCCCACATGAAAACTGTTTTCATTTATTATTGCATCCTTTATAAAATTGTAACTAGCATTTCTTATTTACAAAACTCACAATGCTTTTTATCATGAAATGTTTATCACATGAAATATTTTAGAGGTGGTATCCTACTGGGCTTTCGCTCACACCCTACTTACACCTTTGGGTGTAAGTGGACTTGCTTATTTTATGTCACATGTTTGGGTACCTGATTTATGCCATTGGTTCATGTTTTTAGCTATCCATTTGAATGTAGTGTCGTGGATATGGCTTGAGGGCGGTGCATATTTCCATTTGGAGGTTCTTGGGCTGTCCTTATTTGGTTTTTTACCATTGTAATGGTCTTTAAAAACAGTTTTAACTTATGTATTTCAGTTCTGAAATTTTGTAAAAGATGGTTTTAGTTGAAAAATCCAGATTTGTTTTATTGAATTTGTTTGTTGTTTAATGTTTATAAAATCAGGTAAATCGTTCCCAATTATCATCATACGATACTCGGGAACTTGTTCCTTCCCGTGGGGATCAGGAACTCCCTTTGGGCCTTGGCACGGGCTGGGTTTGGTGCCGGTTTGATGGAGACCAGATCCGGTTCGTGACAAAATGGTATCAAAGGGAGGTTTTCTCTCTTTGGGTCATGTTATTTGGGGAACAGTCGAGATAGTCTGGAGTTATCTTGTTTGGGACGTGGAATTTTTGTTATAAGTAGTGTGGCTGATCAACACACCTCAATATAGGATTCAAGTCTCTAGTGGAAGTCAGGACCTTTCGGATTCCTTTGGTTTTCTTAGTTTGATGATGATTTGGGGAAATGAAAAGAGAGTTGGGTAAATGGTCTCAGTGAGATCGCAGGGCATAGAATGCCATGTAAAGCTGGGGATATTCCCTAGAACACTCTTTGTGACAGTTAAGTGATTGGAATATGGCCGCCCACCATATTTCCAAGTCACCCACTTAAAATAGTTTCCTCTCGCATTGTTTTGTGCTTTAGTTTTGAAATCTTAACACTTTGGTTTTAAGGTGACTTGGTTTTAAGAAGAATAAATTTTTCATGAAATGAATTTCAAATAAAGTGGGAATGGTTTGGTTTATGAAATGGCAGAACTGAATTTTTAGAATTGTTTTGAATTGTAAAATGGTGTGTTTACACCTCTTTGAAAGCAGGAACTATATTGAAGTTGGTTTTGAAAAGTGTTTCCAATAGAGTTTTCTAAACAATATGAGTGTGTTTTAATGGGATGAGATGTTTTGAATTTATGTGAATATCTTGAAATTGATTTATTTTCTAAACGGTTGTGACTTTCTGAAAATTTTTGTAAGATGTGAGTTGGGATTTTGATCTCGTGGTTAGCGGTTTTGAGAAAAAAGGATGTGTTGGTTGATCATTTTGGTTTTGAAAAGTGGAACGAATTTTTGTTTTAACCTTTGGTATTTTCATGAGCAACCACATGCATGGGGTTATATGGGAAGATGGATGGTTGATGACATGACTGGATGAGTGTCGAGATGGATATGAGGAGGGTGCCCGGTGTGGCACAGAAACATGCATGTGTAAGGCCCATGGGATACCATTGGTGGATGCACTAACCACTGAACCATTTGTTTTGAAAGAAATGTTTTTAAAGAGAAACATGAAGACTTGATGAATTGTTTGGAATGGTTAATATTATTTGTTGTTTTTAAAATGTTGATGTTGTGGGATGTTTTGAGTCCAAGAACCCCTCCTGTTTGAACTGTGTTTTGGGTTTGGGTTTGGTCAGTAAGTTGTATTATAAGGACAATTAGTGGTCTCTTATGAAAAATGTTTTGGGAAACCTTTATGATGGTTCCCTTCATGTGTTGGGATCCGGTTTGTGGTATATCTTGACTAATGGACCATCTTGGTTGGGTCCTTGGGTTCAACCGTTGGATAAGGTACACCCCCATTAAAGGTTAGTGCACAACTCAAGTGAAACCACGATTGTTTTGTTGTTTGAAGACCCTCCAGTTGATCAATATAAGGAATATTTTGTTGAGATTTTTTGATTGAGTCTACACCCATTACTTTCTATGATTTTTAGATCCTCTTGTAACAGGAGAGTGCTCGTGGAAGGGTGAAAGAGACCATAGTTTCATATGTTTCCTGATTCGTCGAAGGTGGATGTGGTCTAGGGTTGTTAGTGTGGATGAGTGTCTCGATGGTGTCTAAGAGGGCCTTTGGAATTCTTCAAAGTTTCTTTGAAGCATTAGTTCATCTTAAACCACCAGTGTGGGAAATATGGTCACGATAGGTAATTGTGGCCACTTTCTAGAATTGTGTGTTGTTTTGGGATGTTGTATAAGGTCCATCTCCATGCATTGTTTATATCAGTCGCAATGGCCATGTTCGGTGATGCCATATGATGTCATGTGCTCGATTGACCATGTATGTGAAAGTCGTGAAATCCTCCGAGATTCTCTGTTGTGTTGGGGGAATGTCTCCCTTGGAAAAACTTCAAAATCTTCCATTTTAGAGGAAGATGAGTGTAGGTGTTCTTTACTTCTATGGTTTCTCACCTGAAGAAACAAGGTGTGATGTGTGTGCATCTTCTTAGCCCTTGTTTCAATGAAATATTGGGATAGGGTAAAGTGAGTATGGAATTTGTTATGTCTGGAAAACTTATATTGGTTTGCGGTGTAGTTTTTGGTGGCACGAAAAGAAGAATTCTCATTCAGTGGGTTTCCGAAGACTAACTGTGAGGACGAAGATGCTTCAATCATTTGAGATCCAACCATAGGTCTCGGAGAGAAGCTGGCTCGTAGTCATGGGAAATCACAGGGTCATTTAAACCCTTGTACAAAGTCCTATCCTAAATATGAAAGATAGGATGATTTTAAACCTCTGGTATCATTATCTTTCTTCTTCTTTTTCACATTTGGTGGAAATGTATGGAGGGACTTGTACCCATGACATCGCCCAATGTCATTCCCTCCCCCTTTGGTTTCCATTGAGTCTTTAGAGAATGGTTGGAAATTTGGCTAGACATGCTGAGCACATGGTTTGTGAACGATTAAGAGAGACTGTGTGTCTGGAAGCCATGCAGGAAGATTGATCAGCACAGTTAGTTCACGGTTTCACAAACTGTGCGGACTAACCATGCGACCTTCCCAAATCTTGAAATTTTGGGTCTTTCGGTGCTGACCCATGCTGGTCGATTAAGATGGTTGGTTATTATGGTGGGGAGAACCACTATGATTATCATGTATGTTCCTTATGAAATTTTGAATGGAAGTCTACCCTAGGTACCAGGGAGTCCGTTCCAGCCTCCCCCTATTAGTGTCCTGATTCTGTCTCGAAAAAAAATATTGGTTGTCTCTTGTAGTGGGGAGCGTATTAGTGTCCCCCCATACCAGTAACATAGATTTATCTATGGTTTTGGCTTGGTGTAGATAGTCTCGTTCGGAGATATCTAGCTACCAACCTCATCCTTGAGTAAACTTTGGGACTGGAGATCACCCAATGCTTTAGTTAAAGTAAGGTAAGTGTAACCTTGTTCAAAGTTGTTGTTCGTTTGGGTGAATTGCTTGAGTCTTGTTCGGATAGTGCTTGAAGAGTTTTATTTTTGGATTAAGTATGAATGTTATTGATCCTTTCAAAAAAGTGGTTTAAGTTATGGTTGTGAGATTAATCTTTCCTTAGTTGATCACTGGAGGTGTTTTGGCCTTTGGGGGGTGAAACCTCGCAAGGGAGTACCTATTGGTTTCTCAGCGGGGTTTGGTTGTTGCTCTAACCTTGTTGTGACTTTTTGGGGCGGAAAGTTTTCAAGGTGGGGAGAATTTTCACATACATAACATATTTTAAAGTTATTTTTAATTTATTTTCCATTCATGCTTTGTTTTGGGGGTTTCCATAGGTTTTATGGAGAATAGGTGAGTTTTCATGAATTGGGCTAAACCGTGAGCCCAATTCCAGATTTAAAAATAAATTTTTTTCCCTTTATAACTTTTTGATTTTCTTAATATTTTTCAGTAATTAGAACACCTAAATGTCCTCCCCTGATATATTAACACCACATTTAAATTTGGAGCCTTTATAAATCCATAATCATGGGGGATTTGGGTTTTTATTTCAGAATTGGGCCAACCCCAAAGCCCATTTTCCAGTTTCAAATTGTTTCTTTAAATTTTTAATATCTTATTAATTATAATGAATGTTTCTGTGATTCCACCTCTCCCTCGACCCTAAGAAGCCCAGGAGAGCTCCCATTCATTTTCCCCCTGTTTGGAGCTCCTTTGAATCGCGATTGAGTGCTGAAATCCATAGGGTTTCTAAAATCGGGCAGATTTGAGGAGGTAAGTTATTTCCATCATAACTCTCTCAATTCTTACTCTTTTTCCGCAATTACAGTTTCTATATGATCTCATAATCCTTATTAGAACATCCCTTGAATTGTGGGATGTTTTCAAATTCATATTCTGGTGGATTTTGGGTCGTTTTATTCAAGATTATTTTGAGTAAGTGTTTCTCTATTCAATTTTTCATTCTCCTTAGGGTTTCCTCCCACTTTCATTATGTTCTAAAATATTCAGAAGTTAGGGTTCTATCCTAAGGTCTGATTTGGTATCTTTTGGGTCAATTTTTGGTGGTCTAGTTCTGGATTTATATTCCTTGTGGTGCGGTGGTGGTGCGCTTAAGGTTTCGCACCATGTTTTGAGGGTTTGGACTCAAAAGGTAGGTGATTCCATGTGTAACCATTTTATGATGACTTATCTTGCTTGGTTTATTAATTTATTATATTTATAATATGATTTTTGTGGTGTGAAAACTATTTTTTGATGAATTTTGTTAAACATTTAATTTTTAGTTGTATTTTATCTTGAAATTGGGTACTTTTCATGTGTGACTCTTGGGGTAATGTTTGGGTTTAGTTTATAACATATGAAAGTGATTTATTAGTCTTGAAAGGGGCTGCATATAGTGGTTTGGTAATTACTTATTATCATATAGGCCTTGAAAAGAGATTTTTGATTGAGTTTAAGGTGTCAAACTGTGTTGTACTTCTTGAAGGTGATTTATGAAAACGTGTGTTTTTCATGTGTATCTTTGTGGTATTAGTTGATGTATTTTTATAACACTTGGGGGTGATTTAATAATTGTTTTAGGGATGAAAATTCTGTTTTGGATTGTTATTGGTATGATTTTGGTTTTGAATGAGGGGTTTGAAATGGGTTTAGTGTGCAAACAATGGTTATACCTCTTTGATTTGTTTTATAAAAAGTACAAATGTTTTATTTGGTTAAACAAAGTTGGGATAAGGTGTATATGTACTGTTTGGGTGAGTGTGTTCACTTAATGTGGGTTTTTGAATGGTATAGTGGTTATTTGAGATGTCAAACATTTTTAGAATGTTTTATAAATTGCCGAAATGTTTTTCTAAATTGTGTTTTGTGTGCGAAACACGGGTGTGGGATGTTTCGTGTGAATTTATTGATTAAATGAATTTTGAAGGTGAGAAGGGTATTAGGTGACATGTGTGTGGGCTATTATGTGAGTTGAATATCTTTTAATGGTTTTATATAATCGTTTAAAGGATTTGTGGAAGTGTTAATGAAATAGGAAAAGTGTTGTAGGCAATTTTGGTGTGAGTTTGATTTCAAAATGCATTTGAATGAAAAGTGGAATTTTTGACGTGTGTGATGTACATGGGGCTGTTTGGTTAATGTGTAATGTGGAAATGATATTTTCATTTGAAAACTATACTTCATGGATTGTTGAACTTGTTTGAGCACAAAGGGAAAACCCGAGTATCTAGGTGGGTGGACGTGTACTAGTATGCTAGTGAATCCGTGAGGTTTGGCCTCAGTTTCACTTAGCAAGATTGACTCTTACAACTTTAACTAAACTATGATGAAGATGATTGGGGACCACTAGGTTATGGGTATGATCCCTACTAGTGGATCGTGCACGAGAACATATATTTTTTGTGGTTATTCTCACCGAGGTACGAGGTACTTGGGACCCACTTCTAGTTAGTGCCTAGGGGTTATATTCTATTACTTTTGCTAATTAGATCCTTTTTACTTACCATCGGCATACGGTATTGTTGGATAGAAAATTCAGTAGCCTTTTTATTTATTTTAAAATTTTTGGTCCTTTAAAATTATCCCACATGAAAACTGTTTTCATTTATTATTGCATCCTTTAAAAAATTGTAACTAGCATCTCTTATTTACAAAACATGAAATGATTTTTGTCATGAAATTTTTATCACATGGAATCTTTTAGAGGTGGTATCCTACTGGGATTTCGCTCACACCCTACTTACACCTTTGGGTGTAAGTAGACTTGCTTATTTTATGTCACAGGTTTGGGTACATGATTTATGCCATTGGTTCAGGTTTTTAGTTGTCCATTGGGATGTAGTGTCATGGAGATGGCTTGAGGGCGGTGCCTCATTCCATTTGGAGGTTCTTGGGCTGTCCTTATTTGGTTTTGTACCATTGTAATGGTTTTTAAACACAGTTTTAACTTATGTATTTTAGTTCTGAAATTTTTTAAAAGATGGTTTTAGTTGAAAAATCCAGATTTGTTTTATTGAGTTTTTTTGTTGTTTAATGTTTATAAAATCTGGTAAATCGTTCCCAATTATCATGATACGATACCGGGGCACTTGTGTCGGCCCGTGGGTTTGGTGTCGGTTTGATGGCGACCAGATCCGGTTCGTGACACCTATTATTCTTTTAATGTTTCCACTTGAGATTGTATTATCCCACAAATTTCGTTCCGTATTGTTGCATTTCGAGAGGCTGGGAAATATTTTTCACAAAAAATGTGTTTCATGTCCGGCCAACCTCTTATTGGGGAATTAACATAATATAACCAATCTTTTGTTCTATCATCCAAAGAAAAGTATAATTCTCTATGATTTACTTTTTATTCATCCACATTTGTCGGTTTAAATGTATAATACATAGTATGATTTTTTTTTTAAATTCTTGAGTGGATCCTCTCCAGGAAGTCCCAGGAATCTGGGTAATTGATGAATTAAACCATATTTTAGTTCAAAATTGGGTGCCAAACCATGTAATTGAATATAAGTGGGTTGGATATCACCATCAGGCCATCTTAGTTATTTTAGTGTTCAATTGTTTTTATCCATGTTATTCATGTATATTTAAGTTTTTATTTGGGTTCCTGAAGAAGAAGATGAAGGATCAAGATGAGTGTTGTTGTTTTGTGCGTCCTCCTTCAATGGTTCCTCTTGTGTATCTTGAGGTTGCTGATGTAGGATCCTCTATAGTTCAGGTTCGAAAGGTTGTAAGTCTCCCTGAGTAGAAAACATCAAACATAGAACCTGAAAAATAAATAAGTTAGAACAAAAAAATAAATGTAAAGGTAGATGATAAAACAAATAAACATTCTCAATATTTACAAAAAAAATTATCAAAAACACGAACTAAAACCAAAGATCTCCTCAGTAACGATGCCAAAATTTGACCATGTTGTCAGGAGATTTCAAAATGGTTATGAATTGAAGATAAATTTATTGTCCATGGAATATCCTAGGTCACCTCTCAAGGAGGGTTGATAGTTTTAGAGAATGTATTTTTAATAAGAAGTACTATAATAGGGGGGTGGTTTTGAAAATAGATTTAACTAAATTACTTAATTAAAGAGTTAAAAATATGATAAATAAATTTGGTGTATTAATAATTATTAGAGAAGAAGATAATTTCACGTTCACTACACATCTTGGATTGTTCATTGTTCTGAAATTTTAACATGGTTTTGTTTTATTCATTGGTTGAAGGTTTCCATGATCTTGACTCCCCACTCTCCTCTTCAAATGATGCTTTAAGAACCACCCCTTGACTGAACAGTCATGTTACCATGATTTGTTTATCAAACATAGAGTAAAATGTCTACCAAAGAGTACTTAAATCTTATGTATGTGTGAGATAAATAGGATTATTGTGATGTCCAATCAAAACAACCCAATATTCCCACTTGAAATCTTAACCCAATCAGTGTTGAAATAAAAAGTGTTCCACATAATTATATCAAATGAAATTTAATCAGGGGAGAAGCATGTGAAGTTAAAAAATAATTTAAATATTCAACAAAAAAATTAAAGAAAATCAGTAGAAGGACATGTGGTAGAACTCCCTCCCAATTTCGTGTAGCTCCCTTGAAATGATCATCCACCATTTAGCTCACCATCAAGAGGTGGAGGAGTCTTAGGTAGAAACAATTCTTCATTCTTGACCCCCCACCCCCCAATGAGAATAGGGGCCTCCAGAACTTCTAGGATGATGAATAGACTCCTATAGGACTCCAAAATGGAAAATATTGGCTCCTGGTTCGAACTCTCCCAATGAGGCCCCCATGGTTCTCTATTATTGTAGAAATGGGAAGTGGTTTCAGGAGCACATATTGTTTAAAACTACTTTCAATATTGTTTTCAGCCTCCAAATAGTCTTCAATCACTTTTGAAAAAACTTGAAAGTTGTTTCCCGACATCTTGGATATCAAAAACAAATGTTTTGCTTCCTTTGGACATGTAAAACTCTATATATTTACCGCACACATCACACAACTTTTGACTACATACAGATTTAGTGGCCTGGACAGATCACATCAGTTGGGCCACTTAATGGACAAATGTGGCATGGTTGTATTCATAAGAGTTATAGAAAATTGAATTATGGACCATGAAAAAACATCTCAGCCCATTTGGACACACGTAGATTTCATATGCTACCCAACAGTGGATAGGTGTTTAGGGAACCCATGCAGTTTTGGCCCATTTTCCTTCTGGATCATCTCTAGGGCCTCCAAATCACCTCCTCCTGCAATGGAATCATCAAAACAAGTAACATTGAACATTTCAATAGTGATAAATAAAAAATAAGTGATTCAAACATGGAATATTTTTTTTTTATTTTTATAATTTTCAATATAAAACAAGTTTAGCATGTTGGTGTAAGTGTGAAAATGAAAAGGTGGATCACGGTGCAATCAACTCCCCTGCTAGAACTCATCCCGACCTCGATTCCTCCAATCTGAACCATCACGTGATGACACGAACTGGCTAAAATGGGATTTTTACATCAAATTTTCCTCGGCTATGAGTGCCTGATTCACCACCTGTGAGAACGAGGTCAACCTGATGATATTTACCAGTACCTTAATGGTGTGTCTTATTCCATCCAAAAAACACCTCACCCTCGATGTTTCATCGCTTTCCATACTTGGGGAAAAGCAAGATGCCTCAATGAAGGTGGCTGCATAGTCCATGAATGACATGTCACCCTACTAAAGGCAAAAAACTCTTGAGCTCTCTCTGCCCTCAGCCTATCGGGGAAAAAGTTTTTGAAAAACATGTCCTTGAAGTTCTTCCATTCCATTCATTTGTGTCTGCGAGCCGAAACATGACCATCCCACAAATGCTTTACTAGTCCTCTTAGAATGTATTTTTCCAGCTTGACCGACCACCTGGAGGTGTCTCGAGCTACTTGAAGATCATTTGCATGCTCTCTATCAAGTTCTCAGCCACCTATGGACTACCCTCACCCTAGAAATGTTGCAGGTTCTACGACTGGAATTCCCTCATCAGATATTCCATAGAGGGATCTGTACCCGGCACGCCTCTCTCAACCTCCTACAAAATAGTACCAGGATAGATCGGAGCTGCTCGTCGAGCCAGGGCATGAATGTTTCCAATACTGATAACTTCCCTACCGGTATTGGATCCTGAACCTGATCCCCCCCTTAGCCTGTACCGGCGGCTCATGCTCTGTCTTCCCCCACATGGTTCTGAACCTAATCATTCTCATGTGTAACTATAAAATCACCTGTCAGACATTCCATCAGGACATCTAGAATGATTCTTCTTAATACCATAAATGGTTAGACAACCCATATATATAACAATATATAAATTTATAATGCAGATAACGAAAGATGTAAAGAGGAAGCACATAACAACTACCCTTACTCTCACCCACCACAACAATGCCCCATGGAATCCTAACTCCATGGACTCCTTACCCACCCTCATTAAAACCATGTATAAAAAGTACATCGGTCCATGCTCGTCCTGACAACCATCGTTGCCTCAAATCGATGACTGAGTCACCCAATCCTGACAGTCACAGTAACTCAATCCAACGTCAATGACGCCCAATCCTGATGATCAACATCACCTCAGTCATAGTACATGCCTTCTCACATACTACCGATGCCCAAATGTCATCCCACATGAAGTTCTACCTAATTTAAATCATGATATGTTACTTTGTAATAAACAAGAAATTATTTTAGGAATTTCACCATTCACATTTCAAAAGCATCTATAACATGCCAATTGATATTATTCACATTGTATTATCATTTAACAAACCATACATGCGGTTATGAAATTGAAATACACTAAAAATGTTCCTACCAAAAGCAAAAAAAAAATCATACCATTCCATACTGGTCCAAGGTCCTATTTCTTTCTCCCTTACCTCACTAGGTTATGGGTCACATATCACAATAAATAACATCATATACCATGTGATCCACCATGGTGGAAATCATTTAAACTGTAATTTGATTAAAAGAAAAACAGAAATTCCTACCCAAGATAACTTGGTCCATCCCTCATACATAGGGTTGTAGGAACCCAAGGACAAGATAGAAACTCAGTTATAGTAAAAACATTTCTCCATTCTATTATATCCTAAATAATAATCCAGCAGAAATATAAGGTAGTATTGATCTTATTAGTTGTCAGTCAAAAGCTTCTACTAAATCCTTATCAAGAACAACTCCTTGGATAACAATTTCTAATGTCTCAGACCCAAACAACCACCCAAATAGTGATAAATGGGTTTGTTGTTACTAAACTCAGTTGCACCTCCCAAAATTCCAAAGGTTTTTGACTTTTAGAGGGGGTGTAAATATGAATATTGGGGAGGCTATACCCTCTCAGAGGAAAATAAGGTACTGGTCTAAGGATAATAAAACATTCAGTGGCAATAAAGACTCAATAGACTTGAATGAAACCCATATAGAGGAAGCACATACAATATCAATAAATAGTGGAAGAAATATATAAACATGAGCAATAGAAAATAAGTATAACAACATGGTGAACATAACTAGTAACTACTAAATAATCCAAGCATGCATCCATAGCAGGTCAGACATGTCAATATAAAAAGTGTAAAAAGGTCTTACTAAAAGTAGCTATAATAGTAATGTAAGAATGATGATACAGAATGAAAGCTAAAACAAAAGTAGACTACGTCCAGACATGACCTTAAGGTCCATTACAAATCTTCATGCAAGAGAAAATATGTATAGCTCCAGAATCTGCTCTCTTTCCTGCACGTAAATCTATAAAATCAACACACATCCCGATGGTCCCATGTATGCTGTGAGATGAATCTCAATAGGATACCACCCAATGGTGCATACCTAATATAGGTGTTTAATAAGGCATTCATTTATAAGGAACATAATCAGAATGAATCTTAAAATACTATAGACCCAAATGGTCCTCAGCAGCCACCAATTATTTTCACCTGCTTCGAACCATGCCGGAATCTCAGTCATACAACCCAACACTATGTTCCCCCAATGACACATCATATCTGATGTAGTGAAGTCCCAAAGTCATTCCCAGTGAGAGTAACTCGACACCAAGTTCCTCCTGGCACCTCATGTCTCGTAATGAAAATAAAAAAATAGTGTGCCACATGATCATAAAACATTCATCATATCATAACCCATGAAATGGAAATGGGTTTCAAAATAATTTCATCATATAATAACCAGATTAAAATAAATGGGTTTCATAATCATTTTATCCTTTCATTATTTCATAACCCATGGTAAATAAAAAAGTTTCATAATCATTTCATCCTTTCATCATAGCATAACCTATGTAAAAGAAACCTATAAGATAAAAAAAATTAACATCATGATCATAAACAATCTAGGAAAATAATAATTATTAGATCATTAAATTATATCCCCATTAATAATTAGTAAACATTAAATTATGTCATTTTAGATTGAAATTTATTTTAAAAGATCACATGGAAAATTTCATGAGGAAAATATCCTTTCTATTCTAAAATACCTTCTTTATTTTTTCCAAATATCAAAGAAAATATGTTATTTGAATATAATAATGCAAAATTTTAGAGTAATATTTAAATCATTGTTTTTAAATGATGTTAGAAAATACCATTCATTTTGTACATGTTAAAATAATTATTCCTTTTACATTTTGGTTAAAAATTCAAAAGAAATTCATTTAGAAAAAAACAATATGATTACTTTTAAACCATTATATAAACATTCCAAAAATGATAAAATTAATTTATTAATTAATTATATTGTAGTTAAAATATTATTTTAACAATTTCTAGAAAAACAAGGATATTTAAGAAAATTTGGTTTTGACCAAAAAGAGAAAAAAAGTTTGTTTTCTTTAAAAAAATTATTTTGGTTTCTTGAGAACAGAGGGAGCTAAAAATAAAATGAAAACATTTAATATCCAAAAATAACAACATGGTTAAACAAATTATTGAGTTTATTAATAGATATATCATAATATTTTATCATCAAAATCGTAATCATACAAAATCACAATAAACAATGAGATTGTAACATAAATCCCTTACAATTTTGATAACATGGGAATCATAATCCCCATGAAATAAATAACCATATATTATATATATATAAATTAATTATCATGATGAGAACTAGAAAATAAATTCAAAATAAGTATATAAAAAATAAATATAAATAATTTGTGAATATGGTTTGTGTCCCGCATAAAAAAAAGTGCGACAAAAATACATTACCTCTGGTCCAAATTCTTTTATATGTGTTCAAAACTCCTATATAATACATATAAATTTATTATAATTATATTAATGAAAAATAAATATCTATTTTATACCATATATTATTTCCTTGTAACCTTTTATCACCCTTTTATTAATAATTCTTTATTAAAATCACTATTCTGAGTGGTAACTACTTCATTTTTCATGTCAGCATTGCTTCGGTAGTTTTTTTCCTTCTACATTGATTATGGTTACATCATATCTATAATATTAGTAGTGATATAAATATAATATAAACTCTTTATATATATTTTTATATTCATCCATAATAGTTGATATAGAAAAATTAATTACACTGTTCGTGGAGGCGATATGTCGTCGGTATGCATGAAAACTGCTTATATTTTTCAACGAATGGATGGATAGAAAAGTGAATATTAATTCTCATTTATGGATTAATTTTTATATATAATATATAATATATATTAATTAAATTTAACCTTATTACCATCAATGCAAAATAAAAGAAAAAACATGTCAAATTACCTTGTGGAAGAGGTAGTCTACACGTACGCACGAGCGATACTTTCATTTTTCAACAGATTGGTAGGTAAGAAGGTAGATGAGGTATTATTACTAAAGAAGTATAATCATGTCAGAATTATAATATATATACCTTAATTTTAACATTATATACATCTGTGAGAGGTAGTGATCGAAAATAATTAATTCGGTTCGCGATGTGGTACTCTACCGTACACACGATTGAAGGTTTCATTTCCCATTTAATGTAATATGGGATGAATATAGATTATTAAATTAACATTATGACATATAAATATATGGAATATTTTTTTAATATTATTTTATCATAGATGGATAATATTTCAAGGAGGTGTATGAATAAATAAAATAAAAATTATTGGTTAAGAACGATACAGCTTCTTTGGACAACATCTTCAGGTCTTCACCAAAGTCCTTCATAGGAGGGTTTTCTAATCCAAATAATACTTATAGAATATGAATGCGGAATTAATCAAGATATTTTTTAAGGTATTGTACGATACAAATGTCTTATTACGAGCTAATTAGAGATTAGAGGAGATGTCCTTTTATAAGATGGAGAGGGAACCCATTTTGAATCCACTTAGAAATTTCCAAAAAGAATACAAAATGATAAAATAATTCCAAAGAATATTGATTACAAATGAAAATAGATTCAAATTTGGGATGGGATAAGGTCTATAAATTTCCATAAAATCAAATTTAGATATGTTTTATTTGAAAACATACCCATATCATTTGGTTTAACCCCTCAAAAATCGTGTTAAACCATAACTGCACTAATTAATTTTTTTTAATTTCCACTATTCATTAATAGAAAATATAAAGTTGAGATTAATAAATAATATTAATTATTATCATTCCTAATATGGAGTCAATTTTTTTCAATATAATTTCATATAAATGATATAATATAATTTAAAATTAAACCCACCATCATGATGAAAATGCGGTTTTCCAGAAAAAACATTTCTCAAATATAAAATATTTTTATACCAAAAGTCCACATAAAAATGATTCCAATTAAAATAATTTTATTAGTAATAATATAATTGAAATAATTTTGAATTTAGTTTTTTTTAATTGTGTCTTTTTATATTATTTAAAGAAAAAGGTAGTTTTCAATAAAAATCAGTATTATCACTATTCATCAAAAAACATATTATTTAAAAAAATTATGAAAAATTAAATATATGATAATTATTCAAATTATGATTTCAAAAAATATATTTATTTTTTCAAAAAAATAAATTTAGTTGTGTAAAAACTAATTTTACTTTTTTCACAAAAATAAATAAAAATTTAGTTTTTTAGAAATAAAGTGTTTTCAAAGTGTTTGAAGACATTACTAAAAATTATGTACTTATCTTTCAATATATTTTATTTATATAATACCTATATAAATAATTTCTAAAATTTTATTATTCCTATTCATAGAACTGTGTTTATAGTCTAGGTTATAACTGTCATGTTTAAATAATAATTTTAATAGTATACTGTGGTTGGTTTAAATTTGGCATTACGTGTATAAAAAAATGGAAAAATTAAACTTATAAAATAAAATAATTTCTTAAAATATCTTGGTGTTAAAAATTTGTATTATATACACCCCATAACAGAAAATATGTTCACAATACTAAAATATGTCTCAATGGAGTGGAAATTGAGACGAAATCTCATACCTTAACTTTGAATTTCCTCATGCGTGCTTTAAACATCATGTATGATAAAAAAAATTTATTATATTTACATACCAGAAACACAATAATACTAATATATATATATATATATATATATCATATCACATACGATCCATTTATAATATCTTATCATGGTGTTGGGTGTTAATTGCATGATATTCATGTAAGTTTTGATTCGATTCTTCTAGACCATGTACATTGAATATGGTTCCATAATATCCATAATTAAAATCATGAAATGAATATTATATATATTAATTAAAATATTTCTATATATATTCATCAATAAAAATAGAGATTGAAAAATTAATTAGATAGTTCATGGAGACGGTAGAGGTTACATACGCATGAATGTTGTTTTCACTTTTCAAGAGATGGAACGAAATAATTGTAAATAACAATTAATAGTTAAAAAATAATTATTATTTAATATATATCATATATATTTATTAAATATATACTTTTTACCATCCATTTATGTCATAAATGAAAAATTAATCAGATCATTTCATGGAGGTGGTAGTCCAAATCTACGTATGAGCGGCATTATTGTTTTCCTATAGATTAGAATTTAAAAAGTTATATATTATATTAAAATTTAAATAGAAAAAATATTTTATAAATATCATATATATTAATTAGTTATACATTTATAACCATCCATGAAATGTGGTGATGAGAAACAAATTACATCGCTACATGGAGATGATAACTCGTACGTACGCATAGGTATTTTTTCAATTCATATGATAAAAAAGAGATAGAATATGGATGCCCAATAATTGTAATGACATATTGGTTTTTTTATTTTTTATTTTTTATTTTAGAATATATGAAATAATTTTATTGGAATTATAAGGAGAAGTAAACTTGAAAGGGTTGGTAATTATGATCACCTCTTCATCGGTATAATTCATTTATATCTCCTCTTAAGGGAACTACAGTTGGTATTTTCTGAAGATAATATTTTTATGGATTAAAATCATTTAATAAAATTTTGTTTTCATAAAATATGATTAATGTAATTTTGATAGTATTCATTTTTTAACTTTAAATACATCATCTAATATATGGAATTATAATATAATCCATTAATAGTTCCCTAATATTTTATATGTATATATAAAATTCATGGAATACAATAATTAATCCATATTTTTATATTAAATATTTCTAAAATAATTTATTTTCTTTTTCTTTTAATTGAAAAATATTTTTTCAATATTGTCTAATAATTTAATTTAATTATTCTATCACTATTTTTTAAAATACCATAATAAAAAAAATTAATACATCTTTCAAATGAGCATTTAAAACCAAACATAACTTATTTTATCATTGTAACGACCTGTACTGCAGTATCCTAGATCTGGTGTCCACTTTATTAAATTGATTTAATATAGAAGGAATCACATCCTAAATTAACATATAGTTTAGTAGTGATGGTAAACTAGATAAATTCTTGAAACAAAAATTACAATTGAAAAAATAAATTACATAATGTGTTTTCTTTGGTAATGGCTTTATCCCTCTTTGTGTGTCCCAATATATCATTCACAAAACACATCCAGGTATCCCAGGGTAAATAAAACATAAGAAACGGGTGACCATAGATTCTATATAAGGGTTAGAATATAATGGAATCTACCATGAATACATATTCATTACTAATATTTAAAGGTAAATAACTGAATCACATTCCATTTAATCAATAAACTGATCATAACATGGAATAAAGAAATGATGACCAAATAAATCCATATAAATAGTCACCAGAACTTGAATCATATCCTTGAATATTCTAAAAAATCGAATTATTAAATGGAAATAAATAAAAGATCTCATAATAAGTTAATGTATGATGAACAAATTTGAGACTTTTAATACCATTACAAAACTATTTAAATTTGTTGGTATAAACCCACTAAACATAGAAAACTTCTATGTATTATGAGACATATCAAGGCATTGACGGGATATCTGTAACTAGTCCCCACCCATCACTTACTAAGTCAAATGTATTTATCATATGAAATGGGTGAATCAGAATCAACATAAATATTAATATTTAATAAATAACATGTGAAATGGTAATACTTACACCAGTAAAATGAACATACTCCCAAACCAACTAAAATAATATAGTGAATGATAATAAAACATTAAATCCTTAGGTAATCATATAATAATCCATCGAAATAAATAATAAGCATGAAATAAATAAAACATATCCTTAGTGGATCATAATTACAATAAATGGTTGATGTTATTGATGTATAGATGTGCAATAAAAATGTTATTTAAATAATTTTTGAGGAAAGTAACCATTTAAAATAGAAATTATTTTTAAAAAACATAAAAAAATATTTTAAAAAACTTTTTATTGAAAATGAACTTTAATAATATGTAAATTAATTTTTAAAGCATTTATTGGTTATAAAGGCCGAAAATTTTGTTCATGTCGTAAACATTAAAACATTGATTCCTTTCACATTTTCGATAAAATCTGAAAAAGAATTATTTTCAGAACAACATGAATAATAATTTTAAAATTTTTATGAAAAATTAAAAATGGGTAAAATATTATGAAAAAAATAATTTTTAAAATGATAAAAACATTTTTATAAATCATGTATTTTGTTGATAAACGATTCTGACCAAATAGTAATATAAATTCTCTTTTTCTTAATATCAATAATTTTAAGTGACAATAAATAAAAAATTGGTAATATTACATTAAAAATTTCATTAATAACCACATTAGAATAGAATATAATTATTTTACGATAAAAATATCAAATAATTCCACCAATATATACATAAAAACAATCCGTATTAATGATGAGATTTGGAAATAAACCCATACCACATTGGTAACTACTGAATCATAAGCCCCGTAATTAAATATTCATAAAATAAAACCAAAAATTCGATAAATATAAATAGATTCTTGATATAAAAAATCAAAGGGGTGGTATATGCACTACACAAAAGAATAGGTGGTGAATATGGTGTGCGTCTTACGGAAGTAAAACTGAGAATAGAAACCATTTACCTCTAGTGTGACAGCCATTATATATGTCAAAACCCACTTTTATAATATATATAGGTTTATTATAAATCTTTTAACGAACCATAATCCAATATTTCATAACATATTATATTTAATTATAGTCTTTTATCACCTGTTTATTGACAACTTTTTATTTAAATGATTGTTTTAGGTGATAATGGATTCATTTTTCTTGTTATGTTTTAGTTCAATAATTTGGGTCCCTTTAATTTGACCGTGGTTAAATAATATATTTAGTGTTAAACATGATATAAATATCATAAATATTTAATATAAATTTATTTAGATTATTTTATAAAAAAATTAGATAGCAAATATGATTCATCGTTCATGGAGTCATTAGGTCAAACATAATCATGAACAATGTTTCCTTTTTTCTTGATGGATGGAATAAAAGGAAAATAAATAATAATCCATATTTATAGAATCATTATTGTTTTATATATAGAATTTATATTAATAAAATACATTCTTATTACCTTCCATGTAAAATTTGAATGAAAAAATTTCACATCACTCTATGATGGTGCTACACGACAATAAAATCATTATTTTGTGGCAGGTTTTGACTAAAATTTACTAAACTACAACTAGAAAAATTATAAATTATTTAGTGGTAGTTCTTTAAAATCCTCTACTATATATTATGTTTTTCTAAAAAAATAAACTTCTCCCCTACACCCATCCTTCTCCCCTATGTCCCATTCACTCCCCAAAGCTCCCCGAGCCCTAGACCTAGTACAACTATGTTTCCCCCCTCACTGGAACATGGTCACAGCCCCAATCAACAGTGGCTGATAACAATCCCCCTCATCAGTGCCTAGTCATATCCCCCCTCACTGGTGCTCAGTCATATCCCCCCTCTACGCTGCTTGATCATAGCCCCCTCTCCCCCAATCCCTCATCAGTGCTACAGTCATAACCCCCATGAACCATCATCCTTTCCCTTTTCGCCACCAAATCAATCAGCGTCTCTATTTCCCTCTCCTTCCCTATGTTTTCACCTTCACTCGATCCACCGTAATATATATGGCAAACCATGAGCCACCCTATACATTTTTTTAGTGTTAATCCCTCCCTTATTGATATTTTTTTCTTCCCTCTTCTTCCCTTTCAACCTCTTACAATTTTTCTTTCAACTATTAACTCTTGAGAAGCTCTATTGATGTGAATTTGTTTTTTCTAGGTAGTGAAGGTTGATTATTGGCTCAATTGTGTGGTCTCTTACTTGTATAAATCAACTAGGTAACATAGTATAATGGTAATATTCATGTACAAATTTTGTATAATTATTGATTTGTCTTAATTTTAAGAAAAACTTTATATAAGGTGTTTCCTAGAATGAACTAGTTATTTATTTCTCGTTACATATTATATGGTATGTAAAATTTGTTTTGACTTATATATATATTTGATTTACCTCCTTATTAAACTGACTAGAGGTTTTAGTTCTTATAAGTATTATAAATTTATCATATTGAGTGGTTTTCTAAAACTAATGGGGGTATTTAGAAATGAGTAGAGACTTCTAATTGGGTGAGATTTATAAATACTTGGAAGATAAATATGTCTCATGTGTTCCCGTAGATTTTTTCATTTTATACAAAATTCCTTTGAAATTTCTCTAACTATTCTCAACTATATGTTTTATTTATTTATTTATTTATATGAATGATAATCTCCTTAACATGGAAAATATCGTTGAGGCTCTTTATCATCCTACTTCATCAGTCCATATACGAGTGACCATTAAACCCAAAATTCACATAGTATGCCTACCCATTTCAAATAGTAAGTCTAAAAAATATACGAAGAGGTCCACCATAGAATGAACTCCACCATTTTCCCATTTTTCTTTTTCTATTTTTATATTGAATCCCTTAAACATCAACCATAGATTCTATTATGCATGTCCTTTTGATTTGAATTTTATAATATGAAACCGTGGATACAAAAAATCATGTACCATGTTATGGTGGAAAAATACTCCTTATTTTTCTTAGGAAATTTTTAATCTCAAAAAAACCATATTAAAAAATGTGTCACCAACCAGCTCATTTTTTTACAACCATCATAATGTGGTTTATTGTTTCACAATGTGGAATTTTCCTACAAATAGAAATATCATTCATGTTACTTCATAAACAACAGTGATTTTTGGTAACATAATATTTTTAATGATTCATTTCCTCAATTGACATTCTTCTTTAGACATTTAATTTTATATGTAAACATCAATGATCATTTGAAATAAATAATCTATACCATCTATACAAAATATTCATCCATTGATGCTATAATGATCATCCATCAATTATCATATGAATTTCCTCATTCATAATTATCCTCTAAGAATCATCATAGAGGTTCACCATTTCTATAATCAGAGTTACTCATTCTAATTGATTCATCACCATCGTCACTAATTCTATTCAGTATCCCTCCATTACTAGTATTTTTCCATTATTTTTTTATTGCTATCATTTATTATAAATTAAAATCATGTTTTTTAAAACAATTTTATTTATAATAATTGTAATGGAAAAAAGTCATAACTTAGGTTATTTTCCTCTCAAGGGAATTAAATTTTTTGTTAATGATGTTTTGGGCCTTCACTACTTTAGACCACCGGGATGTATATTTTGAAAACATTTTTTTAACAAAATCGATAAAAATGTTAGTGTTCAAGTCAATGGTAATGGAAACAAGAATCTGAAGGGCACTTAAGTGTCCTTATATGTCAACGGAGCCTCAAAAACCTATATATTTGTACTTAATACCACTATTCTAATAAAAAATCGTACATCACTAAGATCATTTAAATATGTCAGTATCTATATATTGTTAAAAAAATCTTCAATTTTTTATGCCTTTTATTCTTTAGTTGTTAATTGAATGTGTGAGACTGATCCATTAAATAACGATATGCTAAGTGCTAGGGGGCATGTACAAAGCATGAGATAAGAATATATCTTAGTGTGACATTTAAGATGAGTTTACTGGGGGTTTTAGGTAGTCTGATCCCCCTTGGATGGGCATCGTAGTTCCAATGGACTTTGGAACAAATTTATAAGTAACTATAGAGTTGAAGAAACATATATTGTAGAATATTTTTCCTTCTAATCATGGGTATTGTAGTTTTGTGGAATTTTTTATCTTTGGAACTATTTAAATGTAGAATATTCTATGGTTCTAGATATTTGGAATCATTAGTTACTATCCCATTTCATGTAATTATAAACACATCTTCAAACTAGGTTTTTCGATAGTTGGTGTACCAAAAAATTTTTTATACAAAATATAGTGAAATTGTTTTCAATATCTATAGGTACATGTATTATTAATATAATAATATAAATCTTTTTATTCATATTAATTTTCTATTTATATTTTATTATTATCTTGTTTACAATTATTATAGGATCGTTTATTACTAGTAATAACCATAATTTTAAAATAAATATATATCAGAGATTGGGTTTGGAATATCGAATGAAGTCATCTTGAGTGGAATGATGAATATGGAATAAGGAATATAATGACGAATCATTTTCTTGGGTATGACATTATATTGTACATAATATAGATAAAATATTATCTTTATTTTAAAAATGTGCATTGGTTTCCGATGTGTATATATCTTTTTTACCTAATGGTTCAATAGTAATTGACTTCCTTTAAAGAGGGGTTTCATTCCTTCAATGGTGATTTTATTAAAAAGGTAATATTTCTAAATGTGTTTTCAATGTGTGGTTAGATAAATTATTTTAATGGAAAATTTGAAATGTGTTTTTCAAATGGTTTAAAACTAGCTTGGTATTAGAATCTCTATATGAAATCTTGATTTACACTTTAATTAAAATGTTTTTATAAATTTGTGAGACCCTCTTAATCCCCATGTTACTATTGTTACTTCTATTGAGACCTGTGATCCCTTGAGGGGATATCTTTTATTTATTAATATTTTTGTCTTTATCTATGATTTTATGGTTTTTATCATGATTCTATTTTACATAATACTATCCGTGACTGATTTCCTTTTGTTATGTTGACTTTTTTAGTACTTATATGACTCTTCTTATAACTACATGGGGTGTGTTTATTTTTCACTTCCATTTATCTATTTTACTAAATAGTAATACTATTGTGTTTTATTATTTTTTAATAAATTTTATAGACATTGTGATATATATGGATAAAATATCGATCACATTACTAAGGAACACACCTTAGTGTGATATGGGTTTGGAAGAGTTTTTAGAATTTGTAATTTCCAATCAATACATTGATCACAAAATTAGATTTCCACATAATAAAATTAAATTTTGATGATGGATGAAGATATACGAATTTCATAAAAACATGATATTGAAGAAATCCAATACTCAATATTTTCATTGGATTTGTCACGGAGAATCGAACATTATAGAAAGTTTGACCACTTATGTCATTCGACAGAATGAGATCCCAACATTCAAGAAAATGGAAAATGAGGTGAAAACCCTTGTAAACGATGCATTCATTATTGAAATACAATAACATCAATATAAAAACATATCATAATTACTAGTTTATGGTACTAGAAATAGAAAATCAAGAAGTTATGTTTTGGGACTATTTGAAAACCAGATAAAGATTGTAACATATCATTAGATAATTCAGTTGATTATACAGAGACTAATGTAAGATAGGACTTCCCTGGGTAGAAAAATAAGTTTCTTGGTTTAGTTGATGATGTAAATAATGATATGTATGGTGGATATTTGAAATATTAAAAATGTTATATTTTGTTGAAGTTCTACCATATATAATGCCTATATGGAATTAAAACTAATCAGATTTCCATTATATGGGAATTTTTGGGTATTGAATTTACTGATGATTAGATCCCTGAGTATTTTTTGGATATGAAAAATGTTGTTAACCAGATTGATCTAAGTTATAAAAAAATACATGATTGTACCAATGATTGTATGATTTATTAGTGATATGATTCAAGAATATTGGATTATAATAAAATTTCTTCTTCTAGATGACTTTCAATGGGTGAGTAAAAAGTCTAAATCAACATACAACTATGAAGAAGAAGAAAATCGACACACCTAAAATGGGTTATCAATTATTTCCATTAAATCCTATATTATAAATATTATTCATTTCATCAAAAAACATCGAGCACATGAAGTTGAATTATATAGATAATAATAATGATGGGTTAATAAGACATCCATGATATTCACAATTGTATAAGATGTTTTATTCATTACTTCTAGATTTATCATCCAGTCCATTTAATGTGTGATTGAGATTGGCTACTGATAGATTCAACCCATTTGGGTCATTAAGAAGAAGTTATAGGATTTGGTAGATTGTTTTCATCCTTTATAATCCTCCTATGTAGATGCGTATAAAACAAACATATCTTATAATTTCGATGATTATTCATAGAAAAAAATTCTTGGAAATTATATTGATGTATCCTTTCATTCTAGAATTGAATTCGTATTGGATTAATAGAGAAATAGTATTGAGGCATATGATGCATCTTCTAGAAATTTTTTCAAAATGAATGATTTACTATTGAGGACCATTAGTTACTTACATGGACTTGGGAATTTAGCTGGTTTGAATACATATAGGTTTTTCTTGTCCCGATTTTAATATTTACATAGAGCTTTAACGACTAACTCATAGTAAAAAATGGTGCTTCTTGTGTCATCTAAAATTTCCTGATGCATCTCGTAGATTTTAGTGGAACAAATCAAAATTCAAAATGATATTATTGGTCATAGACCACCTCCAATGTTGCTGAATTGATTTTAAATATTGGAACATCATGTAAATTTTGAAAAATAATTTTTGAAGGTGAATCATTTGAATGATAGTGGAAAACAAGTCTTACGTGCATCGTCAAGTGAAATAATAAAGTAAAAATGGAATAAAAAAATATTATTCAAACATCCATATTGGAAATTTAATAAGGTGCAGAATAATCACGATTTTATGCATATTGAGAAGACTATTTTTGACAATTTGATCTTCACATTTCTTAATGAGGATGGAAAATTTAAGGACCGTATCAATGCTCAGAATGACTTAAAAACAATGAACATAAAGAATGATCCTTTCCAGATGAGAATGGAATATATGCTCTAACAATTTATTCAATGAAAAATAGGGATAAATATACATTCCATTGAAATTTAAACCATGTAAAGGTATCTTATGGGAATTCGAGTAATGTATCATGGTGTGTTGTCTTAATGTATTGTGGTTTACAAGGATGGAAATATAATGACTTATATATTTTGTTATAGTAGTTCCTACTATTGGAATTGCGTACATTTTTATCAAAAAATGTTACAACTGTTGTACATCAATCTTACAAATTCTTTAGAAAAATATATAACAAAAAATACAACCATTTGTGGTTGAAAACCTTGAAGAGAATTTTTTATTGAATCTTTCGAACATTGATAAGATCTTTTATCCATTTTTAGTACCATGATGAATTTAACTGTTCATTTCATTGGGGAAGTTAAATTTGGAGGCCCTATACATTATTGATGGATGTATCCAATTGAGAGGTACTTTATTTTTTAGTTTTTCATAATATGTAAGATATTCATGTCACTTCGTTAAATAAAAAATTATGTTTCATTTATTTTATTTCACATATATATTAGGATATTAAATTCATGCGTGAAAAATAAATCTCAACCAAAAGGTTCTATTTTTTATGGATATTTCGCAGAGGAGTGTCTGGCTTTTTTTCTATATAGTTGGATGATATTGAGACAATATTGGATCGAGTTTTATTTGTTTATGACACATTGAATCAATCTCAACTACATGGGAAATCAAAAATATTTATTACTATTGGCCAATTAGTTGGGAGGAGATTAAATTTTACACTAGTAGAAATAGAATTATTACAAAAACATTGATATGTGATACTGAATAGTGAAATTTTATATTCATTTATTGAAGATATTAGGATACAAACAAAGATATGAATGAAAAGTCGAGCATAAAATGATAAATATAATACAAAATCTATTAATATTGAGATTGAGGAATTGTTAATATGAAGTATAAGTTCATAGATATTTCAATAAATATATATGCTAGGTTGAAACCTATATTTTTTTAAATATAATAATGTATATTACTTTATTAGATCATGAATAATGATACTCGGGTTGATTTTTTATAATATTTGAAGTTTCTGGCTCATGGTACTCTAAAATAGTTAATATTGTTTGATGCTTACAGTGCGAATGGATTTAAATTTAGTGTAGTCGATCAAGAAGGGGGTTTGGAAACACGTAATATTTGTATTTTTACATTCTCTAATGTGGTATACTATAAAATGTTGACTGATATTATTGGATTAAACTACCATGATCATTATTTATCTATTTTATTCAAATGAAAATGGCTCCATATTATTAGAGGTGTTAAAAAAGATTACATGTAATTTACATACATGAACTTATCTAACACGATGGAAGTTGGTGACAATGAATTACATGATCCTTATATCTTATAATCAGAATAGGATATGGTATATTACATCAAAGGTGTCATAGATGAAGGGTGGATTGTAATTGTTCACATAAAACATAAATACTAGCATAGTTTGGGTGATGAAGTTGAATATTTGACCTCTAAATTTGAATCCCATCAAAATAAAGAAGAGAATTTATTTTTCCAACATGAAATTAAAAATATTAGTCATATAAGGGTAGGTGAAGTAGATTAAGTAATCATGGAGTATGAAAATGAAATTATTAGAGGAAAAAATGATTGTATGTGCATTCATCCTTTTATTAATCAACCCATTTTGTTATATATACATTCATTCATTATCATATCTATGTATATTTTGTTTTTTATACTATGAATCTATTATCATGTCTACTTTTATTCTGCATGATTTTTTTTGACAGCTATGGGGTCCTGAGGGATGATGTTGTAGGATTATTTGGAAAGAGGGAGTTTTTTCCAAGTAAATTATAATTTAGGAATAAGCGGATCATATAAAGATGAAAAATAAAAATTTCATCACTCTGTAGAATGACATGGATTAATTATGTCATAAGATGATAGTATTTTTCACCAATGATATTGTATTAAAGATAACAGTGAACTGGTAAATCATACAACTTTATAATCATTTAGTACATAAAAATTTATTGGTTTAAATTTTAAATTTAAATATATAACATTATTTAATTTTCTATACAATTTATATGCAGGTTCTGAAAATGGGATGTGGTTACAGGGAGGGAGAGGGTGTCAGGAAATGTTAATTGGGTAGTCATTATGGTTCAAATTGTATTCAGAGATGATTTCCAAGTAAACTTATGAAAATTTATTTATAATTAATTCAAATGTTGTGGTTACAACCTTATTGAGACACTTTAAGATCATTTGTTCTTGATCATGTGTATGATGATATTTTTTGTTAATATATTGATTCTTATGTACTTAGAAAGGTATATTTTTTAATGGATTTTGTAGGTGGGATGGATAAATTTTGATATGATATATTGGTTATGATTTTTCTTTGGATATTCTGGAGCTGCATATCTTGCATCTGTATATTTTTGGAAAACCAGTATTTAGCAGAGGATTAAACCACTGATAAAAATGAAATTTTCATTTATGGTGGCTTAAACCACCACTATTTAATGTTGAATATTTTTAAGAGGTTGTTTTCTTATTTTAGTTCCTATTTTCCCTCCCAAAATATCACAGTCATATAGTGGCGGTTTAAACAGCTACTATATTGGAGTCCTTTTTTGGGAGGGAATAACATCGCTAATGAAACATTATGTGACAGTTCCTAGAAACCACCAATAAATGGATGTAACAGACATGAGTTGGATTCTAATTCCAACATTAGTTATCATTTTTTGAAACCATCATAGAATTTTTTTTTGTTTTAACAACTTTCGAATAAAAAACTACATCCAGTATACAATTTTGTTGTAGTAGTGGTCCAAACATATACACCAGCAACACTGGTGTTTTCTAATGGATTAGAAAGTATGATGTCATATGAGAGATTAAATTTTTTATTATTATGGTCTTATCATAAAGTTTACATATATTCATTAAATTTATCCTTAATACCTTTCATATATTGTATAAGAGAAAAATGAATCACATCGCTTCGTTAGGTGGTAGTCTGATGTAGAGATGAGTGACATTATCGTATACCCCATGAAATGGAAAGTAAGAAGTTATATGTGATATCATACTTCAATAAGTTTAATAATGTCATAAATATAATATAAATATTTTAAATCCATCATTATATTCTATGTTAAATTTTGTTGGATTAAAATGAATTATATCAGTTTGTGAGGCAGTAGTCCACTGTACAGAAGATCGGTATTTTCATTTCCCATTTTATGGAAGTGGATATTGATCAAGGTTATACCATTAACATAATAAAATATTAGTATATATGTGATACTAATTTTTTTATATTATAATATTTTTTGAATATTATAAGGAGCATGAATAATAATTAAAATGAAAATGCAAAGTTAAAAACATTACCTCTTCTTCGGGAATCATCTTTATGTTTAACTGAAATCCATTCTGTATAGGAATTATGATATAAAAAAGGCCTCTAGTAAGTGTTTATGGTTTAAATTAAGGTAATTTGTAAGGTATTTGATAATCCTAATGGTTTTTTTGTGTTAAAAAGGGAGTATAGGGGGTGGCCTTTTATAAGTGTAGGAGAGGACACACATTGATGTTTTTAAATGATAAAGTGATAGCCACATTTTTATAATGGAAGAAACTTTATAAATAAGTAATTCTAGAACCTTAGTGATTATAGTTCCCAAATGTGGCCATAAAATGTGTTTTCGATAAGTTTTTATGTCATTTAACCATTATCTTCTTAGTTTAACGCCTGGTAAACCCATTTTTACCTTAATCGCATTAGTTAATTTAAACTATTTTCACTATTCATTATGGTAAAATTTTATGTTAAACATATTATATAATATTTTATATTGTTATTCTATATATTAAATCCATTTTCCCAAATTTAATTCATATAAGTGGAAGAATTCAATTTAAAATTAAACCGTCGACACGACCAAAGATCAGTTTTTTTAAGAGAAAATTCTCATAAATATAGAATGATCTAACATAAAAATTCAATATGAAAATGAATGTAATGATATAATTTATTTTAATTTTAATATAATTGAACTGATTTTACTTTAAATCAATTACAAATATAATTATACATTTTAAATATAAAAAAATAAGATTCATTTCTATAAAAGTCAATATATATCTAGTATACATAAAAAATTAACCTTTTCATAAAATTATCAAAAATTAATCCAAAAATAAAATTGATATGTATATTAAAAAATGTTATGTTTATTTTTTCAAATAAATTTTCTAAAAGAAGTAAAATATAATTCTAATTTGTCTGCGTAAAGAGTGAATAATCATCCTTTCAAATAAATATAGTTTTTCAAAAAAATAATTCTATTTTAAATGGTTATTATTTTATTTATAATCCATATATATCAATAAAATTTATTTTATTAATTTTTTGAATCATATAATTTTCATAATTTAGTTATTAGTATTCATACCCACCATTTTAACTACTAGGTTACAATGGTCATGTTTAAATAAAATATTTTAATAGGTTATCACGTTTTCATCAACCTAGTGTTTTGTGCATTGAAAGCTATAAAATAGGTTGAATTTATTTTAAAATAAATATATTTTAAATTATATGTGTGTTTCATTCTCTTATAATCATTGTTTTATGTGTTATATACACTATCGAATATGATGTTTCTCTTTTAAAATCTCAAGGTTTTACATTATACCATATTAAATAAATCGGGTCATGATAATTTAATCATGGTCTCAATAATTAAGGGTTTGAAATTTGAAAATACACTTTTTCAAATTCTACATCATGATAAGGTTTAATAAAAATCCTCTTGATAAGAGATAAAATGAATTACCGAGGACATATGTAATGATTACATATCTTGGTTTCCATTTTGGATAACATATGTGGGAAGTGAAGATATACAAATGGAATAAAAGCATAATTCCAAAATAATGATGGATGATCATATACGTCATTTATCAGAAAAAATGAATGATTAAGAGAATTTCACCAACCATAAAACTATATATCTGGAATGAGTTAGGGGACAATTTGATTCATTGAAAATGAAGGTTCTAGGAAACTTTTTTTGTTTGAGGATTTTTTCCCTGGATTTGAGGATTTTATTTACCATATATACTGAGAATTCCTTAAAATACACTTAATTGATAAATTTATATTTTATAGGCACAATTTAGTCATTTGGTGGTGTTTTGATCCATCCCCACTTCATTTATCACTTCAATAAATGAATATAATTTTTTTTATGCCACAAGAACAATTAAAAGATTATTAGAATGGAAATTCATTCCTCCTATCTATAGGTCTTATAAAAATATTTAATGATTATAACATGTTATCTAATAATACACAAAGTTCAACTTAATCCATTCAATATATAGCTTACCTTAAGACTCATCCCAATTATGTTTGTATGAATTCAATGTCCAATTTTTTTAATAAAAGGTTAGTAAATCGATATTATATTCCCCAATTATTATAAGGAATATTGTAATGTCACATTATAAATACATTAATACCTTGATCACTATAAATGATTAATGAAAACATACATTATTAAAAAAATAAATCTCAGGTTATTAAATACATTCAATAAATAAATGGATGCAGTAAACTCCAACAAAGATGTCATTAACCATCAAACCTTTAACCAATTTCATAATTACTAACATTGTAACATAAGAATATCATTAGTATATCAACATCAAGATCATATTAATGGTTATCCTTCCTTGTTCATGTGTTTTTCAAAAGGTTCAACTTGACATTCATTTAATTTTCTTGTTCATTGGTACCATTCAAAATATTCTCTCAAATAAATTATGAAATTATAATCTAGTACAATACATATATCTTATTTTAATATTATAAATAGAATAAAATTTATTAATACACTAATAAAATAATTCTTTAATC
This sequence comes from Viscum album, assembly GCA_963277665.1. NCBI lineage: Eukaryota > Viridiplantae > Streptophyta > Magnoliopsida > Santalales > Viscaceae > Viscum > Viscum album. Next base: position 1,227,762,612 of record OY728140.1, on the reverse strand, counting down.
CAAACACAATCACATTAATAATACTACTTTATCTGTGGTAATAACATGTTCTTGACCATGATCCCTATGATTTTTTTGAATTATATTCCCTTGATACTCAGGGAATTCATTTGTGTAGTAACCCATCTCAATAGAGTTAAAGCAGTAAACATTGGGAATTTATTTAATTACCTTTAAATTACAATCACTATTTTTTTTTCTATCTACACAGGGTTCAAAATACCATTCCCTTCAACCATGTACCCTTGAATTTGTTTCCACAACTACCACATGTGGGAAAACACTTATTCTCCTTCATCCCCTAATCCATTCATTTTACCGCCATCTTATCTCTTTCCTCCCATAAAATCCATAATACATAGAGAATTATTTCTCTTTTTTGATATAACATTATACTATGTACTCCTATGATAATAATTTTTGGGAGAATAGTTCCCTTCAAAAATTAGCTTACACCTAATAATGAAATGATCATTCTTACTGTTTGGATTATTGGAATTGATACAGTTCTAATTTCATGTAAAATGTTCCATTTATAAAAAATGACATATAGTAGATTAGATCTATTTTTTTTATAATAATGTATAATACCAAATATAGTGAAACACTTAACATAAATTGAACAATTTATGCATGGATAATCCTCTAATCAAAAACATTGTTTCTTCGGGAAATTCTCCAAATCATAAATTTTTTTTCAAATCCTTCATAATATATTGTAAATAAAATGTAAATTATCCTAATAATATCCCCTAGAGTGTCTTAGAAGGTGCACAGTACGTCCCATTAAAATGTACAAGGTAAAATTTGAGTCCAGTACGATACTCAATTTTTGGAGTTATTACCCCTATGTACATTGACTCTCACTTGTACTATACATCCAAGAATGTATTTCTAGGTAAAACCACAAAAAATCAGGTTTATCAATAAACTATTATGTTATTCTATAATTATCCTTAGTATATACCACAGGGTTTGGTCCGTTATGTATTTTTTTCTAAATCTAGTTTCGAAGGATTCAAATAAACATCATCTGATACAAACTGTAGTGACCTAGGATCCAAGAACTCGAGGCCAATGTCTAATATGTGGTGTTGTAATAAGATACGATGAATAAATTCACAATGGAAATAATAGTTTATTATTTTTTGTAAACTAGAAACATATATTAAATTCACATTACATTTGAAAACCTAAAATACATAAAGCGTTTTCTTTGAGAACACCATTATTACTCATTGTGTGTCCCTACATATCAATCAAAAAACATTTCTTGCTATCCTGAGGAAGAAACATAAAGAAGGGGTGAGAATATATTCATAGTAAGGTTAAGCATAAAATAAAAATTCAATCCTGCATAATTAATAATATAAAATATTTCAATGTGAATAACTGAAACACCATCCATTTAATCAATAAAATGATCATAATATGATAGATATATATAATAATAAATAATTCCATATAAATAATCATACAATATTGAAATATACACATGGATATTATATGTAATTTAATAATCACAAGGACATAATTAATTGATATCATAATGAATGAGTGTATAATTCCATACATTTGAATCTATGAAAACCTTTTACATGGCATGTTAAATATATGGGTAAAAACCCATCTAAATAACCTGTAATAACCCGGTTTTTATATTTGAGGTACAGGCTTATTCTTTTCTCTTTTCCTTAATTGTTTTTGAGGAAATATGTAAAATGGGGAAAAATTCTATATTTTGGAACTAAACGTCGTGTACTTTTCCACACGCCGTGTACTTTTGGCCATGTGGAATGGGTACACGGGGCGTGTAGCCATGTTGGATATGAAGGGTGTGGGAACCAACTACATGCCGTGTAGTGGTCCTTTACACGTCGTGTAGTGAGTCGGTAGGCCAAAACAGTATGGTGGTGGAGCAGCCACCAACTGGGTGACAGTACACACTGTGTACTCGGGAGTGCGTGTTGTGTACCCATGTCGACGGATGAACAGTGTGGAGGTGCCACCATAGGAACAATTAAATGAAGGAATTACATGTCGTGTACTTGGATGTACACACCGTGTACTTTGTTTTTTTCTCTTAAAATGGGCAGTAGCTTCCCATGTTCACAGGGAAAGCATAGAATGGGAAGAGAGCTCGGGAGAGGACGACCAAACCTTCGGAGATCTGTCGGGCGCATGTCTGGAATCCGATCCCACTTCTGTCGATTACGTTGGAACCGCGTGGGTAAGCCCTCTATTCTCCTAGAATGTTTCTTACCAATTCATCTCCTAACAGGATTTATTTGAGGTTGAATGCACATTTTCTTACCTCAGTTCTACGTCGTTCTTGGGCATTTCTGGAATTGATGTTCGTGTATAGAGCTCATTGGAATAAAAGGTAGGTGGTTTGGTGTTTGTTTTCCAACTGTCGTGTGTATTGTGTGTTTTTGTGCCACGAACCCATGTTGGGGTTCTGTGTGGCTGAGTCCATAGCTATTTTGAATACCTATAATTGAATAGGTAATTGATAAAATTGTGAAAATGGTGGTTGGGATCGTTGCTTGGATCCGGAATCACCCCGGGGGTGTGTTCCACTGTTTATCCGTTTGGCCAAGATACCCGATGGCATGCCTTTAAAGTAGTAATTTTAGAATTTTCTTTGAGTGGAATTTCTTGTTTACGGCTTGTTTACATGTTGGGAATGGCCCGATTACCTTTTTAGCCTGAGGGCGATGTTGTGATTAGCCTGTGGGCACTGCACTATTTAGCCTGAGGGCTGTAGTTATTCCTCCTGAGGTAAACCTTTCATGCCTGAGGGCTTGACTTATGTGGCTGAGGGTGACACTTCGCATGCCTGAGGACAATTTCTATTACGCCTAAGGGCTATACCTGTGGGTTGGATTCTGAGTACCTGAGGGTAAGGTTTTGTTTGTCTGAGGATGCTGACTGATTACTTAGAAATGCACTGTGGTGTTATCTTATATTAAATGGATTAAATAAATATTAAAATGGAAATATAATTGGTTAAGTTAGTTATTTTTTAGTACTGCTTACTTTATTTCATTTTTACTACAAGAACACTATTGTTTCATGTTTGCCCGCAGTTGGGAACGAGCCTTTGGCGGCTGCATAATATGATATTTTTCTCACACCCTATTTAGGTCATGCTTTTCAGCCCAAACATATTATGTTTCTGCAGGTGTGGATAGGGGAAAGAGTCCCTATACTGGTACTTGACTATTCCCGAGGAGTAAGAGGGCATGGGACCGAGCCTAGGATCGCGATGCCGCTGCCAGCTGTGTTGCTTTGTTTTGCTGTACTCTGTATTTTTTTGTACAATATTGATGTATAACATGTTCTAGCTATTTTCGTAGAACATGAGACATGTTGCATCATTATTTATATATAGTTGGTTATATCTACTGCAGTTGTTTATTTCAGTTGTGTATGGTTTATTGCTTACACTGTCTTTGTATGTTTTATTTGTACTCTGCTACGCTATACTTTGACAAATGAGGGAATAGTTTCCCCACTATCGGACATGGTCCCTCACTGCTAGTCGGCATCCTCTGGCGTTTGGGGAAAACGCTTGAGGTCACGTGGTGAACCAGGTTCAGGGCACCCATTGAGTGGCACCCGGAACTGGGACATTACAAAGTGGTATAAGAGGGGTTCTTTTCATTGACTTACTATTTGGATCTGTAGTCGGGGATAGGACGAACGATAGTTGGTAATAAGCTGTGCCCGGGCATAGCTAACCTGTGTACAAGGAAAATCCAATTTACCTCGTGTTGCAATTTTACTGATTTTTCAATTTACTGTTGATTTGTTTTCACTCTGGGGTGACACACTTGATATTGTGTTGTTTATAATTAATCTATGGGTTCTATTTAGCTGCAACCCGATAAGATGAGCGAATTCCATCTCATGCATCATTTAGGCACATGCTAGAAATCACATGCCATGCATAGCTTCCATTCCATGTAAGTGCATTAGAAATTGCATGTTGTTGTGATAGTTTTTGTGAAAATAAAGCATGATGTTGTGATAGCTTCTTGATAAATACCTGCTTGTGATATGGTATTTTTGGTTGAGCCTGTTTATAGAATGGATGCCAAACTTCAGTTTTTGGGGAGTATGCACCCCCATTGACCGGAATTTGGTGGATTATTGACTGTTTATTTTTTATAACACAGATAATATTTCAAACTATGATTCGTGGGGAGTATGGTCCTTCGCGGGTCAAAATTTGACACTTAGGTGTTGATTTTCGTTATTTTCATGGTTCCAGGGATGTTTTTGAGGCATACTGTCCGGAAACCCAGAATACACGCCATGTAGTATTTTAAAACACGTGGTGTATGACCTTCTGTTCGGGAAGAGAAATAATATTTTTTTGAGTAAACGTTGTGTACCCAGAGTACACGCTGTGTAGTCTCTTCCTGTGTGACAAACTGTGTTGGCTGCGGCACGGGGAAGGGATGAACTTGGTGAGAACATGCCGTGTAGCTTTAGTACACGCCGTGTTGTGTTGACCCGGAGTCCGGCCATGTAACTATCAACACGGGTCGGTGAACTCTTGTACAGAACACGCCGTGTCAATGATGAACATGCCGTGTATTGTGACCTGGGGACTTGGCTATGTAACTAACAACACGGTTCGGTGTCACCTCTCCGTGAACACGCCATGTACCTGTGGGACACGTTGTGTAGTCTTTTCTGAGGACAGACCATGTGGAATTAACCATGTGGCCGGGAAACGGGTTAGTGTACACGCCGTGTGTGGGTGTGACACGCCATGTAGTTGCAAGACGAGTAGATGTCCATGTCATAAACGACACAGGCAGTTGGAAAATAACACCATACACGCCGTGTAAGATATAATACACGCCCTGTAGTTTTGTTCAACGGGAGCCGTGTGGCTTAGCCATGTAGAAGAATCTAGGCAGGGGAAGGGAAGTCAAGTACACGCCGTGTAGTCATTGTACACGTCGTGTAGTCTTGTTTTGAAAATCTTGAAATGCCTTCTTCCTCTTGTTACCTTGTGGTTCATTCGCTTTCAGTCTTTTATAAATCATGAATCTATGGAGTGCCTTTGACCTTGTAGTGTCATGCCTCCTAGACGACCACACATTGTTCCCCAGGAGAGCGATAATGAGTATACTCTAGAGATGGTGGGCCCGGGGCTACCAGTTGATCATCCAGTAGATTCAGATGCAGCACCCGTTGTTATACCAGACACAAGCATAGAGGCACATTTCTGTGAAGGCTTTATGCAGTTTATTCAGACCTTTCAGGGAGCACCGTAGGCTGCCACATCTATGACTGAGTTGACACGTATCTTCCAGCAGCATCTTCTGCCTATGTTTTCAAGGGATGGAGGACCACAGGATGTGTAGTCTTGGCTAGGATCAATGCAGACTATTTTCTAGCATCTTGAGATGCCTCTAGGGCAGAGGGTGAAGCTCGTGACTTACATGCTTCGTGATTCCGCCAAGAGGTTGTGGGATGTTACCACCCAGTTAGAGCATCACAGGGACATGGCGTGGGAAGACTTTCAGGAAGTCTTCTATGACTTACTTTTCCTAGAAAATCTAAGAGAAAATAGATCCCAAGAGTTCGTGAATCTGCCGTACGGTTCTATGTCAGTGATGGACTACTCCGCTCACTTCACCGAGCTTCAGCATTTTGCACCGGTGCTCGTGGGTGATTAGACTTTGAGAGCCAGACGTTTTGAGGATGGTCTTCATTATGACATCTGAGTGCTGGTGAATGTTTTTAGGTTTCCTTCAGTACATGCTACTGTGAACCAGGGACTGATTACAGAGAGGAACCTACGGGAATCTAGTGGTGTGGTCCAGGGGGTTCAGCACCTGTTACTGGTACTATTTCTACTGGAAAGTGGAAGAGACAGATGGATTTCTCTCAGAGTGGCAGTACCAGCCTGGCAGTTTCTTCAGGTTTCTCGATCAGGTGCTACCAGTGTGGTAGAGAGGGACAAAAGAGGTCGTAGTGTTCACATGATCCAGTGGAGTTCCTTGATTGAAACTAGATGGGTCATCTGCAGCATTTCTAGGGCGTTTACACTAGTGGCTTGTGAGAGGGGTTCTGTGCAGACTCCGCATGCGGGAACATGACCAGTGGCTTCTTACCAGTCGGGGAACTGGAATACGTCAGGGCATGCAGGCAGAGATGGTGGTCGTGGTCCTGGTAGCCAGACACCAGGATCTCCTAGGAAGTAGGGTGGGACAACTCATGGTAGTCAGGCTGTGTCGCAGGGTCGCGACATTGGGCAGACATATGCAGTGCAACAGACCCCGCAAGAGCAGGATCTCGGACCTTCTACAGTCAGAGGTACTATTCTAGTAGCTTCTATCTTATCATCAGTAATTTTCAATATGGGTGATATGCATAGTATCATATCTGTACACGTTGTGAAGAGCCTTGGGCTCTATGTTTCTAATTCTTCTGATATAATGATGCTAGACAATCCGTTGGGGACTATAATGGCTGGTCTGCATTAGTGTAGGGAGTGCCACCTAGTGGTTGGAGGGTGTCACTTTATATGGGACCTCTATGTCTTAGAGATGATATCTTATGACGTCATTCTCAAGATGTACTGGTAGGTTCCCTTTCGAGCCTTTGTGGATTTCTATTGTCGTAGGGTGAGTTTCACGTCACCAGAGGGCATAGAGTTTCTATTCTAGGTTGAATGGTATGTTCAGGTGAGCCAAGTAGGACCAGAGCATCATGGGCGAGGTGGAGTCATAGCTCAGATTGAGAGCATATATCTAGATGATCAATGGACTTGTCAGACATATTTCCCTCTAGTTGTTGATTGTTTCAGGGATGTCTTCCCGGACGACTTTTCGGGTCTACCTCCGGTGCGAGAGGTGGATTTCTCTATTGAGCATGTGCCAGGAGCAGCACCTAGGTCCATTCCTCCTTATAGGATGGACATGCCCGAGATGCAGGAGCTCAATAGGAAGTTAGAGGAGTTATAGTCGAAGGGTTTCATCTGACCCAATACTTCTCCTTGGGGTTCTCTGGTCCTTTTTACGAAGAAGGTGGATGGTAATCTCAGACTCTGTGTGGATTATCGGAAGCTAAACCAGTTGACAGTCAAGAACCGATATCCTTTATTGAGGATAGATGATATTTTTGATCAGATTCGAGGATCATGAGTATTTTCGAAGATTTAATTGAGTTCTGGATATCATCAGCTATGCGTGAGACCATAAGATATACCGCTTATGGATTTTCGTAGCAGATATGGTATGTACGAGTACTTGGTTATGACGTTCGGACTCACGAGCGCGCTAGTAGTTTTCATGGCTCTGATGAATTGTGTGTTCCATCCATATCTTGATTCATTTGTAGTAGTATTTGTGGACGACATATTATTGTACTCTCGCACTCAACACGACCATGCCACCCATATTGAGATTGTATTGAGTACACTGAGAGACCATCATCTATATGCTAAGCTCTCAAAGTGCCACTTTTAGATGGACCAGATTCACTTCCTGGGTCACATTATCTCTGAGGCAGGAGTTGCAGTAGACCCAGAGAAGGTGAGATTAGTAGTTTTCTAGAAGAAGCCTAAGAACATATTTGAGATACGGAGTTTCTTAGGGCTGGATGGTTACTACAGATTCTTAATACAAGACTTCTTCCACTTAGAAACACCATTGACGGGTCTGACTAATAAGGGTGTGAAGTTTTTTTGGTCAGAAGCTTGTGAGGCGGCCTCTCAGGACCTGAAAGGAAGGTTGACATCAGCACCAATCCTGATACTCCCAGAGAATGGGAAGAGCTATACAATTTACTATGATACATCAGGTATTGGGCTGGAAGCAGTATTAATGTAGGGTAACTGAGTTGTTGCGTACGGGTCTCAGCAGTTGAGGCCACATGAGAAGAATTACCCGATGCATGATCTCGATTTGGCTGAAATTATGCATGCATTGCGCTGTTGGAGAAATTATCTATTGGGAGAGAATTTTGTGGTTTTCACCGACCAAAAAAGCCTCATGTATATCTTTACCCAGCGTGACCTGAATCTGTGGCACAAGAGATGGGTTGAGTACCTACTGTCCTTTAATTCTGAGCTTGCCTATACACCTAGTAAGGGTAATGCAGTAGCTGAAGCACTGAGCAGGAAAACTCAGATACAGGCAGTGGAGGAGGCTAGTGGTGAGTGGAAGCTCACGGCCTTATTATTTGAGATGCATCTGGAGGTGGACGATAGTCAGGGGTAGTATTATCTTTCATCTGTAGCTGTGACTTCAACCCTCCTAGACAGATTGAGTATGAGATTGCTATCTGATTCAGAAGGCCTAGTTCTACGAGAGTCGGTGGAAAGTGGGGACCCTTCTCCTAGGTGGATGATAGGCGATGATGAGGTTATGAATTTCCATGGATGAGTATGGTTTCTAGAGGATACACGCGAGGAGATGATACAGGAGTTTCATGCTTCAGCTTGGGCAATTCATCCTGGGGTTACCAAGATGTACCGTTACATAAGACGTCAGTATTGGTGGTTGGGTGTGAAGAGGAATGTAGCTGGTTTTGTTACATGATCTTCCACCTGTCAGCAGGTGAAGGCAGAGCATCAGATACCAGATGGACTATTACTGCATTTACCCATTCCAGAGTAGAAATGGGATGATGTCGCGATGGATTTTGTGACTGGATTGTCGAGGTCACCTCGAGGCAATGATGCAGTGTGGGTTGTTGTGGATAGACTCACGAAGGTAGCTCACTTGTTGCCGATCATGGAGACCATCAGTGTAGATGATCTCAGAAGGCTTTATATCCGAGATATCGTACGTCTTCATGGGCTCCCTCGTTCTATTGTTGCAGATAGGGACGCCCACTTTACGTCTCATTTCTGGAAGATTTTGCAGAGGGCACTGGGTACACAGGTACTTCTGAGCAAAGCATACCACCCTCAGACCGATGGCCAGTCAGAGCGTACAATACTGGTGCTAGAGGACATGCTGCGTGCATGCATCCTAGACATTGGGGGCTCTTGGGAGAAGCATATACCCATAGTCATGTTTTCTAATAACAATAGCTTCCAAGAGACTATTGAGATGGCACCATACGAGGCTTTATATGGTAGGCCATGTCGTTCACCTTTGTGCTGGTTAGAGAAGGTGAGGTAGCTGTACATGTACCACATCTCTAGGAGGAGACTTTTGAGCAGGTCCAGTTGATTCGGAAGAGGATGACTACCGTGCAGTCTCATCAAAAGTCTTATGCTGATCGTCGTAGAAGACATTTGGAGTTCATTGTCGGGGATCAGGGTTTCTTGTGAGTTTCGCCGAGGATGGGACACAAGAGGATCAGGAGACAGGGTAAACTTTCACCGAGGTATGGGGGACCATTTGAGATTCTGGAGAGAGTCGGGCTGGTTGCCTATCGGTTGCGGTTACCACCATGGTACCAAGCCATGCACGACGTCTTCCACATGTCTCAGTTGCATCGCTATCATTCAGACCCATCTCACGTCTTTCTTCCTAAGGAGGTTGAGCTGGAGGCAGATGCGTCCTTTGAGGAGCATCCGATTCATATCGTTGACAGGAGCACGAAGGTTCTCTGAGGCCTTTCAGTTCCTCTCGTATGAGTGCTATGGAAGCATGGCTGAGTCTAGGATGACACCTGGGAGCAGGAAGCCGATGTACGTGCTCACTGGTCGGAGTTGTTCACGGCTATATCTTCACCACCCTTGGATGGGAAATTAGTGGACCAATTTCTATAAGGGGGGAAGTTTGTAAGAACCCAGTTCTTATATTTGAGGTACAAGCTTCTTCTTTTCTCTTTTCCTTAAGTTTTTTTGAGGAAATATGGAAAATGGGGAAAAATCCAAAATTTTGGAACTACACGCCGTGTACTTTTCCACAAGTCATGTACTTTTGGCCGTGTGGAATGGGTACAAGGAGCGTGTAGCCATGTTGGCGATGACGGGTATAGGAACCGACTACACGCCGTGTAGTGGTCCTTTACACGCCGTGTAATCAGTCGGCAGGCCAAAACAATAAGGCGGTGGAGCAGCCGCCAGTTGGGCGACAGTACACGCCGTGTACTTGGGAGTACATGCCGTGTACCCATGTCGACAGATGAACAGTGTGGCGGTGCCGCCAGAGGAACAGTTAAATGAAGGAAGTACACGCTATGTACTTGGAAGTACATGCTGTGTACTTTGTTTTTTCGCTTAAAATGGGCAGTTGCTTCCCCTGTTCACAGGGAAAGCTTACAACAGGAAGAGAGCTCGGGAGAGGATGGCCGAACCTTCGGAGATCCACCAGGCACATGTTTGGAATCCGATATCGCTTCGGTCAATTACGTTTGAACCGCGCAGGTATGCCCTCTATTCTCCTAGCGTGTTGCTTACCAATTCTTCTCCTAACAGGAGTTATTTGAGGTTGAATGGATGTTTTCTTACCTTATATCTATGCCATTCTTGGTCATTTCTAGAATCGATGTTCCGGTATAGCGCTCGTTGCCAAAAAATTTAGGTGGCTTGGTGTTTGTTTTTCAAACTGCCGTGTGTTTTGTGCATTTTCATGCCACGAACCCATGTTGGGGTGTCATGTGGCTGAGGAAATAGCTATTTCGAATACCCAAAATTGAATAGGTAATTGATAAAATTGTGAAAATGCTGGTTGGGATCGTTTCTTGGATCCAGAACTACCCTGGGGGTGTGTTCCACTGTTTAGCCATTTGGCCAGGATACCTGAGGGTATGCCTTTAAAGTTGTAATTGTAGAATTTCCTTGAGAGGAAGTTCTTGTTTACTTTTTCTTTACATGTTGGGCATGGTCTGGTTACCTGTTTATCCTGAGGGTGATTTTTTGATTAGCCTGTGGGCACTGCACTATTTAGCTCGAGGGCTATAGTTATTCCGCCTGGGGGAAACCTTTCGTTCCTAAGGGCTTGACTTATTTGCCTGAGGGAGAGACTTCGTATGCTTGAGGGCAATTTATGTTACACCTGAGGGCAATACCTGCGGGTTGGATTCTAAATACATGAGGGTAAGGTTTTGTTTGTCTGAGGACGCTGACTAATTACTTAGAAATGAAATTTGGTTTTATCTTATATTCAATGGATTAAATGAATTTTAAAATAGAAATATAACTAGTTAAGTTAGTTCTTTTTATTACTGCTTACTTTATTTCATTTTCACTACAAGCACACTATTGTTTCATGTTTGCACGCAGTTGGGAACGGGCCTTTGGTGGGTGCCTACTGAGATATGTTTCTCACACCCTGTTTGGGTCATTCTTTTCAGCCCAAACAGATTACGTTTCTGTAGGTGTGGATAGAGGAAAGAGTCCCTATACATGTAATTGATTATTGCCGAGGAGTAGGAGGGCATGAGACAGATCCTAGGCTCACGATGCTACTGCCGACTATTTTGCTTTGTTTGGATGTACTCTACATTTTGTTGTACTGTATTGATGTATAACATGTTCTGGCTATTTTCTTAGAATTTGAGACATGTTGCATCATTGTTTATATACAGTTTTTTATATCTACTTCATTTTTTATTTCAGTTGTGTATAGTTTATTGCTTCCGCTGTCGTTGTTTGTTTAATTTGTACTCCGCTGCACTACACATTGACAAATGAGGGCATAGTTTCCCCACTATCAGACCTGGGCCTTCACTGCTTGTCGGCAGCCTATGGCGTTTGGGGAAATGCGCTTGAGGTCACATGGCTAACTGGGTTTGGGGCAGCCATTGAGTGGCACCCAGAACCGAGATGTTACATAACCAATATATTTGAATCATTATACTTATTGATGCATCAAGATGATATCTATAACTAAAACCCCCCCATCCATTAATAATTACAATTCATTTATCATTTTTAAGGGTACAAAAATAATAAAAATAAATAATATTATTGAAAAAATAACTTAAAAATGATAATACATACCCCAATCAAATAATCATAATCATAAAACTTCAAAAATAATATGGGGAATGGTAATAACATTACACATCCTTAGTCGAACTGATGATAAACCATTGGAATAACGAATAAAGATGATATTAGTAAAAAATAACCCAAATTTATCATAACTATGATAATGGTTTGATGTCATTGATAAATATAAGTACCATAAAAATGTTATTAAAACATTTTCTTGGAAAATAATGTTTTCATTATGAAATATTTATTGAAAAAAGTGAGAATAATATTTTGAAATTAAGATTCGTTGAAAATATATAGTAATACCATGTAATGTTATATTTAAACATTTTATTGGTGATGAAGCCATAAAATTATGTTCGTTCCACACATGTTAAAACAAAGATTTATTTCACAATTTTAGTAAGAACCAAACGGGCCTTACTTTAAAAAAAATGAGAAATACATTAACAAAATTTAAAAATTTAAAAATGTTAAAAATTTATCCAATAAATCATTTGAAAAATGTTAAAACCATTTTTTAAAACAATTGTTGAATCCATTGATTTTGATGAAAAAGAATTTTCGACCGAAGAGAGAAATAAAGTTGTATTTTCATAAATACATTTTCTCTGTCATTTTAAGTACCGATGAGTAAAAATGGTACTATTACCAAAGAAATTTCATAAATAACTATATTACATGAATAGATAATGATTTTAAGATTTAAATGTCCAATAATTCCACAAATAAAGACTTATAAAAACAATTCGGAATAATGATGAGATTGCAAAATAAAATCATACCGCTTTGGTAACTTATAAATCATATTACCCATAAAATAAATAATCATAAAATGAAACCTTAATTAAATTTAGAAAAATAGATTCACTATACTTTATATAATTGGGGTAGTATATATGCCACATAATGGAATAAGTGGTGAAGATGGTGTATCTATCAATGAAGTAATTGTGAGACGAGAAACCCTTACCCCGGGTTCGAATTCCATTATATAGGTTACAAACTCCTATATAATAAATAATTATTAATTATAAATATATTCAAAAAACATAATCATACACTTAATACCATATATGATTTAGTTATAGTCTTTTATCTCCCATTTATAAACATCTCTTTGTTAAAATCACAGTTTCGAGGGATAATTGGTTAGTGTTATGTGTATGTTCTAGTTTGATAATTTTTTCCATTAAATTTTATCATTTTTATATAATATATATACTTTTAAACAAGATATAAATATCATATATATTCATTATATATGTATTTATATTAATCTATAAAATTAAAAAATAGAAAATGGATTAAACCGTTCATGGGGGCCATAGGTTGTACGCATGTAGAAAAGTTGTTTCCAATTTTTTGATGGATGGAACGAAAAAATAACACATAATAAATAATTAAAATCTAAATTTTATTTCATATATATTATTTTTAATAATAAAATTTATTCTTGTTAAAATGAAAAAACATTTCACATCGCAACATGGATGTGGTAGTCCACACATACACATGAGCGACTTTATTGTTTTCCAATGGATTAGAAGGTAAGATGATATATGTGAAATTATATTTACAGAGAATTTTTAGATCATAAATATGACATATATTCATTAAATATAACCTTATCACCATTCATGTGGAGCATAATAGAAAAACAAATCACATCAATTCGTTATACGGTAGTCGGTCGTACATACGAGCGACGTTATAGTATCCCCCAAATAATGAATAGTAAGAAAGAATATGTGATATAATTAAAAAATAATAAAAAATTGAAAAATATCATATATATATTTCAATCAAACATTAAATTCAACATTAAAATATTGAAATGGAAAAAAAATTATATCGATCTGTGAGGCGGCAGTCCTTTGTATACATGATCGACAGTTTTGTTTCTCATTTGATGGAAGTAGAGATTGATATAGGTTATTAAATTAATATTATATAATATTATTATACATGGTATGTTTTTGTTATTATATTATAATATTTTAATAACATTTTAAGTATTTAGAAAATGAAGTAAAATGGAAACACATTGTTAGAAAATTTACTTCTTCTTCGGGGAACCTCTTTAGGTTTGACCTAAATCATTTATTGATTGGATTTATTATCGAGACATTTCCTCTATGATGTGATGAGGGTTTTAAATAATGTTTTTTATAGTTATTTTATGAACCAAATGGTTTTTTAAGTGTTAATAATGGAGGATAGGGGGTGGACATTTATAAGTGGGGGAATGAATACACATGTAATTTTTGAGAAGATAAATAGATACCCATTTTTTTATCATGGAAAATCCTACAAAATTGTTAATTATCAACAATTATGATTATAGGGTAAAAATATGAAAGTAAAATAGGGTTTGAACAAGTTTTTATGGCATTATCACCCTCATCTTCTTATTTTAAACCTTGGTAATAAAATTTTTACGTAACCATGATATTTAATTTTTACCATTCTCTCTATTCATTCGGGTCAAAATTTTTGTTGAAACTATTATATAATATAAATTTTTATGATAGGAAATATTGAATTAATTTTTATAAATTCAAGTCACAGAATTGGTAGAATTATATATAAAATTAAATTGTAAATGCTTTGAAAGTGCCGTTTTCCAATTAGAAAATTGTCAAAAGTATAGAATGATTTAATAGAAACATTCAATATGAAATAAAATCCAATGAAATAAATTTGTTAAATTGTAATATAATTTATCTAATTTTAATTTAAAACAAATTTAATATATAACATAACTTTTTATGTTATTTAAATGATAAGTAAATTTTTAATAAAATTTATTATTTTTCATTATTCATCAAAAAATTAATCATTATAGATAATTTAAAAAAATTCAACCAAAAATTATTTTGAATTGTAGAATTAAAAAGTTAAGTTTAAATTGAAATATAAATTTTCTAAAATTTGTAAAATTAATTTCATATTATATGAAAAATTTATGACTTCTCTCTCTTTCAGAATAATATTGCTTTTCATAAAAAATATCTTTCTATTTCAAATGGTTATTATTTTATTTCTAATCAATAGATAACAATTGAATTTATATTGTACATGTGTAAAACATATAATTTTAAAAATATGTTTATTACTATTAAAACCCACTATGTTAATAACTAGGTTATAATGGTCCTGTTAAAATAATAATATTTTAAAAGAGTATCGTGTTTTGTTTAAACTCGATGTTGTGTGCATTGAAAGCTATCGAAGAGATTGAATTTAGGTCAACATAAATATATTTTAAAATACATTATTATTACATTATATTATATTTGTTTGTTATTTTTTTCATATTAAATATCAAATATTATGTTTCCCTTTTAAAATATCAGGGTGTTACAATATTTATTGAAAATTGCTAGAGATACTAATGTCAACAGTGTGTTATTTTGCTTCTTTAATTTTATATATTGGTAAATATAAACAAATCAACCAAATAGCCATAATTTATATAATTTTATGATATATTTATAACTAAACACATCCAATATGTTAAAATAAAGTGTTGGAGAAATTTTAAAGCCTTATCACAATAGTTTTTTACCCTAATTATCATATTCACACTTTACCGAGGTGATAAAATTTTCCAATATTAATATTCTTAATGAAAAAATAAAAAAGGGAATTATTTACCAATTTTTATCCTCTTTATTATAAATATGAAATCCATTTTATCAAATTTAATTCATAGAAGTGGTAGAAAT
Organism: Viscum album; assembly: GCA_963277665.1. Lineage (NCBI taxonomy): Eukaryota > Viridiplantae > Streptophyta > Magnoliopsida > Santalales > Viscaceae > Viscum > Viscum album. The sequence continues at coordinate 1,227,746,955 of OY728140.1, read as the reverse complement.
TAGATTATAAGAAAAAAATGTAAAACACAAAGAAAAATTGTTTTCTTAAAATTTGTTTTTAAGTCAGAAAATGAACTTATATTAAAAGCAGGTATAATGATGATTGATATGAAATTAATTAGATTATTTTTATGAAAATTAATATTATATTAAATTTTTATTAAATTAAAAACATTCGGTATATTTTATTAATTAAAAAACGGATGTTTTATAAAAATTGGTATTTTTACCCTACTAAATGAAAAATCAATCTTTTTATAAAAATCAATATTTTTATAATATCCAAAAAAATTGTCCTAAAATTATATATACCTGGAAAATTAATATATAGTATAATTTTCAAAAAAAATATTTCAATATATTATCACAGTTCGTTTAAATATTGTGTTGCGTGTAATGCAAACTGTGAAATAAATTTATTTAAAGAAAAATATATCATAAACTCCAAAGATATTACATTCTAAGCCCATATCATAATTTCTCCCTCAAAACTATATCACTATAAAAAAATAAAATGAGGAAATTTATACCTTAATCCCATCCTCAGGTTCCCACATAACATGATCAATCTAATGATTCCCCCCCCCCCAAAACCATTGAAAATACAAGTGGCCTTGTTTCATAGAACTTTCTTATGTAGTAAATAATTTCCACTAGTTGTACCTCATAAGATAGATCTCTCTTATACGTTATCAAATATGAGTTTATTATATTTTAAGGATTAGTTATGTACTTTATTAGGAGAGATACATGGAAAACCTGATGAATTGGAGAGAAATTAAGTGGAAGTGTCAACAGATAAGCTACCATCTAGATACAATCAATAATTTCAAAGGGAATGATATATATAGATCTAAAAATTCCCTTTGTTCCAAATTTCTCAACCTTATTCGAAGGAGATATTTATAGGAATACCTTGTCGCCATCTTTGGACTCTATATAATTCTAATGATTCATAGTATAACTTTTTATCTACTTTGATCATCAAAAATGTGATTTTGAATGGATATAAATTCATTTTCTATTTACGTAGATAAATATGGTCCCAATAGCTTTATTTCCCTAACTAAATCCCACTATATTTACGTTCTTGACTTCCTACCATAGGGGGATTCATAATGAGCTATATAGTTATTTGATTTAAAGATATTATTGTATGAAAATTCTTCCAAAGTATGGTGTTGATCACAAACACCAATAAATTTACTAGATCAAGCTCTCAACATGTATTCTAGAGTTTAAATGGTCTTATCAGATTGACCATCTATATGAGGATGATAGGAAGTACTAAAACTCAATGATGTATCCTGATCTCGGTGATGTATTCTTGAGAACATCAAGGTAATCTTCTGATCCTGATAATATATGATTGAGTGTGGTACTCTAGGAAATCTAAAAACATCCTTAATGTATAATTGAGTAAGGGTATCAAGAGAGAGATATTCTCTAATATCAATAAAATTAGATGATTTCAAAAGGAGATATAGTACAATAAAAATAGTATTGTTCCCATTATATTTTTTGGGGATTTTAGTGACGAAATGAAGGGAAATGTTTTAGCATTACCATTTCAGTAGGGGTAGTGAATATGAAAACCCCTTACACTTTTATCACACAGCCTTAACTTTCTGACCCAGTAGGCGTTGATATATATACTATGAAATAACAATTTTCATTTTATCTCACAGAATATATTATTTTAGATCACTATATATAAATGTACGTCTATGATGAATACTGAATGATCAAATATGAGCATTATCCAATGGATTATTCTCCAACTGTGGTATTGATGAGATATATACATGTTTCATAATCCTTATCATTCCAAGACGATCATGGTTGAACTCAGGAAAATTCCTCTTGGTATTCAATAATTACAAATCATTATTTTGTTCCTTCCTAATATTATCATAGTTGAATAGTTGAACATTAATATGAGAAAGATAAGATAAGTTCTATTTTGACAAGATTTCAAGATCCAACTTCAATAATTAAAAAAATATTTCATTTATTTTAATACTCATCATAGATATACTAGTATTATCTTTTGGACTCAGAGCATCATCCGCCTTATTCACATTCCCAGGGCGGTAATATACCGCGAAATCAAAATATTTGATCAACTCCGACCAACTTCATTGGATCATATTTAACTCTTTATATACACATATATACTTAAATGATTTATACTGAGTATATATACCATTCCTTTCACCATAGTGATATTACATCCATGCCTTTAATGTAAAAATTACCATTGTCACCTCAAAATCATTATTCTCATGAATTGTTAATTGGTGGGTGGCATAAGCTATAACTATATAATTATTCATGAGAAACAAATCCTAGTCCCTGATTTGATACAACAATATAGATTAAAACCCTTCTATACTATAGGGTAGTGTAATCAATAGCACAGTAACCCAAATTCTCCTTAGTTATTTGAAATTCTCTTCACATTCGTACGTCCACAAGAAAATAACCCCTTTCTGAGTCAACATTGTGAGTGGATTGCATAGTCATAAGAAAGATATCACAAAACATCAATAGTATCAAAACAACCTAGTAATACTATAGATATCAATTATTAGGGTTATTCTAGGTCATTGATCAACAACATCTATCTTATAAATTTCCAATAATATATAATCATTTGAAATTATATGTCCCTAGAATGAGTATTTTTTTATCTAAATTTTACACTTAGTAAATTTGGGATATAACTTCTCGTTACTCGGGTGCATTGACACATTTCTAAAATTTTCTTCATTATCTTCCTTGCCCTTTGAATACCTATGAATATCATCTATAAGGGCTACCACAAACCGACAAAGGTAATCTCTAAATAATATATTGATTAAATCAATAAAGATGGTAGGACCATTAATATGTCCACATTGTATTATTAGAAATTTATAATGGCCATTCCTCACATGGAATGTTATTTGGTGTATATACTCCTTTACTACCCTTATATTATAACATCCAGAACAAAGATCAATATTGGAAAAATATAATTCTCTTTAATATTGATAAAACAAATCATCTGTACGTACTAAAGGGCACTTTTTCTATGTAGTGATTTTTTATGTTCACAATAATCAAGGAAAAGATGAATTGATACAGATTTTATTAACAAAAAAATAGGTCCACCCCAAAGTAATGCGCTATGCTAAATCAATCCATCAACTATATTTTCTTGGTGTTTCTTATTTATTTACATTAACTCAATCAAGGCCATTCTATATAGAGTATTTTAAATAGGTATAAATCTAGACATGATATCTATTAATAACTCAACATCATGATTTGGGGAAGAATAGGCTACTCTTATATAATGGAATAAAAAAATCCAATACAATAGGAATATATTTAATATTGAGTATCTCCACAACCATTTGAGATAAATATAACTCATGAATAGGTAAGAAACGCATGTGATAAAATTAATTTCTATTGGAAGTTTAGGTTCATAATCACACCAATAGACTACCATATGTTGATTAAAAATTTTGAATGTAACATCCCAAATAAAATAATATCATTTTAGAGACTTAATCATTTGTATTGCTAAAAAAGGACACATAGTTATATTAAAAGATAGAGGATTTTTTTCAAATGGGGTGGTCCATAGTAGGGTAATCTTGTTTTAGAACAAAAGGTTTATCTATTTCAGAAAGGGTATTCATTATAACCAGAGAAAGCGGTCTTAATGTATCCATAATCTTCATAGTTCCAACACTAGTTTTATTATCTTACTCATCTTGTTAATCCCTAAATTGTCTATGGGTGTTGATTCCCTTTATTCCGGTATGCTCTATCACTAAATAATGGCATACATTAAGATAGATTACAATCATTATGAATATTTTTGAATTAAATAAAAATCAATCTATTGGTAAAAGTTCTCAAATACTGTAACAGATTATCATAATACTCATGTTAACTATGTTCATTTAAAATCATGTTCCAAAGGATTCTAGGAAATTTGATCTGATATCAACTGTATAAAACCCAACACCAGTAACTTAGAATAGGTATCTACAGTATTACATTAGTATAGGATACAAGGCATATTATCCAAAAGGACGGATTAGTTTTGTAGTCTTGAAGAATTATATACATACATTATTTCCATATATATTTTGAAACATAAAATTTATATCATGAGAAGAACTCCCACATCCTTGATATTATTACTAATAACCATTTTAATATCCTAATGAATGAAAAATTAATAAATGGTGAGATCATATACGGAATACGATTTATATGAAGTAGAAGGTATCATCAGTTTGTTTGGGATAATCAATATAGAAAGCTAAATAACAGAAAAAATATTCCATTTAAACAATAACTTGATCAGGAAATGTATACATGGAGATTATTAATTAAATAATCTCATGGATAATAATAATTTATTTTAAATTATAGAAATTATTAATATTGTATTTCATGATCTCTTATATCATTATATATTTTCTATCAATGAATTTCACCGCGATAGTTTAATATCTGGGTAGGTATATACCAAAAAACCCATTTAATAAGGCTAGCTGAATAGTTTCCCTCATGAGGCATGCCAATGCATCAAGGGCCTATCTATAATCAGGACCCTCCTATTACTATATTTCTAATGAATTCCTCATATATTTAATAATAAATATATATACAAATAATACAACTTCTCAATATTTATTCATATTAAATATATAGAATCAAATATCAATATTTCCCAATAAATTATATATATTTGATAGTAAAAACCCATATGTGGAAATAGTATATGGTTCAAGTAATAGTCATATCCATGATATAAAAAATACGATTATTTAAGAGAAATTTAATATCCAATGAATGATAATCACAAGAAATTAAATATTTTAATTGAATGTTAATGACAAAAAACTAAAATAATAAATAAAATATTACCATTAATTGATTTGAAATATAGTTTTTATTATAAAAGAATTTCTTTTAGAGAAAAAAAAAGAATATTTTAAAAACATTATATTAAGTTTTAATTAAAGAATTTTATTTTTTAATCCATTTAAAACATGTATATTAATTTAAATACTATGAAATGATTATGGAATTAGAAATATTTATGGAATTAGAAATATCTTTTAACACCTTATACGTTAAAAACATTCTTTTTGAATTTTTGTGAACAAAGTGAAAGTTGAACCATTTAGAAAAAATTAACAAGATTCATTTAAAACCATGTAAAAAGTAAAGGATAATTTAAAATTTTTTTAATAAATTTTTTTATTAAATAAAAATTATATTTTTAAAATTATTTAGAAAAATATATGCACATAGATGAAAAATAGACCTAATGAAAAAAATAAATAACAACATCTTTTATTTTAAACAATAATTTTCTTGATTAATGTGAAAAATTTGGGAAAACATTCAATAAAACATGTAAAATCCTAGAATATATATATGATATGAAAATAGACGGTGTTTATGAAGTATAAATAATAATATTACCTCAATAAAATAAGAGAAATTCCAAAAAAAGTAGTTATAAAATTAATTCTTAACTATTTAGAAACTTTCAACCATAAACCCCTTGAAAGTGTTTCCTAAATTGAATATGTAATAATAAATCATATAATATATTAGTTTCATAGAAATCAAAGCTATAGTTTATACACCACATAAAAGTAAATAAATTCCAAATAGTAAATATGTATCAATGGAGTAGAAATTGAGACTGAATCCTTTACGTGAAGTTTGACTTCCCTCGTATGTGATTTTAACTGCATGTTTAATTAATTTTGATTCATTATAATTACATAAATATATATATATATATATATATAATTATCATATATTATCAATCTATAATATATTATCTCTCTTTTTTCAACAATATTTTATTATTATTATCATTTTATCGGGCGTTATCTGTTTTATTTTTTATGTATGTTTTGATTTGGTATTTTTGATTCTTTTACATTGATTAGGATTAAATAATGTCTATAATGTTAATAATTATATAAATATAATACATATTAAATATATATATACTTACATTCATCCATAAAAACTATAGATAGAAAAATGAATTGTACTGTTCATGGAGACTGTAGGTCGAACATATGCATGATCATTGTTTTCATTGTTCAGTTGATGGTAAACAGAGAGGTAAATAATAATTAAATTATTTAAAATAATTATTATATAATATATATCATATATATTTATTAAATTAATAATTATTACCATCTATGTAGATCACAAATGAAAAATGAATCACATCACTTCATGGAGGTGGTAGTGCACACTTATGCACAAGCAACATCCTCATTTTCAAACAGATTAGAAGGTAAGAAGGATGATACAATATTATAATTATAAAACATAACTACGTCATATGTATCATATATATTTGTTATTTAAATCATTATAACCATTTATTTAATGTGGTGATGAAGACAATTACACCACTATATTGAGACGCTAAGTCATACGTATGCACGAGTGATCTTTTTTTCTTTCTCTATAGTAGATTAGATTTGAAATATGGTTTTCAAAAAATTATAAAAAATATCATTATATTTATTAATATTTATATTTATTTTAAAATTTATTAAATAGATTTATAAGAATTAGAATAAGAAATAAACATAAAAGATTCGGTAAAGAAGATAACGTCTTTTTCTGTAGAATTCCTTTAGAACTCCTTTTAAGGTACCTAGGTTTGGTATGATGGGAAAAAAATAAACATAAAAACATGGAAAATTTTATTTATAAGAGTACTAGTCAGGGTTTTGTTGAGCTATATGTTTAATGGTTTTGTAATGAAAATAGACAAAAAGTTTCCTTTTATTATTTATGGGAGGGGAATTCTTGGAATTTCTTATAAAATTAATATAAATTAGTTTTCATTTATAAATTTATCCAAATATATATAATTTAATGATAATATTAATAAGATTCAACATAATATCATAAAATAAAATTTAGAATTTTTTATTTATTGTTTCACCATTATCTTTCAGTTTTATACCAATTTAAAACTTTTGATAATTACCATAAAAGTAAATATTTTTAGCATTTATAGGTCATGTTTGTAACCCTAAAAGTAAAATTGAATCATAAAGGGACCATGGTTGATATTTCCATACGTATAACAATAATTTTTTCAAACAGTTTTTTATGAATATTAAATCATTTAATAAAATATTTTTTTCATAAAATATCATTATTGTGATTTTTGACATGATTCAATTAATTTAACATTGAATACATCAATAAAAAGATAGAATTAAAAAAAACTTTTTCAAAACATAACTAATATATCATATTTATAAATAAATTTAAATAGACATAAGAATTTATCAATATTTTACAACTTTTCATATTTTTAAAATATTTATTTTATTTTTTAATTAATTATATAAATATTCTAATGGCGTTTCATAAGCTATTAAGGTAATTATTCAATAAAAAAAATAAAAATAAATTATAATGATATAAAATTCATTAATATTTTTAATTTAAATTTGAAACCAAACATAACCTCCTCTAATCGTTAATGAAAAAATATTAGGGATATTTAAGTAAAGAGTGTGACATTTTGTTTTTATTCCTTTCTTAATGTAATATGAAGGACAATATGAATGAAAAATGGAACCTAATGGCCATATATTTGAGACCTGGATGAAACTTTTTGATCTAAACTCATACAATAAGTTATAAGAAAATGTTAACGAAATTTTAAATCCTTACAACAATAGTTTTTAACATTAATTTACCGAATTACCCTTTACAATCGTGATAAATTTGACCACTATTACTATTCAGAATGAAAACTAAATAATATGTTCCTATTTACCAAATTTATAACTATAATTAAAAATAGGAAATCTATTTTATATAATTAAACTCAAAAAATTGGAAGAAATTAATTTAATATAAAAATATAAAGTGAAATGAAAACCAGTTTTTTTTAATTGGGTTTTTATGTTTAAAAAATAAATTATACCAAAATCTAGTATAATGATGATTCAAATGAAATTAATTATATTATTTAAAATAAAGGATTTTTATGTCAAATTATTATGTCATTAAAATAATTTTGGGTATTTTGTACAATTTAATTGAATGATTTATTTATAAAAAATTATATTTTTCACTATTCACTGAAGATGAATCTTTTTAGAAAAATTAAAAAAATTTAATTAGGGATAATATTAAAATATTTAATTAAAAACTAATATAATTTGAAAAAAAGTAATAGGTTTTTATATTTCTTTTAAATTATTTATTGCATGAAAATCAAGTTGTAAAAGAAATTTATTTAAAGATAAATATTTCATAAAATCATAGGCTATTAAATTTTATTCAAATAAAAATGTATATTTAAATGAAATAAATTTAAGATAATATCAATGTAGTAAAAATTATACCATATAAATCCATGATAATTAAAATATAGTCATTGATGATAAATTAATGTCTGAAGAATTTATGGAGAGTGATAGAGAATATGATCATGAGGAAGGTAATGACCAAAAATCCAAGAATTATTAAAGCATGAAAGAAGACCATTAATTCATCATATAATTAACAATGGGGAAAAATCATGATTCATAAATATTTAACCATCATATAATAATAATCCATAAATATAAATAACATGGAGGTTATTTTTATATATTTTACCTAATGAAGCATAAGATACATTAAAGGATGTTGAAATGTTAGAAAAATAAATTTAAAATAACATTAAATAATTTATTTAAAAACTAGGAAAATATCATTTCCTTTTGGTATATTTAGAAGATGAATTTTATAAAATACAGAGAAAAATATTTTCTTTAAAAATATCCCTTGAAACATGTAAATAAAATTCAATTAAAAGAATTAGCATGACTTACGGAAAACTCATTCATTTGGAAAATATTATAAACAAAATTTAATTTATAATTTTTGTTAAAAAATATAAACGTAAATGATTAAGAAAATGACAAGAATATTCATTTTAAAAATTTTAAATTAAATTAAAATATTCATGAAATTTAAATTAAATAAAAATTTGATCATATAAATTTACATTCTCTGAAAAATTTTAAATAACATGGACATGGAAGAAATAGATTATCGACAAATGATGAAATAAGGGTAACTATTATTAAAAAAATTATCGATCATTTTAAATATGAAAGAGAAGAAAAATTAGATTAAAACATGGGAAGCCAATAAATAACTAGAACCAATAAAAATATATAGTGTTTAAGTTGATTTTATCCAAATATTTTTTCAATAAAATATAAAAAATAAATAATATTGAAGAAAAATGATATTGTGAAATAAAACCTTATAGATTTGAGATCTTTTTGAATCCAAACCCAATAAAAGAGAAGACATGAATGAAAACATTAAATACCATGAATATAGAAGAATTAATGATATAATATATCTATGTAGAAGTATATAAACTATATAAATAAATACTATGGGAATAATATAAAATATGTCTCATTATAGTGGGATAGAGATGAAAAATCCGTACCTTGGATTCCTGCTTTATAAAATGCATTATATTCTATTTAATAATAAATTTAAAATTTTTAGTTACATTATTGAAGAACATTTACAATCTATATTTCATTATTTGAGGCCCATTTATAATCTTTTTTTTCATTCATTCATTGAATATTCGTTGTTTCTATGTAACACTTATTGATGTCCCAAGACTTTTTCCAAAATTACTTAGGTATATTTACCATCGTTGAAGGTGTTGTGAAATGGTCCCATGATCTATTTTTTTAATATTTTCAGTATTTTTTTCCATTTTATGTTTTTATAGAATCACTCATTCTTAGTAGTAATCAAAAAACATTCACATCGCTGTGTAGAGGTTCTAGTCCACATGTACGCCCGAACGATGATATCATTCCTCAATGGATGGAAGGGTAAGAAGGTAGATGATATTTTATATTTAAATAATAAAAAATATTAATTAAATATGATATATATTCATAAATTCTATCTTTATTACCATCCATATAGAGGTGATGAAAAATGAATTACATCACTATATGGATATGGTATGTCAAATGTACACATGAGGATGTTTTCATTTTATATATGATCAATGTGAGTTATAAAATTGATGTAAAATTCAAAAAAAAATATCAATATTTTTAATGTATTTATTTAATTATTTTATGATGGTTATTGAATATTTAGAGGAGTTTTAAAGAGGAAGGATCTCAAAAAATCAAGGTAAGAACTTAAACATCTAGTTTTGGTAACATATTTTCCCTTACACGTTAACACTTCTAGAAGTGTTCTTTTGATGATACCATATCCACTGAGATATTGTTAGAGGATTTCAATGTTATTTTTAGAAGAATTTTTTAAGCTAAGGGGCTCGATTAGTTCTTATAAAAGAGGATATGAGGTTCACTTTTTTATGTGATGTTAGTAGAGTACTTTTAAATACACGATACATTATTATATAATATAATTATTACTCAAGTAAAGTGGATAAATATTAACATATTTCAGAATATTATGAGATTAAGGTCCAAATAAACACAAAAAAAATTATATTTATGCGAGTGTTTTATGTTTTCATTAAGCCTTATCCAATTATTATGAACCCTTTTAACTAATTTTACCCTTGACAAAAGTGATAATTATTTACCGCGATTAATTTTCATTATGACCAAAAATTGTTTAAAATTATTTCCTATTTTTAATTTTACTTATTTCATATATTTTATCCATTTTGTTGGATTAAATTTCCATAAGTGGTAAAAGATAATTGTAAATTATCTTCGCAAAACATAACGAAAGCCTTTTTTTAAAAAAAAATTGTTTTAAGCATAAAATGATTTTACAACAAAATAAACTGCTATTTTTATTAAAATGTCATTAATTAGAATATTTTTAATAAAATTACATTAATTTTTCCTTAAAAAACATTAAATGAAAGTAAATTTGGGAAAAACTGATTAATAGAGAAGAATCAAAAACAAATTTTATTTAATTAAAAACATTACATAGATTCATAAAATATTAAGCATATATTTAGAAGTTCAACATTATATTTTTAAATGAATTTTTATATTTATAAAATATATATTTAGTGTACAACAACGGTTTCATAAATATTCAAGTAATTCTTATATACTGTTAATGTCATAAAGATGAAATTATTTTTAAAATCAGTATTTATTCAAATTTACCCATAAATCAACTATTTATAAAAAACACAAAAATTCACCCTACAATAAATTTAAAATAATTAAAAAATCTGAAGTTCATTTTATCAAATAAAATATTGAAATGTTTTAGAAAATAGTTATAATATTCATGAACAAAAAAAATTTATAAAGCATAAAAGTAATTTATATGCATAAATTTAGTAGAAATAACCATTAGATTATTATGAATTTATTTATTGACAATATTATAAATAAATTTACCAAAAATAATTAATTAATATTATTTCCCTTAATTTGTTAGAATATATATACATTACACACTTAAAACAGTTTTATGAAAAATATTACTTTTACCATTAAATAATTTATATTAATTATTAATAAATTGATAACAAATGTATGAATTATTCTCCATTAGTTTACTTATATAAAAAATAAATATTTCATACTAAAAATAATAGAAATTTATCTATTAAATTATTCTTATATAATATAAGGAAAGCCTTATTTTATAGAAATATGAAACTTTTCAACATTAATTATAACAACCCAAGCTTCCACAGTACGTTTCCCTTTGAATAATGCAATATCTTGCGTTGTACGCAACATTAGGCTTTAACACACCACCACCAACCAAACTAGAAATTATGAATAGAAATACACACTATAAAATATTTATAAATTTTCTTTCTCAAAATGGACATCATTTTCTGTTCGAAATATAAAAATTATCTTATAGTGAATTTTTGATATTTTTGTGAAAACATTCAATTTTTGATGAATAGTGAATAACATTGCGTTGTTGTTTAAAAACAATTTTTTATTTAATTTTTTTATTTTATTTAAATATATTTTTATTGAAAATAGATACAGAATACCTATATTAGTTCAATGTAATTCATTATATTCATTTTTATAATAAAATTGGATGTGTAAAAGTTTATTGAACTTTTTACCGTCTTTTACCAACCTTCTAGGCGCATTTTAAAATATGCATAAAATATAATCATACCACTTCTCTGAATTGAATTTCCGAAAAATTGGGAGTCACGGTTTATATCAGTAAGTAAAATGTGGTTTAATGGGATGAAAAAAATATTTCTTGAATAGTAATGTTTAACATTTATCTACTATGGTTAAAAGTAAATAGGGTAATTAAAGGTATAAATGATATTATAATTACCCTAAAACATGTCCTAATTCTATTGGATAAGTGTAATTAGACCAAGAACAACCTTAGGAATAAAATATTATTCTTTTGGTTCTCTTGGATTAGATTAGGACATTTATTAATATTTCATTTAAAGAAGAGTTAAAAGTGTTAAATTCATGTTTTCATAACTAAAACATTTTTAATATAGGTATATAAATAAGAAAAACTTGAAAATAAATATTCATTAGAAATATAAAAATATTTCCTACATTTTGGTATATTATTTATATTTTTTTATACATTAAATAGTTTAATTTATTTATGACACAACGATGAGGCAGTAATTACCTTATTAAGAGTGATTAAAATTATTGAATTTATAAATATATGTATAAATGTAATTTGATAGTTTTGATGAATTCCACTAATTTTATAAATTAATATGACATGTTTGAGTTTATTAAATGAATTTTTTAGAATTAATCATGATGTTATGACTTTAACAAAAACAAAATACCAAATAGTGTCAAAATTCACATAAATTAATTATTAAAATAAATACTATATTATAAATTGTAATAATATTCTCTAAAAATAAAAATTTCAGACAAAGGACTCAGATAAGGTTTTATATATAAATAATTTACAACTTGGGTTTCTCTAGGATTTTATAGTAAGTTTACTAACAATTTATTATAAAAATACAAGAATATATGTTAAAAGCAAAACTCTTTAACTAAGAGTTAAATATAATAGATAAGGTTAATATGGTGACCTAAACCTAGATAAAACCTATTGGTTGTTGTTTTTTAGACCCATATACACCTTAAATTTAAAATAAATCTTTTTGGAGCCATTAGAAACCAAAAATGATTTTATTATAAAATAATATTTCAATATTTTCTTATGGTTCCCCTCACCTCTCTTATAAAAGGGTACATCCCCTTCTCATATTTTCACACCTCCATACCATTTTTCACGGACAACCCCTACCGAAATATCCTCCCAAATATCATCAATTCAACATAGAGACCATACTGTGATCATAAATCCAACATATGGAGCCCTTTTGGTCAAATCAGATGCAATAACCCGAATAAGAGGTAGATGTTTCGTCACCTCTTTCATGTTCTTTTGTTCTTCCACTTCCTCTGTCTTTGTTGTTTCCATACCAAAATAAAAACTCCCGTACCTTTTAAATATTGTGACGTTATTATAAATATATTACAACCATATTCATTACTCTATCCATCCTATCATTTACAAAGTCACCATACGTGCGTACATACGGCTTACCATCTCTACTTCGTGGTGTAGTTTGTTATTCAAACACTTTAATATTTGGATGAGTATAATAATGAGTATAACTAATGTATATAATAAATATGACATGTTAATTATTATTTATATATGATATAATATCCAATTACAAATTATTTCACCATCAATATAATGATATTTTCGCTCGTGCGTACGTACGGATTACCGTCTCCATAAACACGATAAGATTCATTCCCCATCGTAACCATTAAAAAGAAAATTTAATTTGATGACTTAAAAAATAGTTTTTAAATACATAACATAATTATGGATATTAATAAGATACATCCTATCCATATCATACATGACCTACCTAACAAAGCATATAAACGAAAACAAACCAGTTAACAACATAAATGATGATACATCTGAAATATCATTAACAAAGCAATATTAGAAGATCGTATATGATATCATAATAATGTATATGGTCCTTGTATAATTTATTAAAGATTATTACATCATTATGAAGGATTTTAACCTTCCTTAAACCAAGTAAATGTACAAGGTAAGGGTTAATTTTACAATTTCTTTACTTATCCGAGGTTTGTTATACCTGGGTATCTTTTGCGACCTCTTTATCATCCACATCCGTGTTTCTTAAAAATATATTTCAAAACATTTTTACTATTTATTATAATATGGGTTAATTTCATTTATACACTTTTTTGAATTTTTATAAAATGGATTGAATGGAATCTTTCTGTCATTTTCCAAACAAGGTTCTTTATGACCTTTTCGACAAATTAAGGTAAGAATGTATTTTTAACTTATATGGAGGGTGCGGCTATTTTCCACCATTATAGCACTTTTAAAACTTTCCATACAAGCTTATAAGAATATTTTCAAATTAAATTATTTATTTTATAATTATTGTCTCTTAAATGATTTCAAAATAGGAAGAGATACTTCATCAAATAGTTTTGATTTCATCTCATTCAACATCCTTTGATAAAATTTACACTTTTTTGAAGTTGATTTATTATGATAAAAATCTTCCATAATGTATTTAACGTTTTGAGATATGTTTCACTATTTATGTGTTATTTTTATACCATTCATGGTTTATGGTTAATGTATTGACATTTTGTAAGCTAGATTTAATACAAATGTTTATGTTAAGTTTTAACCTTTTCATATGAGGTATCTATTAGACATAGTAAGTGACAGGTGGAGCCCGCTATAGCTCGTTGGTGCATCTATAGGTATAATGAGACAATTTTACATGGAATTGGATGAGGCATTTCCCAATTTTATATATGGTTTGGGCTAAGGCATTAATATTTTTTAGATGTCCTGGTCGAGGCCTTGACAAAGTGTTTCAGAATGACCCGCATTATACATTACCTCATTATGAAAAATAATATTGATGATCATGTCGTTATTCAACTAGTAGAATACCCCTGACTATGTTTCGTTATGGAATTATTTACTCATCTCATATTCCTTCCATAAAGTGTTCATGTTTATTATTTGTGAAGGCATGTGTTTTCAATTATCCAACATGCCTAATGTTTATATTATCTTCCGCTTTATTACTTACTCTTAGTGAGTGTTTGAGCTCACCCCTTTCATGTGTTTCGTCTCCACAAGATATAAAGAAGTTAGTTGTGAGTGAATTGACGGCATAATCTAGGAGGATTGGATATTTCTAATGGAATAAATTAGTGTAGTATTTATTTTCATGTTATAATGTTGAACTTATGTATGTATCTTGTTTCTAATAATACAAAACCGACTAGTCTTTCAGGACATGATTACTTATATCATGCCAATTTTATGTAATAATGCACCGACTCTAGGTAACTGGGGTAAGGGCATTACAATTGGTATGAGAGGAATTTAGTTCTAAACATGGAATCTAGATTTAGAACAACTCTAATTAGAGAACACTACCCTAAGATAATCTATGAAGATTAGACTAGAAGAACTTCCATGAATTTTGGTATTGTAAAGATTTTGTGATTTTTCCATGAAATACATCCCTGTCTGGAAAATATAAAGTAGAGGTGGCTCTGGTACAGATGTACCTAGTGGTAAAACCCAAAAACACTGCTTTGATCTAGACTCAAACGGGAACTATTGCACGACAATGGGTCTTGGTACACTCTTGGTTATGACACTCCCTGGGGATATTCTTAAGATAATTCTCATTTTTATGCAAACCATTATAAAGTAATTATGAGTATATACTTTCTCAAAGAAAAAATTTATATGATTATGGATTATATCTTTAAACCGTTTAATTTATATTATGTATTTTACAAGTTTGGAATTATACACTGTGATTCAAAAATGAATCTAGTGTTTTCCATTGTTTAGAAATGGCACATAGTGGATGGAATAGGAACCATATCAACCTACGTAATCCATGTTTTGATTTCCTTCCTAATCAAGATAATTATAGTGGAGCTGGTGATGCAACTGGTGTGGGATAGCTTATCACCATACAAGGACAACTCACTCTGGTTATGAATAATAACCTTACCCGTATGGATCACCTTGATCTACAATGTAAAGGATCAATGTTAGACCGCTTTATGAGGCAGCAAAAACCAACATTAATTAGGACTACAAATACAATTGTGTCTGTGCAATGGATAAGTTTCATAGAGAAAATATTTCATTCTTTCGGGAGTAACAAAAGGGAAAAAGTTTTCCTGGAGGCTTATCACCTCACAGGATATTCAGATAAATGGTGGTCATTAATTCAGAACATAAAGGAGGATGGAGAAGTATCAGGTATGTAATGGAGGGAGTTTAAAGATATTTTCATAGAAAAATACATTCCTCGTGCCATCGAACGGATATGGAAAGGAAATTTATGAGTATAAGGAAAAAATAAAATGAGAATGTCGTAAAAAATGAAGCTAAATTTACATGGTTAGCAAGGAATGTTGCAGATTATGTACATAACCCAAGATGTAATATTTATAGTTTCATTGATGGTTTAAAACCATTTCTCCATATAGAATTAGTCTCGTAATCGATCTCATCTTACGAATATATTTTTTCATGTGCTATCAAGATAGAAAATGAATTCTTAATGTCTTACTACTTTAATGAAATGCAAGAGAACATGCTATGTGATTTACACTCTGAGAAAGGAAATATGGAAATATCGAATAAGGGATGAGATGAATTTCTACCCTGTGATAATTGTGGAGGGAAGCATCATGTTGCCTGTCTAAAAGGAAAACATGTATGCTACAAATGTGGATAGAAATGCCATCTTGCTGGTGATTGTAAGCTGAAGAAAGAAGCTACCAATGTTTAATGCTACAAATACTGGGAGATAGGATATTTTTCACATGAATGTCCTAAGCGCCAAGGAATATTACCTCAGAAATGGCCAATGGAGAATTGTCAATATTATGAGATCACTACTACTAAGGTTAAAGCTTTGAATGATGTGGTGGAAGGTAATTTAATGGTTTCCACAAATTTAGCGAATGCTTTATTTGATTCTGAATCATCACAGTGTTTCATATTTCCCAGTTTTCTAAGAAAATCAGATATTTACAATTTGAATTAACATGGGGGTTATCATTCGAAACTTCTAATAGGAGTTTCATTAGTATATAGTTTTGCAAATCAGTTCCCATTAAGGTATATAAATGCGATTTATCTGGTGATCTCATCATCATACCGATCATTGAATTTGATATAATCCTAATTATGGACTGGCTTCCAGACCATGATGTGAAAATTAATTGTAAAAAGAAGGAGGTAACAATTCTCGATGATGATAAAGAGTACCATATCATTAGAGCTGAAATGTCACCATCTGATTCTTATCTAGATCCACCCCCAGCAGTGCTACTAAATTTAATTATTGGGGATGAAGAGAATGAAATAACAGTGGGTGAATAAAGGAATGTTCAAATAGAGTATGAACCTGTAGTGCAAGAATATATTGATGTGTTTCTAGAGGATTTACCTGAACATCCTTGTAAATGAGAAATTGAGTTTTCTATTGACTTAATTTATGGTTCAAGGACCATATTAATGACCCCTTATATAATGGACACTATGGAATTAGAGGAACTAAAATAACAACTAGAGGAATTGAGTAATAAGGGATTTATTCTCCCTAGTGTTTCTCTATGGCGATCTCTTGTCCTTTTTGTTAATAATAATGATGGATCTATGAGGTTGTTCATTGGATACAAAGAGATCAATGCTATAATAATAAAAAAACATTTATCCCCTACCTCGCATTGACGATTTATTTGATTAAATTCCCCAAGATCAATATTTTTCAAAAATTGAACTTCGATCGGGATACCATCAGTTGTGCGTGAAGAAGGAAGAAATTATGAAGCCAGCATTTTGAACCAGGTATGGGCATTACGATATTACAGTAATTCCTTTTGGGATTAATAATTCACCATCTGTCTTCATGGATCTAATGAATATATTTTTCAAGGAATATCTTGATGACTTTGTAGTGGTATTTATTTATCATATCTTGGCATATTCAAAAAGCTACGAAGATCCTGAAAATCACTTGCACACTATTCTAAAAACATTTAGAGGAAATTAATTATATGAGAAGTTTAGAAAGTTTGAATTCTGGAATTAGGGGATTTTTTTTCTTGGAAAATTCTCTCTAAGGATGAAATCTCTATTGATCCTTCAAAGACAGGAGCAATCCAAGAATGGCCATCATTGAAGAGTATAAATTTGGTACACAATTTTATTGGTTTAGCAGTTTATTATCAACATTTTGTCTAGAATTTTTTCCAATTGGCTAACCCATTAACCAATCTCACACTTAACGGGGATAAATATGTTTGGACAAAAGAGTGTAAAGAATGTTTTGAAGATATGAAGAGAATATTATTAAATTCTCATATATTGACTCTACCATTGTGAATTGACGGGTTTGTTATTTATAGTGATGCTTCAATGAATAAACATGGTTATGCCCTCATGTTGAATAATAGATTTATTGCTTATGCAACACGACAACTAAAAATTCACGAACAAAAAAATCATATACATGATCTTTATTTAGGAGCTTTAATATTTTCTTTGAATATATGGACACACTATCTCTATGGTAAAAAATGTGAGATATATACCGACCACAAGAGTTTGAAGTATTTTTTCTCATAGAAATAACTCAACATGCGACAAAGGCGATGGCTTGAACAACTCAAATATTATTATTGCACTATACACTACCACTCGAGGAAGGAAAATAAGTTGGAAGATGCTTTGAGAAGAAATGATCATTGAGTTCTGAACTAGATGAGATTTTAATGGGATCCTATGTTCATGGATCTATAAAATATGGATATGGGAATAATCATGGAAGGTGAAACATCGATACTTTTTCAAATGGTTTCTAAACCATCTTTACTAGGAAGGAAAAAAGTTCCCAGGCTGATGAGGAGGAGTTTCAAATGAAAATTAATGATGTAACAAATGGGAGATTGATTGACTTCATATATGAATTTGGGATTTTAAAATTTGGGAAGTGGATTTGTGGTACTGACATACTAGATCTAAAAAATGTATTGTTGGATGATGCTCATATATCCAATTTACCTATACACCATGGTAGCACTGAAATGTATAGAGATTTGAAGGAACATTTTTTGATGGACAACATGAAGATGGAGATTGCTGAATATATGTCATGATGTATGGTTTGTCAACAAGTGAAAGCTAGAATCCAACATCTTGGTGGTGTCATGAAACCTCTTCACATTCCTGAGTGGAAATGGGATGGTATTATGATGTACTTTGTCATGGGACTACCAAAGACTCCTATAAGGAATGATGAAATATGGGTCATTTTGGATCGTCTAACTAGGTAAGAACATTTTAGTGCTATAAGAGAAGATTTAACACCTGAACATTTAGAAACACTATATATTAATGATGTTGTAAGTCTTCATTATATACACATATCGATTATTTCTGATCGTGATCCCTGTTTTACATCAAGCTTATAGAAAAGTCTTCATAAATCCCTAGATATTGAACTTCATTTGAGCACTGCCTACCAAACTCAAATTAATGGACATTCAGAACGTACTATTCAAACCTTAGAAGACATGTTGATATCTTGCTCACCTGACATTCAAGGTATGTGGTATCAGTATTTACCTAGGGTTGAATTTTCCTATAACAATATCATCAATTCAAGTATTCAGAGGGCACTATATGAAGCATTATATAGGAAGAGATATCACACACCAACTTGTTGGATTGATGTTGGTGAAAGAAAACTCGTAGGCCCAGAACATATTGAGTAAACGATGGAAAACATAAAGATTATCTGAACCCACATCAAATGAGTTCAATGTAGGAGAAAGAGATATGCCAATAATCAAAGGATGGATTTGGGATTTAATATAGGTGATCATGTATTCTTGAAGGCATCTCTATGGAATGGTGTTATACGTTTCGGTAATAAGGGTATATTGAGTCTCAGGTACATCAGACCTTTATAAATTCAAGAATGAATTGGAGTCACAACTTACCATTTAGCAATGCCCACAAGTCTCTCCTAAGCTCATGATGTGTTCCATGTATCACTATTGAGAAAATACATTCATGTCCCAATGCATATACTCACCTATAATGAAATAGAACTGGAACCCGATCTGTCTTATTGCGATGATCTTATCAGAATTCGTGATACCAGAGAACAAGTTCTAATAAACCGGATGACTCGTCTGGTAAAAGTTCTATGTAAAAACCATAATATGGAATTGGCAACATGGGAACCCAATGAACTTATGATGAAGAACCCCCCAAATATTTTTATGTAGTAATATTCTATAAATTTCGGGAAATAAATTATTTGAAGGACGGTAGAATGTAACACCCCAAGTTCCACGATATGTTTCCCTTTGAATAATGCAATAGCATGCATTGTACGCCACTTGGAGTTCTAACACACCACGACCAACAAAACTAGCCGTTGTGAAAATTAATACCCAATTTTTGAATTTTTATAAATTTTATTTATAAAAATGGACATCATTTTTGGGTTAGGAATATCAAAATTTTATTAGGGTGAATTTTTTGTATTTTTCTGAAAAATTTCAATTTTTGATGAATAGTGAAAAACACTGTGTTATTGTTTAAAACCAACTTTTTATTTAAATAATTATTTAGATTATTTTAATTTTCTTCAGTAAAAATAAATTCATAATACATATATTATTATAATTCAATGTTTTGGAGTCATTTTTATAATTAAATCTGATATATAAAATTTTATTGAACTTTTTACAGTCTTTTACCCACCTTATAGGGACATTTGAAAATTTGCATAAAAAATAATTTAAACGCTTTGGTGAGATGGATTTTAAAAATATGAGAGACATAGTTGACAACAGTATGTAAAATGTGGTTTAATTGGATGAAAATAATTTTTAGTGAATAGTAACTCTTAACTTTTATTTACCATGGTTAAAAGTAAATAGGGTAATTAAAGGTAAAAATGATATTATAATTACCCTAAAAAAGTAAAAAATCTATTTGATAAGTGTAATTAGACCAGAAACAACCTTAGGAATAAAATATGGTCCTTTTGGTCCACTTGGATTAGATTATTACATTTATTAATATTTAAATTAATGAAGAGTTAAAAGTGTTAAATTAAACTAAAACATTTTTAATACATGGTTATACATAAGATAAATTAGACTATAAAAATTAAATAGAATGATAAAAATATTTTCTACAATTTTTTATTTTATTGATAATTTTTAGACATTAAATAAATTAATTTATTTATGACACAATGATGATGCAAAAATTATCTTATTAAAGAATGATTAAAAGAATTGATATTATAAATATCCAAATAAATGTAATATGAGACTTTTGATGAATTAAACTAATTTTAAAGTTTATTATGACATGTAAGGGTTGATTGAAGGATATTTTTCATTGTAATCATGATGTTATGACTTTAACAAAAACAAAATACCAAATAGTATCCAAAATTACATAAATTATTTTTCAAAATAAATACTATATTATAAATTGATATTAAATTCCTAAAAATATTTAGATTGGGAAAAGGACATAGATAATATTATATATATCTATAATGAACTACATGGGGTTATCTTGGATTTTTATAGTAATTTTATTAATCATTTACTTTAATAATACAAGAATACATGTTAAAAGTTGAACAATTTTACTAAGAGTTAAATCTGAAATATAAGGTTAATACGGTGACCTAAACCTATCTAAAACCAATTATTTGAGGTTTTCTAGACCCATCCTTCCCATATCATTAAAATACATTATTTTTTAGCCCTTAGAAACCAAAAATGATTTTATTATAAAAAAATATTTAAATTTTTTCCTAAGGTGCCCCTCACCTCTCTTACAAAAGAGTACTTCACCTTCTCTTAAATTCACTCCACTAAAGCCATTTGTCTCAGCCAAAACCATCCACACTATCCTCCCAAATATCCTTTATTAAATTCATAGGGAATAATTTGATCATCAATCCAACCAATGGATCCCTTTTTATCAAATCAAAAGGAAGAACTCGAAGAAGATGTAAATATTTCATCACCTCTTTCATGTTATGTTCTTCTTCCACATCCTCATTCTTTGTTGTTTCCATACCAAAATAATAACACCAAAACATTGAAGATACTAGAATATTATTATAAATACGGTACAATCATATTAGTTATTATATTCATCCTATAAATGACAAAGTCACCAAAAGTGCGTACGTACGACTTACCATCTCCACATCATGGTGTAGTTTGTTATTTAAAACATCATCATTTGGATGGGTATAATAATTAGTATATGTGATGTAAATAATAAATATAAAGTGTTAATGAATCATTATATGTGATATACCATCCAATTACATGATATTTCACCATCAATATAATGATATTCTTGCTCATGCGTACGTACGAATTACGGTTTCCATGAACGTGATGAGATTAATTCCCCATCGTAACTATTCTAGACTAATTTTCATTTAATGATAAAAAATAAATTTTAAAGACTTAATATAATTCAGGATATGAATAAGATACATACTGTCAATAAATAACATGACATATGTAACAATTTATATAAAGGAAAATGAATCATTTAACACCTGAAACGATGATACTACTTAAATATCATTAACAAAGAAATATTAGATGATTATATATGATACCATAATAATGTATATGGTTCTTTTATAATTTATTAACAATGATTTCACTATTATACAAGAGGATAACCTACCCTCTACCAAGGAAAAGTAGAAGGTAAGGGTAAATTTTATAATCTCTTTACTTATCCGGGGTTGTTTATACACGAGTATCTACTCGGACTTCTTTATGATCCAAATCTATGTTTCTAAACAATGTATTTCAAAACATTTTTACTATTTACAAGTCTATGGGTAAAAGTCATCTATACCCTTGTTTGAATTTTTATAAATTCATTTTAACGGAATATTTCCGTCATTTTCCACAAAAGGTACATTATGACCTTTTCGAAAAATTAAGGTAAGAATGTTATTTTAACTTATACGCTCGGTGAGGCTATTTTCCACCGTTATAACACATTCAAAGCATCACTTACAAGATTATAAGAATATTTTAAAAATAAATGTTTTCTATTATAATTATTTGACTATTAAATTATTTAAAAATAGAAATTGATATTTCTCTCCAATAGTTTTGATTTCATCTATGTCAACATCCTTTGATAAATTTTACACTTGTTTGAAGTTGATTTATTATGATAGAAATCCTTCATATTGTAATTAAGGTTTTGTGATATGTTTCACTATATCTGTGTTATTTTATACCATTCAAGTTTTATGATAAATTTATTTACGTTTATTTTTCTATTTTTAATATGAATGTTTATGTTATGTTTCAACCTTTTTCGAATGAGGAATGTATTGGATTTAGTAAGTGATTGGTGGAGCCCACTACAGCTCATTGGTGCATCGATAGGTCTCATGAGATAATTAGATGTGGAATTGGTCGAGGCCTTTCCCAATAGGATATATGGTTTTGGCCGAGGCCTTAATCATTTTTAGATGTCTTGGTCGAGGCCTTGACAAAGTGTTTCAGAATGTCCCACATTATACATTCCATCATTATGAAATTAATACTGATTTATCATGTGGTTATTGGACAAGTTGAATACCCATGACTATGTTTTATTATGGCATTTTTTACTCAGCTCAAATTCATTCAAAAAAGTGGTCATGTTTATTATTTGTAAAGGAATGTGTTTTCAATTACTCAACATGCCTAATGTTTTTGTTATCTTCCCTTATATTACTTACTTTTACTAAGCATTTGAGGTCATGCCATTCTTATGTTTCATTTTACAATGATTTGAAGAAGTTAGTTATGAGTGACTTGTAGGCACAATCTAGGAGGCTTGTATGTTTCTAATGGAATAAATTAGTGTTTTACTTCTTGTAATGTTTTAATGCTTAACTTATGGATGTATTTGTATCCAATAATACTAAAATTATCAGTCTTTTGGGACATGATTCCTTGTATCATGACAATGTTTTGTAACAATGCACCGACTCTGGTTTACTGGGGTCAAGGTGTTACATTAATGGTTCCTAACCATATTTGAATTAATTATTATCATGAAAATTTGAATAATTATTTACAAATCATTGATCAATATATTCATTATATATATTTTATAATTAGATTACTATTATTTATACGTATCAATATAACATATCAGTCTTAACAATCATATGTAAATAATAATATTTGTATAGTACATTACCATTCATTTCAGCTAATTTTTGTGTGTATCAAAATCTATTGTGCATAGTATTCATAACATAAAATCATCATGTATAATAATTTATATCAACTCTTTGGAATTCATTTGGGGATAGTTTCTCATATAAACTCTTATATCCTTCCCCGACATTATGGGGGTACTTTCATCACTTTTATTCATCCATATTTGTAAATATATTTAATTTAGTTTGGAAATGTCAATATAAATAGTATCAACATAGTTTATGTTTTGTGAGGTGGATGGTACCATTTTGTGTGTGGATACATTATACTGATCATTAAATGATCATTGAAGTTTCTTGACATTGGATAGAGTCCTATCATTATATGATTCCTCGTTATTATTTTTTGAGTTAGTGGATCTTATTTTATCATGACTCTATAAACCTAAAAAATATTATTTTAATATAGGGTTGGGTATATACATAACCAATGTTTTAATCCCTAATACAAATGTGTTAGGGTTAAATTATAAATGTTTTCCTCTCTAACAATATTTTCATTATCTCATTGTAATTTTTTTCTATTAGTATATAAGAATGATTTTTCTATTCTAATTTATACCTATAATCATGAACCTCTCATATCCTCATGAGCTAACAGTTGTGATCACAATCTCCCTCGATGCAAGAGCATTTCTAGCACAACATAATGGCCTACCATCATTCTCTAATGGGGAATATGTATCTGTAAGAAGTGTTCTATATACTATTAGGAGGGAGACAAAGAGAATTTAAAATTTCATTGAGAGGGAGCTAGATGGAATAAAAAATATAGTATGTGATGCATTATTTTGAAAATTAGTTCATTTTTGGTAGATGGGTGGTCTATTATTCATTGATTGAATATTTTCACTAAACCATTTTTTGTCTAAATAAATTAAATTAAAAACTAGAAAATAAATTCATAACATATGTTTTAAAACAAGTATAACATAATTTTTTAAAAATTAAACACTTAATGTATAAAAATAAACTTAAATACAATAATAGATACCTAAAACTAAAAAAATATAATACATAATTAATTGACAAGATTATGGATGACAATGAATAAAATAATTTTTTCCTTCAATGTTCATATTATTTTCGGGCTTTAACATTACATATTATTATTAATTATCCCTACCAAGATCAATATTATTCATATATTCATAAAAGAAAGTAAATTTATTACTATTTATGAGGTTAATTTTAAAAAGTTAACTCATTCACATAATCACTCATATCATAAGAGTATATTTGTTTCATTTGAACAATAACAATCCACCATTTATCCACCCTATAATGTATACAATATACCATTTTTACAGTGATGTGATTATACAAGGATCGTGTTCATTGTGGTAATTAATATACATAATGTGAAGGAATATTACATAATTAAATTTCAAGGAATATCTTCTAATACCCATACTAATAGTAATCCACTTGTATTATAATAAAATAACTAAAAAATAAATAATAGAGTTTAGTTCAATATTATAGATCAACATTACAAAAAAACCCACATCAGTTATATTAAATATACCATAAATATATGTTTGAAAAAATTATTCATATTCAACTATGTGATATTTTAAACCATTCAAATTTCAATCATTGAAATTTTGACTCAGTTTTATAAGACCATGAGCCAAAAGCATGAAATTCTATAACACATTATCTCAAATAATAATATTCTTTACCTAAAAGAATTCATATAAATTATAAAATTTATAGAATATATATGACATACTATTATTGATAAGTTCAATAATTTTTTTATCATACATGATTTTACTAACTCTCAATTAGTTCTTTATTAACTTCTTTATTTATATATTTCAATATGATAGGACCATAAAAATGATTCTGAGTATATAAAAAGATAAAAAAATAATCACACTTATGTTTCCTATTTTTACCCTAAAATAATTATAATAAGACTAAATTGAAATAATATATATATATATCATATAATGAAAAATAAATATGAAAAAATGAAGTATCCCCTCATATTAACTCCCACAAAGTAGAGTCCTATTTTTTCAAATTCCTAACATCATTTATTCACCTCAAATTTGGTCTAGATTTAGGGAAAAATTTTACTAATCATTTGGCCAACTTGTAATCTCATATTATGTTTACACCCATTATCATATCTTAGGTGATGGTTTCAATGTTAATTATTAGTACATATCACAACTTAAACTTCACATCAAAAAAAATACACAAAATATCATCCCTTACCCACCATCAAATCTCATTTTAATCATTTATTTATTGAACCATTATTATTCCCAACACTCTTTTAAATAACTCGAATTGTTATAAATCATTAATAGTCATATTATTATTATTATTACCAATATTTATTTATAATTTTTAATAATAAAAAATAATTTCATGATTAACCATAATTTTTTGGAACCATCGATAATAAAAATTACTTACACACTTAATAAAATTTACTATAAACCTGTAATAAACCTAGTAATCTTGTGTTTATATAGATTAACTAATATTATTAACTCTATTTGTAATGCCCCGACCCTAGTTACACAATGTCGGTGAATTATTACATTACATTGTCCTGATCACAAAAGATCATGTCTCCAAAGACCGATTAGTTTTGTAACCTTGAAAATACTAGAAACATTAATATGTTTTTCATTAAATTATAAAATGAGAAACTAAAAATACATAATCTCCATAGGCCACACACATATCTATTATACTATTCTTATAGGTCATTCATAATATAATTCTTCGGATACTCGGAAAAATAAAACATAGAAATGGGTGAGCTCAGATGCTCGGTAAGGATAACAATATATCAGAAACTTTCATAAATAAGGATAAACATTTACCGCAATGTATAATACTAATACAACAGCCTTTTAAACTTGATATTCATCAAAATATTGAAAATAAAAAATCAAAGAATTCCATTTACTTATTCAGATTAATATTCTACTAGTCGAATAATCACATGTAATATCAATAGCCACTTTTATAATGATGGAATGCATAATTCCAGACTTCATAACCACATAGTCATGGTCTTGTGCCAAGGCTGCCAATAAGATTCTATCAAGGCCTTGTTCCAAGACACTAGTTTGTCTCCTGAGACCTACCAATAAATCGTGAAGTTATATCAGGATTAACTAGTCACATACTAAGTTCAATGCATTCCACTTATTAAAAGGTTTAAACATAACATAAAAATTCATATTAAAAATATTATATGAAATGTCATTACTTTATGAATAAACAATGAATGGTGTAAAAATAACACATCCACAATCAAACATATAAAAAAATCTTCAATTCAATATAGATTTTTTTTATCATAATAAATCAACTTCAAATAATCTTAAATTCCATCAAAGGAAGTTGAGATAGATGAAATAAAAACATTTTTTTAGTGAAATATCACTTTCTATTTTTTAATCATTTAAAATTCATATAATTATAAAAGAAACATTTATTTTGAAAATATTATTATAAGATTTTAAGGGATTTTCGACGATGTTAAAACTGTGGAAAATAGCCACAACAGCCATATAAGTTAAAAAACATTCTTACCTTAATTTTTTCGAAAAGGCCATAAAGTACCTTGTTTGGAAAACAACAGAAAGATTCCTTTCAAAAACATATAAGGTAAAATAAGTGTATAAATGAAATTAAAAACTTTTCTATTAAGTATTCAAAATTTTTTGGAATATATTTTTAAGAAAGACGGATGTGGATGATAAAGAGCTCCTAGTAAATACTCACATATAAAACATCCTCGGATAATAAAGAGATAATGAAATTAACCCTTACCATGTACTTTTCATGGTTGAGGGTATGTTATACTTCTTAATTATAGTTAAATAACTGTTATTAAATTATACATGAACCATATACATAATTATGAAACCATATATTATTTTATAATAATAATTTGTTAATAATATTTTAGTATTATCGTCATTTCAGGTGTTAACTTATTCGTTTTCCATTATATTTTCTGTTACGTATATAATGTTTTTTATAGATAGTATGTATCTTATTAATATTAAGAATGATATTAAGTCTCTAAAAATTATTTTTAATCATCAAATTAAAATTATTCTTGAATGGATAGGATGTGGAATGAATCTGATCACGTTCGGGGAGACGGTAATCCGTACGTACGCACTAGCGACAATATCAATCTTTTGATATTAAGATCGTATATAATTGGATTTTAAATCATATATAAAAAATAATTATCATGTTATATTTATTATTTACATCATTCATATTCATTATTATACCCATCCAAATGATGAAGTGTTTGAATAACAAACAACACCACGACATGGAGACGGTAATCCGTATGTACGTAAGTATGGTGACTTTGTCATTTATAGGATGGATAGAATATTGAATATCGTTGTAACATTTTTATAATAAAATCATAGTATATAAAAAATACTGCATTTATTATTTTATAATTGAAATAACAGATAAAGAGAATGTGGAAGAAGAAAAGTACTTGAAATAGGTCATGATGTATTTACCTCTTCTTCGGGTTCTTCCTTTTGATATGATAAAAAGAGCACCTTAGGTTGGCTTTATGACTACTATATGGACTCTAGGATTAAGGGAGAATAGTTTAGAGGATATTTGGGTAGGGTTTGGACGAATCAAATGGCTTTGAAGGTGTGAATTTAAGAGATGGGGAAGTTCCCTTTTATAAGAGAGGTGACATTCAATTTAGGAAAAGCTTGATTTATTATTTTATAATAAAATCATTTTCAATTTATGATGGCTCAAAAATGATTTATTTTGAGGCTAAGGTTGGTATGGGTTGAAAACCACTCAACCAAAAGGTTTTAGACAGGTTTGGGATATTATATTAACCATATCTTTTAGATTTAATTCTTAGTTAAATAGTTTGACATTTACCATGTCTCTTTGTATTTTTATATTATATGGTTAATAAACATACTATAATATTCCAAGAGAACCTAAAGTGGATCAATAATGATATATATAATATTATTTAAGCTGTTTTCCTAACTATAGATTTTTAGGAATAGAATATCAATTAATAATATAATATTTGTTTTAAAAACACTTTTATGTCAATTTTCACACTATTTGGTATTTTGTTTTCATTAAATTCATAACAGCATTATTACTTTGAAAAAAAAATTAATCAACCCCAACATGTCATATTTGCCTATAAAATTCGTGGAGTTAATTAAAAGTTTCAAATTATATTTATTTGGGTATTTATAATATCAATTAGATTAATCTTTCATTATTAAGGTAATTACTGCATCATCATTGTCTCATAAATAAATTAAATTATTTAATGTCTAAAAATTATAAATAAAATACCATTATATAGGAAATATTTTTATATTTCTAATGAATTATTATAGTCGAATTTATCTTATTTATAAACATATACTAAAAATTTTCTAGTTATTAAACATTGAATTTAACACTTTTAACTCTTATTTAAATAAAATAACAATAAATGTCCTAATCTAATCCAAGTGGACCCAAAGGATCATATTTTATTCATAATGATGTGTTTGGTAGAATTACACTTATCCAATAGAATTAGTACATGTGTTAGGGTAATAATAATATCATTTTTACATTTAATTACACTATTTATTTTAAACCGTGGTAAATAAAAGGAAAAAGTTACTATTCACCAAAAATTAATTTCATCTTATTGAACCACATTTTACATACTAATATTAACCGTGTTTCTAATTTTTTTTATATTAAATAAAAATAAGAGGAAAAATTATGTTTTATGCTATTTTTTAAATGCTCCTAGGAGGTGGGTAAAAGATAGTAAAATGTTCAATAAACTACTATATATCTAAACATATTATAAAATGACTCCAATTAATTACATTGAACTTATATAGGTATTATGTATATATTTTTACCTAATATAAATTTAAATAAAATAACAAATTATTTAAACAAAAAGTCGGTTTTAACCAATATCATAGTGTTTTTCACTATTCATTAAAAATTGATAGTTTTCAGAAAAATACCGAAAATTCACCCTAAGCTAATTTCGATATTCTGAATCCAAAAAAGAAGTCCATTTTGAATGATAAAATTTATAAAATTTCAAAAAGTGGGTATTAATATTCATATCAGTTACTTTGATTGGTTGTGGTGTTTTAGAATCTTGAAATAGCATACAACACAAGCTATTGTATTATTCAAAGGGAAATTTACTATGGAGGCTTGGGGTGTTACATTCTCCCCACCTTCAAATAATTTTGTCTTCGAAATTTCTAGAATACTACCACAGAAAAAGATTTGGGTGGTTCTTCATAATTTGTTCCTCCGGTTCCCACGTTTCCTCTTACATTTTATGATTTCTTCATATAACCTTTACGAGACAAGTCATCCAGTTTCTCAACACTTGTTCTCTTGTATCAAGAATCATGATAGGATCTTAATAATAAGAAAAATCGGGTTCTAGTTCTAATTCCTCATAGGTGATTAAATGCATTGGGTCAGGAATGTATTTTATCAACATTGATACGTGGAACACATCATGAACTTTGGAGAGACTTGGCTGCATTGCCAAACGGTAAGCTACAGCCCTAATTCAATCTAGAATTTCAAAAGTTCTGATGTAAATGGGACTCAATTTACCTATCTTATTGAATCGTATAATTCCCTTCCATGGAGATACCTTCAATAAAACATGACCCCATACCTGAAATCCCAAATCCGACTTTCAGTTATCAGCATAGCTCTTCTGCCTAATTTGAGCTGGTCTGATTGTGGGTTTGGATTACGTTCACCTTTTCCATCATTTCCTCAACAAGTTCTAGGTCTAAGAGTTTTCTTTCACCAACATCTTCCCAACAGATTGGTGTGTGACATCTCTTTCCGTATAACGCTACATATGGTGTCATCTGAATACTTGAATGGAAGCTATTGTTAACGGAAAATTATACCAGAGGTAAATATTGATCCCACATACTATAAAAGTCAAGTGATCATCATATCAACATGTCTTCTAAGGTTTGAATAGTCTATTCTGATTGGTCATCTATTTTAGGGTGGTAGGCAGTGCTCAAAGGAAGTTCAGTATCCAAGGCCTTCTAAAGATTTTTATAGAATCTGGATGTAAAATGGGGATCGTGATCAGAAACAATTGATAAGGGTACTCCAAGATGTCTTAAAACTTCATAAACATATAGTTTATCTAAATGTTCAAGTGGAAAATATTCTATTATAACATGAAAATGTGAGGAATTGGTATGAAGATCAACAATGACTCATATTGCATCATTCCTTCTAGGAGTCTCTGGTAGCCCCATGACAATGTCCATCATAATATCATCCCATTTCCACTCAGGTATGAGAAGAGGTTGTATGAATACTCTAGGATTTTGTCTTCTAGCATTTACTTATTGAAAAACCATACATCTTGAACCAAAATCAGCAATCTCCCTCTTCATGTTGTCCCACCAATAATATCCCTTCAAATATCTATACATCTTAGTGCTATCAGGGTGTAAAAAGAAATTTTATCTATGAGCATCATCTAACAATTATATTTTCAGATCAGGTATATCAAGAACACAAAGTCTATCCCAGAATTTTAAAATCCCATCTTCATATATGAATTTGATCAATCTCCCATCGTTCACAGTTATAATTTTCTTTTCAAACTCATTATGATCATCTTGAGAACATTTTTTCCTTTTTAATAAAGATGGATTGGAAACCATTTGAAAAAGTATTGATGTTTCACCTTCCATGATTATTCCTATATCCATTTTCAGTAGATCGATGAAAATATGATCCCTTTTAACTCTCATATTGTTCAAAACTCCATGATCCTTTCTGCTCAAAGAATCTTCCACCATATTTTCTTTCCCCGGGTTGTAGAGTATTTTCCAATAATAATCCTTCAGTATTTCAAGCCATCTCCTTTTCCTCATGTTGAGTTATTTTCGTCAGAAAATATAATTCAAATTCTTGTGATCAGTATATATCTCACTTTTTTTACCATAGAGATAATTTATTTATATCTTCAAAGTAAAGATTAAAGCTGCTAACTCAATATCATGAGTCTGATTGTTTTGCTCATGAATTTTTAGCTATTAGGATGCATAGGCAATAAACATATCATTCTGTATAAGGACCCAACCATGTCCTTCATTGATGCATCAATATAAATAACAAACCCATCATTCCCTAGTGTTAGAGTCAAGATAGGAGAATTGACTAATCTCATCTTTAGTTCATTGAAACATTCTTCACACTCTTTTGTCCAAAAAAATTCAACCCCTTTACGTGTGATATTCGTTGATGGGTTATCCAATTGTCAAAATTCTAGAAGAAACATTGATAATAAACTCCTAAACAATAAAACCACATACCTTGGTTATACTTGTCAGTGTTGTCCATTCAGGTATTTCCTTTGTCTTAGAAGGATCAATAGAGATTCCATCCATAGAGAAAATATGGCCATGAAAATAAATCTCTTGAATCCATAATTCACACTTGCTAAACTTCCCATATAATTCATTTCTTCTAAGGGTTTTCAGAATGGTGCGCAAGTGATTTTCATGATCTTCTTAGGTTTTGGAGTATACCAATACATCATCAATAAATACGACTACAAAGTCATCATTATATTCCTTGAAAACTATGTTCGTTAGATCCATGAAAACAGAGGGTGCAATAGTCATCCCAAAAGGCATTACTATAAACATTTAATTCTCGTACCTGGTACGAAATGTTGTCATTGGAATGTCTTCCTTCTTCACACACAACTGATGATATCTATATTGAAGGATAATCTTTGAAAAATATTGACATCCATGAAGTTTGTTGAATAATTCATCAATGTGAGGTATGGGATACTTGTTCTTTATTGTTATTGCATTGATCTCCATGTAGTCAATGCACAAACTCATAGATCCAACTTTATTTTTAAAAAAATTGGCATGGGCTCCCCATGGAGAAACACTAGGGTGAATAAATCCCTTATTACTCAATTCCTCTATTTTTTTCTTTGGTTCCACTAATTCCACAGTGGCCATTCTATAAGGGGTCTTTGATATTGGCCTTGAACTAGGAATTAAATCAATAGAAAACTGAATTTCTCATTCTGGAGGATGTCCATGTAAATCTTTTGGAAACATATCAAAAAATTCTTGTGCAATAGGTAAGTCCTCTATTTGAACATTACATTCCCCATCCATAGTTATTTAATTATATTCCTCCCCAATAATTGATTTTATTTGAGCTAATAGTGGTGGATCTAGATAAGAATTAAAATGGTGACATTTCTGGTCTAAAGATAAGGTACTCTTTATCATCATCAGTAATTTTAACCTCCCTTTCTTACAATAAATTGTTGCATCATGGATTGAAATCCAATCCATACCAAGGATTATATCAAATTCAATCATGGATATGATGATGAGATCCTCATACAAATAACGTTTATACACTGTAATGGGAACTGATTCACAAAACATTGTTGCAATGATACTTCCCTTAGATCTTTTGACTGATAACAACCTTGTTAAATCAAATTGAAAATATCTAATTTTATTAGAAAATTGGGAAGATATGAAACAATGAGATGATCCAGAATCAAATAAAGAATTTTCTAAACTTGAGGAAACCATTAAATTACTTGCCACCACATCTATCGAAGATTCAACCTCACCAGTAGTTATAGAATAAGCATGGCCTTGATCCCTTGGCCTTTTATGATTTATATTTCCTTGTCTCATAGGACATTCATTTTCATAATTCCACCGTTCTCTACAATTGAACCATTCAACATTGACAACCACTTTCTTCCCCTTGCAATCACGATCTTGGTGGCCTTTTTCGCCACACTTGTAATAGACTACCATTCCCTTCAGGAAAGTACTGGGGTGTTTCTTCCCACGTTTACTATAGGATGGATATTCAAATTTTTCTTTTCTTCCTATTATTTCAATTTCTAGAGTGTTCAGCATATCTCTTCTTCTTCTACTTTTCTTTAAAGTCATAAGACTAAAAGGATTCCTTTTCTCTCTTGATATCACATGAAACAAAATCATCATACGATTAGAATGATTCTGAGACTAATGATCAATGAAAAAATAGTTGTAACCCATCAAAGATATGACCAATGATACTTCTTGGGTTACATATATAATCTGGTACATTCCTTTCTAACCTTGTAATGTTAGCCTCATACTTTGTAACATTCTCATCCTCCTTTTGCCTCAGACTTAGAAATTGTCATTCCATATTTGCTCGATGGTCATAAGGAAAGTATTTTTCTATGAAAATATCTTTAAACTACCTCCATTACATATTTGATACGTCATCATCTTCATTTGTGTTTTTAATTAATGACCACCATTGATCAGCATCTCCAGTGAGGCGATAAACTGCCATGACAACTTTTTCTCTTTCGCTACTCTACAAAGCGTGAAATATTTTCTCTAAGGAATTTATCCATTGCATAGATACTAATGGATTTTTAATCCTATTTAATTATGGAAATGTTTCTTCCTGAAGTGCTCAAATATTGATCCTCTGCATTTTGGATTTGAGTCCTCTATACGGGTAAGGTTATTATTCATAACCTAAGTGAGTTGTCCCATTATGGTGATTAGCTGATCAGCACCAGTTGTTTCACCATCTCCACAATAATTATTTTGATTAGGAGGGAAATCGCTACATGGAATACGTGCATTGATACAATTTCTATTCCTTCCACTATGCACCATTTCTAAATAACGGCATACACTAGATTAGTTTATGAATCACAATACAAAATTCAAACTTGTAAAATAGTTAACAAAAATTGAACAGTTGATGGATATAATCCATAATCATAAAGATGTTTTCTTTTAGAAAGTATATACTAATAATCCCTTTGAAATGATTTGTAAAGAAAATGAGAATTATCCTATGCATATCCCCCAGGAGTGTCGTAACGAAGACTACATCAAGGCCCGTTGTCGTGCACCAGTTCCCATTCGAGTCTACCTCCAAGCAGTGTTTTTGAGTTTTACCCCTAGGTACAAATGTGCTAGAGCCACCACTACCTTCTTGTATCGATATAGGGATGTATTTCTTGGAAAACTTATAAAATCTCTATATTACCAAAATTATTGGATGTTCTTATATACTATTCCTAAAATTCTATCTTAATGTAATGTGCTCTAATCAGAGTTTATCTAAATCTAGTTTCCAAGGTTTGTACTAAATTTCCTCTAATACCAACTGCAACACCCCAACCCTAGTTACCCAGAGTTGATTCATTATTACATAACATTGGAATGATCACAAAAGATCTAGTCTCAAAAGACCGAGTAGTTTAGTATCCTAGGAAATACTTTATACATTAATGTGTTTTACATTACATTATAAAATGAAAAAATACAACATCATAATCTATATAGGCCACACTCATATCCCTTAGAATACCCTTGCAGGTCAGTCATAATATACTTTTTCGCATCCTGGGAAAATAAGACATAGAATGTGGTGAGCTCAGATGCTAAGTAAGGATAACAATATAGCAGAAACTTTCTTAAATAAGCATAAACATTTATGGCAATTTATAAGACTAAAACAAAAGCAATTTAAAATTTAACATCAGCATGATATGTAAAATATAAATTAAAATAATTCTATTTACATATTCCCATGGATATTACTCTATTAGAATAATCACATGCAATATCAATAGCCACATTTATAATGATGGAATGCAAAATGACAGACATTATAACCACATAGTCAAGGCCTTGTGCCAATACTACAAATAAGATTTTGTCAAGGCCTTGTGCCAAGACACTATTTTGTTTCGTGAGACCTACTGATGCATCGAGGATCTATATCAGGCTCCACCCATCACTTACTATGTCCAATTCATTCCTCATATGAAAAGGTTTAAACATAACATAAACATTCGTATTAAAACTAGTATACGAAATGTCAATACTTTTTCCATAAATCAGGAATGGTGTAAAAATAACACATCCACTTTCAAATAAATCACAAAACCATCAATAAAATATGGATGTATTTTATCATAATAAATCAATATCAAATAATCTTAAATTCCATCAATGGATGTTGACATGATGAAATCAAAACTTTTTTTAGAGAAATATCTCTTTTTATTTTAAAATCATTTAAATTTAATAATATTATAAAAGAAAACATTTATTTTGAAAATATTATTATAATCTTGTAAGGGAATCTTTGACGATGTTATAACCATTGAAAATAGCCGCACCATTTATATAAGATAAAAAACATTATTATCCTAATTTTGTCGAAATGGTCATAAAGTACATTGTTTTGAAAACGACGTAAAAATTCCATTAAAAACAATATAAGGGAAAATAATGGTGTAAATGAATTTAACCCATTCTCTATTAAATATTAATAATGTTTTGAAATACATTTTTATGAATCATGGATGTGGATGATAAAGAGGTCCCAGTAGATACTCATGTATAAAACAACCTCAGATAATAAAGAGATTATGAAATTAACCCTTACGTTGTACTTTTCTAGGTTGAGGGTACGTTAACCTATTTTATAACAGTTAAATCATTCTTATTAAATTATACAAGAACCATATACATAATTATTATATCATATATGATCTTAAAATAAAAATTTGTTAATAATATTTTAGTTTTATCGTCGTTTTGGGTGTTAACTTATTCTTTTTCATTGATACGATTTGTTACGTAAATAATGTTTGTTATGGATAGGATGTATCTTATTCAAATTAAGAATGATATTAAATCTCTAAACATTATTTTTAATCATCAAATTAAAATTATTCATGAATGGATACGATGGGGAATGAATTTCATCACGTTCGTGGAGACGGAAATCCGTACGTATGCACGAGCGACAATATCACTCTTTTGATATTAAAATCGTATATAATTGGATGGTAAATCATATATACAAAATAATTATCTGGTTATATTTATTATTTAAATCATTTATACTCATTATTATACCCATCCAAATGATGGCGTTTTTGAATAACAAACTACACCACGACGTGGGGACTGTAATCCCTTCGTACGCACGTATGGTGACTTTATCATTTATAGGACGGATAGAATAATGAATAGGGTATTAAAATTTTTATAACAACCTCGTAGTATCTAAAATATAATGGAGTTATTATTTTATAATGGAAACATTAGAGAAAGAGGAAGTGGAAGAATAAAATAACATGAAAGAGGTGCTGAAATATTTACCTCTTCTTCGAATTCTTACTTTTGATGTGATCCAAAGGGATCCATAGGTTGGATTTATGACTAAATTAAGTACTCAAGGATGAAGGGAGGACTGTTGAGAGGATATTTTGGTAGGGTTATGCCGATCCAAATGGATTTGAAGTTGTGAAATTGAGAGAAGGGAAAGTGTCCTTTTCTAAGAGAGGTGAGGATCACTTTAGGAAAAGCTTGAAATATTATTTTATAATAAAATAATTTTCAGATTATAATGGCTCCAAAATGATTTATTTCTAGGATATGGTGAGGAGGGGTATAAAACTACTAATATAATAGATTTTAGACATGTTTTGGTTACTCTATTAACCATCTCTTTTAGATTTAACTCTTAGTGAAATAGTTTGACATTTACCATGTCTCTTTGTAGTTTTATATTATATGGTTAATAAACATACAATTAACTTCCACAAGAACCTAAATTGTTTCATTAATGACATAAATAATATTATTTACACCCTTTGGAAGAACCTGATATTTTTAGCAATACAATATCAATTAATTATATAATTTTTTTTTCAAAAACTATTTTTTTCAATTTTCAGACTATTTTGCATTTTGTTTTTTTATTCATAACAGCATTATCACTTAGAAAAAAATTTATTTAATCAATCCTAACATGTCATATTAACTTATATAATTATTTAAATTAATTAAATGTCTCAAATTATATTTATTTGGATATTTATAATATCAATTAGTTTAATGTTTCATTAATTAGTTAATTACAACATCATCATTGTGTCGTAAATAAATTAAATTATTTATTGTCTAAAATTTATAAATAAAATACCATTATGTGTGAAATATTTCTATCTTTCTAATTAATATTTATATTCGAATTCATCTTATGTATATCCCTGTATTGAAAATGGTTTTGTTATTAAACATTGAATTTATCACATTTAACTCCTCTTTAAATAAATTAATAATAAATATCATAATCAAATTCAAGTGGACCTAAAGGATCATATTTTATTCCTAAGGTTGTTTATGGTCTAATTAAACTTATCCAATAGAATTAGGACATGTTTTAGGGTAATAATAATATCATTTTTTCATTAAATTACCCTATTTACTTTTAACTGTGGTAAATAAAAGTCAAAAGTTACTATTAACCAAAAATTATTGTCATCTTATTGTACCACATTTTACTTAATGATATCAACCATGTCTCTTGTAATATTGAAATTCAATTCACATATGTGGTAAAATTATGTTTTATTCAAATTTTTAAATTCTCCTAGGAGGATGGTAAAAGACGGTAAAAAGTTAAATGTAATTTTATATATCTAAACATATAATAAAATGGCTCCAATGAATTACTTTGAACTTATATAGGTAATATGTATCTATTTTAACCTAATATAAATTTAAATAAAATAACTATTTATTTAAATATAATGGTGGTTTTAACCAATAACGCAATGCTTTTCACTATTTATCATAAATTGAATGTTTTCGGAAAAATACAAAAAATTAATGCTAATTTAATTTCGATATGTCGAAACCAAAAATGAAGTCCATTTTCAAAGATAAAATTTATAAAATTTCAAGAAGTGGGTATTACTATTCATAAAGGCTAGTTTGATTGGTTGTGGTGTGTTAGAATCTTGATGTCACGTAAAACACAAGGTATTATATTATTCAAAGGGAAACATACCATCAAAGCGTGGAGAGTTACACTACTTACTAGATAATCCCATATAAAATATACATCAAAATAAATATCCATTTTCATGACTCTATTAATTTATCATTCCATAATTTTTTGGAATTTATCCTTCCACAATTTCACATTTTTATAGTGATTTTTAATTATATATTTTCAAATAATTAATAGATATTATAATTACCACATTCTAATTTTTTTTAACAATCATCATTAGAAAATGCAACCTTCAGCAAGAATAATTAATTTTAATAAAAACATCAATAATAATAGTTCAACAAATTCAACCATCATTATTTAATTTTAACCTTCAACAAAAATATAACCACATCTCCAATCATCTATATAAATTGACTCATGATTTATTCCCTAAAAATTTAATAAATATAATAAATATAAAATAATTATTTTAATTTTTATACTATTTATAGACTAATAAAATAATTTTCTCATCATATTATAATTTTATGTAAAAATTTTATTAAATTAAATATTATTATGTGCCAATCCAAAATTTATCATAATTGAAACTTTAACCCAATAAATTCCCATTTTTTTAAACTACATTTTATTATTAATCATTTAATAATAAATTTATAGTCATTAAAATTTCATAATAACTCATAAAATAATTATCTTAATTATATAATAAAATTATTTTTTCAATGAAATTAACCATAACACGCCATATTGTATAATAGTATTTTTTTCCAATTAAATATTTATTTTGAATTATATAATTACCAAGAAAAAAAATTATCCATAACATTGAAATAAAATATGAATTTTGGATTCACCTAAAAATTTCATAATGGAATATTCAAATTAAAAACATTTAAAAGGTGTATTATTTTTCAAAAATACGAACATAAATATAATTATCTTGATGTTATAGATACACTGTCAATGATGGATTTCAAATGGAATATTTAATAGATAAATTGTCATTGTGATAAGTTTTGAATATAATCAGATAAGTGAAGAGAGAGGGTGGGTGTAACATTTCACCCTATAATAGTCATACCAATAGGTAATATTATATATTTCCTAACGTGTATTACCAAATCACTAGAGGATAGTAACTAGTAATTATGGTCCAAAGGTATATCTTAAGGAGTGATTTACCATCAAATTGATCAAAAGAAAATAAAATATAAAAAATATTGATAATAAAATGAATGGAATAAATTAAAAAATATCAACAATAATCTCCCATTATAATGAAAGCATTTCTAATTAAATCATACATCCAAATCAAGTATTAGAAAAATATCAAATAAAAAATTTAAATTTAATATAATAGACATTTCTCAAATAAATACACCAAAAAATCATCAACATATATCCATGATCATCAGTCAATCACAACCATGACTCTTATATCTCATATCATCAAACTCTAAAAGAAAATTTCCCATACCTACATCAACATGTATAAAATTTATACTCATGAAATATGGGTACATACAGGTTATAAGAAAATAATAAATATAAAATCATCATGAACCCAAGCATCACTTAGAGTTTCATAGGCTCTTACGCATATGATTTGTTACAACGATATAAATTTAACATATAAAAATAAATAGTAATACATAGTTTAAACAAATGGTTGGTATCCAATACACTCCAATATTATGTTTACCTACTTTGATAAATGTGAAATTATTAATTCAATGTATTAAATCTAATCATATATGTCTCATTTTATTTCAATCCAATCACTGATCATATGCTTAAGTGATGATCAATACTCACATATCATACCAATTATATAGAAATCATCTAAGACCAAGGTGAAACATATCACACGTTCATCCAATTATTATATCATATATAATCCCTATAACTAATAAAATTTTTAGACCAAGGTATAACATAGCTAAATATCATCCCCTTGTTATGTATTACATTATCATACTATTTTCAAAGAAAATGGTCAAGACCCCATTTCATATCATAATATAATCCTAAAATTTTTATCATATTATTCAATTCTGAAATCAACTATTAAATAATTTTTAGGTAAAACATTGTAAATTTAATCAATTAAAAACCCAACATATCATTTAGTGTTAATTAAATCTCTAGTTTTAGAAAAACAATAAATTCATAACCAATCTAAATTTTAATTCTTACCAGTCATTATAAAATTGGAAAAAATAACAAATTTTGTATAACTATTCATTATAATTGACCTATAAACAAATTTCTTTTTATCATATAAAAATTTGCAAAAATAGGTACTTTAATTATCTAAATATAATTCTTATCAATTTTTATTGAATATGAAATAATTTAATTTTATAAAAATATGGGATTTAATAGAATGGTTTTTAGAAATGATCATTTATCTTTTTAAAAAATACTTCAAAATTTAAATTCATTTTCTACCTTTCTATAAAATGACTAAATATAATTTATTTATTTCCTTTTTTAAATAACATTTCATAAATTCTATCATTTATAAATCAATGAATTTTATTAGTAATTCCATCTTCTGCCTCTGTTATTTAAAATGCCTTACAACCCCCCCCCCATTTTAAATAAAAATTGATTAATTATCCCTAAAATTTATCAATTTGGAATTAATTAACTAATTATATTTTAAAAATAATTTTTAATCAAGAAAAATCACTCAAAAACCAATTCTAAAAGTAATAATATCATTTAAAATTTCATTATTTTAAATATTTAAAAGCTAGTATAACTTTATAAAAACCAATCTCAATACTTTTTATTTAATACATTCATTTATAGACTAAATTGGTATCTATAGCTATTAACATGGTCATTATAAAATTTAATATTTCCTTAAATGCTCCATAAATCATTTGAATCCATATTTCAACACTTTAAATGAATTATACTAATATTAAATCAAAATTATCTCCATCTTCATATTATTTTCCCATTTCTAACACAATTGAATGTTTTTTATCTCATGTATAATACATAATACTTATTTTATTTAACAATTTAATTTTCATATCATAGAAGGGGTTTATAGTATACAAAAAATGATTAAAATAAAAAGTACTAATTAATTTTCAAAAATATTTAAAAACATAAATAATAATAAATACTGTCCCATTTTTAGATAACAGTAAATTTCATTTTAGTTAAATTAAATCCTTGATATTTTTTAACGTATCATTAATTTACTAAAATTTTAAGAAGTTTTTATCATGTAGAATACTAAATTTATTATTAAAACTCATCAAAATAACATACATTGTAATTTATTACATCTTCTTTTCATTAAACCAACATCTTATCAAAATAGCACATTGTTCACACATCATTCACCTAAAATAATTTAATTAAATTCGAATAATGTGATAAAGATCACATAAATCTAAATAAATTGTTAATATATGGAATGTAAAAAAATATCCTCAATCACTAGAAATCAATGGTTTTATAAAAGTATAATAAATGAGATGGATTAAATCATATTAGCTCCTAAAAATAATTTCCTTTCTATAATTTTTTTTAAAATTTCCCTTTTACTATCCCAATTACAATGTACCTCATGGATTGTAATTCCATCAATAAATTAGAAGAAAATAGAAGAAGAATAAATAGTTTATAGAGAATTATGAGAGAGAAATCTTGTAGCATTGTTCATTTGAAGATGGAATATAAAATTTTAAATATATTATTAATTTTTGGGATATTAAAATACATAAACTCAGAAAGGAAAATTAGTTTAGCCCACTAGAGGAGTAGTGTACCCCACCACATTTATGATAGATTATAAAATGCTACTAGCTCATTATATTATCCATTATACACCTAGTTGTACCCACAAGAGTCTTATTAGCCTACTAAAATGAATAATGGGTTTATTTAAAAATTCAACTCCTTCAATAATCCCAAATTTCCTTATTCTATAAAAAATATAAACCATTTAAAATATGAATATTAAATTTCAATACATGCCTATGAATCCTTTATCTACCAAAGAAATTCTATTAATATGTTTTATTAGCCTAAACAAGTGATATTATGCATCTCTAGTGAAAAAACCATTTCCACTATGACCTCATGTTGACATTTTTTTCATTAGTATCTACCTATTTATGAACATGATTCCACAATACTCATACTAATACACCAATCCTTTCTCACATACTCATCTCACACTGATAAAAATAATACACTATATACAAGATGAAAAATGTATTTATCTATAATTAAAAATATATCCTAATATATCATATGAGATAGATCTGATCCTTATTTTCTCAAATGAGATATAGATACCTAGATTTATCGTTCATCGTTGTATATTTGGGGTGTTAGTGTTGTTGGGGATGGATTTTTAAAAGGATGGTGGGAATTAAAAATGAGTATGGCTAAAATTTATGATGGATTAATATAACACATTATAAACTAGTGTGTTAGACTGGGATATGTTGTCTAAATGATTCAATTTACTGATGTATGGATCCAATGCTATAAAAAACATTTGTGTCTATAAACCTGTAGACATGGTTAGGCTTCACCCTGGTAATAGGTCACATATATCCATGGAAAAATGTGTATATGGATATATCTTATCATAAGTCAATGTGGGAAAAATATTATGTAGGAAGGGCATAGAAAAGAGCCTATAGTCACGGGTCATTATACTCATGGCTGTATACTATGACTATAGGGACCTATAGCCACATATTTCATTCACTATAGCGATAAATTGGGGTTGGCATCTTGTATCTGTGATTTAGAATTACCGTGGATATAAGGAGTTACTATGTGCGTGTGGTGGGAGGGGTTATAGACATGGCCTACCCGAACATGGATCTAGAGTGTGGGGGAAAGGATTAGTGATGGTCAGGACCGACCAGGGATATAGGGTGCGACTTCAGGGGATTTTAGACATAGTCCATATTTATCTTTTTTGGTATGGTACATGGGTGGGTGTTATAGACATGGTTAGAATCAATTGTTGTTATAGGGTATGATAGTGAT
This sequence comes from Viscum album, assembly GCA_963277665.1. Lineage (NCBI taxonomy): Eukaryota > Viridiplantae > Streptophyta > Magnoliopsida > Santalales > Viscaceae > Viscum > Viscum album. Next base: position 1,227,702,548 of record OY728140.1, on the reverse strand, counting down.
GGTTATAGCCATATTTTGGTTTGACCATGGCTATATGATTTGCAAGAAGGTGAAATTATTTTTTAATAATAATAATAATAATGACATACATTTCTAATTATATATATATATGTAAATATAAATAAAAGTGTCATATAAATGTTGTAAGGTCCTTTGAGTTATATTTAGAAGATATGTGTTCAAATATCCATGGATGATTTGTCTTATCTATTGTCACAAGAATGGGTCTCATGAATATGGGCTCTCTCTAGAATATATTCATGTGTTTTCCTATAGATATAGACCTGTGGGACACATCCATTCCCATGGTATCCATGAACACTTGGTCTAAATCCATGGGTATAGATCTTGGAAATAGAAAATTTTTTCTAATTGCCCTATATTGTTATATATTTTATAGTATTATGGAGCGAGGTTTCATGTTGTTTCATACAATATGGTATATATGGTAGTATTCATTCACTTAATGGTTGATTTTAGCTAATTTCATTATGTTTTTTAGGATTTCATCATATAGCTTTGTGATTTAAAATAAAGGAATTGTCTATGAGGATTTGGTGCTTTGTTTTTTATAAAATTCACATCATGAATCTCCTTGTTATGACGTGGTCTTCTCTAGGGGATATCATGTTCAATAGACAGATGCCTAGGATTTTATAATGATTATCATGTGTTCATTTAGAACCTGTGTTTTTCTGAACTGTCGTTTTGAATAGTAAATAGAATTTTTTCATTCTGATGTTATTGAGGGGTAAAATAATCTTTTCTCTAAACAGATGGCCTCAAATAATTTTTCATACAACTTCATTGGTCCCATAATATGGTGTTTACCCTAGGATAAGAGTTTCGTCGAAATTCATGTTTTTAAAATTTTAGAGGAATATTTTATATTTAATATTATTAAATTAAATATTAAATTATTCATGGAGTGTCATTTGGAAATAAATTTTAAATAGAGAATTAGATTGATATTTCATCAATGTCATTGATCCTGTAATAGATAATTTATCCTAGGAGAGCCATAATCTCGAGTCGAGCACCGAGGCCGGCTTGGGCCCCATTTAATTTTCTTTCCGTTTCTTCTTTTCCATTCATTCTTCTTATATCCTCCTTTTTCTTTCAGTCATTGTGCACATCCTTAGTAGTGACCTATGGGATAAATTTTAGTTTTAGAAAGTGATAATGATGGGAGGCACGAGGGGTGCCGATTTGCATCTCGTGATGCACTGAGTCGGCATGCGACATCCGTGGATGGTGTAATCAACTGAAGCTTCGGCTGTTTCATCCAGAAGGTAGGTCCATTTACATTTTCACCATAGATCCCCTTGAAAAATGTTATTTTATGTTTTTAAAGCATTATATTTATTTCTTTTATCCCCTTGAGTCCGAATCTGTTGTTTCGACGGAGAAACGGGGGTTTCGAGCATTTTGGGGGATTTCCCGAAGGGAAACCTTCGCTACAAAGCCTGTGTTCCTTGGGAACAGATGATGTGTTCTTATTGTTTGGGTAAGAAGATGTTTTCTTAAGTTCATGATGTGTACTCTTAGCACACTCCGTGTAGTGTTTTTTTGTGTGTCGGGCCGTGTGAAAAAGGAACATGGAATAGTTGTTTTTAAGGAGTACACGCCTTGTCTTGGGAGTACACAACATGTACTGGGAGTACACACCGAGTACTGGCACATGGGCATGTACTCGAGTGAAAACACACAAGGGATGTAATTTCGTGAATAGTACACTCCATGTAAAGTAACATAAACACCATATACTACTACACAAGAAGACCCCATGTACTCTAGAGTACAATCCATGTACTTTGTCCAGCCTATTTTTGTCGGGGGGTTCTTTATGCCCCTGTAACATGCAATCCAAGGGTCATTTTCACATTTTATTTGTGGTCACACGAGTCCTGCATTGAGTCGGACATTTTCAGGATATTTGGAGAATTTTTTTTGTTATGCACGATGCTTGGTGGTACAAAACGTCCAAAATAATAATAATATTTTAATTATTATTATTAAGAGATTATTGAATGAGACATATCATCATCATCCGATGTTCGTTTGATGAATCGTTAGCGGTGTTGTGACCCTGATTTTGTGGTAGATATTTGGAGACTGATTTCAGGGGCTAAAAACCAAAATCAGGTGTGGTCACTACTCAGGATTGTTACGGTGAATAGTACCTTTTCACCGATTGACTGTTTTGGGCATGTGAGTACTCCATAACGAGCATTTTTTCACATAGATTGCAATGGTGGAATCCTATTGAAATGTAGAGGTCATATAAATATTGTTTGGGGGTTTCTATAGAAATTGAGAGGTTCTTCCTCTGGTTATCAAGTTTAGTTGTCACCTGAGAGTGAGACTAGATGTTAATGATAAGTTGGGTGTTCGGACAAACATAGTTCAGACCCTTGATCTGAGATGTGTTGTGAGCTATCTCTCATGACCTATGCTTCTGAGGACATTTCCCTTGTGAGATGCTCCCTTCTGGCCTACTAATCCACGATACCAGATGCTTCTAAAAATCCCCTCAAGGATGCCATTGTTTATGTGAGGACCTATGGAGTCCCTTTTAGGATCTCTCTCCTATTTTCCATTGAGGGGATCCTTGTTATTGGATGCCTGTGTTGTTATTTGTTTGAGGATATCGTGTAGGATTTCTCACATTCTCTTATCTAAGGATCCCATGTATGATTCCTTCTCTTGGGTTTACCTAGAGGATCTCGAGTAGGATGCCTCATCATTGTTTGACATGAGGGAAATAGTGGGAGCCTGTGGTTTGGTCGACCCGAAGTTGTTACATTGGGTTTGGGTAGAGTTGGTATTCAGGTGTCACCTAGAACTTCATCCAAACAGATACGCCCATGGGTCAATGGATGTAATTTTGGGTAGGGTGGTCGGGCCACCAACAATCATTTGTTTATATCTAACATGGATTTGTTGATGCAACAGTGTTAGTAGAGGTGATTCCTAGATGGTTCTATTGAGCCTAAAAATAGGTGTCTTTCTTGTGTCTAGGGATTCTTGAATTTTATGTCCTTGTATTCGGCATCTAAGACATATTATTTTTGATATTTTACATGTTCCATAGGTATTATCTGGGACTTGACTTTAACGCCTTATGTGATAAATCATATGCCCTGAGTGATACATGGATTCACGTTGTAGGAATTCCTTATAAGGACTCATTGAGATATATATTTATTTACCATAAGTGATACATAGAATCCCATTGTAGGAATTACATGGATGGGCTCAGTGGACTGATGAATGTAATTAAACCCCGAGTGAGTCATGGATCTAGTTCAGGGATGCCATGAATGGAATAATTGGTTGGATATGGCTATACCATGAGTGATACATGGATCCAGTAGAGGGATGCCTTGGTGGGGCTCAGTGGTTAAAATAATTATGCACCCTGAGTGATACTTGGATCCAGTTGAGGGATGCCTTGTACATGATCAGTGGGTTCTTAACTCCTATGCCATGAGTGATATTTGGATTCCCATATAGGAATTCCTAGGACTGGCTCAATGGATGGAGGTTGTATGATCGAACTGATTATGGTATTCCAGATCAGTCAGGATTGACTGTCAGTATACAATATCCTTTTTTATAGTGTTTTCTATCGGTGTACAAAAATCTATTTGTGATTGGAGGTGACTACGAGTGAACCCAGGTGTCAGAAAAGTGTCCCCCTGTGGCGACGTAGCTTGCTCAGAGATATAATTTTTGTGTTGGCTGAATAAAATACATATCGATGGGATTACAGACCCATAGAAAGACTTAATTATATATGGCATGAGTGGAATAACATCCATATCAATTCCCATGCATAGGATGTCTATGTGATCAGGATTATAAACCCATGTATCGACTGCTGATGTGGTTTCATGCGATTTGGTTGACATACTCATGAATATTCATATTTATGTGTAAGTGTATTGGTATGGGACTATACATGTATGTGTATATAGATATGGACATCCATGGTGGAACATACCTAGTTCATAGGGATTAAAGACCCTAGGATCGACTGTGGTTGCACATTTTGTTTTGTTATTTTTGTTATGTTCCGGCTGGACTGAGCACATTTCTATTCCATACACTTTTAGTAACACATTTATAGGTTTCTTTTCAGGTTTCCTACTGAGATTATTTCTCACCACTATAGGTGCACGTCTGTGTACATGTTGACCTTATGTCATATTTTCAGGTTGAGCATGATTTGAGTAGATGATAGGGTTGAGGCCCAGTGTTTCATGATAAAGCGGAGAAGATCGAGTTGTTCTATTGATCGAGCTGGTGCAGTTTGACATTTGTCTAGAGATCGGGTACGTGGGTTGCCTCCATGTGATTAGTAGAGAATGGTACTTTTACTTTTAGTTTCTTTTGTACTTGTATCTATATGGTCAGCCAAATGGGTGAACGGTGTTGTATTGTATTGCATAGTTGTTTTGAATTTTAAAACATATTATTATTACAACTTGTTATATTTTAGTTGTTTATTGCTTCTGCACTCTATTTACTTTCTACTGTGTATGATAATTTGTTATTTACTCTATTTTCTTACTCTAGTATGAGGGAATAATCTCCCCACAATCACAACCTAGGCCCTCACTACTATTCGGTAGCCTCTGGTGTATGGGGAAGTGCACATGAGGCTTTTGTAGAATGGGCTCTGAGCACTTGAGGCCATGTGGTGAACCGAATCAGAGCACCAGTTTTTTGGCTTCAGACTCAGGATGTTACAAAGTGGTATCAAAGGAGATTCTTTTCATGGTATTTAATATATGGTATACGATAGACAAGAGTACTTGGAATATATCAGAACCAGTGATGGATATTTTATTGGTGCATCGAGAACACTTTTTCTAGTAAGAAGTCAAGGTTTCCAAGGTTTGGGATTGTTGTTCTGATTTGTGATGTTCCTTCTTATTTGATTATATCCTTGAAAGATGCACATATTTTCTGTGATTGTTTTTTTTACTATGGAACTCTAGCTCTTGACCTTCGGTAAGAGGCATAGACAGATTTTGACTATGGGCTAGAAAATGAAAGAGGTGTCTCATGCATCATACTAGGCACGTAGGATTCATAACATATAGGCTTGATAGTGTTTGTTTTTACTGATAATTGAGATGTTTGGGTCTGCTTACAAAATCATTTTACTCTGATTGTAGGTTATGTGGATCTATATTGAGGCATTTTGTTGTGAGGATGATGACTCTGTCCTCATGCACAATTGGTGCAGTGACCCTAGTAGGTCAATATGGAACGTGATTCCTTTCTGTTTAGTCCCTTGTTGGGTGTTGTTTTTCAGGTCTGTAGTTATTTAGTCAGATCACTGGGTACAATGGTGATAGATTCCATGGTATTTATACTGAACTGGACATACTTGGGTTGTTTCTATATACGGATAACCAATGGTTGTCAATTCACATTTTATATCCAACTTTGGTTGTGACCTCAAGGAACAGTTCTTTTCAAGGATTCTTAGAGTGGATCAGGGCCCATGTAAGCTATGATTTTAGTTTTTAATTTCATATGTCATTGTGAGATTTACCTTCTTTGAGATGTTGGATCTTTTGGGTTAGGTGGGAGACCTAGAGACATTTGGTTTTGACTCGAACCTCTATAGGGGTCGATATGTGTTCTATTGCAGGGAAACATGTGTGAGAGACGGTTGGCCTGTGGCTGAATCCTAACCAGGTTTTGACAAGATGGTGAGCGTGGATCATATAGATATTTGCGCACCATTGGTGGAATCTCAATATACTTATTTTAAGAGATGATTTTGCAATATCTTATTTCATCTTGAGTATGCTGAGTGAGATTCAGCACTACGTCGTGCTCCTTATTTTTCTTTCTTAATGTTCATCCCTATATAAGAGGGAACCTGCTGTGGTTATGCTAGAGTAGAGGTGTAAGGTAATACATATTGTGGGGAGTGCACCTTTGCCTATTTGAATGTGGTTTTCCTCGTTTCAGTTATACTTTGGCATTCTTATGGGATTTTGAGCTCGAAGTTTTCTTTTAACATGACTGTAAGGGTATTCCTATGGTGGCGATTACCAGATCAGTCATAGTTGATGTCTTCCATGTAGGAGGTGGTTGTTAATGCTATATGACTAGTAAATGGATATACTAGATAGCATGGTTGTGCATATGCTCAGTTTGGAAGCATGGATGGTGGTCTTTTTAGTGGGATTCTCAAGGACAATAAGGTTTATGGTGGGGAGTTTGTAAGAACCTATGTTTTTCAGGACTATTTTTTTAGCAGAAATTTGAATTCATGAATTTAGATGCTTGTGAGGGGTAAAGTGGTATTTCCCCTCATATCGATGGACTCAGATACTTTTTCATACAACTCCTTTGGTATTGGAATAGAGTGTTTAACCGAGGAAAGAAGTTTGGTCAAAATCCGGGATGTTCTAATTTTAGTAGATTATTTAATATTTAATACTATTAAGATAAATTTTAAAATATTCATGTAGGTCTGTTTGAAAATATATTATAAATGGAGCACTGAATTAAGATTTCATCTTTGTCGTTGTTTCCAGAATGGGGAGTTTAGCCTAGGCGAGTCATAAACTCGAGTTGGCCATCGAGGTCATCCTGTTCCCCTTTTTCTTTTCCTTCCTTTTCATCTATTCCTTTCATTCTTATTTATTACTCCACCTTCTTATACATGTTGTTCTACTACCTAGTAATGACCTAGGGAGTAAATTTATGTTTGTTAAAAAGATAGAGAGATGGGAGGCAAGAGGGGTACTGATTCGAATCTCTCGAATTGCTAAGTCGTCTTACGGCATCCGTGTATAGTGAAATCAACTGAAGCATCAATGGTTTCCACTCGAAGGTAGGGACATTTAGTTATTCACTATGGATACCCTATAAACTGTTTTTTAATGTTTTTAAAGCCTTATATTTCTTTCTTGTGTCCCCTTGAGGCAAGATCATTTGTTTCAAGGGCAAAAATGGGAGTTTCAGGCATTTTGATGGATTTCCTATCTGGAAAACCAGGTTACATAGCATGTGTTCCAAGTGAACATGTCGGGTGTTATTCCCATTCAGGGAATAATAATTTTTCTTAAGTACATTCCGTGTAGTGGTTGGTTGTGTTTCCGACCATGTGAAAAAAAATAAACACTGAATCGTGTTTTTTAAGGAGTACAGACCATGTACTGGGTGTACAAGCCATGTACTGGCACATGGGCATGCGTCTGGGTGAAAACACACAAGAGATAGAGTATTTTGAATAGTAAAAGCTATGTAATGTTACTTAAATGATGTGTACTATAATACAGTCAAACCCCAGGTACACCAGAGTATAAGCCAGGTACTTTTTCCAACCTGTTTTCATCTAAGGGTTCCTTAAACCCCTGTAACATGAAATCCAGGGGTCCGTTTCATGTGTCGTTTGCGGCCACATGACTCTTCCTTTAAGGTGGAAATTTTGAGGAAAGTTGGATAACATTTTGTGTTGGTAACAATACTCAGTATCTTGAAACGTCCAAAATAATAATTATATTTTAATTATGATTATTTGGAAATTAATGAATCATAAGTATCTTTTTCGTCCGATGTCTATTTGACACACTATTATTAGAATTGGTACCCTAATTTAATGGTGTAAATTTAGAGACTGATTTAAGGCACCAAAAACTGAAATCATGTGTGGTACCCACTAGAGATCATTACCATTAACAGTACATTTTTCAATGATTAAACGTTTTGGGCTTGTGAGTTGTCTATTCGAAGAGTTTTTTTTGCATAGATTTCAATTGTGGAATCATCTTGACATGTAGGGGTCATAAAAATGTTTTTGGGGGTTTTCTATATTAATGGAGAGTTTCTTACTTTGTTTTTTGAGTTTAGTTGTCACCTAAGAGTGAGACATAGCATGAATGATAGGATGGGTGTTTGGACCATCTTAGTTGAGACCCTTGATCTTAGATAAGCTATGAGACATATCTCATGACCTATTATTTTGAGGACATTTTCCTTGTGAGATGTGCCCTTCTTGCCTACAAAGCCATGATACTGGATGCTTCCAAGGATCCCTTGAGGGATGCCTTTGTTTATGTGTTGACCGATGGATTCCCTTGTAGGATCCCTCTCATGTTTTTATTGAGAGGATCCTTATTATAGGATGCCTATGTTGATTTTTATATGAGATTATTCTGTAGTATTCCTCCCATGATCTTCGCTATGGATCTCATTTAGGACGACTTCGCTCATGTTAACCTACATGATCCTGAGTAAGATGCCTCTTTAGTGTTTGACTTGAGGGACTGAGTGGGTTCTCAAGGTTTGATTGGCCCTAAGCTATTGTGTTTGGTTTGGGTATAGATGGTATTCAAGTGTCACCTAGAACATGTGCCAATTTGGTAATACCATGGGGCTGTGGATGTAGTGTTTTGATTGGCGTTCAGGCCACCCTTACTCTTTTTTTTATATCTAACATGGTTTTGCTGATGAAGTAGTGTTTATCATTGATGCTTCTTGGATAGTGGATGTTGATCCTAACGTGAGGCGTCTTTCTTGTTTGTTGGGATTCCCAAATGTGCTCTCCTAGGATCCGACATCTGAGCCATGATATTTTTGATATTTTGCAGGTACCATAGGTATTACCTGGGACTCGGCTGTTAAGAATTATGTGTTGAACCGTATGTCCATTGTGATACATGGGTTCCCATTGTAGGAATGCCTTGGAATGACTCATTGGGCTATTTATTTACGTAACATGAGTGATACATGGATTCTCGTTGTAGGAATTACATGGATGGGCCCAGTGGACTATTGAATGTAATTAATCCTTGAGTGAGTCAGGGATCCAGTTGAGGGATGCCATGAACAAGAACATTGGTTGGATATGGTTATACCCTAAGTGAAACATTGATCCAGTTTAGGGAAGCCACAGAAGGGCTCAGTGGGTATAGACTTATGTACCCTGAGTGGTACTTGGATCCAGTTTTGGGATTCCTTGTTTGGGCTCAGTGGGCTGATGAATTCTACGCCTTGAGTGATATTTTGATTCCCATGTAGGAATTCCTTGGATGGGTTCATAGGCTGAATGTTATATGATCATAATTATTACGCACTTCTATATCTGTCAGGATTGACAGTCGATATACAATATCCTTTTATAGGGTTGACCGTTGGTATATTGTAATCTAGTTGTGATTAGAGGTGTTTATGAGTTAGACTAGGTGTCGGACGAGTATCCCCCTGTGGTAACATAGCTTGATCAGATATATAATTTTGGAATTGGATGAATTAGGTACATATAGATGGGATTACAGACCCAAATATCAAATAATTGATATACATATTGAGTGGAAAAATATCTAGCTCAATGCGCATACATAGGATGTCTAGGAGATCAGGCTTATGGACCCAAGGATCGACTGCTGATGTAGTTTCTTGTTATTTGATTCACATACTCTGGAATATTCATATTTATTTATATGTGTATAGTTATGGGAATATACATGTAAGAATATATGGATATGGACATCCATGTTGTTACTTACCTAGTTGATAGGGATTACATACCATGGGATTGACTGTGGTTGCACATTTGGTTTACTAATTTCTGTTGTGTTCCAGCTAGGCTGAGCATGTTGTTGTTGCATACCCTTTTAGCGGCATAGTTATTAGTTTCTTGTCACGGTTCCCTACTGAGATAATTTCTCACCCCTGTACATGCACCTATGTGTACATGTAGACATTATGTTTTCTTTTTTAGGTTTATCATGAGTCGCATGGTGGATAAGTCTTAGGCCTAGTGTTTCATGGTCAAGCAGAGCTTCTTGAGTGGTTTTACTAATCAGGATAGTGTAGTTCGACATTTTTCTAGAGATGGGGTATGTGTGTTGGCTCGGAGTTATTAGTAGAGCCCTGTAATTTTACATTCATTTTTTTTACTTTTATCTGTATAGTCTTCCTAGTTGGTAACCAATGTTGTATTGTATTGCATAGCTGTTTGGGATTTTATAGCATTTGACTATTAAAGATTATTCTATTTTAGTTGTTTATTGCTTACAAACTCTATATACTTTCTGAGGTGTATGATACTCTGTTATTTCAATTTTTTTCATACTCTGGTATGAGGTTATAGTCTCCCCACTATCACACCCTAGTCCCTCGCTGGTAGTCGGTAGCCTCTAGCATACGGGGAGGCACGGTTGGGTCCTAATGTCAAACCAGATCAGAGCACTAGTTTAATGTCTTCCAGGTCAGGACGTTACATGTTCAATCATTTCATTCTTATGGGATGATTCTCACCAAAATCATTCATATTTGTATCAATTTTAAATGTTGTCTTCCTCTTGAAATTGAGGGATAATACATTATTATTTCATAAGTATTGGGTAATCGAACACCATTGTGACATGAACATAGTCATCATAGAGTGTTTTTTTCTTATGGTTTAATAAAAATATATGGTTCCTATAAAATTATTTCTCTTCCATTTAGATCTCTATGAACCCTAGGAATTCATTATCTCAATTCTAATGTTCCTTGGACTACTCTTGGGGGATATTAAACCCTAGCCTTGTTCGATCAATTTCATGTAATTCAGGGTACATATATATCTCTATCTATATCCCTCCTCTTTCTTCATAATTATCATATTGGTTCTAATTTTTTATAAGGTTGTGGAATATTTTTTAATTAGGTTTTTTATTTCATGGTTGTAGAGTTGATGAGGCGGGATATACCATTGATTTGTAAAGGTTTCTCAAGTGTTACTTGACGTTTAATGATTCCTTATTCTTTTTTTTCTTAACAGTAAAACAGTTAAAGATCTATTTATGGTATGGTATTTACAATTTACCTTTCTTAATTTACAAATAATTATGGAATTATCATACTATTATTTTATTTGGTTAAAGAGTAGCTATTGATCTATTAATGATAATAAACTAAGATAAAATGAAACAATGGGAATAGTGTGCCAAGGAATTTTTACATATTTTCTATTTTTTCCCATAGTTGATTGTTAGTGTTGGTTTATTTATGAATATATTGTTTCAATGGTTTATATTTCTACAGACATATTAAAATGTGTTTGAGAATGGATGAACAACTTAAATATTGTGATGAAAGGGAAGAATGATAGAATGGTGTTTGTTATTCCGTACTTATTTTGGTTGTTTGAATATAAAATTTATTTGTATTGGTAAATAATATATTAGAATATTTGAATACATTTTTATGGATTGTGTAAAATATTGTATCAATGTTTTGAATATTTGGGGACATTGTTGTAATGAATCAACTCAGATTGACTTGGTATATCACCCATGATGGCTTGCCATAAGGATTGAAAAGAATTATGGATCATCATGGGCTATAGATAAGAACATAGGAATCAACATGAACAACCATGGGAATAATTTCACCATAAATACACAATATAATAAATAACATGTAATGTAAGATAAGGATAAAAAAATTTCGTACATCAAAAAAGAAGAGGTACATCACCATGAGACAAATTAAAACAATCCATAATGCTTAACTCTAAAAGGAAAAACGTCCATGTCCATAACCAAGTCTCATATGACTATCTATCCCCACCATCCAAAACCGCCATTAAAGTGACACTAACCAAGAGAATTCATAAACATACATAACACCCTTCCCATTTACTATATCCTACAAAACCATATCAAAAAATTCTACAGATGATATGAATGGTGTGAGGAAAACAACTAGTAGGATACCACCATAAATCTATAGAATGTCTCTTAGCATGAAACTGTTAGTTTTAGATAAAAAATAATTTTTATAAAAAACTTAATTTAGATATATTTATTATAAATCAGCCATTGGATTTCCATTAAAATAGTACATAATAAATTCTATAAGAATATTGAAATAAACAAGAATGATAACATCGAGGGTAATACTGAATAGAATCTATATCTTAAAATATAAACACATGATCAATAAAGGAATATATAATACCATAAATAAAAAATTCAAGAACTATTTGGATCTAGCCAATAGGAATAGAAAATTATGACATTAAAGGAACACTTTCCACGAATATATATGAATTTTTAGATACTGGGTCCTACAATATTCTATTAGTATCATAATCATTATCCCTAGTGGTTCCACACTAATTAGGATTTTTTTATGTCCATAACATATTGAAACAAAGGTTCCTAATATGTCATGGTTTCTCATAACATTCTATTAAATAATTATCACAATTTTATAAAAAATTCCCACAATCAAATAATTACCCCTCCCATGCATGAAAATACTTATCCTAAAGTCACAACCATCTTTTGGGAATTTCATCTGACATATGATGTACATAAAAATTATTTTTAATGAAATTTTATTTTAATCCCATTTTCCAATCCACCAAATATGGATTTACATAAATTATCCCTCATAGATATCGAATAAATAGTTTTCCCCATCCAACCCAAAGAAATAAATAAGAACAATAATTCATGGAATGAGAAAGAACTATTATATAGAGACACCATCCTATCCAACAAATGAAAATTCATCACCATTGAAAATAATGGTTGTAAATTAAGAGGTTGAGATTCCATGTACCTAAATTGACAAGGAAAATCTTTAGGAATGAGGGGAACACCCTACATCGATTCCGGAAGAATGAAGGATACTCAAAAACGTTTTTGAAATTTATTGGATCGGACCCATAGAAAGCGGACGATGACAAAGAAATTAATAGAAGGGAACCCGGATTAAGATGCCTGAAACAAGCTCTATTAATGAGCGAAAAAAATTAATTAAAAGGTGATTCTTACTCTAAAATATCCACCACATAATTATTAGATTGGAATAATGGAACAACCACTACCATTTCCATGTTTTACCCACTATGGTACGGTGTTCTTAATCACACCAAGCTCATTTTTCTTGACATGTTGACCCACTATGGAATGGAATAAAAAACTAGGGTCATTTTGGACCCACCATGCCCTACTATATGGTGTGGTGGTTTCTATTATATATATGGTCCACAAGGAGATCCCCAATATCCCACTCAAAAGACTATACCTCACCATAGATATGTTGTCCATTCCCATTTCACACAACCAGATCATCCGTTAAATATGCATTAAACCATAGTTTTTTACCTCTTATTTCACCAAGAAGTTCCAAAAACCCTCTCTAATCCATTATAAACCTCTAAAACTTACAGATCCCAAATTTATCTAACTCAAGGATCAAAATAAATCGTACTTATTACCTATAGGGCGTCTCAATTCTCCTCACAATGATACTTTTTATCTCTTGAAGTCACTCGTGATTACATACTCACAAAGAGATATGACCATACTATATCATAAATACTTCACACTCCCATGTCACCTAGATATCATATCTACACATCTATAGTACACATACCAATGAGAATCATTTTATGAGAAATATATTTATTTTGATGATCAATAATCTAAACTTGTTTCTTCACAATAGAGGTTTCAATCCCAATATCAGTATCATCCTATTCTTCCAACTGAGAAGGGTCTAGTTGATACATCCTCATTCGGAAAACAGAAAAAAAATATTGAATAATATTTCAACTGGAAGTTAATTCCAACAAATAGAACACCTTTAAAATACATTCAATGATCATGAAATGGATATTAACCCTTAGTTCCATCATACCATGTCATCTAAAATGACAAGTCCCCAAATGAAGGGAAACCATTAGAAAAACCTGATCACAAACTATAAACACCAATAAGAATTGAATATGGTCTATAGAATATTTTTGGTAACTTGGAGATGTTGGGATCCCCTTTCAGAACTCCTGAACTTTTTTAGTTGTCTCTTGGATAGGACTTAGTGCAACCAAAGGCCGCACTCCCAACTCTTCCAAACACGAGGATGATCTACATGGATTCTCATAAAATTATTCAAAATGATCCATTTTATGCAAATACTGATAACTATTTTTATAGGTTAAATAATCCAAATTCATATATTTTTTCCTGAACTAAAATAATCAATCACTCATGTTTTCATCATATCCTCAAGAATTTTTATGGATCGGTACGTCTGTACATATTTTTGAGGGTGATACAACAATCATAATTTAAAATGAGTACCCATCACCACATGTAATCCATTCAAAAAGTAGGATTTAAATAACAATTCTAGGTTAGAAATCAAAACATAAGGCACTCCAATGATATTTATGATCTCTTAGACATATAGGTGCCCAATCTCTTTCACCTAAATTGTCTCCCTAATATGAAGAAAATTAAATGATTCCAATAGTTAGTACATAATCACGAAAATCACATATTTCTAACTGGAATTAGATGGTAAAATGATAAAAAAATCCTTGCATATATCATCCCACTTCAATACCAAAATGGGTAAAGGCTACAAACTAATTGATAGCGAGTGCTCTGCCTTAATATTATGGAAGGTAAGCCACTATGATGTGAATTACACAATAAATATCCACATCCCCAGAAGATAATATTGATTTCTCAAATCAGGATGCATATTAGTAGTAAGAGTGTGTTTGTGATAACTAGATAGATGTCCATTATCCATAAAATCCAATATTAAAGTTATCAGAACAACTATTCTTCCTTAGAAACATATAACACCATCAATATACCAATAAAATTCATGGAAGGTCTCCCCACAATAAATTATCTCACTATAATTCCAATAATCACTATTTGTTTTTCCCAAGAAAAATCGAAATCATCAAATGATGAATCATCTTAAACAAAAGATAATAAAAAATTCCCATGAAATGCATTCACATCCAAGTGAATCTTAGATAAAAGACTCATCAAATACAACTCTTTTAATGATTCCATTATGGATTGTGTTATTAATTTCTTGCTCAATGTATTAGCACCCACATTTCCATTCTGAATGATTATGTAATTTCAAAATAAAAATATTGAGGATACTGAACCCAATATCACATTTGTAGTTTTATATCCCTCTAGATGAAAATATTTTTTAGGCTCTTATGGTTAGAATATACAGTAATATTCTATTCAAAGTTGTTGTTGTTCCATGTCCTGTGGTCATGAATTAATACAACCAACTCAAGATCATGTGTATGGTAATTATTCCTGTTAGGGTGTAATTATAGGCATCCATAATCCACTACATATTTCCCCTTCATCATCACACACACTTACACATTTCTAGAGGCATCATAGAAAATTTCATAACCCAAAACTGCATGTGAAAGAATTAAAATTATAGCCAAATTCATCCTCAATTTCTGTTCCTAAAATCACCTATATCACTTTTCATTACATTAAAACATAACACCCTTATGGGTTAATATTATCACAGTAGATGAAATAATTGAAAAATATTGAATAAAAACCTATAATAACTAGAAAATACCAAGAATCTCAAAATATTAAACCCATTTCTTGGATTTTCACATGAAATCAAAAAATTAATCTTTTTAATATCAATTTAGACACCCCTATCAAATATTACAATGAAATGAAAGTTCAATTATTTTACAAAAAATATAAATTTATAAATTTTTTCATACATACAATGTTGTTTTAGATTTATGATAACATTATCTATATAACTCGTGTATTCTTCCTTTACCATTGAAAATACTAAAATATCAGGGAAAAAATAACCATGAAGGAGTACAAGAATTTCTAAAAGATTAAATTTATAAAATTTATAATCACTATAGGATTGTTAGTAAGTTCAAATAATAAATCCAAATACACATAATTTATATACATTCTCCTTAATGTTCTCATAGTAATATCCTCCCATTGGATTCATAACTGTTGGTATCACAATAATATATCAATCTTAGAAAACCATTGAGATATCTTGATATGATCAAACATTTCATCAATCCTAAGAAAATTATACATATTCCTAACACTCACCTGATTACGAATTTGGTAATCATGATAAACTCAATGTATTTGATCATCATTTTTAGAAATATAACTATTTATTCCCATTGTGACATGCTCATATGCATAAATCCAATATCTTCAGGATCCTCAAGATAATCATTTAGTTCCTCCAACTCAGTGGGTTCTTTATTATAAGATTTAAATTCGATGGGATTGGTCCCTAAGAGTAGGTCAATAATAAACTCTAACTTTCTTAGGTGTGATAATATAAAAAATCACAGTGAAATCCCGTAGGTTACTCATCCACTACATCAATAAGAAGACCAAAAAATGCAGGTTTATGGGGTCAAGAAGATTCTCCAACAATTAGCATTATATAATTATATCCTCAAGAAAAAATGGCCCATCTCTCCTATATTAAGAATTCCAATCACCCCAAAATAATTGAGTAACCACATAGGAAGATACATACCAAACCTAATGATGTTAAAAAATTCATAGAAATTAAAAATAATTATGAAACCTATGCCAATGATGTTGTCAAAGATACCAAGATCAAGGACCAAGAAAATCCCGTACAACCTCATATCGAGTAATCATAACCTAGCACTATGAACATTTAAAACCATTTACATTCCTCATTCCCATGGGAGTGGAAGGATCCATCGTTAATGGAATAAGATACAAGGATAATCCCAACACATCTATCAACATAGATGATATAAAACATTAAAATCATTTAAATTAAAAATATTCATGATAATATTGAATGATATAATCATTCTACCTCTCGTAGTAGATTCCCCCACTTTAGATTACTCTGGTGAAAACTCCTCCACAAAATATGTATTGCCTCATCCAATCCCATATTTTTCTTCATTAAATGAGTATCCCCATTTTCATACAAATGATACCCACCAATGTTTTCTATATTTTATGGAACCCATGATCATTTTGTAAGTGTGGGTCCTAATATTATACCTATGGATAATTTTCCATAAAAATGATTAAGGTGATCAGATTTTCCATAGTGATGGTAGATCTAGGGTACTACAATAAATCCATAATTACTATGGATAGATCCTCAACACTTAAACAACAAAACATAGTGGTGTAACAAACAATCCATGGTAACTAGTCCTGGTGTATGGTGAGAACCCTTACTACACATATTTTTCTAGATTGATGACACAATCAAGATATTCCCTCCTGAAATAAATGATCTACTTAGACATGTCTTCCCATCTAGGTTTGAATCAACCATATCCAATTTATTAACCCCCTCTCTAAATATTTGTAGGCACATGACAATAAATATTAATTTAATTTAAAGCATCAAATCCATCACAATATTTCTAGACATATGGTATTAATTACTCATAAGATAAATAAACTCAGTGAAATATGTACCATACTCCATCATAGAATGGTCTCTTTGATCCAAGGTAACAAACACCCGAGCCTTCACCGCATGAAACATATTAGGACAAAACAACTAATTAATGGAATTATTAAAACTTTTCTAAATGAATTCCTCCTATAATTTATATTTCATGATGGAATCATATATTTCAAATCATGTATTTCAAGCATATATGTAGAAAATTCCAATTTAGAGTCTTTTAGTGTCTTCAAAAAGTAGAAGATCTAATCAATCCTCTCAATCCATTACTAAGGATCTTGTTTTCCCCTTTTACCATAGAGGACTAGTGGATTTTGTTTGGTAAACTCTAAAGTATAATATAATGTGTGTTCCAAGCTTCCACTACTCACAAGACATAGGGACTCAATAGTATGGATTAACATTTCCTCTAGAGTAGGATCAACTAGAGGGTTTATCTATAGAATAGTACCGACATGTCATTCCCTCTAATTAGATAATAGACATATAGGATTAATATTATATTAAATGAAACAATAGAACCAAATAAAATTGGAATACATCTTTGGATCAATGTCAAAATTTAAAGAAAACATAGACATCAAAAACCAATAGAAAATGTGACAAGGTTTATTAAGAAAAATCAAAAAAATATTGAAATAACCTAAAAACTAAGCTCTATATTGATGAAAAATATCTAACCAACCATGGTAACACAAGGTCATATTTGGAAATCAGATGGCTAGGAACCCTTCCGCACTTACTACCTGAGTATTATCAGTCCTAATCCATTCTAAAACAAGCGCTAAAATCAAACATGGGTTTCTACGAAACTATATTTATTGAAAAAACTCAGTCAAACCGACATGTCACCCCCACTAGCTCACTAAAATCCTAAAAGAACATTCTTTATCACCACAATCTAGTGACAAGAACCTGAGTATCAATATAAAAACCCATAGGATTAATTTTACCTTAAAAACACAACAGAAAATCTTTCATGTATAATGAGATATATATATAAAAATTGATTACATCATGAAATAAGAAGTACTCAAACTTGATACAAAAATGAAATAAATAAGGCTAAAACTAAGAACATAACAATCCCAATGTCATAACCTTGTCTCCTTGTGATCATCCATCACTATCAACCCAACCCACTAAGAAACAAACACCAACCAAGATAAGTCAAAAATCTACATAACAACCTTCTCATTTTTTATATATTATAAAACCAAATGTGTACATTCCCATGTCATATACAAGATTTGAGGAAATTGTCCACCAGGATACCACAATGTATCTATACAATATATTTCACCATGAAACTATTATTTCTAGATTTAAAACAAAACATGTTTAAAAAAATTCATTACCAAAAAAATTCTCATAAAAAATCCTTTGGTTTTCCATTAAAATAATCCATAATCGAATCCAAAATAATTTGGAAATAACCATGAAAAGTAAAATAGAGAGTATTAGCTAAAAGAATTAATATATCAAACGATAATCATGTGAGTGGTCGTGGAATAAATAATTCCATAAACAATGAAACCAAGAACAATTAGGATCTAGTTTGTCAGAATATGTAATTATAACACAGAAGGAATACTAATCAGGTATAATTGTGAATCATAAAATATTAATTCCCACCACAGTCTACCAGAATCAAAATCATTTCCCCTAGTGGGACTGCACCCAATAATGTTTCAATATGTCCATAACCCAATGAAAAAATGTTCCCAAATGACATGTGTTATCAAAACACTCAATCAATCCATTCTCATAACAAAAAAAAAATCTACAATAGAATAATTATCATTCACATGATTTAAAAAACCATGTTGGAGTTTAAAAAATATTTGGGGAATTTCATTGAACACATGAAATGACTAAAACTTTTTCATAATAAAAACCCCTTATAAACCCATTTTCATTCCACTAATGATGAATTTTCAAAAATTATCCCTAACAGATATCAAATAAATCCTATTTATAAGCCAAAAGAAGTAAAATAAAATAATAGAAAGGTGTTCTAAGAGAAAGAATAATTGTATGGTGAAACCTACCTCACCAATGAAGAAAAAATAACTGCCTTTAAAATAGTTATTGGAAATGAAGAGGATAGTATCCCATGAGCCAAAATAAATAATTAAAATCCCAAAAATTAGTGAAAACCCCAAATACACAACTTTAAGAAGGTATGATACCAAGATACCAACTTAGAATCGAATTGATTGGATCCCATAGAAGAGGATGTGGGTCACAACATAACAGATGGGGGGAATAGTTTTAAGATGCATTAAACATCCCATCTAAATGAATTCTCATTCCATTATTAAGATGTGTATCTTATATATGAAGATTAGTAGATGAATTGGCTATTTGGAATTATAATACTACCATCAACATAGCCCGGTGTTTCCCAACAAGGCATGGAGGCATTGGTTAGGCCAATCCCAGGAATCCTGACATAATTACTCATTAAATAATGGTGTACAAATCATAGCTATTTGGACACACTGTTACCTCCACCAAGGTGTTGTGGTGCCCATTATGGTTATGGTCTATATGGAGAATACTAAAATCCCATGCTTGAGATCATGCCCCACCATGGTAATGTTGTCCCTACCAATTTCATATAACAAATTCTCAGAATTTACACATTGTGGACCAAAAAACGGTCTATCCCGTGTTGCATTGTGAAGTGATAAAAACCCTACAAAATATGTCATGTACATTTAAAGAATTGCAGACATGAAGTTAAAAAAGGCATGTAATGAAATAAAATATACTTATGTCCCAAAAGGTGTCACAATTATAGTATTTAATTACTATAAAAATTATTATATTGAGAATGGAGTGGACTTATTTTTGGGATAATAATACTATTTCACCATATCCCATGCACTTTTGTGTTTTTCCAATCTCAACCCTCCCCCCCCCATTTGTCACTGATAATTTTGTTTTTATGTGTATTTATTTGATTTTGTCATTATTTAGTCCATTTATCTGTTAGTTCTTCAAATTATATAAGTTTGTATTAATTTTCCTCTAGTAGGTAAAATATGCTACATGAGTTAATCATGTATGTGAATATTTGACTTCATTGAGAAATAAACAACATTAAGAAATCACCTATGTGATCAATTAGCTAAATTGATCAAATGGATAGGTAAATCGGTTATGTGGATTAGCTGACCACATGAATTAGACACATCACAAAATTGTATATGTGTTTCAAAAAGGCTACATGATTCTTTCAGTTACATTAAAATAGGTTATGTGATCAATCAGTGTACGTGAGAAAATTTTCTACGTGATATATGATTATGTGGATTGATTCGACTATGTGAATTCAAATAAGTGGAATTCAGCTATGCGTTAATCCAATATTATCTACATCATTTATTTACCAATTATTTATTAGAAGTGGTGTAATTTTAGTGAAATTAATGATGTCATGAATTCATTAAATATAGTATTTCCTCATTTTGTTAAAATCCATTATAAAAAGATATATGTATTTAAAGAAGGTATTAATATAATAATAGTATACTATCCAGCCCTATTGTTAAGGTATTTTCAAGAAAATGTCATCAAGAATTTAATTCCATGACAATATTTTAATGATCTATTGTTGTGAAAAAAATGTGAATCTATTTATGTATTTTCATGGGTAAAAAAGAATAAATATATAAATAATATATTCATGAATAGAAGAATGAACTTGCACTATATATCTATCTAAAAATTACATAATGTGGATAATCTGTTTGAAGTTAAATATGAATAATAATCTAAAATTGTGCTATCTTGACAATCATTTGTATGTTTAAAAGACTCTCCTCAAGTGAATTTAATTATTATATTATCTACTATATATTTATTCTCTTTTCTCAGTTGCTTCCCACAATTGAGATCTGCATCTATAAATTTAATATTAATTCCTTCTAATGGAAGTGTGACAGTTCCTAGTAAAAGAACCAAGAAGTACGCAGTTTGTAAAGCCTTTTGATAGCCAGATAATAGTTCATGGTATTATACAATGTCTCTCCTTCTTGTATTCAGTTGTGAAGTTTCTAGGAAAATTACTAGATTCCTGTAGTAATAGGACTGTCTTAGTGAATATCATTGATATGTATGATTTTAGTATTGTGGGAGTGTACTAGGGGGTTTCAGTTCCTTCAATCAATATAAATATTTAGTGTCTGGTCTATGCTCATTGTGATTTTATTTTCGCTACTTTCATTTGTTATGAGATGATTACAACTTATCAAACAATAAATAGGGTGGTTTTCTAAGACAATATGTTTTTAATTACTCAATTCACCCCCTCCAGAATCATAAAAATTCTAGTCATTGATCAAAAATTGGTAGTAGTGGTAGTGAATTTTGAGTTAGTATATTTCAATGGATGATGTTTAAAGATCATCTTGAAAATGGATACTATTACTCGAAAAATAAGAGGTGTGTCTATGGTGACAACCCCTACATTAATGAAGGAAACTGTGGATTTTGGAAGGTGTGAATGATTGTTGACATGAAAAATATTAGTCTCAAAGTCTATGTAATGGTTGTTATACCTTATAAAAATTCCCAATACAACCACTAAATCATGGGATTTCAACAATAATACAATATATGATTTAAATTATAATGATTTTTTTATAGTGGACAAGGTATAAATGAGGTCAACCAAGTTTCAAAGTATGTAATAGCTTCTGAGAAATGAATAATCATTGAAGTAGCATATGAAGGTACTAATAATGTAAGATAAATATGATATAAAAATACTATATTAAATTTCATTACATTAACAATGGTTGATGGAGAAAAAATATCTCATAATAATAGAAGGATAATAGGGATTGTAAATAATGATGTTTCTCATGGAGCACTAGTTATCGATCTTGGTGATGCTCTAAAAGTTATACCATTTATGCCGAGTGGAATTTCTTCTTCCATTAGGAAATCCAATGATATTAAATATTTCAATATCAAAACTATCATTGCATAACTTTTTATACAAGGGGATATAATGTAAGAATCTATTGAGTGTAAAATTATTAATAAGGGTAATGATTTTTGAATGTATCAAACTCACAATATGATAAGAAGAGTAATGCATAATAAATTGATAAATAATATAAAGAAGATATATAAAACAATTATACTTCAGATAATTAGATTCCTCATTTTTTTCAAGGATGTTTAAAAGGATTTATAATAGTAAAATGGATTCAATAAATTGTATATAAATATACGAAATTTGATTTGAATTATAAAGAGGCAATATTATAGAAATAAAAAAATATTGGACACATAAAATTGGATTTTCTAAGTTACAAGGGAACAGAAATTATGGGAAGAAGTATTTTTAAATATGCCAGCTGTAAGAAGAAAGCCAATAAAGTAACGAAATCCATATGGAGGGCTTAATATAATTCTACTGATTTCACATATATAGAATCAAAATATGAAAATACAAATCAAAAGGAAAAAATGGTCTCTTTGGAACCCTTAGATGATATACATTCTTTTTATCCTTCTAATCATGAATCTTATACAGAAAATGAAATATACACTTTTTATAAAATAAATGTATATTGTACTATTATTTAAAAAAATTTGAATGATTAAAAAAATCATAAAAAATAATATGATTATTTTTAAATTTAATGAGAGGACTCAGTTAAACATATTTTAGATTTTAAAACATAGGTATAAAATTAGATTTTTTCCAATATTTGACATCGAAATATAATTAAAATCATACAAAAAGAAGTTCAAGATCATAAATAGTCTACAAATGTTTTACAAAAAGGTGAATATTCCTTGACTAAAATTACTTGAAATAATAAATTCCATATAATATGTTTTGAATAGGAATTCAAGGTGAAAAGGCAATGCTATATAAAAAATATTTTAGGCCTATTTCTAAGAATAAAACCATTTATATATTAATTTGTTTTGATTGTGGATAATTAGGAAACTATGGAAATTATTTCAACTTAATAAATCATAAATTTATTTGTTCTAAATAATACTTTATTTCATTATTTTCCAAATTTAGTATCATATTTTTTGGATAGTATAAAAAATTTGGTTTTAAAAATCTTTAGTTATGAAAATTTGTATCCCAATAGAATATGAGCACCAAAACGAATTTATTTATGGTTTTACTTTATAGGGAAGAGTTTTAATAGAATTGACGGTAAATAGTATATGTTCATTGGATGATCAACACTTAAGATGGGATATTTCTCTAATTTACACTTCTTATCAAAAAAATTATTGAGGCTATGTCACTTCTTGGGATAATAACAATGGAATGATTATGGGAGTTGGATCATTTGATAATCCAAGATCATTAATCATAAAAAATATCATTATAAAGAATTATTGATGAAAATTTTTATATTTATTTCTCAAATATTCGATGATGGATATTCTTTAGATATCTCTAATAATGCGTATTCTATTTTCAATATAAAATTTCATAAATTTATGGAACCCAGAACTGAGAATGTATATAATCTAGATCTTAATTCATTAAGTATAAAAAATCTATATAGGTTAAATTTTGATACAAATGAATTCTAAACATTCCATAGAAACATAGGGCATTGTATTTTTTAATTTTTGAGAAAATTGATAAGAAATTTTTTTCCCGACTATCACCAACATTAATTGAATAAATAGAAACAATGTGATGGATAAAAATAGAGAAGAAAAACCAGTCATCTATTTGAATACATTAACGAGTTTTCTATTTCTATCCACCTAGAGATTATTCAAAAGGATTTTTTAGGCAATTTAGAATAAAAATTCTATGATTTATTTTTTTATTTATGTATTGGTTGATGATTTTTCTAGATTTATTCGATTTTTCATTCTATGTGATAGGAATGAATCTTATTAATTGTTTATATGATTTTCTAAATTTATTAAAAAGTAAAAGAAAAAAAATCATTTCATTAAGAAGATATCATAGAATTGAATTTGAAATCCATGAGTTAAATTCAAATATTTCTAACCAGGAAATTAAGAATACATTTTGTATGCCCAGGATACCTTAACAGAATGGGGTTATTGAAAGAAGGAAAATAAAATTTCAGGAAATTTCTATGATAATGTAATGTGAATATAAATTCTCCATTCATTTTTTAGGTTGAATTTGTAAATATAGCATGTCATATTATAAAATATGTTATAATTAGGTATATTTTGAGGAAAACACCTTATGACCTATGTAATAACATAAATTCAATAATTATACGATTCAAAGTATTTGGATGAAAATTTTTGAATGACCTTGACTATAGTAGCCCAAATTCATAGTATAATTTGTTACATTTGAATAAGATACATGGAATCCCATCCCAAAGAACCAAAAAAATTATTATTATTAGTAAACTAGATGCGTAAATGAATTCAAATTAAAATTTAAAAAATTAAATACACAAAGTATTTTATTTTATAATTCCATTATCCCCCTTATCATATTCCTGCATATTATTCATAAGACACTACCTAGTATCCTGAACAGAATAGATCATAAGAAAGGGACTTTATTAGATTCTTAGTAAGGGAATGTATACAATATAGTTTATAAATAACTAAAGACTAATCAATATTTGAAGGTAAATAACAGAAGCACATTACATTTATTCAATAAAATGATCATAATATGAAAGGAATAAATGATGATCAAATAACTCCGCATAAATAATCACATGATCTTGAATCTTACACATGTATAATATAAATAATCAAATAATATTATATAATATAAATAACTAAATTCATAAAGATAAACTGCATAATGACGGACATCTAAAACATTCTGTTGAGGCTTTTTGCAACTGTATATAATACTATTGAGGCCTTGTGTGAATACATCTATATAAATTGGTAAGGCCTCAACCAAACCCAAATATATTTTGTCTCGTGAATCCTACCAATACATCAAGGGGCTATAGAGGTCCCCGCTAGGAACTTACAGATTCAAATTCATTCTTCATATGAAATTATTGAAAAATAATCAATATAAAAATTTGTATTGAAAAACTAACATATGAAATGGTAATAATTATCACAAATAATAAACATAATCTTTAACCATCTAGAGTGAAATTGTAAATGGTAATAAAATTGTAAATTACTTGTAAAGTTTATCATAAACCATACATATAATGAATATCTATGGTTTCAATTCAATATATCCTTAGTGGATTATAATTAAAATATAGGTTTTATTTAATTTATGAATGAAATTCCAGAAAAATGTCATTAAAAACTTTTCTGAGAAAAATATCCCTTTTAAATCTGAAAATCACATTTAAATAAAAGTTCAACAAAAAATTGAAAATAAATTGCTTTGATTTTTTTAAAACTTTTATAAGATTAAATAAAATATTGAGCAGTCATGATGGTAGAAAATTTTTTCCATGTGATATATATTAAAATAAACATTCATTCACATTTTTAGTAAAATAAAAACTGTAATTGTATTGCAAATGATATGAATATTTCATTAAAATACTTTTTAAAAATTCAAAATGGGTAAAAATTTCATTCATAAATAGTTTAAAAAATTCCAAAACTATATTGTAAATATTTTTAGAAAATATGGGTTTTCACAAAAAAAGGATTTGCGATCGAAGATATAAATAAGTTCATATTTTATTAAAAGCATTTCATCAATAATTTTAATTACAAAATTGTAAAAATGGTACTATTACCTGAAATATTAATGAATAACCATAGGATAATAAAAATATATTGACTGTAATATATAAATATCAAATAATTATCCTAAAAGACACTTCATTATAAACAATCTCAAATAACAATGAGATTATGAATTAAACCCTTAACACTTTAGTAACTTTTGAATCAGGAGCCCTTTGAAGAAAAACATAAAATGAAACATTAAATACCATAAAGAAAAACTAATTCATGATATAACACATAATAGTATTAGTATATATTCCACACAATAGAAATAAGTAGTGAATATGGTATATTGTATCCCAGAAGTAGATGTGAGACGAGAAACCCATACCTTCAGTTCGACTCATCATGTACATTCTATATCTTCCTGAATAATAAAATTATGTTTATTATTCCACTCGTAAATAATATTTTTCAATTTTATTGTTTATTTTTTCACTTTTTACAATATTATATATGATTAATTAATTAATTACGATTGCGTCAATGTTTTGATGATATTTTGATTATGTGTCAAAATTAATTTGAAAGGATGAATGAAATCATATATGTTATTATTTAAACATATCCAAAATAATAACCATGAAATAAATATCATATTTATATAAAAATTATACTTTTTAAAACAACCATGAAATGTGTTTCATAAAAATGAACTATGATAAATCATTGAGAGATTAGGCCATACTTACGTGTGGGTAACATTTCCCTTTTTCCATGATCATCATGGAAAGAAGTTAAGTAATATTTTATCACTATAATATGACCAAAATTTCATGTATAAAATATCATTTATTTAACCATACATATGTATATATAATCCGTTTTGTGCGGTGATGAAAATAAAGTCACATCGTTTCGTGAAGGTGGTAGTCCACTCATACACAAACGTCATTATCATTTTTCATTGAGTGAAATAGTAAGAAAGAAAATTATATATATAATCTTTTAATAATGATAAATATTTAATTATTACAATAATTATTTAATATATATCACATTAATTCATCAAATATATCCTTATTTCCATAAGCATAATGTGTTAGTGAAAAAATGAATCGCATCGTTTCGTTGGGTGGTAGTATGATGTACACATGACTGTCATTATCGTATCCATTCCAAAATTAAATGTCAAAAGGTTAATATTATATAATTTATAAATATATATAATAATTTTATAAATATAATATATAAACTTTATATCGATCATGATACCCAACTATGAGAGATGGTAATGGAAAAAAGGAATGGTGTCGGTACACAAGGCGATAGTCCGACGTACACACAAATGATGACTCTATCACCCATATGATGGAAGTGGAGATTTTTATAGGTATTTACATTAACATAAGAATATATATATATATATATAGAAGATAATATATTTATTATATCATTATGGTTTAATTATAATTGAAGGAGTTGGAGGAAGAAATAAAATAAAATTTCTCAATGAAGAATGTTACCCCTTCTTTAGGTATCCTACTTAGGTGTTCACCAAACACCTTCATAGGTTGTCTTTATTCAAAATATAATGACTCTAGTTTGATATTAAGTAATTTTTAAGGTGATTTGGTAGTTCGTGTCTAAATAAAATGTATTATAAATTGTTAATAAGAGATTATAGGTGTGACCATTTATTGATGAGGTGAGTGGGACACTTATACTTTAGAGAAATAAAAAAGTGTACCCACATTTTTCACTTTTAAAAAGAGTCCAAAATGGAGTAGTATAGAAACTTTTAAATTAAAGGGTATATATGTTATCATAAAATATATTTTAGATATGTATTTATGTCATTTTAACCCTTATCATTTTATTCAACCCCTGATAAAAGCATTTTAACCACAATTATTGTAAGTATTTTTTACTGTTTCCACTATTAATTTTGGTAAAAAATTAATTTTAAATTATAATATAATAGAAATTTTAAAGATTTAAAATATGTAATAAAATTATTAAAATTAAATTAACGTATTGGTAAAATTTTAATTTAGTATTATTCCCAAAAACGCAATGAGAATGTGGGGTGTCAAAAAAATTCAAATGATTATAGTGTTTTTATATCAAAATTCAATATTAATATAAATAAAATGAACTAAAATAGATTATTATAAATAAAATATTTATAATTTTTCTTTAAAACAAATAAAAAATATAATTTACCTTTATAAATAATTAAAAAAATGGATGTTTTCAATCAAAATTCAGTATTTTTTACTATTCACTGCAAAATCAAACTTTTTAGATGATTAAACAAGTTCACTAATGATAATGATAATAATATTATTTTAAAAAATTAGTTCATTTATCAAATATTTTTTTAAAAGTGATAAAAATTAATGTTAAATGATGTGTGCAAAAATGATTAATTCGTCTTTTAGAAAAAATATTTTTTTTCGGAAAAAAATATCCTTTTCTTTAAAATGATTTTTATTTTATTTATAATACATTGATAACCATAATTTAAATAAATTATTTTGTAATATTCATACCCTCCAATTTTTTATATAGTTTATTATGGTATACTGTTTTAAGGTTCTTTTGGACTCAAAGTTGCATGTTGCATACGCTATTTAATATAATGATCATATTTTATAATTTTGGTGTGTTATAATGTTTACATTATAGGAAAAAGGATAATAATGGTAACTATTTTCCAAAGGATTATGAATAAATATTAATATTTCAATCTTCTACTTCCTTGTCATATAGGGTAATTTTTTTAAAAGTTCTATGATTATTAGAGAATCAAATCATGTGGAATTTGATTAATGTGATAGGTCTGATCATAAATTGACTCAATTTAATGAGCTTAATAATTATGTTTAAAACATGATCCCTAATACTCACTTTGAAATTGAAAATTATGATGATTTGAATCATTATTTTAGTGAAAAAAATCTTTAAAGGAAGGATACCCCTGAACTATAATGTGTCATTCCAGGAAAACCAAGATCCTTGACAAACCATTCATTAGATATAGTTATAGTAAGATTAGATAAAGGCATATATTGAAAAACTTCGTGATTTTAAAAATCATCATCATCCAAATTCTATTTCCTCACTTATTAATGCTCTTTATGGCCTTAAAAACACCTACAGATGGGTATAAATCATTAAGATATTTAATTTTACCAAATATATTTTATATAGGGATGGAAGATCCTAATATTTTCAAGAATACATCACCTTTATATATTTCAATATTTTAGATTTATGTTTATGAAGGGATTATTGTCTCTATAAAAAACATTGTAATAATTTTAATAAAATCATGAAAAAATAATTTCAAATTTGCGTCATGAGTGAGTTTAATTATTTTATATTTTTTATATTTATAAAAATAAATTTTTTAATGTGATAAATTGGAGTAAATATATACTTAACTTACTTAAAAGGTTTGTAATCGAGAATGGTAAAGTACATGAATCTTTAATGAGTTCTAATGAAAAGCTTCATTTGGATAAAAATAAAAAACTAGTAGAAAAAAATCTATATAGACGAATAATGGGGAGTCTACCATATATGGATGATAGAAGACCAAAAATTATTTTTGAAGTATTATTATGTTCTATATTCTAAGAAAACTATATAAAATTTCATTTAAAGGCAGCCAAAATAATTTTACGATATTTAAAAAGGATTAATTTCTATTTCCTTACATTTTCCCAAAACATTTGATTTTAATTTGACATCAAATTATGATTCCAAATTTAGTGGTCATTGACTATAAAAGAAGGTAACTTCAGGAAACATCTATTATATATACAAATCCAATGTATCATGAAATATTAAGAATCAAAACTCTATTGCATTGTCAAAAACTGAAGAAGCATATATAGTTGTGAAGAGTTGTTGTGCACAAGTATTTTTTATAAAACAAAACTAAAAATATTTTGGATTCAATTATAGTTATATGTTAAAGAATATTTTATAACACTACTGTTATCAACATTTCAAGGATTATGATAAATAATTCCATAACAAATCATATAGACCAAAGGAATCATTTCCTTAGTTATCATTCTAAAAAAAGAGATATCACGATTGAATTTATCTATACTGAGAACAAGGTTGCATATATTTTTAATAACATCATTTGATGTTAACATTTGGATTTTATTAAAATCTAATTGATGTTATTTTAATTTAATTAATTTTTAATATAGTGAAATTTATTTTATCTTAATTATATTTTATTTTTAGTATTTACTATTAAATTATAAAATGTTTAGATTCCTTTAAATAATTATTGATTATATAAAGATATTTTTATTTTAAATAAATTTATATATTTTAATTCATTATTGATCCTAAATTATAAATAATATATGTATCTCTCTTTTTACTTGGTTATGATACCTAAATATCCCATATTAACCCTTGAAACTTTCACTCAATGTCTATACTCCATCCTTAAGATGATAATACATCACAATTTCCTACTTAATATATATAGATGTCATCTAAACTTTCTTCTGCCCATATACAATGGGATATTAAGATAATATAGATGATGGTAACTATAATTCATCCTAGAAATATTTGTCTGGAGGCGCACCACATAGACTATTATCTGGGAATGTTGTGGATAGGGAATGGTTAAAAGAAACCCAAATGCTAATAACTAAATTTACTAATTTTTAATAATGTGTGTTTTTAATGAGAAGAAATTAGAATCTATTTTAAAGAGTATGTTAATGAGTTCATTGGGGATACAAGATTTTAGTTTTGTATAAATGATGATGTTTTTTCATTGAACATGAATGGGAAATTCATGGTCATTTATTTAGTGCGTATGGATGAAGTATTTCACTATCCTCATGAGGGTGAGTTTTGCATTAGCCAGAATCTAGTATGTAGAATTACTATGGGACCAACTAAGGTTATCAAGATTCTATTTGGAACCTCTTCCTTTGAGAAGAAAGCAGTAAATAACATAGAAGATGAATAAAGGTTCCTAGTAAATTTATCCGGACTGGGATTTCCTAGAGAGACAAAGAGATAAAAAATGTGTTGTTTTGAGACATGAATCTATTAAATGTTCTTATATATAATTTTATGATAAATTTGACATGATATATTATGTGTTTAATGAATCATTGTTGTCAAGGGAAAGAGATGTTGAATTGATATCCCTATGAAAGGCTTAGATCCCATGTTCTAAAAAATAAATAACTGGACTTGAATTAGGGATAAACTATTAAATCTTATTAGAGTAACACCCTTTCAGCGGTTCTATTGAAAACATTTGGATACTATTAAATTGATACTTGAAATAAATTATGTTATGTTTGATATGATAGTGTATCTTATGTGGTTATATCACTTCCTGTATCATCTCAGGGGTAGAAATCCTAATCCTCACCACCTAGGGAGACAACACCAGTTGAGATGGTTCCTTCTAGGATGGGACATGAGTCTGTATTTGTTATAATATAGACTCAAGTTTTATAGATTAGTCCAATTATGGAAGTGGAAATCCAGAGTTGGGATTTTTATGTTTTTAGAGGGGCTGAATTAGTCCAATATATTGTGCCATATGTTTAGAGAACAGATGTAGCTCAATTAGAGGGGCCATTTAAAACTGTTCCAAGTATACCCACTATTGAAACACTTGTGTAACATGAGGATCGAAACCCAATATATGGTCTAATTCTTATTGTATCACCGACTTTTATAAATAGATTTGGGGATAAAATCTTGGAATATGGTGGTGTCATTTCCTATATTCGTGATATTGTTTTAACACCTCATCATGTGGATGTGGATGCACCATCTGTTAGTAAGTGTTATGAAAGTTATAGGATAGAATCCTTTACCTACACTATTATAACTGATTTTATTAATATCATATTAAATTATGATGGGTGAAATATGGGTTGTTATCATCTATATATATGATTAAATAACTTAATGATAACTCAATTTATAGAGTATATTTCTATAAAATGGTTTCAATCCTAGCTACTCAAACAAACTTGATAACAAAAATTAATCCTTTTCAGGATTTGCATCATGTGGCCTCTAATGTGAGTACGCATGAATTTTAAGTAGTGAAATCTCAATTATATATAATTATAGAGGTATGTGTTTCTAATTCTAAGGTGAATGTGGTAGGGGATCTTATGCAATCTCAAAGGGAAATGATTTTGAATCCTTCCACGATTGAATATATTATATCGTAGGTTACATTTGATCATATTAGTAGTTTTAAGATACATATTAAATATATATTACATACCTTAAAATTTATTATTGTAATCCCATTGGTGTTTATCAAGAGTTTTCAACCATCTACAATAGGCATCTCAGAACCTTCAATGGTTCATAACTTTCCAAATCAGTTTGACATGCTACCTTCAGAATTAAACTTTTTTTATCCTCGTATTTAGTCACTTATATATGAAAGTTTAACCCTTGTACTCGAGGAATAATTCAAGAACGATTTTTCGATGAGTTTTAGGATATAATATAAGCTATTATAATGTTTGGTATTATGACTGATTTTTCAATTAATGACATTGTATTATATATTAAAGAATCAATTGGTGGTAAGTTAACAGAAATATTTGGAGTGTCTTAGGATGTCTAAGATATGAATTTATCATTTAATTGATACAGAAAGAAAAAATCATTATTGATTTTTCGATATTATATTAATGATATATGAGGAAATTAAAGGACTATAAACCAGCTCTTCATAAGAGGATTCTGGTTACTCAAAATCTAAAAAAATATAGATGTTTTAGTTACTCCTACATAGAGAGATATTTTTTCTACAGGACTCTCAGTATTATCCTTTCAATGAAACAAGTTGCTACTTCCCCAACTATACGTGATTTTGTTTTACCTACTTTTACTACTACTTGTACATCAATTCTGCATGCACCTTCCACTGTTGTTTAGGAGTTATCTAAAATTATAGTACAAAAGCTATCCAATGTGGATCACAATATGACATATTTACAAATAAGACTAATCATTTTACATGTTTGGGATTATAAAATATATAAAAGGATGTATTAAAAACCTCATATAATTCCTCATAGTTCTCAACCTACTACTATGATCAGTGCTTCTCATAGTTGTTATACTTGTCTTATTGAATCATTCAAAAGAATTCTAAACAATGTTATATAAATAGTTTTCAAAATTCACATACTAGACTAAAATTATATTATATATATTTCTTATTTTGATATCATATATAGAATATATATGCGTGAAGATGTTATATTATGTGTCATAAGTAGAAGAACTCTCAAGACAACTCTTCTAGATACCATTAGATGTACTAGAGAAAGAGAAAATATTTTTTTGATCTAGACCTGATTTATTGGAAAGATAAATCTAGGGTGGATGATTCCTTATCTTCTAAACTATCATGACAATGATACACTTATTCAGAACCTCCAATGAAGATGGAGTATTTCACAATTGGTTTCTATGATTTCAAACTTGATTTAAGAAATCTTGATGGAGTTCATAGAAAAATAGTTCAATGACCAAGGGAAATATCATATTTTTGAAATAAAGATGATTCTATTGTATAGGTTAGAAAATATATTTTTCCTCTAGTTATGAATCCTCCTTATACCTCTTTGACCTCTCTAACTGTCAATAAACCACTACCCGATCCTCTATATTAGTTTGAAGAAATACATAAAAACGGTTATTCTGATTAATGTGTTTTATATGTATATTTTGTTTCTAATGTATTTATTTTAGTACCAATTTTTTATATTTATAAAATAATAATTTATTTTTTTTAGGTATTTTATAACAATTATATTAATTTACTTGATTTAATTTTTTGTTTCCTTTCTTAACAATTGCTTTATTTTAATGTGTTTATCATCAATTGTATTTATTTCTTCCTTTAATTCCTTATTTTTTTTAATGTTATAATTTTTTTTACTTTCTAATGTTAATAATTTCAACTATTCTCATTCAGTTTCATCACTTTAGATACATATTTCATCACTCTATGTTCTAAATTAATGGTTATTTTCTTCTAGTTACCATTCCTTTCAAATAACATAAAAAGGGATATATGTTTTCCCTAGTAGGATAGTTAGAATTGTTGGTAAAATTGTATTATTTATGAGGAATAAGAAATTAAAAAAATTTAAACAAAATATATATTACATATATTTACTATAAAATAAATATGGAATTAAAGTAAAATGGGGTTCTGATCTCCAAACATGACCCAGAAACCCCCAAAACGTCCATTACCACATTATCCATCCATAATAGGAACAAGATAACGAAATAGATAAACATTTAAGGGATACATACGTCATAAAATAGGGTTCTTATGGTATGTGTTTTGTTTAGAGGTGGAAGTGAATGTTTCCTTGAGGTGAAAATAGTGTGGTAATGGTTCTGGTTGTGGAGGTGTTATATTTTGGAGTTAACTCTTATACTATACCACAGGAGTCAGGTAATGTGATAGATGACCAGATGATGTTTTAGTAGTCATGTGTTTTTTTCAACATCTAGAATGGATGTGATATAGATGGATAACTACACCCTCTTTAATACTCTATCTTCTAGGAATATTATAGGCAATGATTGCCAAATGTTCTGTTATATATTTATGTGATGATGATGAGGTGGTGTGGTGATATATATTGTAAATAAGTATTCATCCAATTATATGGAAGTGGAATACAATATATGAGTATAATATGGTTATGTGGTATGTGGATATAATAATATGGAATGATGGGAATGCTAGGGTATTTGTCGATATGTTATGAGGGTAACTTATTCAATGATGAAGTGGATGTGAAGTTTCATTATTATATTTTCATTATATTATATTACTATACCTGGGATTGAATTTTGTAAGCAAGCCATGCGACGTTGGGTGAATAGTTGACCTATTAATAGCGAGGAGTCATTTTATTTATCTATACACTAAGGATATAATATATTATTTCCACATTTTAAAGAGAGAGAGGGATATTATGGTTAGGATCAATTTTAGATTGCTTAAATTATCTATATTATATTTTATATTCTATTTTTACATATTTTCATGACATAGTTATTGATCTGGATAAACAATACTATCTCATGATATGGAGTTGGATTCTTTTCATGGAGTCATTGATATGGATTTTCCTATTCTATATATTTATATAGAGAATTTACATCGTCTATAGTATTACAAGAATTATGGTATCAGTTTTATTTTTTATTTTATGGTTTTTATTAGTGGACTTATGTTATATTCCATGGACTTATGATTATAATACATCTCATGCGTGTGTTTTATACCCTCGGTGTTAGTTTCCATCACGGGGCCAATTGGAGGTGGGATTCTTGGGGTGACACTGGGATTTCAAACTAGTCCTAGACGATCTATATTGAGGATGGTTCATGATAGAGTTTTTTTAGAGATATAATTGAGAATAATAATGAATATTTTAGATAGGCGTTGTTCAATACAACGTTGGATAGATGGGAAACAATATCATTCAAACTTAGAGGTGATGAATGTAAGGAAGAACATCTTGGAAAAACATGTTTTGTGGACCCATATTGTCTAACATACGTCCCATGATATTAACAAACACATTAAAGTTCAATGAAATTTATTATGACAAAGAGAACTAGATGTGGTATACGAATCATGTTGTTTGTGCCTGTGTTTGAACTGGGGGGATATTAAATAATTAATATGAATTTAATTAATTGATATTTAGTGAACTTATAAATCATATTCCTATGAGTTATTTTTTCATTTATATAGATAGCTAGAGGAAGTTTACTGCGTATGGTTTAGGTGGGGGATGTGCAATAGGATTCTTCAATTGATCATAGAAGGGGTAATGTTGATGAGGATAATTCTTAGATAATAGTGTTTCATGAGTTTTAGTGATAGAGATATCATAATTCTAAGGTAACTATCATCATATATGGTATATAGAGGTGGATAGAGTATCTTTATATTTAATTAAATTACATCCATGATAGGATTGAAAATTGTATTCCATTTTTTTTATTTTTTTGGGGAGAATTTCATTAGTGAATGATTTTATTTCATCGAATGGGAGAGAAGTTAGAGAGAATACGAGAGATATTTTTCAGTTATTTTAATGTTTTATTTATTTATTTAATTTTGATTCTTAAGATAAAATTGGAGTATATCACCATTATAAGGGGTATATTGAGTGTGCAATATCATTGTATTGGGTTCAAAAATGTTATCTATTATGCTCTTGATATTATCCTATATTATAAGGACAGATCATAGTTTTTTGAGGTGGTTATGCATCCATAGATTCACTTCCATGTAATACCATTTATATTTACAACATATCATGATGTATTATCAATGAATAAAGTGATCAGGAATATTAGAACACGAAATAGTTCATATCAATAATAAAATCATCAAAACTTCTCAAGAGAAAAGATACATATAAAAATTCACTTTTTTCTAGTCGGTGGATGTTTTAAGTGATTATGAGTTGTTATATGTTATCATCTACTTATTTATATTGATCCGGTAGTTCATGTTCCTCTACTAGGATCTTTGGTGTATTTATTTCATTTATAGGTTCTAGAAATTGGCAGTTGAAATACTCACCAATTTGTAGTGGTTAGTGTGGGATTGTTAATGAATTTTCATTACAACATCAATAAAAGTTTCTTCCAAGGACTTCTCAAAAGTAGTAGGGTCATCCAGCGTATGAGTAGCAGATAAAAGATAGATTCATTATACGAAACCTCGTTCTCCATCCCTGAGAACATAGGTTGTTGTGTAGTTTCCCTCACCATTTAAAGAAATAATTTCTCAAGCTATCTTCTATTTATCTTCCACCTTTTAGATGACCCTGTTATTACATACATACATATTACATTATTTTATTTGAATATTCATTTCGTATATAAAAAAATTATACACAAAAAACAATATATTTAATGTACTGGGAGATTGGATACAAAACTGACTAATTATTTAAATATTATTGAAAATATCCCACAAATTTTCTTTACAGATGATACCCAACTAGATATCATAAAAATTTTGTTATTAATAACATGGGTAATGGAAACAAAAGGAAGGGTAAGCTCATATGATCAATAATGGGTAAACATAAGTGATATCAATCAAATATGACAAGTTATGGAAATATGGGGATGTGTGTATGAGAACATAATCTAGGCATACAAACATAACATATAGAAATATTATCCAAAAAAATATTGGTAAAAATAATGAATAAGGAAATTTTTTTTAATGACAATAATAATTATGCATATTAATGTGGAATCATGGGTTAGTCATCATTATCCGGTGAAACATTACATAAGAATGTTACATAAATCAGAAATGTGGAATAATAATGTTGAATATAAATAATAATATAAACTAATTTAATATCTTTAGGACAACTACCAATACAATCATTACTTTTTGGAAATAATCCCATAACATAGTGGAAATGGTCCTATAGTGTATTTGGTTCACTCCCCACTTCCATAAACATTGTCGATAGAGTCCCGTTTGGATTGGGTTCACTCCCAATACTATAACATGTTATATTGTGAGATATAAATATTTACCCAATTCATTATAGGGCTATATAATTTTTATCCCACCCGCCACATCATGAAAACCCAAAAATTTTGTGCCACGTGAAAATTAAAACATTAAAAATTCCATTAAATTTGAATTAAACCATATAAATGAAATATATTTCTTGAAAACATTTAGAAGATATGACAATAAGCCATCTAAATATATTAGGTGGATAGTATTATTACATCATATCCCT
Source organism: Viscum album (assembly GCA_963277665.1). Taxonomy (NCBI): domain Eukaryota; kingdom Viridiplantae; phylum Streptophyta; class Magnoliopsida; order Santalales; family Viscaceae; genus Viscum; species Viscum album. The sequence continues at coordinate 1,227,664,734 of OY728140.1, read as the reverse complement.
ATTGAAGCATAAGAAACATTAAAGTATATTTATTTACATGAAAAAACATTATAAGAGAATTGGATATTTTTTAAAAGAAAATAATAAATAGCCTTTATATTTTGATAAAATTTATTTAAAAAAATAAATCATACAATAATAGTTTTATAAAAAATAAGAATATAACTAAATTTTTCTCTAAAAACCATGATTACATTCAAATTGAGCTTCATAAAGAAAATATTGGGAGTAGGTAATTATGTGTAAAATGATAAAAAAGATCCATTTCATACCTTTTAAAAGAAAATAAAATTAAATATAAAATTATCTTAACAAATAATTTATGTAGCTATAAGGAAACACATAAATTAATATGAAAACATGGACATAGAAAGAAATAATATTGATCGATGAGAATAAATAAGGTCATTTTAGCTTATAAAAATAATTAATGGTGAATTTTAATAAAATGGGAGGAAAATATGTAAGAATGTATGTAAATAAAAAAATTAACAAGGGGATAATTTAATAGATTTGTTTGAGGTAAATAACATATAATTTCAACCAATGGAAATTTAGACAATAACAGTCTTGATTTTAATGTGAGATTGGTAAAGAAACCATTATGAATTTGATAACATTTTAATAAAAATCCCTTGAAATAGTAAACAATGGAATTATTTCTAAATAAATTTATTTTCATAACATTTATGACACATTACATCTATGGTGTATTATATAAGACATACAAAATAAAGCAGTGGTGAATATAGAGCATATATTTATGAAGGGATATTGATTTTGAGTAACCCTTTACTTTGATCCTTAATTCCAAAAAGACTTATTAAAATCTTGTATAATAAATATAAGTATATTATCCACTTACATTCGAACCTTATTCTAAAATATTACCTTTTATACTCCTCAATTATTATCATTTATTACACATACATTAGTTAGGTATTGTTTATTTTTATCATCTGATGTTAGTAATTTTGATGGTTTTATACGTGTTTCATAATAGCGATGGAAATCCTAATTATTTTATAAAAAGTTATTCATTAAAATACTGTTCAAGGTATTGTAATAATTTTTTTCCGATGTTTCATGATTTCCCATGTTCATTACATGTAAGCTAAAGGCATGGTTGGTGATAATAGAATTTATAATGATCAGGCTTGGTATAATTTAGCTACAATAACTAGTTGCAAAATAATGACCATTAATTATTCCAACACCATTATAAAACCGTATTTATAAAAATAAATTACTCTTCAATTTTTTATATTACTATTATTAATTTCTTGATAATAATAAATGATTAAAATGATGGTTTTTTATAGCATCGTTCATATTGGTGGTTGAAATGACCCAAACAGTAACATGTTATACTAATGAATGATTATGAGTATAGAGTTATATAATAATAATATAATTTTCAAATAAGCATAATTATTATAATAGAATATTAAATGGGGTATATATTGAATATTATAAAAAAAGGTATATCACCATATAGACTAGTGTTTGGAAAATCATACAACTCTCATGTAAAAATAGAGCGTAAAACATTTGGTGATATTAAGGAACTAAAATGGATTGTAAATGAAGTTGGGGATAGAAATGGTTATAATTGAATGTTATTGAGGATTTTATAACTGTATCATATGATAATTATGTGATATTTAATTAGTGGAAAAGGGAATTTCATGACACTCACATTAAGAATAAATAATTAAACCAATGGAAAATGGTTATTTCGTTAAATTAATGGCTAAATTTGTATTATGGGACACTAAAGCCTAGGTGTTTAGGACCACATCATATTTTAAGTGTTTATTCTAATGATAGAGTTTAAATTTTATTTATATATTGATATAAAATTACATTGAAGGTGTCATTTTTGAAAACATACATTAAAGACTACTCGATGGAAGATCCAATTTCCACACCTTATAAGAGTGAGCTAAAAGGATGTCTACATAAACAAACTAAATAAATTCATTTGGGGTTGTGTAATGGAACAAACACCTTGTGGTCCATTATTTTGTTAAAATCCAGTGTTTTAGGTTTTTTGGGAGGCATGCGTAGCCCATTTCATGAGTTTTCCAAAATTCATGTTTTTTCATTAGTAGGTCAGCATTGGTAGCTCAATGTTGGTAACTCTTATCGATAGTCTTGGGTGTCGATAGCTATCATTGGTATGTCAGGGTTTTGGTAGATCATGTCGGTAGGTCAGGGCATCGATGACTTAGGGAATCGGTAGCTTAGGGTGTTAGTAGGACAAGGCGAGCATTGGTGACTCAAGGTGTTGGTAGGTCACGATGTCAGTGAATCAGGGTGTCGATAGGTCGAGCATTAGTGGGTAGTGTAGGTGGGTCACGTTGGGGAATTGTGTCGGTGAGTCATGTTTCAAGGAATCACTATTGGCGACTCGTGTTAGTGACTCACCTATCAGTGTGTAATTTCCATCTTTTTCTAGTTTTTCCAATTTTCCACCTCTTACATTTTATTTGACATAAATTGAGCTTAAAACCTATTTTGAGTGTTTAAAAATGTGTTTCAATGCATTTTAACGATATATTTAATATCCATAAGCTCCTTGGGTTTGAAATAGTCAAACCACGTGGTTTTGACCACAATCCCACTTTAATGGCCTTTCAATCCATCTCCCTCGTATTGATATAGGATCTGACTCTTCCTATATCGATATCGCCTCTTCCTTGAATCCTCCCATTCCTCTTAATGCACCATGAAACATTCTACCAAAATGATTTTTGACCATATGTTTTAGAGGTATGTTCGGTTTTCCCCTAGATACATTTCTACTACTCGTGTGACCTCCTGTTTTGGTGCAAGGAATAATCAATGGTCACATGTTGCTCCTAGTATGGATCACAACATCTCTCTTTTATTTGTGTATCATGTATGGTTGGTATACTCATGACCCCTAGTGTGTATAGTTGGACCAAAAATTAATAAGTATAATAATAATTAATAAATTAGGGGATTGTAAGATGATGATGATCAATTTTTTTAAATGTTTTTATTTGTCCATGTCGTGTTTTTAAGGGATATATGCCTTCTAAAAAATCATAGTCATGGGTGGCCTCTATTTGCGCAGCTGTATGACTTGTGAATAATTGTTGATAATCCTCTATTGAATGGATGAAAATATGAAAACATGATTAAACATGTATATCCAGTAAAATATATGGATTCCCTAGGATCAAACTTGTTCTTTGATCAACCCTAATTAATTAAAGTGGACATAAATAATGAGGGTTGTTAAATGTAAATACACATTGTTTTTTGGTGTGTCTATGTGATGTTTATGGTTCTGTACAACCTTTGGTTTGTTATTGTAATTAGGTATTTTGGATGGGAGTGTGGATATGTGTATGGGTTGGTCTAGTTTGTGTGATGGTATCCCAGGTTGATAGATAGATTGATTTTACATTGGATGAACTTTTTATTCAATGGTTCTGCATTTGGGTAGTGGTTGGGAAGCGGGGCTGCAGTTTTAGTTTTTTCTATGTAATGTTACTGGGTGTGGTGTTTTTATGTAGCGAGGCGGCCGAGTGTGGTTGCTATGAGGTATTTTTAGGGATTTCTTGTTGAGAGGAAGGATAGGGTGGCATGAATTTTAATAATGATGGCAATATAGGTTAGATGAGTGTTCAATAAATGGGAGTGTGCAGTGAGACTGAAATCGGGGTCAATTTTATTGTTTTCTAGATGTGGTTTTTTTGTTCCCCAGTACTACAAATGATGGTTTTTGAGGGATAAATTTTAATATGTATGTTGTAACCTTACATGTTGCTTTTTCCTAGTGTTTCCAAAAACTTTTATGAAGTGTGTGTGTGTGTTGGTAATGATGTTACATGCGATGTTTTATGATTGGTAGTTGCCCGGGTAGGGATGGAATGAATAAATAAATGAATTGATAATGTTGATCCATAATCAGTTGAATGAATTTTATGGTGTTACAAAATAAATTTGTGGCTAGTTGTGTGGTTATTCATTAGAGGGGGCCGCAAGGGAAGCTTTGTAATGGCTGGTTGTTTGTTCTGCAAACCCATAGGTTGGGATGGGTGTTTTGTAAATATATATATACAAGTAGTTCCTTGTGATTTCTATTCTCACCCCACCAATGTTGGGAACTACATTCCAAATACCCCAATTGTTATGGGGGAGGGTGTCCTTTCCCATCATCCTAGTGGGAGGTTTGATGGATGGTTATTGGCTCTTCTCTTCTCCCTCGTCAAGGAATTGGTAGCCTGAGACTCCTTGGGTATGTTTTAGTGCATTTGTGAGACCTATGTGTCTCTGTATGTGGTGTGCTTTCCCAAGTTTCATTGGGATGAGATACGTTATAATTTACTGTGTGTCTTCAGGATTATTTTGTGGGTTTTGGCCTAGGTTTCAGAATATGGGATATGATGTGGTTGTGGCCCAGGTGTTTGCGGGTAGGAAGTGGTATGTGTCCCAAGTGTGTTAGGGAAGGTTTTTATAGTGGGTTTTGTAGAAAAGTATGGTAGCATTAGGATATTCACCATTAGGGATGAGTAGTTAATCAGTGGGAAATGGTACATGGTACCCAAATATCAAGGTGCTTATTATATTAAATTAATTGATTTGCGTTATTTGTTGAGTGTGCCTTCTTGAAGATGGGTGGTTATTATTCTTCAATAGGTGTTGTTAGTTTATACTATTTTCTCATAGGGGAATTAAATTTTCTTCTCCCCCTTTTCTATGATTAACTTTGGTTTTTACCTACTAAGTGTACTTGTGTGATCACCCTATCAATATAAAACTTCTATCAGGTTTCCTGGAGGAATATGTGCACCATGATGGGCATTACTAGAGAAGATGATTGGGATAGTTGTTGTTTCATTTTTTGGCTTTTCTTTTGGAATTTACTTTGGAGAATCATGATTTTTTATTTTTAGCTATTTTACTTTAAATATGAATGTGGGATGACTTCTTTCTCCCTTTATATATATGTATTTGAGTTTTTTTAGGTTTATACCTCTTATCTTCCCATCTTGGATTCTATAAAAAGTGTAATGCCTCCCATTTTATGTGATTTGGATACCCTTGATGTTGGTGGTCACCTAGAGGCCAATTAGAGGTGTGAATCGAGGGGTAATTATCATTATTTCATCTTGAATAAGGATGTTCATTACACTTATCTATCCCTTCCCTTATCTTGGAGATGGATGGTCATGACAAAATGGTAGTAGAGGCTCATGGTTGAGAGATAATATGGAGCTTGGAGTTAGGAATAGTGAGGATTGCATGGGTTTCTAGGAAAATAGTGTTAGGCGATCAAGTTTCATGACATAGTCTTGGTAAGACTCACTAGGATAAAAGATTTTAGGGCCACTCGTGATATGATGTAGGGAATCTAATCTTACTAAACGACCAATTGAGGTTACACCGTTTGTGGGGTAGATACCATAGGGAAGGTACATGCATCATGATGACTTGTATTCCTATTTGTTTTGGGAATTTATGGGAAAATTTAAAATAAACAATGAGTTAGAATGAATCCTAAATAAATTCCATACTACTCAATCTTAAGAGTTCCCGGTTTACTTTTCAACTATGGAACCCGGTTTTCCTCCACGTGTTGTACGAGTAGTGGGGGATCAACAAGTTGACCTGACTGACTGATGAAGGCTTGACCAAAAGGAGGAGGATGATCATTGTCATAAGATGCATCATGATTTTTAGCAGAAGATTCTGGGAAACTATGGAAGAAACATTTTAGATGTAGAGATAGAGTGTTGTCATCAGGAGCTGGTGATCACATTAATCATGATCCGGGAACTGACAGTTTGCTGAGTTTCATATGTAGTTAGTCATATGAGAGGAGATGTGTGTTAGTGGTGGATGAAATACCTGGGGAAGTGGAGGGAGGATAATGTTCTATAGACCAATTTGGAGAAGGTGTTCTGAGTGTAATTCCATTCCTCAACCATGAAGGGTGAGAAAAGACATGAGCTACTCTCCCTCTAGTCAGAGAGTATGTCAATACGGGAGTTTGGGATAAAGTTCAAGTATCTCATTCTCTTTTCTCTAGATCTCTTTCCAGTCAAGGAGTCCTGAGTGAGATGCTTAGAGGAGGCACTCTATCCTTCCCTATGGTACAAAGTTCCTCCCTTCTCCTTGATGACATACTATATGGTCCGTAAAAAGGCCGAGGTTGTTTCCATGATGCACTCTCTAGGAGGATTACAGTGATAGGGGTCATCCTATATCAATTTAAGGGAAACACTACCAGTAGTATGTCTTAGGCACTAGGACCTTCTAGGTTTTAGCCAATGGGGAGCCGACCTCAAAAAATTCTTTTATGATCTTAGAGTCATTTTTCTTTTCCTGGGGTCCAAGGACCATGGTTTTCCACTTGTGGATGTTGTATAAACCTTCAGATTTAGTGCCCAGTTCGAGCTCAGTATGGTGGGGGCGAGTAGGTATAATGCCTACCTTAGTAGCAGTTCCCAGCCAGACAATTTCATATGTTGGGACTATAGGCTCCTGCTCCACCGTGGGGAGATGAAGCAGGAAGAGGCCGACCTATGGGTGTTCCATAGGGACCTAGACCCAAGTGTCATTGGGGAGGTATTTTACAGTAGAGGGAAATAATAACTAGGTGTGGTCAGTTTCACACAGGACAGGTAGACGTTCCTGTATGGGAGAAGGTCATTCGAGGTAGGATCATTTTGGTCCAGACTTTTGTTTATACATTGTCTGATTCTAGAGTTTTTCTCTCCTTTGCTGAACACAGTCTAGCCCATGCCATGGGACTAGGAATAGAGTGATTTTCCACTCCCCTAGTGTTGAGTACTCCATTTTGTTGTCATATGAGTTTGATTGATGTTATTCGATGATGTACAATGATGTTTGGCCTACATCCGTCCAGTGGGGATATATTTATTCTATAGATACACCAAAATAGTGTTATCCTTGACATCAACCGGATTTAATCTTTGTATGCTTTATTTATTTCTTCTAGAGAAGATTCTTGTTTTCATATATGGATGGAAAATATGTGGATTTTGTAGGAAAGAAGAGTTTTTTATGGGTACTTGGCTTGTATATCATTTTCATTATTTTTTTTGATGAACTGTCAGGGGAATAGATTGTTTCTAAGATGGCGAGGGGTCCCCAAAGTTGTTGGGGGAAGTCATGGATGTTGTTTCCTAAGGAGGTTGTGACTCTACCACCTTGATGGGGCATTGATTTCGGGATAGACTTGTAACCTTATGATTCTCTGATATCGATGGATCTGTATCATATGTCACCTTATGAGTTTTGGGAGATTCATATTCAGATTGATGCTCTAATGAAGATGGTATTTATCTAACCATGTCTGTAACTTTGGGGTGATCTGGTCTAGTTTGTGAAGAGGGAATATGCAGGTCTGAGGCTGTGTATAGACAACCATAGGATGATTTAGGTGATGATCAAGTAACATTACCCTCTCTTGTGGATTGAAGATCTTTTCGACCAAATTTGGGGAGGAATTTCGTTCTATAAGATTGATATGGAGTCTAGATTTCCCTAGTTGAGGGTGAATGAGGCTAATATCGTGAAGGCTGCTTTCAGGTGCAGTAATGGGCACATCGAGTCTATGGTGATGTTGTTTGGTGTAATGAAAGCACCAGCTATGTTCATGGGGATTATTTACTTCATCGCTCATGAGTTCTTGGACCGGTTTGTCATCATATTCATCAACAACATCTTAATCTACTTTATGTTAGAGGAGGAGAATACTAATCTCAGGAATTTCCTAGAGGTCCTTCGATGCCAATATCACTATGGAAAGTTCTCCAAGTGAATGCTTTTGACACTGGAGGTTCACTTCCATGGAAATTCGGTGTCTCATAAAGGTTTATAAGTGGACCCATCGAAGTTCGAGGATGTTATTTCTTGGGTAGTACCCTAGAATGTGGCATATGATTGCAGATTTTTCAATCTAGAAGGATATTACATGAGATTTTTGCTTGATTTCTCTCGATTAGTAGCACCATTGATGGCTCTAACCATAAAAGGAAAATATTTTGTTGGGAATGAGTAGTTCTAGGTAGTGTTCGGTTATTATAAGGGGATTTTGGCCAGTGCTCTAGTGATCAGGTTGCTAGAGGAAGGGGTGGTGTTTGAGGTGTTTTCTGATGCTTCCCATCTTGGTTTGGGGTGTGTGCTGATGGATCAATGGAGAGTGATCTCTTATTATTCTAGGTATTTATGTCCCTAGGAACATAACTATTCCACACATGATCTGGATATAGAAGAGTTCATGTTAGTGCAAAATATGTGGTGTGATGACCTCATTGGGGATCGTTTTGTGGTATTCATGAATCACAAAAGGTTGATGTACATATTTTCATAGTGATATATGAACATTAAATAGTAGAGGTGGATGGAGTTTCTCCAGGATAATGATTTCAATATATCATAACCCTTAGGGAAGGGAAATTATTTGGCTGATTGTTTGAGTAGGAATTCATATAAGGAGGTAGTTCAAGAATCTACAGATGCTTGGAAAGCTATGGAGTAGTTTGGAGCATTTCACCTGGATGTAGGGATGGATAGTGGCATAGTATGTCTGTTTCATATGATAGTTTAGTCATCTCTTGGGAAGTAAGTGGAGGAGTCTCAATGGAGTGTCTTGGAGATAGAGGTGATGTGTGATCGCATTGACCAGGGTGATGCTCTAGAGGGATGGTTGGAGGATATTCAGAATCAGTTGTTCACCATGTGAAGATGTTTCTTCTAGTGGTGATGTGATAGGGAGTTCTATTTGAGTTTCATAACTCTCCCTTAGTGGTATACTTGGGAGTATCCAGGATGTACCATGGATTGAGAGAATAGTTTTTTGGCTCATGATGAAGTGAGCAGTGGAAGAGTTTGTGCAAAAGTGCTTAGTGTTCTAGCCAGTGAAGGATGAGAACCATATTCCTAGTGGTCTGTTGTATCCCTTAGATATCCCTTATTTGAAGTGGGATGAAATATCAATCGATTTCATCCTAGGGTTACAAAGGACTCAGCTAGTGGTGGATCTGGTGATTAAATCGGCTCACTTCTATACAATTAAGGAGTTGAGGGAATTGGATGACTTCGTGAGATGGTATGTGGATGAGGTAATACAACTATAATGAATTCTGAGATCCATTATCTTAGGTCGGAATACAAATTTTATTTCGCAAGTCTGGAGGGCATTATAACATGCCTTTTCCACTCAATTATTCCTCAACACTACTTTTCACCCTCAGAAAGATGGGAAAACAGAGAGGACAATCAAGATGAAGGAGGAAATGTTTCATCCAACAATTCAAGACATTGGCAGATAATTGGTAAGACACTTGACCTTGGTAGAGTTTACATACCATAATAATTATCACTCTTCCACTGAAAATTCACTTTTTAAATAATTGTACGAGAGGTTGTGTCGTTCTCACTTGTGATGGACAGATGTTGGGGAGGTAGTTGTTCTTGGTCCAGAGGTGGGGAAAAGCATAATAGAGGAGGTTCATATTTCATGTGAGTGGATTAAAGTAACACAAGACCAGAAAAATTCATATTTCGATCATAGTAGGAGTATTTTAGTGTTCAAGTCTGGGGCCAACATTTTTTTGAAGGTTTCCCCTCAACATGGTCAGTGAAGGTTTGGATGTGGGAGAAAGATTTCTCCCCTGTTCATCGAACCTTTCGAGGTGTTCAGACGAGTTGGAGAAGGGGGGTACTAGTTGTCATTGACACCTTAGTTGGAGAATATCCACAATGCTTTCCATGTCTCACAGCTTCATTGTTATCTTCATGATGACTCCCATGTCATCAATTGTGGAGAGTTGGATATAGAAGAAGACAAGATGAATGTGGAGATGATGATAGAGACTTGAGATCATTATATTAATTTGTTTCATGGATGGACCATTCCTTTTCTTCCTACATTGTGGAGTCATGGTGGCCTGGTGTAGTGTAATTGGGAATGGGAGAGGTAGATGTGTTCCCAATACCCAGATCTGTTTTACATTTTCATGTATTCCTTGATTATTTTTAATGATTGAAACATGTTTTATATAACAATAGTTATTTCATTAATATGTAGTTTTTTATGGATTCCTAACATGTGAAAAGGGGGAGAATTTATTCCTAATCAATACACATTAATTCTGATGTGATTAAACCCATGAGGGTCATTCTGTGCTTCCCAGAGTGGATAGTATCATGACATGGAGGAAGGAATTCCATAATTCATGTTTCTAGACAAATGGTGCTTGTGTGGGGTATATTTTGGATCATTGGGTTAGAAGTTTATGGTTGAGGTGTTATTTTATTTTCATGTTTCACTCTAGTTCTATAACAACACATGGTGGTTTATCAATTGGAGAAATCGTACATGTTGTTGTACGCACCCCTCTTTTATCTGGGTTTGGCTTTGAATTTACGAGGGTGAGAATGGTTTGAGAGGTATCTAATGTAATGGACAAGACCCCTAGGTTCCATTACTTTTTTTTAAATCTAGTGTTTGATGCGTTATGTGGGGAAAGGGAATCTCATTTCTATAGTTTTTCAAAATTATATTTATTCCATTGTTAGCTCATTGTCATTAGCTCAACGTCGGTAGCTCACATTAGTAGTTCAGTGCATCGGTATCTCGTGTCATTAGGTTATGGAATTAGTAACTCGCATCGGTGGGTTAGGGTATTAGTGACATAGTACGTCAATAGGTGAGGGGTTCAAGGACTTTGGTTTTTGGAAGGTCAGGGTGTTAGTGACTAAGGGAATCATTAGGTCAGGTCATTGGTGACTCAGGGCGTTAGTAGGTCGGGCTATCAATGACTCAGGGCATCGGTATGTCGACCATCGATGAGTGGTGTCAGTGGGTCACATAGGTTACTCATATTGGTGAGTCATACGTCGGTGACTCAATGTCTTTGACTCGTTTTTGTTACTCACCCATCTGCGATTCATTTATTTCTATTTTTTGTTTTTCATGTTCAACCCCTTTTACGTTTTATTTGACATAAAGAGAGTTTAAATCCATGTCTGATCATTTTTAAAGGAATTTAATAGGTTTTTTACTATATCATTAATATCCTAACACTCTCATTGCTTGAAAATAGTCAAAATGTGTGGTACTAACCATGATCCCACTTTAATATCATTTGAGACCATATCTCCCCCATTGATATGGGATCAGAATCTTCCTAAGCCTAGATCCTCTATTCCTTAAAACCTCTAGTTTTATATTGGTGCACTAAGAATCTTTCTTCCATGAAGAGTCATGCTCATGTGCTGAAGAAGTCATTCCATTTCATCCCTGGAGTCTTTCCTGCTTATCACTCGACCCCCTATTTTGGTGCATGGAAGAATCATTGGTTTCCCATTGTTCCATATAGGGATCTATTTCTCTCTCTTTTATTTGTGAATCATGTGGGGTGTTTATACTCATGACCCCTTGTGAATACAGTTGGGACAAATTTTGACGAAGATAATAAGAAGTAATAAATTTGGGGATGGGATGATTATGATGATGATCGATTTGATATATATGTTATCCTTGATCCATGTTGTGTTTTTTAAGGGTTGTATGACTTCTGAAAATCATGACCATTGGTGACCTCTGTTTGTGCACCTGTATGATTTGAAAAAAAAATTGTTGTTGATCCTTACTTTAGTAGCCTAGAATATGAAAAATTGATTAATCACTTATATCCAGTTAAATGTATGGATTCACCATGATAAAACTTATTATGTCATCAACCCTGAATAATGAAAGTGGAACTAAATGACGATAGTTGTTAAATCTGAATTCACCTTTCTTCTTGGTGTGGCGGTGTGTTCGGTATGGTTCTATTTGACCTTATGTTTGGGTTGGTAATGTGATGTTGTTGTGAAGAGTGTGGTTGGGTGTATGGGGTGGTACGAGTGGTGTGATGTTATATCAGGTTGAGATATTGACAGATTATGGAATGGATGAACTTTTTATGTAGTGGGACTACATCTGGGTAGTGGCTTGGTAGTGGGGATATAATTTTCAGTTGTTCATTGTTATTGTTAATGGTTGTGGTGTTGTTTTTCATCAGGGCTCCCAAGTCTGGTTTTGATGCCATGTTTTATGAGTTTTCTTATTGAGAGGCAGGACACAGAGGAATGAATTTGAAGAATGATATAAGCATTGTTTAGAAAGGTGGTCAAGAAAGGTAATTATGTAGTGGGACTAAAATCTGGTTGATTTTTGTTTTTTGTTGTATGAGGGGTTTTTTTGTGCAGCAGGGCTACAATGGATGGTTTGGGAGGGATAAATTTAAAGTAGAATGTTGTTACCATGCATGGGTCTTCCACCTAGAGTTTAAAGAATCTTTTGTGAAGTGTGTTTGTGGGGTATGATTTTCATTGTGGTGTGTTGTGTTTGGTAGTTTATTGGATAGGGATGGAATGAATAGATAAATTAATTTTTAATAATGAATGATATTTGATTCAATTGATTAGGTGGGGTTATGAATTAAGTATGTGGTTGTCTATGTGGTTATTCATTAGAGGTGGCATCAAGGGTAGTGTTTTATGGGAGGGTTGTTTCTTTGAAAAACCCATAAGCTAGGCTCGGTGTTTGGTTCATATATATATATATATATTTATTTCCTTGTGATTTATATATGCACCTCAGTTTTATTAAGAACTACGTGCCGAACACCCCCATTGTTATGGGGAAGGGTGTCCGTTCACAAAATCATGATAGGAGGTTTAATGGATTGTTATTGTATCTTCCATACTCACTCTTCTCATTATTGGTATACAAAGACTAATTGGTAAATTTATGGTGTGGTTGTGAGCCCCATGTTTCTATGGGTGAGGTTTGCTTTCCTAGGTGTATTTGGGATGAGATATGTTGTACTTTCACAGGTTTCTTCATGAAGAGGTTTTGGTTTTGTGTCCCAAGTGTATGTGGGTGGGATGTTATGTAGTTGTTTCCTAAGTATTTGTGGGTTGGATGTGGTATGTGGTACAGGTGTTTATGAGTATGTTGTGATAGTGGGGCATGTGGAAGAGCATGGTACTGTCTGGATGTTCGCCATTAGGGATGAGCAGTTAACCTATGGGAAGTAGTGTGGGGTACCCAAATATCGATATGCTTATTATTTTACAATTTTTTTTTTCATTAATTGGTGTGTGTACCATGGTGAGGTTGAGTGCTCAGTATTCCTTGATATGTTTTGTTGGTTTCTTTTGTTTTCTCATTGGGTAATTTATATGATTCTAACTTTTTTGCACAAGTGACTTTGGTTTTTCCCTAATAGGTGTACATTTTTTCTCACCCTACCTATATAAAACAACGTTCAAGTTTCTAGGAGGACTATATCGACCGTGTTGGGAACTTCTAGCTCGGATATTGGGGATAATTTTTGTGTCCCTACTTATATTTTTTTTATATTTACATTGGAGACTCTTTCTTTTTTATTTCTAGAAGTTTTACATTAGACATTCATATGCGATATATTTTGGATTCATTTATATATATTTCTTGGAGTTGTTTTTTGGATTATACATATTATCACCCGGTCATGGTTACTATAAAAAGAAAATTGACTCCCATTTTTTGATATTTGATTATGCTTGGTGTTGGTCGCCACTTAGGGCCTATTAGAGGTTGGACTCAGGGGTCACTATCCCTTTTTCATCATGAACAATGAAAGTCATGAAACTTTTTCATCCCTTCCCTAATCTTGAATAATGAGGGTTGTGAATGTTTTAAACCAATATTTAGGATTTTTCTTTTACACATTCTTTTTTCCCAATAAAATAATTTATCCTTGAATCCACTTCTCATTGAGCAATGTTTAGATTTCTAGGAGGATGAAGAAGGAATATGACCATTGGATAAAGGTTTCTTCTAACCTACCAGAGATTCATAGGAAATTTCATAATTCCATAATTAAAATAATAACTATCTCTTAATTATTTTTCAATTTAAACATTTTATAATTCATCTATGAGAAATTGAGTCGGGATAATTATACTTAAGTGTTAGAGAATTTTTTTCCTATGGGAAGGAACAAGATTTTTTATTTTTTATTAATTTATTAAATACTTTTGAAGAACTAATTTTTTCAAAATATCATGTATAATATGAATAATGATATATACGCTATCTATATTTAAATTATTTTTAATTTTTTGTGGAATATGAAATTTATCAAAACCTATTAAATGAAATTCCATGTCATTTCAAAATCATACACCTATAAGGTTTCTAAACCATTTAAAATATTCTTATAATCCTCCCTTATGGTACTTAACCATGACATGATAAATTATAACATTATGTAACACTAATCAAATATATTTGAGATTGTGTTTTGTGTAATAATGATTAAGGAAATTCTTTTTATAATCCAGTTTTTGAACTCCATTGAATCTATATTTACATTTTCACTCTAGTTTTTCTAAAAACAATGAATATACTTGTATGAGAATACATTAGAATACTAATTTATATTGAACCATGCATTTTACAAATATTATTATGGTATTTTTAACATGAACATCTATTAATTACAATCCAAACATCATGATGATTAATTTTTTTGAATGACGAGGATCATAATACATCAAAGTGAGACTACAAAAACTTCTTTAATTTATTTTCTATAATGAGATAAAAAATAAATTTTCTATCGTCAAAATACATATGATAAATACAGGAATATATAAAACAAATGGGTGTGATAAAAATATCATTAATAGAATAAACATGATAAGGATGCATAACTTATTAGTCAAAAGTATAGCTTGATATCATAAAATATAATGATCCAGAGTAATAAAATAGAATCATTACAAAAATAACATGGTATAATAAGATCATGGTATCAAGTAAAATATGACAACAATATAAAACAGACATAAACATAAGACAAGGTTCACCTTCTAGGTAACCTCACATGGTGGATTGAGTCCCATTATGGATTTGGACACTCCTTAATCTCATATATGATGCCTCATGAGAAAAAATCATTACCAAATTCATTAGATGTATATTTAATTCTTGTACATCCCATAATATTAATTTCATATACATGAATATTTTTTCCAAATATGGAAATTAATCGTAATTAATTAACATAATAGTTACCCATGGAAAGAAAATGGGTTGCATAATCTTATATCATATCATAATCGAAGGATATTTTATAATTAAGTCATTTGAGAGATGGAAATAAGTAATGTATTACCCTATAAATGTAAGGGAGAATACTATTGGTATATATTTTACACACACACACACACATATATATAATCTAGAAACATTCCATAACATCAAATGTTTTCATCATTGATGAAAATTTCATTAAAAATTATATGGAATATTTCTTTTGAAAAATACACTTTCCAATTGAAAATATTTCATCAAAATCAAAACAAAATCCAATAATATTATAGATCAAATTTATTTACCAAATATAAACTTATAAGGTAAGATTCAATTATTTGATTGGTAATTTCATTATGTATTCATATACATTGTGTATAAGTTAAACAACATTCCTTTCACACTATTGTAATGAGGTTAAAAATTCCCTTATTCAATAAACATGAATAATATTATTTTAAAACCATTTTATTAAAATTAAAAATGGGTGAAATTATTTTATTAAATCATTTGTATAAAGATAAAAATATTCTTGAAAATATTTTTAGAAAACATGGATGTCAATGAAAAAGGATTTTCAACCAACGTGATTAATAATTTTAGGTTTTATTAAAAACATTTTATCAATAATTTTATGTACCAAAGAGAGAAAAACGACACCATTAATTGAAAAATTCATGAAAAGAAAAAGGATAATAAAATATATGTGCTTTATAAAAACATTATCAAATAATTTCCTACATTATAAATTCATGCATAAAAAATCTTAATTAAAATGAGAAAGAAATATAAACGCTTACCACTTCGGTAACATTCAATCATAACTCCCATTAATTATGTATGGGGATTTAAAATAAAATATCATGAAACATGATTTATTAATGATATAATATTTAAATGGGTTATATATACACCATTTTAAAAAATAGGCATATAAAAGTACATGTGTCTCATGGATGAAAAATTCGAGACGAAAACTCTTACATCAAGCCTAGACTTGTCAGGTATTTCCATTACCACCTATATAAAACACTTATATAGAATTTTTATTAAAAAGGATATTAATGTTTAATATCTTATACATAAATCATTTAGTTAATTAATTTTTAATGACATAAATAATTACATAATCAGTTATCTCCACATCGAGTGTTTTGAAGATGTTTTGTTCATAAATTCAAAACAACGTTGGTGTGTTGAGTTTTGTCAAAAGATTTCTTATTAAATCATATCAATAATAATAATTTTAAAATAATAAAAATAATTATTAATATATTATACTTTTAAAACAAACCATGTAATATGCTTATTAAAAATGAACTACTTTACAATCATATAGCCATTAGGCTAAGCATACGTATCAGTAACGTTTCCATTTTTCAACGATCATGATGGAATGAAGGTAAGTGTTATTTTATCTTTATATAATTATAGATATATCAAAAAAATAATATTATTTCATTAATTACACTTACATACACCATCCATTTGATGAGGTAATAAAAAATGAATCACATCATTTTGTGAGGTAGTAGTTCACCTTACATACGAATGATGTTATCATTTGCCTATAGGATGTAAGGTAAGAAGGTGTGTAAAATTTTAATTTTGTGGAATTATTAATATTTCATGAATGTAATATATATTTATTAAATCCATCATCATTAATAACTGTGAGAGAAGATTATGGAAAACTAATTACATCATTTTGTGTGGCTGTAGTCTGAGGTACACTTGAACAGTGGTTTTTTTCCATTTTATGGAAGAGGAGATGGATGAATATTATGACATAAATATAATAAAATATAATTATTTATTATATAATGTTTATTTTATATTTTAATTTTTAATAATTAATTTAATATGGAAAAATATTGAGTAAGAAGAAGTATCTCGGTGAAAATGATTAGTTATATTTGGAAGAAACCCATTTCGATCTCTTGTTAAGGACCCAAAGGTCGGTTTTTTGGAAATAAAAAACCACAAGGTATATAAATATGTTTTAGATAGATTATGGTATGGTTTGGGAGATACTAATGGGTTGATATGCGTAAATAAGTGAGGGGATGGGTAGCCTTTTTATAATCGAGGAGTGACATTCTTATAAATACCCAAAAATATTCAATACTGGGAAGAAACTCTCAAGAAATGTGCCCAAATATTTGATAAATAATGGATTATATTGATTATATGGCCTATAAAACCCCAAAATATTCAGATGTAAATATTTTATTCCATTTATTTCTTTATTTCAACGCTCCCATAGTAATTAGGTTTTTTCATTATCTGTGGAAATAGATTTTTATTGTCTCTAAAATTTTTTTATGAAAACAATCAAGTAAACACCATGAAATCAGATGAATTACTATTATTTAATATATTTAATCCACTTTTGGAAATTAAATTAATAAAAGGGGATTAATTTAGTTGAAAATTAGACCCACAAATGTGGTAGAAAAGCATGTTTTCACAAAATGTATTATTTAAGCATAAGATGATTTCATATTAAATTAATTAATATTAATTAAGATTATATCAATTTAAATTCATATATATAGAGAAATACTCTAAAACTTTTAGGTAAATTATTTCTCATTTGTGGTTATTTTAATTAATTATAATGGGGAAACGTTATGCACTTTAAAATATTTTTCATAAAAAAGCGTTTTAACCCTAAAAATAATCTTATAAAAAATCATATATAAATATGATTAAAATGTAATTAATTGGATTAAATATTAACAATGAATAATTATTTTACTTGAAATAAAATTCAATACATTATGATACTATTCAAATAACTGATTTGTTTTTTAAAATAAATGACCATATTTAAAAATTAAATATTTTTTAGTATTCACTAAAAAAAATATTTTTGAAAAAATAAAAACAAATTCAAACTAAGATAATTTGGATATGATGATTGAAAAAAAATTGATTTTATTTTATTAGTTTATTTTTTCAATCTTTATATAAATTAATATTAATATTTTCTCAAAAAAGATATAAATCATATTTGAAGAAAACAAATAATTGAAGCATGAAATGAATTAACTGAAATTTGAGTACTTCTTTTTTTTATGAATATAAAAGAAAATTTAAATTTCATAAAACCATTAGAGATAATTTTAGAAATTTTTTTACTCTAATCCACATCTCTTATTTTAATAGCTATGTCATAATGGTCACATTTAAATAATAATATTTTAAAAATATATTTTGCTTCATTTAATCTCATTATTGTATGTTGTATACACTATAAAACGTATTGTTATTTTAATATATCTTGGTGTTAAAACAAAATTTATATAAACTTACAACACCCTAGTTTTTAACTTTGCTAATTAGTGGCTATTATAGCTTGTTTGAGGTGTGTCAGGCTTGTGAGATTATGATGTTGATGCATTAGTAATCCAATGACTTTTTCATATTATGGATATATACATACCATGTCAAAATTTCCATAACTTTTTTACATTTTAGGGAATATATTATTGATTTCATTATATGTATAATTAATTTGGATTGTTTGTAATTTCATCATATAGTGTTTATTGGTGAGCTAGGTCATTTAATAGGGAGAATTCATTTTGACCCAATATCTTTTTGGATGCATACATGATATTGGGATTAGTTGATGTTTAGGAAAACATGTTTCAGATAGTTATTAAGGTTTTGATTGATTTTTTTGATAAATATGTTATACAATTAATCCATCAATGTGACATTGTTTTTTGGAAAGAAATCAAACCCAATATCTCTCTAATTTCAATGTCTTCTTATCGGATGGTTCCCTCAATGTTATAAGAGTAGTTGACCTTGAATGATGATCTATTAAATAAGGTTGTAATCTGGATCCACATGTCCACATATAAGGACATGCTGTAACTCATGAAGATGAATATGTTTGTCTATGGTTTTTTATTGGTTACTAATTGTTGAACCAGGTCATGATTAAGAACAATGATCCAATCCCAATAATTAATGATGTATTTAATAAATTGATGGGACCTAGTTAGTCCCTGAAGAGCAATTTATGTTTTTGATATCATTATATGGGTTTTAAAGTGGAATATATCTTGAAGCCTACTTTTATATGTAATTATGATAAATTCTTGTTCATATTTATTCCCACTAGTATCATTAATTCCCCATACGTTTTCAGGGAATTCATTCTATGTTTGTTCTTATTGATGACATCCTCTTGTATTCAAGGACATTGGAGGAACATGATGAGTATGGGAAGAATATTGTTGAATTTATTTGATAACATAAATTCTATGGGATGTTTTTAAGTGAATTTTATTGACACACATGAGAAGTATTTCCTTGGACATATTATATCTCTCAAGGGGTTCGTTGTTGATACTTCAATGATTGAGGAAGTTTTTTTTTCTTAATTAAATATCTTAAATATAGTAGAGGTTTAATTTTTACATGATATTTCATGATATTATCAAATGTTTTCCCAATTAATATCAAATTATAGTCCCATTTAATGATTTTACTAGGAAGGATCCAGATTTTTTTGGACAAATCAGTGTTACGTAGTTTTTTAGTACCTAAAATAGAATTCGATCAATTATCAAACTATATGGTTGTTGGGGGAAGGGATTATGTGTGAGGTATTCTATGATTCATCTCTTATTTGTTTTAATTTTATTCTATTTCAGTAGAAATATGTGATTTCTTATAGTTCTTTACATCCTATTGAATGTTACTATATTACCCATGATCTTGAGTTAGAATTAAGGGTGTTTCCTATGAAATTGTAGCAATATGACCTTATTGGTGATAAATTTATAGCCTTCACAAATCATATGACCTGATGTATATTTTCCGTCAATGAGATATGAATATGTATTAGAAAATATTGAAGGATATTTATTGTATTTTGACTTATAGATCTCCTATATTGTATGTTATGAGTATAGTAATTGATTCAATAAATTGGAATTCACATAGATATGTTTCTCACAGGTCAGAAGATTCCTGGAGGATGATAGCATAGATTCCAATTTTCATATGGGTATAGAAGAATTTTGAAATTGTGTTCTTATATACGAGATGATAGTATAATATCTTTTTGTGGCATGTGAAAGAATATAATTTAGAGGATTCCGTGGTGGATGTGTTTAGATATCACATTTTTTTTGGAAGTACTCAAAAAGGATGTGTCACGACCCGTCCTCGAGACCCGTGTCGTGACTACCCTAAGCCCGCCTCCTATAGCCCAGGGTCTGGCGACTAGCACCAAGGCGTAAAATCGATAAAAAAGGGGAAGGCATTGCCTTATAAAGTAAACAAACACCACAAAGTAAGCCACCAGAAGTAACACTAAGTAAAACTGGGTACAATAGTAAGTGCGGAAAGTAAGTGGGCCAGAATAAAAACCCAAACTGAAGGTAAAGTACAACTGGATAGAAAGTACAACAACTGAATGTAAAGCAGCAACGTCGAGCCATCCAATGGAAGTCCCTCCCGAAGGGTGGGTACAAATAGCCTCCTAAGCTCCTCGGGTCCAGCCATCCGCTCCGTGTACGTCCCACCCAGTGGTCCACCTCCAGGTACCAACTAGCTCCACAAGCGTCAACCACGATCAGTGTTGTCCGTCGTCTTCATCCAACACAACGTAGTGCGAGCATAGCCTGTGCAGGGGTGAGTATACACAACTCAGTAGGGACCCCGAGACCCCCGAAGGTCTCCCAGAATACACAAAGGATAATTCAGAAGGGAAAGATACAATCGTGAAGTAACAACCAACACTACTTAGGTATATGCCCATACATATACCTAAGTCATCAATTCCAGTTCGGCTCCAACATCTGATCCCATGTTCGATCACGTCCACACATGATTAGTCAACCCAATCCACATAGGAAAGCACATCACAATACACATAGGAAAGAAAGTCAATAATGTCGAAGATAATGATTGAAAGTCAAGACTCAGCTCAAACAGGTATACTTCTTTGTAAGGTAAAATAGATGATCAGATATAGCCACTGATTCATCTATGCTGGGACCCACGTAGGATACTAAACCAGCTAAGCTATCGGACCCACATAGGATATAGACCAGCTACTTTGCCAGACCCACGTAGGATAACAAGAACATAGTCAAACATTTCTAGACCCATGTAGAATACAAGAACAGTAGTCATCGTCGTCAAACCCATAGAGGATTTCATTACGGTCTTCATCGCTGCCGAACCCACGGAGGATTTCAGTGCAGTCTTTATCGCTGCCGAACCCACTGAGGATTTCAGTGCTGTCTTCATCGATGCCGAACCCACGGAGGATTCCAGTGCGATATTCTTCACCGTCGTACCCATAGCTTCTGGGGAACTCCTCCTCAATCGAGTACAGTGGGCCTGCCGCTACAACCAAGCGCTTCACACTATCTTTAGACTGTTGTAGTACTCCACATGTCGAGTACTGTGGGCCTTCTGCTACAACCAAGCGCTTCCCACCATGGGTCTGCCGCTACAACCAAGCGCTCCCCCTCATAGCCTACAGAGGTACTCCTTATTTTGATTACCACGGGTCTTCTTATACATCTAAGCGCTCCTCCACCGTGGGTCTGCCGCTACAACCAAGCGGTCCCTACTGGGCTATCGAAACACACCGAGTCGATCGGACAACAGTCGTCAAGTCTCAGCCAGCTCTAGGGTTTCCGCACACAGCACGCTCGTTCCGGGAGGGTCTGCTCTATGAGCCAAGTGGTCGATACATCAATTGTCATGTAGACCAGAGTTGATGTATCTCAGTGTTCCATCGTGTCATTAGCAACACAACACGACAGACGGCGCGTCAATCAGATGCCCGGTCTGAGAGTTATTGGCTTTTTCATCCCAGGGGCCCGGTTGGTTTTTACGTTAAAACCAACCCGACCGTACTCCAACTACATCCAAACCTCGAGCGGAGTAATACAAAAGGTTCGTCTCACTACGAGGATCCAAGAAGGTCGATGGCACGTCAATCGGACGTCCGGAGCTCAAGTTATAAGCGGTTCCGCTCCGTGGGCCCGGTTGGTTTCGTGTTCGAACCAAACCGGCCATACCCAAAGTTCTATGAAACCTTGACTATAGTATACCGAAACGACAGTCTCGATCCAAGGATCGCCACGCAACTGACGGTGCGTTGATCGGAGGTCTGTAGCCCATGTTATGGGAAAAAGACCAAAAGTGGTCCGAAAAGGGGGGGTCTGGGCCCGGTCCGACCCAGCCCAACCCCCCTGGGTCGGCCCGAACCGGGTCGACCCGACCCGAGTCCAGGTCCAACCTGGCTGGGCGTGGCCCGGTCCGGTCCGTGCTACCCTGCCCGGCCTGGCCGGGTGGCACGCTGGCTTGGCCAGCGGCCGATCATGGGGGGACGCAGTCCCCCCTTCCCTTGCGCTCTGTGGACACGGTGGGTGTCGCGTCCTCCACCGGACCTCGCGCGGCCGCGGGATCCCGGTCTCTTGCTGCCGCGGCTTCCGCCGCGACGGTTCCTTCTGGCGGCGCACCGGGACACCGCCGCCTCCAGCTGCTGGCGCCGCCGTGCCGGCAGGGCGCGCCGGTAGGGTCTTTCACGGACCACCGGATGCGCTCCGGTGGTCCGTTTTGCTTGTTGTCTTCGCCAGCGGTCCTCCAGGGACCTTCCCTTCACTGTGAAGTCTTCAAAACGCATATTTGGCATGTTCTTTCATCTCCCGTCGATCCGCACATCAAATAAACAACCTGTGGAGTCTTTGAATAGCCTCTGTGGCCCCGACTCCGGCCGCGGTTTCGTTCGGGCTCAAGGGTGCGGCGCGACAGTGCTGCTCTTCTTCGCCCGTTCTTCTTTGATTCTGCGTGGTGTCGTTGCACTGCGCTACCTTTTTTCATGCCGCGACAAACACATCATCAAAAGGTGGAGGAGGGTCGACCGTGTTCGTGCGGTCTGGACCCCTCCCATTAATCCGATATCAAGCGGCTATGAATAAGACGTTTGGACGGTCAAGAAAATTCATGAACCAAAACTCAATCCCCTACATCGATGAGGTCTTCAAACAAGGTTTGTCGCAGGAAAGGGACGTCGCGGAAGATGGTGGCATGGAAGGAGGATCGTCGGCATCGTGGTACACGGCGTCACGGAGAAGAGGACTGTCGGTGTCGCGGTACACGACGTCACGTCGTCTATCTCCGAGGAATCAGCATTATTCGTCATCCTTCGTCGAAGGTCGGCGTTCTTCGTCGGTGACGGTGTGTTCTTCACGTTCTTCAAGGAGGAAGAAGATATTCTTCAAGAGCGCAAGAGTCCTCCCTTCCTTTCGTACAATGAATCAACCCCTAATAAAATAAGTCTTGTCTTATTTTATTAACACACTCCCAAGCCCTTAATTTCTAAATCAAACAGATCTCCTCAATTAATTGAATTAATTGAGGAACGTTTAATATTCAAATTAATTTTGAGGGTTGACGAGCCATTAATTCGGGGACCGAGTGAGTTACATATTAAAAGCATGATAGGGAGGTTAAAAGGGATTTGAAGGGGTAGAGCTCGTGTGGGCCCCACTTCACTAATATCCTACCTAGTGGAGTTAGGATATTAGTGGGTCCCACTCCAACCACCAATCATAGGTTTAACTACTTCGAATAGAAATAAAATTTGTAGCACAATATTTTATTTTATTCTTTAGTTAACCCATTTAATTAATAACCTCACTCGAGCAAACACAACTCCAGAAAAGGTGTTCTTAAGAAATTACTGGCGTTACGGTTTCATCAGTGTCCTCATATTTTGATTCCGAGCACCGGTTCAAAAGATAGGAGAACCCACTCGTTCCTTCACAGAACGTCCCCGAGTTAAATTTCGGAACATGATTCTGGGCACACCGGGCCTCGGAATCAGGTGCCGTCAGAAAATGCGTACTCATAAAAACCCAAATAAATTTAAGAGAAAGAAAAAAAAAATCCCTTGAATTTTACGGTTCTTTACATTACTCCCACCTCAGGGCTTTACGTCCCCGTAAAGATATATAAAAAACTATGGGAACAAATGTGGGTACTGAGCAAGCATCTGATCCTCCCGCTCCCAAGTGATCTCCTGGAGATTCATGTGCTACCATCTGATGTGCACTAGAGGAATCGACCGCCCATATAGTTCCCGCTTCTGTCGATCCTCGATCTCCACCGGGACCTCTACAAAAGTCACCCCATCGTCAAGGTCTATCTCCCCATGTACGATGATATGTGTCGGGTTGTGCACGTATCTCCTCAACTAAGATACGTGGAAGAGGTCGTGCACCCGGTGCAACTGATGTGGTAGATCCAGGCGATAAGCCACCTCGCCTATCCTGCTTAGTACCTGAAAAGGTCCGATGAAGCGCGAAGAAAACTTGCCTCCCCAGCCAAATCTTCGTAACCCACGTCGAGGTGAGACCCGTAGGAAAACGTGGTCGCCATACTCAAACTCTAGTGGTCTCCACCTCCTGTCAGCATAAGTCTTTTGTCGTCTTTGAGCTGTCCTCATCCACTCCTGGATGACTTGGACCTTCTTTGGTCCTACAAGAACTGCTAATATTTCTTCTTCGCCGATATGATAAATATGGTCTCAACCCCTGGATGAACTACATTCTTTGCCTAATACTGTCAATCCCGATATGGATGATACTAATCCATACCAAGGATGACATCGTAAGCCCTCAACGCTACTACCAATAGATCCAACCATTACTCTCGCCTCCAAGGGTTGAGTCACACTGTCAGCATCAATGTATGGTCACTGGGTCTCCTCCAGTAGATATCTAAAATGTGAGTGTCAAGTCAATGGTTTTTAAATCGAAACCTTTTAGTAACAACCTAAAGAGAGGATAGGAAAGTAAAAGCCACAAGAAAGGTGTCTTTTATTACTGCAACTCAAGTACAAAGACACATACAACCACAACAAAAAGAAAGCTAGAAGCACCAACAATAAAGGCCTCCATTCCTGGAACTAGTTTCGCTCCTGTCTGCCAGCTTACGGAGCTCCATAGTCAAATGCCTCAGCTGTCTGAGGTTGAGCTCTCCCATTTCCACATGTTCCCTGCCATCGGGGTGGACCTCCTGGTGGTGGTGGAAGCAACACCTCGAAGTGTCGTCCACCTCCAGCTGCACGGCCAGATCCCCTGCCTCGTTCTCCTGCTTCTTACGATCTATCCCGATCAAGCCTCTGCCTCTGCCTGGGAGGTCCTTAGTTTATCTTCTGGTCATCTATATGGTGGGTCGGACAGTCATGAGCCAAGTGACTAACCCCGCCGCAGGAGTAACACTGCCCGCTCCTGGTAAGTCGTTCTCCACCCCGGGTGCCTCGCACAAAAGATATTGTGTCATGCGGTCGATCACATATAGGTCCAGTCCTCTTGGACCTCTGAGTCATCTGTCTACTTCCCACTGCAGAAGACTCGGCCGCATGCCGGCTAGTGGTGGGTCCTACTGCTGGAGACTGCTCATTAAGGAAACTCTCCACTAAGAGAGATCATTCCAACACCCATGTCTGCGTCGGGATGCTGTGAGGAACAACTGAGGCTCTCATATCTTTCTTGAGCCCCTACTTGAAGGTTCAGACCCTGAAGAATGGGTCCCATACCATGTTCGTCGAATAGCGCGGGAGATCGGTAAATCTCGCCGAGTACTGGGCGACCGTCATGCTGCCCTGCCGCAGCTGTAGAAGCTCCTGAATGCACACCGTACGGAGGCTGGCTGGGATGAAATCTGAGCGAAAGAGGCTCTCAAAGTCCTTCCAGAGGAGGGGTGCCTCGTCGTGCACCTGAAGCATCATTCTCCAGCATTTTACTGCTTCCGCGTGCAGGAGGCTCGCTGCACGGATCACCATGAGGTCCGCTGGTGTCCCCACTAACCTGAAAAATCACACAATCGCCTCCACCCAATCCTCGACTGCCTGAGGGTCCGTGTCCCCATGGAACCTGAGCGGCCTCTGACGCTGGAACTCGTGTAGTGCACTAAGGCGACGTTCACTCTTAGCGGCTAGGGCTGGCGGCATCGGTGGCTCGGCGGGTAGAGGTATCGCCGGTGCCTCCGCTGAGAAAGGGTCATGCACTGAGGCCTCGTCGCTCGGTGGGTTGTCGTCTCGCACAATGCTCTAAACCCTAGCTGGCTGCTGTTGTTGGGCCATCCTGAAAAGATACAGGTGATCCACAGTCAAAAATGTATACCTGGTGTGCTGACACAATGTAATCACAATGAAAACTTTTGAAACACACATGCAATCAATGTTTTCATGCATTGCATCGGAAATCAGAAGTCAGGGTCCTCTTGTACGGATATGTCAGCCGCCGCACCAACACTAGACTCCCTGGACTGATAACCAGACACAATATCCTTAACACTATTGCTTCACATAGAAGAAAGATTAGAGTCTTGAGTTCTGCGGTAGAACCAAACTCCTCTGATACCAATTTGTCACGACTCGTCCTCGAAACCCATGCCGTGACTACCCCAAATCCGCCTCCCACAGGCCAGGGGCTGACGACTAGCACCAAGGTGTAATACAAATAAAAAAGGGGAAGGCATTGCCTTATAAAGTAAAAAAATACCACAAAGTTAGCCAGCAGAAGTAACACTAAGTAAAACTGGGTACAATAGTAAGTGCGGAAAGTAAGTGGGCTAGAATACAAACCCAAACTGAAGGTAAAGTACAACTGGAAAGAAAGTATAACAACTGAAAGTAAAGCAGCAACGTTGAGCCGTCCACTGAAAGTCCCTCCTGAAGGGTGGGTACAGATAGCCTCCTCAGCTCCTCGGGTCCAACATTCCGCTCCATGTACGTCCCGTCTAGTGGTCCACCACTATGTACCGACTAGCTCCACAAGCCTCAACCATGATCAGCACTGTCCCTCTTCTCCATCCAACACAATGTAGTGCGGGCATAGCCCATGCGGGGGTGAGTATACGCTACTCAGTAGGGACCCCGAGACCCCCGAAGGTCTTCCAGAATACACAAATTATAATCCACAAAGAAGATATTCAATCACAAAGTAACAACCAACACTACATAGGTATATGACCATACATATACCTAATTCATCAATTCCAGTTCGGCTCCAACATCCAAGCCCAAGTTCCATCACGTCCACACAGGATAGTGCAACCCAATCCACACAGGAAATCACATCACAATCCACATAGGAAAGAAAGTCAATCATATCAAAGATAATGATTGAAAGTCAAGACTTAGCTCACATAGGGATAATTCTTCGTAAGGTAAAAGAGATGATACTGATATAGCCACTGATTCATCTAAGCTGGGACCCACGTCGGATACTAAACCAGCTAAGCTGCCAGACCCACATAGGATATAGACCAGCTACTCTGCTAGACCCACATAGGACAGCCAGAACAGAGTCAAACATTGCCATACCCACATAGGATAGAATAACAGTAGTCATCGTCGTCGAACCCATGGAGGATTTCAGTACAGTCTTCTTCACTACTGAACCCACGGAGGATTTCCGTGCAGTTTTTATCGCTGCCGAACCCACAAAAGATTTCAGTGCATTCTTCATCGCTGCCAAACCAACGTAGGATTCAAGTTTGCTAGTCTTTACCGTAGATGTAACACCCCAAGATTTCATAATGTGTTATTTCTTCAAAATAATTCAATAACGTGCACTACATGCAACACCGAGTTCAAGCGCACCATGACTTACCAAACAAGCCGTTCAAAAGAGTTTATGAATAGTATTTACTAAATTATAAACTTTTTATAATCCCTATAATTTTAGAATCCATATTATGAGTTTCATAGACATAATGTAAGAACAAATTCATTTTCAGTATTGCACTTTTACCAACTTTTAATAGTGAAAACCTTTCTAAATCCAATATTTTAAACTTTTATATATTCAATTTGACTAAATAAATTTACTTTTTAGAATGGGGACATCAAAAAAATATTTAAAATTAAAGATCCCAAGCTTCCACGGTACGTTTCCCTTTGAATAATGCAATGGCGTGCATTGTACGCAACTTCGAGATTCTAACACACCACAACCAATCAAACTAGCCGTTATGAATAGTAATACCTAACTTTTAAAATTTTAGAAATTTTATCTCTCAAAATGGGCTTCATTTTTGGATTTCTAGTATCGAATTTAGCCTAAGGCGAAATTTTGGTACTTTTCGGATAACATTCATATTTTGATGAATAGTGAAAATTACTAAATTTTAATTAAAAACAACTTTTTTAATCAAAATAATTAATTGTGACAAATTATGAATTTGAGTGGTTTTAAAGTATATTTAGAATATATTTTTATCATTTAATTAAATTTTGGTCATTGGACATAATTTCACAATTAAACCGAACATAAACAAGTATCAATCTTTTGATAGTTATTATATCTTAAAAACACGCTTTTTGTTTTAACAGCGGGAATTATTTTTATATTAATTTCTGCAACTTTTGTGTTTTGAATTTGGAAAATGGATTCCATATTTGGAATTAGGATGTTCAAATTGTGTAAATTGAAAACTTTTATATTTAGACATTTTGAATAATTACTTCGGTAAATATTTTATTTACCATGGTTAAGGGTAAATCCGGTAAATAAGGGTTAAAAATAATATTATAATAATACAAAATTACACTGAAACGTGTCCTAACCTTATTGGTGGATACATGTTCGACCATGGGCATCTTTGGGTCGATTTGGGGACCCCATGGTGCCACTTGTAAGTGAGAGGGACACTTTATTTTAATTAAGTTAAAATGAATACAAAAATGACATAAGCATATATCTTTTAGAAAAAAAAATTTTACATAGGGTTATATATGTTGGATTTTTGACTGTAAATATTCATTAGAAATATAAAAAGATTTCCTAAATAATAATATTTTATTTATAATTCTTATACTTTAAATAATTTTTTTTATTTATGACACAATTGTGATTCAGTAATTACCATAATAGTGAGAAATTAAAATAGTTGATATTTTAAATACCCAAATAAATATAATTTGAGACTTTTAATGAATTAAAATAATTTTCTAGGATAATATGACATATTAGGATTGATTTAATTAACTTTTTTAGAAGTAATAATTCTGTTATCAGTTTCAGAAAAATCAACTATTGAATAGTGTCAAAATTGACATAAAAGAGTTTTTAAAACAAATATTATATTATTAATTGATATTAAATTCCTAAAAATATAAGGTTCGGCCAAGAGAATTATATCACGATAGGTGTATCATTAATGGACCACTTGGGGGTCTCTTGGATGTATATAGTAAGTTTATTAACCATATAATATAAAAATACAAAGAGACATTGTAAAAGTGAAACTAATTAACTTAGAGTTAATACTTAAAGATAAGGTTAAATATTAGTACCCAAACCTGTCTAAATTCTATTGGTTGAGTGTTTTTTGACCCATCCCCACCATAACATTTAAATAATCCACTTTGAGCCATTATAAACCGAATATGAATTTATTATAAATTAATATTTCAAGATTTTCCAAAGTTTCCCCTCACCCCTCTTATAAAAGGGAACTCCTCCTTCTCATTTATTCACACCATCAAAGCCTTTTGGTTGGTCCAAATTCTGCCCAAATACTCTCTAAAATTCCCTCACTAAAACCTAGAGGCCTTAGTTTGATCAGAAAGCCAACCTATGGAGCCCTTTTGATCAAATCAAAAGGAAGAACCTGAAGAAGAGGTAATGTTTTCACCACCCTTTTTCAAATTCATTTCTTCTTCCACTTCTTCTTTCATTGTTATTAAAATTCTAAAATAATAACTCCAGTACCTTATATATACTGTGATGTTATTATAAATATGGAACAACCATATTCATTATTCTATCCACCCTTTGAATAACATGTCACCATATGTGCGTACGTACGGCTTACCGTCTCCACATCGTGGTGTAATTGTTATTCAATATATTATAATTTGGATGTGTATAATAATGTTGTGTAAATCATGTAAATAATAAATATAACATGATAATGATTCTTTATATATTATATACTATCCAATTACATATTATTTTAATATCAAAAGAATGATATTGTCACTCGTGCGTACGTACGGACTACCGTTTCCACGAACGCGATGAGATTAATTATCTATCATATCCATTAAAGTATAACTATCATTTTATGATTAATAATATTATCTAAGGACTTGATATAATTCAGGATATGATTAAGATACAACCTATCCATTATAAACATGGCTTACGTAACAAAACAAATAAAAGGAAATGAGTAAGTTAACACCCGAAAAAACGATAATACTAAGATACTATTAACAAATAAATGTTAAAAGATCATGTATGATATCATATTAATGTATATGATTCTTGTATAATTTAATAACAATTATTTCACCATTATACAGGAGGTTAAACTACCCCAACCAATGAAAAGTACAAGGTAAGGGTTTATTTCGCAATCTCTTCATTATCCGAGGTTGTTTATCGTAGTAATCTACTGGGATTTCTTTATCATCCACATCCATGTTTCTTCGAAATGTATTTCAAAACATTTTTACTATTTACAAAGAATATGGGTTAAAGTAATTTATACCCTTATGTGTTTTTAAAGGAATCTTTCCATCGTCTTCCAAACAAGGCACTTTTTACCTTTCGATAAATTTAAGGTAAGAATGTTTTTTTAACTTATACGGCGGGTGCGGCTATTTACTGCCGTTATAAAATCATCAAAGCTTCCCTTACAAGATTATAAGAATATTTTCAAATTAAATGTTTTATTTTATAATTTTGTGACTTTTAAATGATTTCAAAATTAATATTTTAAGAATTTTTGAAAGGTACTCTTTATCAAGATCATAATTTTAAATATTTTAAAGATTTATCTTTATAAATATTTTTAATTAATTTCCAGGTTTTAAAAATGATTTTAAGGATTTATTTATATGTACATTAAGGTTTTGAGATTATATTTCTTTTCAAAAGTTTCAAAGTGTATGGGACACTTTGATTCAAAAATCTCTTTTAAATTACTTCCTTTATAAATGTGTGACTTTTCAATGATTTTGAGAAAAGATATATTTCTATCAAATAGTTTTTATTTCATCTATGTCAACATCCTTTTATGGATTTTAAGCTTATTTGAAGTTGATTTATTATGATACAAAACTTCTATATTGTATTGAAGGTTTTGTGATATGTTTGACTGTGGATGTGCTATTTTTATACCATTCATGGTTTATGGTGAAAGTATTGACATTTCGTATGCTAGTTTTAATACGAATGTTTATGTTATGTTTAAACCTTTTCATATGGGAATGCATTGGACTTAATATGTTATGGGTGTAGCCCGCTATAGCTTCTCGATGCATCGGTAGGTCTCATGAGACAAACTAGTGTCTTGGCACAAGGCCTTGGCAAAATCTTATTTTTAGTCTTGGCACGAGGCCTTGGCTATGTGGTTATGATAGTTTGGCATTATGCATTCCATCATTATGAAAGTGGTTATTGATATTGCATGTGATTATTCGATTAGTAGAATATCCATGTGAATAAGTAAATGGAATTATTTCAATTTATTTTTTCCATACTATGTTGAAGTTCAAGTTTAAAATGGTTTTGTTTTAGTTATACGCTGCCTTAAATGTTTATTCTTATTTATTAATGTTTCTGCTATATTGTTATCCTTACTAGGCATTTGAGCTCACCCCTTTTATATGTTTTATTTTCCCCAGGATGTGAAGAAGTAAATTATGAATGACCTGCAGGGATATTATGAGGGGATAATGGTGTGAACTATGGAGACAATACGTTTTTGTAGTAGTTTTTCTCTTCATGATGTAATGTAAAACTTTATGAATATACCTAGTGTTTCCAAGGCTACTAAACCAATCGGTCTTTCGAGATTTGATCTTTCTTGTGATCATTCCAATGTTTTTTAATAATGCATCGACTCTGGGTTACTGGGGTCAGGGCGTTACAGTTGGTATCAGAGAAAGTTTAGTAAAAACCTTGGAAGCTAGATTTAGATAAACTCTGATTAGAGCACATAGATTTAAGATGGACTTTGAGGATTAGTATAAAATAACTTTCTAGAATTTTGGTATTGTAGAGATTTTGTGTGTTTTCCGAGCAATACACCCCTGTCTGGATATGAGCAGGAAGAGGCGGCTCTGGCACAGATGTACCTAGGGGTAAAACCCAAACACACCGCTTTGAGCTAGACTCGAACGGTAAATTGTGCACGACAACGGGCCTTGCTGCACTCTTGGTTACGACACTCCCGGGGGATATTCTTAGGATAATTCTCATTTTCTTTACAAACCATTATTAAGGGTTTATGAGTATATACTTCCTCAAAGGATACATTTTTATGATTATGGATTATATTCATAAACTATTTAATTTATGTTATGTGGTTTACAAGTTTGGGATTAGGTATTGTTATTCATAAACAAATCTAGTGTATGCCATTTTTTAGAAATGGCGCCCAGTAGAAGGAATGATAACTCCAGCAATGCACGTGATCCAAAGAGAAAGAAGGATCATATCTTTCATGTTCATAAGATAGAATTTATAACAGAAATAGTCTCCCATGTATTATCATCATATGAAGAAATAATATCACGTGTTTATAAGATAAGTAAAGAGTTTACTGAGTCCTATGGCTTTTAAGGGAAGTAAGAGAAGAAAAGGATGGAAGAGAGAAAGATGGATAAAGGGAAGAGGGAAAAAAGAATTTTCCCATATGTGATAACTGTGGGAAGAAACACCCTGGAATTTTCCTGAAAGGAATGAGAGTTTGTTATAATTGTGGAGGAAAAGGGCACAAAGTACGTGACTGCAAGGGTATGAAAATGGTTTCAAATGTACAATGCTTCATTTGCAAGGAGTTTGGACACTATGCGAACCTATGTCCCAGTCATCAGACTATGCCGCAAATGATGCTATTGGTTAATAATAAAGTTATGATACTACCACAGATGAAGAGGAATGATTAGAGTTCTTATGTTGATTATGTCATTTGAGTGTTTTATCAACAATGTACTTGTTATAATAATTATGGAGTATATAAGGATTATACTGCAGTACTTTTTCATTAAGGACATGAGATTGTGTGGAACAAAGAAAAGTGACTCAATAGCAGGTTAAATTTTTGGAAAATATATGGTTGAGAGAAAGATAAACCATAATTTGGTTCTGATACCAAGGTAATGATTTTAGAATAATACATGATTGATTTTGGATAAATTATATTGGATATTCTTGACTACCTTGAAACTGATTAATGATTTGTATATTCCATCATTGTTGGGATTTACAACATTTTTGGATTGAAAGAGTATATCTATTATTCTATATTGAATAAGGGATCATGAATGTAATCAATAAGGTTTTATGGTGATTCAGGATGTTGCAGTGTTTTAAAATAATACACGATGAAGGTGATCGAATGTTATTACGCGAAAAAAAGGATCTTCATTGTGTTTACCTTCCTTATAAATTTTGGACTGAAGTTTTTTGGATAGTTCTAGTTTGGATTATTTTGGATTTCCATAAAAGGACAACCCAGAGGTCGGGCGGCAACCCGTCGCGTCCGGCAAGGCCGCGAGACTTGAACCCACAACCGAAGGGTGACAAAGGTGTATCACCTACCACTGACCCACATGATGTCCTGGTTTGAATAATGTCGTTTTTTAATGGATCTTCTAGATGAATTATAAATTCATTTTTTTAACCCTATACGAATATGATAAATAGAATATTATTTTTAAGTTCTATTATCTTTTAGAGTGAAAGACGAGTTTGTGGTAGAACTTAGTTAATGGTTGAGAATCTACTTGTCAAGTATATATTTTTATTCTTCTCTTATTCAATGAAGAAATTAATTCTTATTCTTTAGTGAAGGGATCTTAAAACAAAAAAATGTGTTATCCTAATACCATATGTTTTTCTGAACTGATGGTATTTAAAATCATCATAGATTGATGAATTTAAGGCCCTCAATTTTACACTTGTTTGTGATTGATGACCTCAATCACTACCTAAAAATATTTACGTTTTTCCTCCAATTATCTGTCTCTAATTTCCACCAATGTTCTCCGAATAGAGATCATAATTTGGTGGTGACCCTTTCATTTCTCTTATCCTCTTAATAAGACTAAATTTTATCAACCCAATTTCCGATGTGGGTTTTCCCACAAAGATATTTTTTTATATTCAACCTTTTATTTTCGAAGAACAATTTCAAATTGCGAGGACGCAATTTATTGAAGGAGGGGAGAATTTAACACCCCAAGATTTCATAATGTGTTATTTCTTCAAAATAATTCAATAAATTGCACCACACGCAACACCGAGTTCAAGCGCACCATGACTTACCAAACAAGCCATTCAAAAGAGGTTATGAATAGTATTAACTAAATTTTAAACTTTTTTTAATACCTATAATTTTAGAATCCATTTTATTAGTTTCTTATACATAATGTGAGAACAAATTCATTTTCAGTATTGCACTTTTACAAACTTTTAATAGTGAAATCCTTTTTAAATCCAATATTTTAAAGATACAGGTGTTCCAAGGTCAAAAAAGTATACCTGGTGTGCTGACACAAAGTAATCACAAAGAAAACTTTTGAAGCACACATGCAATCAATGTTTTCATGCATTGCGTCGGAAATCAGAAGTCAGGGTCCTGTTGTATGGATATGTCAGCCGCCGCACCAACACTAGACTCCCTGGACTGATAACCAGACACAATACCCTTAACACTATTGCTTCACATAGAAGAAATATTAGAGTCTTGAGTTATGCGGTAGAACCAAACTCCTCTGATACCAATTTTTCATGACTCGTCCTCGAGACCCATGCCGTGACTACCCCAAATCCGCCTCCAACAGGCCAGGGGCTGACAACTAGCACCAAGGTGTAATACAAATAAAAAATGGGAAGGCGTTGCCTTATAAAGTAAAAAAGTACCACAAAGTAAGCCAGCAGAAGTAACACTAAGTAAAACTGGGTACAATAGTAAGTGCGGAAAGTTAGTGGGCTAGAATACAAACCCAAACTGAAGGTAAAGTACAACTGGAAAGAAAGTACAGCAACTGAAAGTAAAGCAGCAACGTTGAGCCGTCCACTGAATGTCCCTCCTGAAGGGTGGGTACAGATAGCCTCCTCAGCTCCTCGGGTCCAACATTCCGCTCCGTGTACGTCCCATCCAGTGGTCCACCACCATGTACCGACTAGCTCCACAAGCCTCAACCACGATCAGCACTGTCCGTCATCTCCATCCAACACTATGTAGTGCGGGCATAGCCCGTGCAGGGGTGAGTATACGCTACTTAGTAGGGACCCCGAGACCCCCAAAGGTCTTCCAGAATCCACAAAGGATAATCCACAAAGAAGATATTCAATCACGAAGTAACAACCAACACTACATAGGTATATGACCATACATATACCTAATTCATCAATTCCAGTTCGGCTCCAACATCCAAGCCCAAGTTCCATCACGTCCACACAGGATAGTGCAACCCAATCGACACAGAAAAGAACATCACAATCCACATAGAAAAGAAAGTCAATCATATCAAAGAAAATGATTGAAAGTCAAGACATAGCTCACATAGGTATAATTCTTCGTAAGGTAAAAGAGATGACACTGATATAGCCACTGATTCATCTAAGCTGGGACCCACGTAGGATACTAAACCGGCTAAGCTGTCGAACCCACATAGGATATAGACCAGCTACTCTGCTAGACCCACATAGGACAACAAGAACAGAGTAAAACATTTCCAGACCCACGTAGGATAGAATAACATTAGTCATCATCATTGAACCCATGGAGGATTTCAGCACACTCTTCTTCACTACTGAACCCACGGAGGATTTCCGTGTAGTTTTTATCGCTGCCGAACCCACAAAGGATTTCAGTGCATTCTTCATCGCTTCCAAACCAACGTAGGATTCAAGTGTGATAGTATTCACCATCGATGTAACACCCCAAGATTTCATAATGTGTAATTTCTTCAAAATAATTCAATAATGTGCACTACATGCAACACCGAGTTCAAGCGCACCATGACTTACCAAACAAGCCGTTCAAAAGAGTTTATGAATAGTATTTACTAAATTTTAAACTTTTTATAATCCCTATAATTTTAGAATCCATATTATGAGTTTCTTAGACATAATGTAAGAACAAATTCATTTTCATTATTGCAGTTTTACCAACTTTTAATAGTGAAAACCTTTTTAAATCCAATATTTTAAAGTTTTATATATTCAATTTGACTAAATAAATTTACTTTTTAGAATGGGGACATCAAAAAAATATTTAAAATTAAAGATCCCAAGCTTCCACGGTACGTTTCCCTTTGAATAATGCAATGGCGTGCATTGTACGCA
Organism: Viscum album; assembly: GCA_963277665.1. Taxonomy (NCBI): domain Eukaryota; kingdom Viridiplantae; phylum Streptophyta; class Magnoliopsida; order Santalales; family Viscaceae; genus Viscum; species Viscum album. The sequence continues at coordinate 1,227,628,224 of OY728140.1, read as the reverse complement.
ACTTCGAGATTCTAACACACCACAACCAATCAAACTAGCTGTTATGAATAGTAATACCTACCTTTTAAAATTTTAGAAATTTTATCTCTCAAAATGGACTTCATTTTCGGATTTGTAGTATGGAATTTAGCCTAAGGCGAAATTTTGGTACTTTTCAGATAACTTTCATATTTTGATGAATAGTGAAAATTACTAAATTTTAATTAAAAACAAATTTTTTAATCAAACTAATTAATAGTGATAAATTATGAATTTGAGTGGTTTTAAAGTATATTTAGAATATATTTTTATTATTTAATACAATTTTGGTCATTGGACATAATTTCACAATTAAACCGAACATAAACAAGTATCAATCTTTTGATAGTTATTATATCTTAAAAACACGCTTTTTGTTTTGACAGCGGGAATTATTTTTAAATTAATTTCTGCAACTTCTGTGTTTTGAATTTGGAAAAATGGATTCCATATTTGGAATCAGGATGTACAAATTGTGTAAATAGGAAACTTTTATTTTTAGACATTTTGAATAATTACATCGGTAAATATTTTATTTACCATGGTTAAGGGTAAATCCGGTAAATAAGGGTTAAAAAATAATATTATAATAATACAAAATTACACTAAAATGTGTCCTAAACTTATTGGTTGATACATGTTCGACCATGGGTATCTTTTGTTTGATTTTGGGACCCCATGGTGCCACTTGTAAGTGATAGGGACAATTTATTTTAATTAAGTTAAAATGAATACAAAAATGTCATAAGCATATATCTTTTAGAAATAAAATTTTTACATAGGGTAATATATGTTGGATTTTTTACTGTAAATATTCATTAGAAATCTAAAAATATTTCCTACATAATTATATTTTATTTATAATTTTTATACTTTAAATAATTTAATTTATGTATGACACAATTATGATTCAGTAATTACCATAATAGTGACAAATTAAAATATTTGATATTTTAAATACACAAATAAATATAATTTGAGACTTTTAATGAATTACAATAATTTTATAGGATAATATGACATATTAGGATTGATTTAATTAACTTTTTTAGAAGTAATCATTCTGTTATGAGTTTAAGAAAAATAAAATATTGAATAGTGTCAAAATTGACATAAAAGAGTTTTTAAAACAAATATTATATTATTAATTGATATTAAATTCCTAAAAATATAAGGATAGTCCAAGAGACTTATATAATGATAGGTGTATCATTGATGGACCACTTGGGGGTCGCTTGGATGTATATAGTATGTTTATTAACCATATAATATAAAAATGCAAAGAGACATTGTAAAAGTGAAACTAATTAACTTAGAGTTAATACTTAAAGATAAGGTTAATATTAGTACCCAAACCTGTCTAAATTCTATTGGATGAGTGGTTTTCGACCCATCCCCACCTTAAAATTTAAATAATCCACTTTGGAGCCATTATAAACCGAATATGAATTTATTATAAATTAATATTTCAAGATTTTCCAAAGGTGCCCCTCACCCCTCTTATAAAAGGGCACTCCTCCTTCTCATTTCTTCACACCTTCAAAGCCTTTTGGTTCGGCCAAATTCTTCCCAAATACTCTATCAAACTTTCCTCACTACAACCTAGAGGCCTTATTTTGATCAGAAAGCCAACCTATGGAGCCCTTTTGATCAAATCAAAAGGAAGAACCCGAAGAAGAGGTAATGTTTTCACCTCCCTTTTTCAAATTCATTTCTTCTTCCACATCTTCTTTATTTGTTATTACAATTATAAAATAATAACTCCAGTATCTTATATATACTGTGATGTTATTATAAATATGGTAAAACCATATTCAGTATTATATCCACCCTTTGAATAACATGTCACCATATGTGCGTACGTACGGCTTACCGTCTCCACGTCGTGGTGTAATTGTTATTCAATATATTATTTTTTGGATGGGTATAATAATGATGTGTAAATCATGTAAATAATAAATATAACATGATAATGGTTCTTTATATATTATATACTATCCAATTATATATTTTTTTAATATCAAAAGAATGATATTGTCGCTCGTGCGTACGTACGGACTACGGTTTCCACGAACGCGATGAGATTCATTCTCTATCGTATCCATTCAAGTATAACTCTCATTTTATAATTAATAATAGTATCTAAGGACTTGATATAATTCTGGATATGATTAAGATACAACCTATCCATTACAAACATGTCTTACGTAACAAAACATATAAAGGGAAATTATTAAGTTAACACCCGGAGCAACGATAATACTAAGATATTATTAACAAATCAATGTTAAAAGATCATTTATGATATCATATTAATGTATATGATTCTTGAATAATTTAATAACAATTATTTCACCATTATACATGAGGTTAAACTACCCCAACCAATGAAAAGTACAAGGTAAGGGTTTATTTCGCAATCTCTTCATTATCCGAGGTTGTTTATACGTAGTAATCTACTGGGATTTCTTTATCATCCACATCCATGTTTCTTCGAAATGTATTTCAAAACATTTTTACTATTTTCAAAGAATATTGTTTAAAGTCATTTATACCCTTATGTGTTTTTAAAGGAATCTTTCCATCGTTTTCCAAACAAGGCACTTTTTACCTTTCGACACATTTAAGGTAAGAATGTTTTTTTAACTTATACGGTGGGTGCGGCTATTTACCACCGTTATAAAATCGTCAAACCTTACCTTACAAGATTATAAGAATATTTTCAAATTAAATGTTTTATTTTATAATTATGTGACTTTTAAATGATTTCAAAATGAATGTTTTAAGTATTTTTGAAAGGTACTCTTTATCAAGATCATAATTTTAAATGTTTTAAAGATTTATCTTTATAAATATTTTTAATTATTGTCCATGTTTTAAAAATGATTTTATGGATTTATTTATATGTACATTAAGGTTTTGAGATGATATTTCTTTTCAAAAGTTTCAAAGTGGTATGGGACACTTTGATTCAAAAATCTCCTTTAAATTACTTCCTTTATAAATGTGTGACTTTTCCATGATTTCGAGAAAAGAGATATTTCTCTCAAATAGTTTTGATTTCATCTATGTCAACATATTTTGATGGATTTGAAGATTATTTGAAGTTGATTTATTATGATACAAAACTTCTATATTGTATTGAAGGTTTTGTGATATGTTTGACTGTGGATGTGCTATTTTTATACCATTCATGGTTTATGGTGAAAGTATTGACATTTCGTATGCTAGTTTTAATACGAATGTTTATGTTATGTTTAAACCTTTTCATATGGGAATGCATTGGACTTAATATATGATGGGTGGAGCCCGCTATAGCTCCTCGATGCATCAGTAGGTCTCATGAGACAAACTAGTGTTTTGGCACAAGGCCTTGGCAAAATCTTATTTGTAGTCTTGGCACGAGGCCTTGGCTATGTGGTTATGATAATCTGGCATTATGCATTCCATCATTATGAAAGTGGTTATTGATATTGCATGTGATTATTCAATTAGTAGAATATCCATGTGAATAAGTAAATGGAATTATTTCATTTTATTTTTTCCATACTTTGTTGATGTTCAAGTTTAAAAGGGTTTTGTTTTAGTTATACGCTGCCTTAAATGTTTATTCTTATTTATGAATGTTTCCGCTATATTGTTATCCTTACTGGGCATTTGAGATCACCCCTTTTATATGTTTTATTTTCCCCAGGATGTGAAGAAGTAAATTATGAGTGACCTGCAGGGATATTATGAGGGGATAATGGTGTGAATTATGGAGACAATATGTTTTTGTAGTAGTTTTTCACTTCATGATGTAATGTAAAACTTTATGAATATATCTAGTGTTTCCAAGGCTACTAAACCAATCGGTCTTTCGAGATTTGATCTTTCTTGTGATCATGCCAATGTTATGTAATAATGCACCGACTCTGGGTAACTGGGGTCGGGGCATTACAGTCGAACCCATAGTTGCTGGGGAACTCCTCCTCAATCGAGTACAGTGAGCCTGCCGCTACAACCAAGTGCTTCCCACTAACCTTGGACTACTGTAGTACTCCACCTGTCGAGTACTGTGGGCCTACTGCTAAAACCATGTGCTTCCCACCATGGGTCTTCCGCTACAACCAAGCGCTCCCTCTCATAGCCTACAGAGGTACTCCTTATGTTGAGTACCGCAGGTCTGCTGCTACAACCAAGCGCTCCTCCACCGTGGGTCTGCCGCTACAACCAAGCGGTCCCCACTAGGCTCTCGAAACACACTGATTCGATCAGACAACAGTCGTCAATTCTCAGCCAGCTCAAGGGTTTCTGCATACAACACGCTCGTTCCAGGAGGGTCCACTTCACAAGACAAGAGGTTGATACATCAACTGTCATGTAGACCAGATTTTATGTATCGCAAAGTTCTATCATGTCAATAAGAACACAATGCGACAAACAACGCGTGAATCGGACACCCGGTCTGAGAGTTATTGGCTTTTTCAACCCAGGGGCCAAGTTGGTTTTTAAGTTAAAACCAACCCGAACGTACTCCAATTGTGTCCAAACCACAAGAGGAGAAAGCCAAAAGGTCCATCTCACTAAGAGGAATCCAACAAGGTCGACGGCACGTCAATCGGATGTCCGGAGCTCAAGTTATATGCATTTCCGCTCCTTGGGCTGGGTTGGTTTCGTGTTCGAACCAACCCGGCTGTACCCAAAGTTTTCCGAAACCTTGAGTTTAGTATACCAAAACTACATTCTTGATCCATGTATCGCCACACAACTGACGGGGCATCGATCGGTGGTCTGTAGCCCAGGTTATGGGAAAAAGACCAAAAGTGGTCCGAAAATGGGGGGTCTGGGCCCAGTCCGACCCGACCCAACTCCCCCTAGGTCGGCCCGAACCGGGTCGACCCGACCTGGGTCTGGGTCTGACCCGGCTGGTCGCGGCCATGTCCGGTCTGCGCAACCCGGCCAGGCCGGGCCGGGTGGCATGCTGGCTCGGCCAGCAGCCGAGCATGGGGGGACGCAGTCCCCCCTTCCCTTGCGCTTCGTGGATGCGACGGGTGCCGCGTCCTCCACCGGATTCCACGTGGCCACGGGATCCCAGTCGCCTGCCATCGCAGCTGAACCCGTGGTGGTTCCTCCTACCGTCACGCCATCAGGGTCATCCGCGGACCATCGGACGCGCTCCGGTGGTCCGTTTTGCTTCCGTCTTCGCCAGCGGTCCTCACGGGACCTGCCCTTCACTGCGAAGTCTTCAAAACGCCTCTGCGGCCCATTCCGTTATCGCCCGTCGATCCGTACATCAAATAAACAATCTGCGGATTCTTCGAATCGCCTCTGTGTCCCCGACTCTGGCCGTGGTTTTGTTCGGCCTCAACGGCACGACGCTGCGCTTCTTTGCCCGTTCTTCTTTGTTTTCGCGCAATGTCGTTGCACCGCACTACCTTTGTTCATGTCGGGACGAACACATCATCAAAAGGGGGAGGAGGGTCAGTCGTGTTCATGTGGTCCAGCCCCCTCCCATTAATCCGGTATCAAGCATCTATGAAAAAGACGTTTGGACAGTCAAGAAATTTCATGAACCAAAAATCAAACCCCTACCTCGATGAAGTCTTCGAATGAGGTTTGTCGTGGGAAAGGGACGTCACAGAAGACGACGTCGTAGAAGGAGGATCGTCGGCGTCGCGGTACACGGCGTCACTGTACACGACATCGCGGAGAAGAGGACTGTCAGCGTCGCATCGTCGATCTCCGAGGAATCAGCATTATTCGTCGTCCTTCGTCGGAGGTCGGTGTTCTTCGTCGGTGATGGTGTGTTCTTTGCGTTCTTCAAGGAGGAAGAAGATATTCCTCAAGAGCGCAAGTGTCCTCCCTTCATTTCTCACAACGAATCAACCCCTAAAAAATAAGCCTTTTCTTTTTTTATTAACACACACGCAAGCCATTAATTTGAAAATCAAACAGATCTCATTCAATTAATTGAATTAATTGAGGAGCGTTTAATATTCAAATTAATTTTGAGTGTTTAATTGCCATTAATTCGGGGTGCTGGTGAGTTACATATTAAAATCACGAGAGGGAGGTTAAAAAGGTATTTGAAGGGGTGGGGCTCGTGTGGGCCCCACTTCACTAATATCCTACCTAGTGGAGTTAGGATATTAGTGGGTCCCACTCCAACCACCAAGCATAGGTTTAACTACTTAGAATAGAAATAAAATTTTTAGCACAATATTTTATTTTATTCTTTAGTTAACCCATTTTATTAATAACATCACCCGAGCAAACACAACTCTGGAAAAGGTGTTCTTAAACAATTAATGGCGCTACAGTTTTACCAGTGTCCTCGGATTTCGATTCCGAGCACCGGTTCAAAAGTTACGAAAACCCGCTCGTTCGTTCACTGAACGTACCTGAGCTAAAATTTGGAACCTGATTTCGGGCACACCGGGCCTCGGAATCAGGTGCCATCAGAAACTTCATACTCTTAAAAACAAAAAGAAATTTAAGAGAAAGAAAAAATTCCCTTGAATTTTACGGGTCTTTACAAGATGGTTGAAATATATAAGGCCCCACCCTTAAACATTAATTAATATTGATATATGACAACAATTTGAAATTAATTCACATTGAAGATATTTTCAGGTTTAAAGAATTATAGAAGTTGGTCATAACTCATACATAACAACTTATTATTAAAAGTATACTCATCTACTCACTATCCATTTTTTTCATAAAACAGAAACTTATTAAAAAGAAACATGTTGTCATTTCGTATTTTAAGAGAATATGTTTTCATTGACCCCATCATTGACTGTATTCTTCTTTAAGTCCATTGAAAAACATTTTAATACATGGGATGACCATAAAAATATTTATATGTTATATGCAAAGAAGGAAAATTCTTAGTCACGGAATAACATGAAAACCTAGAATACGTTATCATAAAGTAAAAATTTTCACCTTTAAGAAGTAGTAAATATACATCAACAAATATAAGCTCATTAATTACCATTTTGATGACTACAATATTACCATAAATCCTATAAAAAGAATCATATACCATATAATTGTAACATCAGACATAAACATACTTAAATACATTATCCAGAAGGTCTTCATCAACACATATCACTAAGTAGAAAAACCATAAGGAAGACTTCCATACCCAATGAATTGGAGGATGTAACGTAACCACCCATCCTTGGTTTATCATAGAACCACTCATCATTGATTTATCAAGTAATCACCAATCTTTGGTTTATCATGTAACCACTAGTCAAATGTCCATGTACCATTATATAACCATAACACCTAAAAGATTTCAATTATCATCATTTCACTTATAAAATTACATTAGGAATCTAAAGAGATAAATTGATGATATAGAAATAGTAAATCCACTTTCAAAACCATTTTCAATACCAAAACAACCAAAAATGGATTAACATATTTCTTTTCCTTTAATAAAAATATTAAGGATTATAGATGAAGCCAAATATCAAATAATGATTTTGGCAGCGGAGATGTTGTTGTCGCCACATACGTTAAAGACATTCATTTTCTTTTCAAGTAAATTATTCATAGAAAAGGATCCATTTTGAAAGAAATTAATATTCAGAGGGTATAATTATACACCATATACAATATATTTGTGTATATTATAGAAATATGCCTTATTAAAAGGAGATTAAGATGATGTCCCTTACCTTGAGTCTGACTCCTCAAGTTTGTTCCTTAGTCTTCATGAATAATAAAGATATGTTACGTTTTACAGTTTTTAGAACAATTTTCAATTTTATTTTTCATTTTATATCACTTATTACCATGTCATAACAATCACTTAATTATTTACGTTCATCTCAGACATTGTATTGATGTTAGGTACTTGAGAAAAAAATGAACATATTTTGATGTAAATTGTCCATGTTGTAATAATTAAATCATCTAAAAGACATAATTAATGAACAAAATATCATATATATATATCCATTATATATGAATTTAAAATAGTATATAACATTTGGATATAAGAAATGAAATGCACCGTTCATGCAGACAGTAGGTTGTTCGTACGCATTAATGCTACTTTTATTTCATTTTCATATTAATGGAATGAAAACTAATTGATAAGTATGAATATTATAATTCCAGTATAATATATATATTATATAGGTTATAAGAGTTAATTAATGATATCCTTTATATGTTCCTTGTATGGCGTGAAAGAGTCATATCTCTTTGAGTGGGAGGTAGTCCACACATCCTAAAATAAATTGTTATGTTTACATATTATGGAAAGCCTAAAATTATGTTATAATTAAAAATTAAATAAGAATATACTAAATATAAATATAATATATATCATATTTATTAATTCCATTGATTTATATAACCATGTTTTAAATATGATCATGTAAAATGAATCGCATCACATCATGGAGACGGTTGGTCGTACGTATGCACGAGCGATGATATGATTCACTTAAGGGTCAAAGGGTATAAAATTGGATGGTATATTATTATACAGAATAATTATAATCGGATAATAATTATTTATACCCATTATACTCATCATTATACAAATCCTAATTAAGCCTTTTTGAATAACAAATTACCCCCCAACGTGGAGACTGTAAGCCGTACGTACACGCTTATGGTGATATTGTTATTCAAATGATAGATAAAAGGAGGTATAATGTTTTAAAATAATTATAATAACATCTCAGAATGTATAATGTTTTATATTTATTACTTTATTTTGTAATTGACATAATAATAGGTATTAGAAGAAATAAAATAACTTTGAAATAGGTGATAAAACAAATACCTCTTTTTCAAGTATCTCCTTTTTATTTTAAAAAAAAAATCTCTCTATAGGATATATTTGTTCACAATGTGTGGCCCCTAGGAGGAAGGAAAGGATGTTGAGAGTTTATTTGGGCAGTTTTTGGATGATTCATACGGCTTGAGAGGTGTGAGTAAGTGGGTAGAGGTGGTGGCCTTTTATTAGAGGGAGGAGGGGCACATTAGGAAAGTCTTGAAATATTATTTTATTATAAATTTATTTTTGATTTAAAATAGTTCCAAAGTGATATTGTTTTAATATAAGATGACTATTGGTATACATCCTCTGGACCAATTGGTTTTATGAAATATTATGTCATAAAATTAACCATATATTTTAAATTTAACCCTTCTTCAAAAACATTAACGCTTTGGATTTTCATCATATATGGTTAATATAGTTACTATAAATTGATAATAGAACCAAAAGTGGAACATTAATGAAATTTTAAAACATTATATACATGAATTTATGTAATATAATATTTTTAGTTCTATTATATCATTTAAGAAAATAGTATTTGTTTAAAAAAACTCATTTATGTCGTTTTTTACACTATTTAGTAAATGATTTTTGTTAAAGTAATAAAAACATGATTTCTTCAAACCAAATGAATTTAATCATCTATAAAATGTCATATTCATCCAAAAAAATTAAAAAATTGCATCACAATGTTCAAATTACATTTATTTTAGCATTTATAATATCATTTATTTGAATATTTCATTAATAAGGTAAACAATGTATCATCATTGTGTCACGAATAAAATTATGTTTTTAATGTCTAAAAATTATAAATAAAGCACCATGATGTGGTAAATATTTTTAGATTTATAAATACTATTTATTTTCAAATATATCATGTATATGACCCACCTTTAAATTGATTTAGTTAAAAGATACTTGTTTGTGTTATATTTCTCTTTAGTTTAAATTATTTATTATAACATGTCATTTTTACAACCAAGTGGCTCCATGGGGTCCTAAAATCCACCCAAGGATAACCATGTCAGACATATCTCATAAAATAGGATTATGACATGTGTTAGGGTAGTTTTATATTAATATAATATTAATTTTTACCATTATTTGACTTATTTACCATTTAACAATGGTAAATAAAAATAATTACTGATGTTACTATTTATAATGTCAAAAAACAAAGGTACTTGTTTAAAAAATTTGGACCTTATTATTCTTAATATCTAATCCATTTTTCAAAATTAAAATAAAATAATTGGAATAAAGTAATTTAAATTTATTTCCCTTTTTCAAAACCAGAAAGCATGTTTTTAGGAAGTCAAAACTGTCAAAAGCATGACATGTGTTTATGTCCAATTTAAAAGTGAAATTACTTAAAATTTCCATCATTGAATTAATTGATAAAAACAAAATCAGATTATAAATTTAAACATCTTAATATTTCAATATTACTATATAAATAAATTAGATGAAAACATAGTTTTGTATTAAAATGCAGTATTTTTCACTATACATAAAAATATGGATTTTATCGAAAAAACTACCAAAATTTCAACCGATGAAAATTTTGATGTCTCTATTGTAAATAAGAAAATTATTTTATGAAATATAACATATGAAAGTGACAAAAAACTATTTTTAAAAAATGGTTCTCCATCAAAAGATGATGAAATGGCCTTTAAAAGTATTAGTGTTTTTTATGATTAAAAATGGAATAATTCTAATTTTAAGTCTCTGAAATTTATCGGATAAATGTAAAAACATTTAAAAAACATGTTTATATATATAGTTCTTTATTATATCCATTATGGACAATATAATGGATTTGTGTTAACTAAAATTTCAAATAATAATAATAATATATTATTTTTCAGTATAACTCAATGTTGTGTGCAATGTATGATTTTAGAGAAACCCATTGTTGCGTTTTGAGTACGCAATTAGAAACAGTGTCCCAATTAATGTAAAATTAATATCTTATTCATAAATATTAATTTATATTAAAAACTGTTATTTTATAAAACATGGGATGCTAAATCATTCCCCCTTTTAGAAATTGCATCCCTGTAATTTTATTTACATATCAAATAAGTGGGGGTATTTATCCCCTAAAATATTTTCCGACCCCACATTTCCTCTTCAACCATATGGGTTTTCCACAAATCATATGCCCAATAAATTACCTTATTATGCAAAATTGTCTCTTTACGGTCAGGAATATGTACTGGTGGTTCCTCATAAAAATGATTTTCTTCCAACTGATCTACCTTGGGACTCAAAACATGAGATGGATCCATAATATACATTCTCAACATTGAAATAAGAAAAACATTGTGTAACTGGGATAAAAATAGAGGTAATTCCACCCTCTAGGCAACTAATCCATATTTACCAAGGATTTTATAGGGTCAAATGAACCTCATACTCAACATTCCCTTCTTACTAAAATGCATCACATTTTCCATTGACAAACTTTGAGAAATAAATGATCGCCAACCATGAAGGAAAGATCCTTCTGCCGATTATCTGCTTAACTTTTCTGCCTGCTCTGAGATGTCCTCATGTTCCTCTGAGTCAACAGAACTTTATCTGCCATTCCCTCTATAAATTTTGGTCCCACTAAATTCCCTTAAACTAATTCATTCCAAAAATATGGAGTTCGAAACTACTTTCCATATAATGCCTCAAATGGTGCAATCTGTATACTATAATGAATGTTGTCTTTTAAGAAAACTCCACCAATGAAATATTTTGACCCCAACTTCCCTAGTAATCCATTGAATAGGCACATAGAATATCCTATATGGTCTGAATTTTTTGTCTTGACTACCCATATAATTGAAGATGAAAAGTTGTACAGAAATTTAATTTAATTCCCGATGACTTATCAAGGCCTTTCCAAAAGTTAGAAATTAACCTGGGATCATGATTAGATACAATTGAGAGAGTAACTACATGTAAACTGGCTATATGTTTAAAATAAAAGCAATAAAGTTGACGTAGAGATAGTCTATGTTGAATATGAAGAAAATGTGAAGATTTATCCAATCAATAAGAAATATCCCAGATTGAATTGAAACCTAGAGAGGTCTTTGGTAATCCCACTATGAAGTCAATGGAAACATTTTCTCATTTACACTCTAGAACTTGCAAAGCCTAAAGCATCCATTTTGGTAACTATCATTCTTCTCTAACCGGTTGAAAAGTAAAACACTTCACAGTAAATTCAGCAGTATCTCTTTTCTTTCCATCCCACCAGAAATGCTCCCAAAGATCTCTGTACTTCTCAGTACTGCTAGGATGAACTAAAAACGGAGAACTATGAGATTCACATAAGAACTCTTTCTTAAACTGTCAATCATAAGTCACACAGGATCTCCTTCCAAACCTCATAACAAAGTCTTTATCGATGTTAAATTCAGGTAACATTCCCTTCTGAACCATTTCTACCTTTTCCAACAACTCACTGTCATCTATATGCACTTTCTTAATTCTGTATGATAAAGAGGATTTCACTGCCACCTGAAACAACATAAAATAATTCCCTTCACCTACAACTTCCAAAAAAAAACTCATCAAATAAAAAACCAAAGGATCTCATTTTAAACATATCATGGTTAATTTAGCATTACTTTTTAAATCAAATTACCATCCACTTTTTTTCATTTCCTAGATGGTAATGAATTGACCAATCATTATACTTGATTAATTTAGATATCTCTTCTATCTCATGATTAACTATTTTTGTGTGAACATATACATCAAATTTGTTTGATCAATACATATTTCACAGTTTATGCCATACAAATGATGCCTCCAATTTTTTTAATGCAACCATAACACCAGCTAATTCCAAATAACGTGTACAGTAATATAACTCATTTGGTTTCAAATGACGTGAAGAATAATAAATTATTTTATCATTATACTTGAAAACATAACCAATTCCTTTAAATGAGTCATCAATGTAGATAAAAAATTCACCATTCCTGGAAGGCAGGGTGAAAACATGAGAATTATCCAATATTCATTTCAATTACTAAAAATTGTTAGAACATTATTTTTTCAAATAAAAATAATTCACTTACATGTTATCTGAGTTATTGGGCTAGATAAAAATGAAATTTTTTCAAAAAATCTTCGATAACAACCCCCTAATACAAGAAAACTATGAATCTATATGATATATGTAGGATTTGGGCACTCATCAAAAACAATTTTTTTAGAATGGTCAACAATTATTCAATCATGAGAAACAATATAACCAATGAAATATATTTGTTGCATCCAAAATTCCCTCTTACTAAATTTTACATATATTTTCTTTTCTTTTAAGGTTTGAAAAACAATTCTTAAGTGACATTTATATTTCTTCCAGATTTTAGAATATACAAAAATATCATCTCTAAACAAAACCACAAACTGGTCGAAAAACATATGAAAGAATCCATTCATGAGATTCATAAATACATTATCTGCATTAGATAACCTAATGGGAATAACTAGAAAATCATAATTCTCATATCTCATTTGGAAAGCTATGTTGGAAATGTCATCTGTTTTACCCTTCAGCTGATGGTGCCTAGACCTCAAATAAATCTTCAAAAAATACTGATCTCCTTTGAGATGATAAAAAAATCCTTGATATGATGCAACAAATACTTGTTGTTTATATTGATGTTATTCAAGGATATGTAATCAATGCAATGTGTCTTAGAACCATCATTCATTTTCAAAAATAAAAATAGAGCACCACGTGGTGATGTTCTAGTTAGAAGAAATCCTTTATCAGTTAATTCATTCAACTGTTTTTTCATTTCCACAAATTATACATGAGGCATTCGATAAGGGAGTTTAGAAATATGTTTTTTTTCTTGCACTAAATTTACAGTAAATTTAACCCCTGATTGGTAAACATTCTAGAAAATTAATTTGGAAAAATATTTGTGAATTCATTCACTATTGGACTGTCCCCAAACAAAACTATTTCATTCCTTTAAACAACATGATCCTGATAACTTTCATTATCTTCATTAATCAATCATTCCTCTTCTTGGTGTGTTATCAAAGGTATGAAATCATTGAATAAAACAATCATGGATTTGAAATATACTTTAGTATGATTAACTGAAAGCCAATCCATAATAATTATGATAAAAAATTCAACTATGGAAAGTTCAACATTATTTGTAAGAAAGGCTCTCCCACTATTGAGAATAGGAAGATTACTATAAATCTTGGATTCTTTAATACTTTCACCCAATGTCTTTATTAAAAGTTCTTTATCACATTCATGAGGTTGTATTTATAATTTAATTTCAATTACACCATAAAGGAATGAATGTGATGATCTAGAGTCAAATAGAGTATTATAATATATTAACGAAACTTGTAACATATCTATCACTACTTCATTTGATGGTCCCACATCAACTGTAGTTGTACAAAATTATTTTTCCATGACATTTTTCATTTGATCTTTCTAGTTTTCGTCATGGGTAATCAAATTTTAGAAAACATTGTCATAATTTCCTAACTCATTACAACTAATATAACTTATTTCTGGTTTTTCATTTCTTACCTGATCATCTTCCTTACAGTTACTAGAAATATGACCAGTCTTACAACATCAGATGCACTTCCAGGACATTGAGAGGAATTCTCTAGGATTCTATTTACAACACATCTCATAAGTTGGAAATTTATTTTTCTTTCCTCCAGACTTATTTGATGAATTATTTCCCATTGATGGCCAACTAGATTGATTCTTTTTTTTTCTCATCAAACACATGCTCATCAGAAAACTACATTTGAAACTTACCAAAAAATCGGAATAGTTTATCATAGAATTTGAACTCATGAGAAGCTAACTCCCACCAATATTTCAGACTCAATCTTGACTAAAATAGATTTATCTTACTATCAATATCCTAGATAAAATTTGGGACGTACCCTAACAAACTAATGAAATTTTCTTCATATGTAGCCATATAATCTTCCTCTTATTGACTCAATTCGATGAATTTATTTTCCATACTATGTTGAATAGCATTAGGAAAATACTTCTCATGGATGATATTGTAAAATTCATCCCATTACATTGCGTTAATCTCTTTACTTCCTCTGATATTTTTAATTATTGGCCCCCAATGATTGGTTTCCCCTTCAAAATTATAAACAACAAGACTAACCTTTTATTGGCTAAACACCCTATTACATCAAAAAAAAATTCCATTTCTTTAATCCTCCCTTTAGCTTTCACAATGTCAAATGATCCTCTTAATGTTTGGGGATGTTGCCTCATGAAATTCTCCACAATTGACATATTTCTTTTTGGTTGGTCTTTTTGATATCGTGCATGGATACCAGCACCATTTGTCACCTGAGGATACAAAAACATCACTACAACAAACTATTCAGTTCTGATTTCCACCATCTGAGGATGTTGATTTGGAAGTTTGTTTCCCAATATATTCCTTCCCAATATAGTATAATTGTTTCCCCTTTGGAAAACCATTCTGAACAAACATATCATAGATGAAGAAACATGGTAATCTTAAAATTCTATTCCAATTTGACCATAAAGTAAAAATCAGTATAGGATATTATTTTAACCATATTTTAACTCATAAATTTATCTAAACCAACATCTCATACCAATTATAGGTCCCAATCTATAAATATTACTTAATCTTGAGATGATTCAATAATTTTAATTTAATTCACATTTAGGATCTGTTCAGGTTTAGATATTTAGAGAAGTAGATTAGAACTCATACATAAAAACATAAATATTACAAGTATACTCCTCTACTCACTATGCATTTTATCATAAAACAAAAACTATAATGCCCTGCCCCCAGTTACCCAGAGTCGGTGCATTATTACATAACATTTTCATGATACAAGGACTCTTGTCATGAAAGACCGATCAATTTAGTAGCCTTGTAAATACTAGATACATTCATATGTTTTACATTACATGATGAAATAAAAACATCAACAACATTTTTTCCTCTTTTTAAACACACTTATATCCTTACCCTATCCCTGTAGGTCAACCATAAAATACTTCTTTACATCATGGGAAAAAATAAAACATAGAAATTGGGGAGCTCATATGCCCAGTAAGGATAACAATATAGTGGAAACCTTCATAAATAGGCATAAATATTTAAGGCAGTGTATAACTAAATCAAAAGCCGTTTCAACTTAAAAATCAGAATAATATGGAAAAGATAAAATCAAATAATTCCATTTACTTATTAACACGGGTATTCTACTAGAAGAATAATCATATCCAATATCAATAGCCACTTTCATAATGATGGTATGCATAATTCAAGACTATATAACCACATAATCAAGGATTTGTTCCTAGAACACAAATAAGATTTTTTCGAGGCCTTGTGCCAAGACCGTAGTTTGTCTCATTAGACCTACCGATGCCTCAATGAGCTATAGTAGGCTCCACCCGTGACTTACTAAGTCCAATGCATTTCTCATATGAAAAGGATTAAACATAAAATAAACATTCATATTGAAACTAGAATACGAAATGTCAATACTTTATCCATAAACCATGAATGGTATAAAATAACACATCCACAATCAATCATATCACAAAAACATCAATATAATATGGATGTTTTTTATCATAACAAATAAACTTCAAACAAACATCAAATTCTATCAAAGTATGTTGACATAGATGAAATCAAAACCTTTTTAGAGAAATATCTCTTTCTATTTTGAAATCATTTAAAAGTCACGAAATTATAAAAGAAAACATTTTTTGGAAAATATTCTTATAAGCTTGTAAGGAAAGAATCAATGTTGTTATAACGGCAGAAAATAGATGCACCAGTCGTATAAGTAAAAAACATTCTCACATTAATTTTGTTGAAAAGGTCATAAAGTACCTTGTTTTGAAAACGACCGAAATATTCCATTCAAAAACATATATGGTCAAATAAGGGTATAAGTGAATTTAACCCATTGTCTATAAAATATTAAAAATGTTTTGAAATACATTTTTAAGAAACACGTATTTGGATGATAAAGGGGTCCTAGTAGATTCCTATGTAAAAACAACATAAGATAATAAAGAGATTCGGAAATTAACCCTTACCTTGTACTTTTCCTTAGTCGATGGTATGTTAACCTACTGTATAATAGTTAAAACATTTTTATTAAATTTTTCAATAACTATATACATAAATACAATATCATATATGATCTTATAATATTTCATTGTTAATAATATTTTAGTTGTATCATTGTTTCAGGTGTTAACTGATTCATTTTCTCTTATAAGCTCTCTTACGTAAGTAATTTTTCTTATTGATAAAATGTATTTTATTTATATTAAAAATGATATGAATTATTTAAATATTATTTTTAAACATAGAATGAAAATTATTCTTGAATGGATACGATGGGGAATGAATCTCATCACATTCGTGGAGACGGTAATCTGTACGTACGCACGAGCGACAATATTATTATTTTGATATTAAAATCATTTATAATTGGATGGTATATCATATATAAAGGATTATTATAATGTTATATTTATTATTTAAATCAATTATACATAATTATTATACCCATACAAATAATAATTTATTGAATAACAACTACACTACAATGTGGAGACGGCAAGTCGTACGTATGCACGTATGGTGAAATGTCATTAAAAGGATGGATTGAATGATGAATATGGTTGTAACATATTAATAATAACATAAAATTATATATAAGATACTGGATTTATTATTTTAGAATGGAAACAACAAGTAATGAAGAAGTGGAAGACGAAAAGGACTTGAATGAGTTGATAAAATATTTACTTCTTTTTTGAGTTCTTCCTTTTGATTTGATCAAAAGGGCTCTATAGATTGGCTTTATTACTAAAGGAAGGCCTCAAGGAGGAATGGAGAGTATTTGATAGGATATTCGGGTAGGGGTTTGCCTATACAAATGGCTTTGAAGGTGTGAATTTGAGAGAAGGGGAAGTTCCCTATTATAAGAGGGGTGAGGGGTACCTTATGAAAAGATTGAAATATTATATTATAATATTTTTTTTTCAGTTTATAGTATATCAAAAATGATTTATTTCGAGTCTAAGGTGGGGATGGGTCGAAACCAACTCAAACAATAGGTTTTAAATAGGTTTGGGTCACTATATTAACCTCATATTTTAGATTTAACTATTAGTTAATTAGTTTGACATTTACCATTTTACATTTTATTTTTATATTATATTGTTAATAAACTAACTATAACAAGAAAAGAGTACCCCAAGTGGTTAATTATTAATATATATTACCTTATATAAGTCATTTGGTCTAACGGTATATTTTTTGGAATATTTTATCAATTAATAATATAATATTTTTTAAAAAACTATTTTATTTCAATTTTGACACTATTTGGTATTTTGTTTTTTCTAAATTTATAACAACATTATTACTTCAAATAATTTTATTTTATGAACCCTTTAATTTCATATAATCCTATAAAATTAGTTTATTTCATAAAATGTCTCAAATTACACTTATTTGTGTATTTATAATATCAATTATTTTAATATTTCATTAATATGGTAATTAATGCAACATCATTGTGTCATAAGTAAATTAAAATCTTTAATGTCTAAAAATTATAAACTAAATAAAATAATGTATGAAATCTTTTTATATTTCTAATTAATATTTATAGTCTAATTTATCTTATGTTTGACCCTATATTAAAAATGGTTTAGTTATTAATCTTTGAATTTAACTCTTTTAAATCTTCTCTCAATTAAATAAAAATAAATGTCCTAACATGATCCAAGTGGACCTAAAGGATCATATATTATTCATAATGTTGTTTTTGGTCGAATTATACTTATCCAATTGAATTATTATATGTGATAGGGTAATAATAATATAATTTTTACTTTTAATTACTCTATTGACTTTTAACCGTTGTAAATAAAAGTTAAAGTTACATTTCACCAAAAAAATATTTTTATTTTATCAAACCAAATTTTAGATACTGATATCAATCGAGTCACTCTGATTTTTTAAATTTAACTCAAATAAGTGGTAAAATTATGTTTTATACAAATTAGCAAATGCTCCTAGGAGATGGGTAAAAGATGGTAAAACGATCAATAAAATTTTTATATATCTAAACTTATTATAAAATGAACCCAGTGAATTAAATTGAAATTATATAGGTATTTTGTATCTATGTTTACATAAAATAAAATAAAATGAAATAAATAATTATTTAAATAAAATGTCGGTTTAAAAAAATAACTAAGTGTTTTTCACTATTCATCAAAAATTGAAATTTTTCAGAAAAATATAAAAAATACACCCTAAGCTAATTTTGATATTATGAATTCAAAAATGAAGTATATTTTACAGAATTAAAATCATATATGTTTCATTTATTAATTTCAAATTAATTCCCGTTGTCAAAACCAAAAAGTGGGTTTTTAAAAAAGTAAAAACTATCAAAAGATTGACATGTGTTTATGTGAAATCTAAATGTGAAATTACTTATAATGACCAAAATTTTATTAAATGATAAAAATATAATCTAATTATACTTTCAAACCATTCAAATGTATAATAGAACACTATAAATTATTGTGATTTAAAAAGTTGTTTTCAGTTAAAATATAGTTATTTTCACTATTCACCCAATTATTATTGTTATCGGAAAAACACCAAAAATTTATCGAAACTAAATTTTTATGTCCCAAATCTAAATAAGAACTTTATTTTATTAAATTGAATATATAAAAGTGTTATATATTGTATTTAAAAGGGGTTTACCATTAAAAGGCATTAAAATTACATTTTTTTGAAAAATACTTCTTTTATCTGAAAAAATGGATTTGTTCTTATATTATGTCTATGAAACACATAATACTGATTCTAAAATTTTATATAGTATATGAAAGTCAAAATTCAATTAACACTATTCATGTCCTCTTTTTGAACGGTTAGTTTGGAAAGTTGTGGTGCGCTCAAACTCGGTGTTGCGTGTTGCGCAAGTTGTTGAATTTCATTGAAGAGATAACATACTATGAAATCATGGGGTGTTATATTCTCCCCTCCTTCAATAAATTACTTCCACTCAATTTTAAATTTCTTTTCAAAAATAAAATGTTAAAAATAAACAATACCTTTGTGGAAAACCCACATCAGAAATTGGGTTAATAAAATTTAGTCTTAAAAAGAGGGAAAGGGAAAGGAAACGTCACTACCAAATAATGAACTCAATTAGGATAACATTGGTGGAAATTAGAGACACATAATTAGAGTAAAAACATAAATATTTATAGGGAGAGATTGAGTTCATCAATCGCAAACAAGTGTAAAATTGAGGGCCTCAAAGCCATCAATCTGTGATGATATAAAATATCATTGGTTCAACAAAACATAAGGTATTAGGATAACCCATTTTTGGTATTAATATATCTTCCCTAAAGTTTAAGAATTAATTTATTCATACAATAAGAGGAAAAATAATATACTTGACATGTAGAGTATCATCCTTTAACTAATTCCTACCACAAACTCATCTTTCACTCCAAAAGATAATAGAATTCGAAAATATTACATTTATAATAATCACATCGGGTTCAAAAAATAATGAATTTATAATTCATTTGTCAGAATATTTTAAAAAAACATCATTACACAAACTAGGACATCATGTAGGCTTGTGTTATGCGATGCACCCTTGTCGCCCTTCGGTTGCAGGTTCAACTCCCATTGCCTTGCCCGACACGACGGGTTGTCACCCGACCTCCGGGTTTTCCTTTTTAAAAAAACTAAAATATAATATTAATAAATGATTTTACATTAAAAATAGTAACCAATTTGAAACATAATCCATTCCAACCTTTAGACTTATCTAAAATATTTCTGTCCAAACTTATAGTCCAAAATTTATAAGGAAGGTAAACACAATGGAGATCTTTTTTCCACTTAATAACCTTAATCATGTATTACTTTAATACATAGAAACACCATAAATTACCATAAAACATTAATGATTACATTCATGATCCCTAATTACTTATAGAATACTAGATATATTCTTTATATCCAAAAATTTTGAATACTCCAATAATGATGAAATAAACAAACCATTAATCAGTTCCAAGGTAGTCCATAATATCCAATATAATTTATCCAAAATCAACCATCTCTTATTCCAAAATTAGTACCTCTGTATCAGGACCATATTAAGGTTTATCATTCCTACAACCATATATTTTCCAAAAATATTAACTTGTTGTTGAGTCATTTTTTATAGAACCATATAATCTCACATCCTCAATGAAATAGTACCACAGTACTATCCTTATTTCTTTCCATAATTCATATAACTGGTATATCATCGATACAGCACTGAAAAGACATATTTATTTAATAAAAACATAAGAACACTAGTCATACCTCTTCATATGTGGTTGTATCATAACTTTATTATTATCCAATAGCATCATTTGCAATATACTCTGATTAGTTGGACATGGATTCATGTAGTGTCCAAAATCCTTGCAGATGAATAATTTTACATTTGAAACCTTTTTCTTACCTTTTAAATCACGTACTTGGTGTACTTTTTCTCCAAACTTATAAAAAACTCCATTTCCCTTTTGTAATTTACCATGGTGATTCTTTCACAGTTATCACATATGGGAAAATCCATCTTTCCCCACTTTTCTTTATCCATATTTCTCTCTACCATCCTTTACTTCCCTTACATCCCTTCAAATCCAAAGGACTCAGAGAATTATTTAATTATCTTATTGAAACATTATATTATTTCTTAATATGTTGAGAATATGTGGGAGACTATTTCCCTTATAAATGTGGGCATAATACCATGAAATATATGAACCTTGTTACTCTTTGGATCATACGTATTGCTGGAGTTCTCATTCCTTCAACTGGGCGCCATTTCTAAACAATGGCATACGCTACATTAGTTTATAAATCACAATGAATAATTCCAAACTTGTAAAAAACTTAACATAAATTGAACAGTTTATGGATATAATCCATAATCCTAAAAAAAATTCGTTGAAGAGGTATATACTAAAAAATCCTTCATAATGGTATGTAAAGAAAATGTAAATTGTCTTAATCACATCCCCCGGGAATTTTGTAACCAAAAGTGCAGCATGGCCAGCTATCATGAACCAGTTCACGTTTGAGTCTAGCTCAAAGAAGTGTTTTCAGGTTTTAACCTCAGTATATCTGTGCCAAGGCCACCTCTTCCTGCTTGTATCCAGACAGGGATTTATTTCATGGAAAACTCACAAAATATCTACATTAACAAAATTCTAGGAAGTTATTATTTACTAATCCTCAAAGTCTATCTTAGGGTAATGTGCTCTAATCAGAGTGTATCTAAATATATCTTTAAAGGATTGTACTAAAATTCCTCTGATACCAACTATAATTCCCCATCCCCAGTTACCGAGAGTCAGTGCATTATTACATAACATTTTCATGATTCAAGGAATCATGTCCTGAAAGACCTATTAGTTTAGTAGCCTTGGAAATACTAGATACATTCATAAGTTTTACATAACATCCTGAAATAAAAACAACAACAAATTTTTTCCCCTTTTTGAACACACTTATATCCTTATCCTATCCCTGTTAGTCAACCATAAAATACTTCTTCACATCCAGGGAAAAAAGAAAACTTAGAAAGGGGTAATCTCAGATTCTCAGTAAGGATAACAATATAGCGGAAACACTCATAAATAAGAATAAACATTTAACGCAATTTATAACTAAAAAAATTCCCCTTAAACATAAACATCAGAATAATATGGACAAGAAAAAATCAATTAATTCCATTTAGTTATTCACATTGATAATCAACTAGATTAATAATCACATGCAATATCAATATCCACTTTCATAATGAGTGAATGCATAATGCCAGACTTCATAACCACATAGTCAAGGCCTTGTTCCGAGACTACAAAAAAATATATTGTAAAGGCCTTATGCCAAGACACTAGATTTTTCCTGACACCTACCGACACCTTGAGGAGATATAGCGGTCTCCACCCATAACTTACTATGTCCAATGCATTCCTCAAATGAAACGGAATAAACATAAAATAAACATTCATATTGAAACTAGAATACGAAATTTTAATATATTATCCACAAACCATGAATGGTATGCAATAACACATCCATAACAAAAAATATCACAAAACATTAAATACAATATGGAAGTTTTTTTTCATAATAAATAAACTTCATACAAACATAGAATCCATCAAAGGATGTTGACATAGATGAAATACAAACCTTTTTAGAGATATATCTCTTTCTATTTTGAAATCATTTAAAAGTCATGTAATTATAAAAAGATACATTTATTTATGAAAATATTATTATAATCTTGTAAGGAATGATTTGATGTTGTTATAACAGTGGAAAATAGCCGCACTGGCTGTATAAGTAAAAAATGATTCTAACCATAATTTTGTCAAAAATGTTATAAAGTACCTTGTTTGGAAAATGACGTAAAGATTCCATTCAAAAACATATAAGGTCAAATAAGGTTATAAATTAATTTAACTCATTTTCTATAAAATAGTAAAAATGTTTTGAAATATATTTTTATGAAACAAGGATGTGGATGATAAAGAGGTCCCAGTAGATACTTACATAAAAACAACCGCAGATAATAAAGAAGTTGTGAAATTAACCATTACCTTGTACTTTTATATAGTCAATGGTATATTAAAATCCTGTATAATAGTTTAAACATTGTTATTAAACTATAAAATAACTATATATATAAATATGATATCATATAAGATCATATAATATTTCCTTGTTAATAATATTTTAGTAGTGTCATCGTTTCAGTTGTTAACTGATTTGTTTTCCTTTATATTATTTTTTAAGTAAGTAAAGTTTGTTATGGATAGGATGTATTTTATTCATATTAATAATGATATTAATTCTTTAAACATTATTTTTAATCATTAAATGAACATTATTCTTGAATGGATATGATGGGAAATGAATCTCATCGCGTTCGTGGAGAGGGTAATCCGTACGTACACACAAGAGAAAATATTATTATTTTGATATTAAAATCGTATATAATTGGCTGGTATATCATATAAACAGAATCATTATCAGGTTATATTTACTATTTACATCAATTATACAACATTATTATAACATCCAAATAATAATGTATTGAATAACAACTACACAACAACGTGGAGACAGTAAGCCTTATGTACGCACGTATGGTGAAATGTCATTCAAATGATGGATAGAATAATGAATATGGTTGTAAAATATTTATAATAACATTACAGTATACATAAGATACTGGAGTTATTATTTTAGAATGGAAACAACAAGGAAAGAAGAAGTGGAAGAAGAAATGAACTTGAAAGAGGTGATGAAATATTTACCTCTTCTTCGGGTTTTTCCTTTTGATTTAATCAAAAGGGATCCTTAGGATTACTTTATGAATAAAAAAAGGCCTCTAAGATGAAGGGAGATAAGTTTAGAGGATATTTGGGTAGGGGTTGGTAGATCCAAATGGTATTGAAGGTGAAAATTTGAGAGAAGGGGAAGCTCCCTTTTATAAGACGGGTGAGGGGTACCTTAGGAAAAGATTGAAATATTATTTTATAATAAAATAATTTTGGCTTTATAATGGCTCCAAAATGATCTATTTTTAGGATGAGGTGGGGATGGGTCACAAACCACTTAACCAATAGGTTTTTGACAGGTTTGTTTAACTATATTAACATTATCTTTTAGACATAACACTAAGTTAATTAGTTTGATATTTACCATGTCTCTTTTTATTTTTATATTATATGGTGAATAAATATACTATAACAAGCCAAGAGAACCCCAAGTGGTTCATTATTAGTTTATATAACCTTAAATAAGTCATTCAACCATACCCTAGATTTTTAATAATATTATATCAATTATTAATATAATATTTATTTTAAAAACTCTTTTATGTCAATTTTGACACTATTTGGTATTTCAGTTTTTCTAAATTCATAACAGCATTATTACTTCGACAAAAATTTATTTAATAAACCCTAACTTGTATTATTAACATATAAAATTACTTGAGTTCATAAAAAGTCTCAAATTACATTTATTTGGGTATTTATAATATCAATTATTTTAATATTTCATTAATAAGTTAATTACTGCATCATCATTGTGTCATAAATAAATTAACATATTTAATGTCTAAAAATATTATATAAAATACCATCATGTAGGAAATAATTTGTTCTTTCTAATGACTATTTATAGTCGAATTTATCTTATGTGTAACATGATATTAAAAATGGCTTAGTTATTAAACATTTAATTGATCACTTTTAACTCTTCTTTGAATTAAATAAAAATAAATGTCTTATTTTAATCCAAATGGATCTAAAGGATCATATTTTCTTCCAAAGGTTTTTGTGGTAGCATTATATTTATTTATTATAATTATGACATGTGTTTGGGTAATAATAATATAATTTTTTTCCGTTAATTACTATTTTAACTTTTAGTCGCGCTAAAAAAAAGTAAAACGTTACTATTCACCAAAAAAATATTTTGATCTTATTGAACCACCTTTTACTTACTGACATCAACTGTGTCTCTCAGATTTTTTAAATTCAACTCACAGAAGTGATAAAATTACGTTTTATGCAAATTTGCAAATGCTTCTAGGAGGTGGGTAAAAGACGGTAAAAAGTTCAATAAAATTTTTAAATATCTAAACTAATTATAAAATGACCCAAATGAATTACATTGAACATATATAGGTATTTTTTATCTATTTTGACCTAAAATAAATTTAAATAAAATAAAAATTTATTTAAATAAAAAGTCGGGTTTACACAATAACTAAGTGTTTTCCACTATTCATCAAAAATTGAATGTTTTCATAAAAATATCAAAAATTCACCCTAAGATAATTTTGATATTCCAAAATAACAAATTATTTCTATTTTACCAAATTAAAAACATAGAAGTTTCATTTATTAATTTCAAATTAATTACCATTGTCAAAACCAAAAAGTGTGTTTTTTAAAAAGTAAAAACTACCAAAAGATAGACATGTGTTTATGTCAAATTTAAATTTGAAATTACTTATAATGACAAAAATTGTATTAAATGATAAGAATATAATATAATTATTCTTCCAAACCATTCAAATGTATAATTTAACACTATAAATTATTTTCATTAAAAAAGTTTTTTTAGTTAAAATTTAGTAATTTTCACTATTCAACCAAATATGAATGTTATCAGAAAAACACCAAAAATTTATTGAAACTAATATTTAATTTATTGATTCTAAATAAGAAGTTTATTTTGTCAAATTGAATATATAAAAGTGTTAAATATTGAATTTAAAAAGGGGGTCATCATTAAAAGATGGTAAAATTGAGGTTTTTATTTGAAAAATACTTCTTTCATCTGAAAAAAATGAATTTGTTCTTATATTGTGTCTAAAAAACACATAATATAGATTCTAAAATTTTATATAGTATATAAAATTAAAAACTCGGTTAACACTATTCATATTGTCTTTTTGAATGGCTAGTTTGGAAAGTTGTGGTGCACTCAAACTCGGTGTTGCGGGTTGTGCAAGTTATTGAATTACTTCGAAAAGATAACGTACTATGAAATATTGGGGTGTTAAAAAAACACTTTTAAAAGAATCATGGTATCGTATCATGTTTTAATAGCATAGCTTTTCCATGATCCCATTCTTAACTGTATTCTTCGTTAAGTCCATTAAAAAACATTGCAAAAAATGGGATGAGTATAAAACATTTAGTAAGGGATACACAAAGAATTAAACCTCTTATTCTGGGGATAACATTAAAACCATGAGTAATTTATAATAATGTAATAATTTTCACCTTTAAGAAGTAGTAAATATACATAACTGAATATAATCTCTTTTCATGCCATTTTTTGTTACCAATACATGACCATAAAGCCCATAAAAAACTTATAACATATAAAGGTAACTTGGGACAAAAACATACTAAAATTGAATAAACATAAGGTCGACGTCCACACATATCACTAAATATAATATCCATATGACCGACTTTCATACCCATTGCATTGGTGGTTGTTACGTAATCATCCATAAATGATTTACCATAGAACCACCATTCATTGGTTTATCATGTAACCACCCCTCTATGATTTATCACTTAACCACCCATCAAATTTCCAAGTACCATTATACAATCACAACACATAAATGTTTTCAATTATCGATATTTCACTCATAAAATTTCATTTCCAATCGCTTGATATCGTTTCATTATATTGAAAAATTTAATCCACTTTCCAAACCATTTTCAATACCACAACACCCAAAAAGGGGACAAGGTATTTCTTTTCCATTAAAAAACATTAAGGCTTATAGAGGAAGCCAAATATCAAATAACGGTTATGGTAGAGGAGGGGTCATTATTGCCGCATATGTTAAAAAAATCCTTTTGGAATTTAGTAAAATGACTTGAATAAAAATATAAATTTTTAAAGAAATTAAAATTAAAAGGTGGGAATTATAATCCTTGTAAAATAATTTTGTGTATATCATCGAAATATGCCACAATGAAAGGATATTGAGATGAAGACACTTACTTTGAGTCTAACTCCTCACATATGTTCCTTTTTATTCCTCAATAATAAACATAAGATAATGTATACTTATTTGAGAACCATTATCATGTTTATTATTCATTTTAAATAACTTATTACCATGTTATAACAATCACTTAATTATTTATGTTCATAATGGAAATTTTGTGATGTTCTATACTTCTGTAAAAAATGAACTTCATTTGATGTAAATTTTCCATGTGGTCATAATTCCATCATCTCCAGGATATTATTCACTATTTAAATATCATATCTATATTATATATATATATATATATAATATCCCATAAAATTTGGAGATATGAAATGAAATTAACGGTTCATGGAGATGGTAGGTTGTACGTACACATGAACGCTACATTAATTTCATTCTCGTATTAAAGAAATGAAAACTAAATGAACACATATATATATTAATTAAAATATAATATCTATGTTATATATTTTACATATGTTTATTAAAACCATCGTTTATAAATTCTATGTATGGAACGAATGAGTCATATCACTTTGAGGGGGCGATCGTCTACACTTCCTCAACTTAAATTATCATATTTACTCATTTTGGGAAGCAGAAAAGAATGTTGTAATTAAAAATTAAATAAGAATAGAGTAAATATAAATATAACATATATCATATTTATTCATTAAAATCAAGTATAAAATCATGGTTTAAAGAAGATCATGTAGAATGAATCGAATTGCATCGGGGAGATAGTAGACCGTATGTACGCAAGAGCGACGATATCATTCACTTAACTATTAAACGGTATATAATTTGATGGTATATTATTCATTCAGAATAATTATCATGTTATATTAATTATTTACATCCATTATACTCATTATTATACCCATCCAAATTAAATCATGTTGAATAACAAATTACCCCATAATGTGGAGAGGGTAAACGGTACATACAAACACATTGTGATATTGGTATTCATAGGTTGAATAAAATGAGGTCTAAGGTTATACCATTATTATAATAACACATCATAATGTAGAAGACAGTTTTATTGATTAATTTATTATGGTAATTACATAATAAAAGGATGTATAATAAGAATAAAAAGAATTTTGAAAGAGGTGATAAAACAAATACTTCTTTTTTGAGAATCTCCTTCTGATTTTTACTAAAGGTCTCATTAGGGTGAATTTATTCGCATAGTGTTCACTAAATGTGTAAGGGAGTGATTTTAAGAGATTATATTTTCATAATTTGTATGATCCAAGTATCTTGAGAGGTTTAAGTAAGTGGGTAGAGGTGGTGGTCTTTTATAAGAGGTGGGAGGGGCACTGTAGGATTGTCTAGAAATATTATTTTCTTATAAATTGATTTTAGAAATAAAACTATTAAAAAGTGATATATTTCGATTATAAGATAATTATGGGTCTAAATCCTCTCATCCAATGGGGTTTTGACATTTTCAGGTAAAAAAATTAACCTTAAATTTTATCAATAACCCTTTGTTAAAAAACATTAACTCTTTGTATTTTCAGAATATATGGTTGAAATAGTTAATATAAAATGAAAATAATACCAAAAGTGAATAATTAATGACAATGGAAACATTATATAAGTTAGTTGTCTGAATATTTGAATTTTAGGACTATTATATCATTTATTAAAATATTATTGTTTTAAAAGTCATTTATGTAAATTTTGACACTATTTAGTAATTGATTTTTTTTTAAATTCATAAATAAATAATTCCATAAAAAAGGAATTAACTCATCTCTCACATGTCCATGTCATCAAAAAATTTTGTGGACGGAATGAAAATGTTAAAATTAAATTTAGTTTAGTATTTATAAAATCATTTATTTCAATATTTCATTAATAAGGTAAACACTACATCATGAATGGGTAAGAAATAAATTTATTTATTTAATGTCTAAAAATTGTAAATACTATAACATGATGTAGGAAATATTTTTATTTTTATAATGACTATTTATTGTCAAAGAAATCATGTTTATAACCCCCACCATAATGTTTTTTATTAAAATGATTCATGTTTGTGTTATATTTCTCTTTACATTAAATTAATTATTATAAGATGTAATTTTCACACCCATGTGGCTCTATGGGGTCCTAATATCCACCCAAGGATTCCGATGGTCTTCCATTTCTCATATAATATGATAGGGATATGTGTTAGGGTAATTTTATATTATTATAATATTATTTACTATACTTATTTACCTTATTTAACCTTTAACCACGATAAATAAAAATAATTACTAAAGTTTCTATTCATAATTCTTAAAATTAAAATATACCTATTAAAATTATTTGGACCTTCTTGATTCCAAAAATCGAATCCATTTTTATAAAATCAAAACATTTAATTGGTATAAATAAATTTCAAATTAATTGTTGTTGTCAAAACCTGATATCATATTTTTTAGAGGTAAAAACTAACAAATGATTAGAATGTGTTAATGATCAATTTTAATGTGGAAGTACTTATAATGATCTAAATTGGATTAATTGATAAAAATTTAACCTAATTAAATAATAAAACCAATTAAAATTGAAATCTGAATTTATAAATAAACTAGTTGAAAATGCAGTTTTGAATTAAAATGTAGTATTTTTCACTATTTTAAAAAATATGGATTTTATTAGAAAAACTACCAATAATTTCAACTAATTTAAATTTTTATATTATACATCTAAATAAGTAGATAATTTTATCAAATTGAACAAATAAAATAGACAAAAAATATTTTTTAAAATGGGTTCACTATCAAAAGGAGGTAAACCGTCCTTTTAAAATTATTTGAGAATATTATGCTTAAAATTTAATTCATTTTCATTTAAAACATGTAAAATTTATTGGATAAATCTAAAAAAAATTAATAAAAAAGCGAAATCTTGTATTTGTTAGTTATGTCCATTCTGACAAATAAAAATTCTAGGCATTATTTAACATTTAAAATAATAATAATAATAATAATATATTATTTTTGGTATAAATCAATGTTGTGTGCAACATAAGATTTTAGAGAAGCCCGTTGTTGCATGTTGAGTACTCTATCATAGAATGATTCCCCATTAACATAAAATTAATATCTTATTCATAAATATTAATAGTTATGAAAATGTATTATTTTATAAATACCTGGGATGCTACAGAAAATACCATATTTTATTTTAGGGGAATATTTTTTCATATTATATTTGATTATCAATGGTTTTCATATATCTCCTTTGGAAGTCTGTCATGGTATTACTAAGATGTATTGTTATTTGAGGATTATTTTTTCATGTTTGAGGATGAGGTGTTCATAGGATGAGATCATGTCTCAGTGATTGGTGTCTCAATAAGTGAATGTCGAGAATCATGTTCCTGCTAGTTTTCCACATTCATTTGATGTACCTAGATGGAAATGAGAAGAAATGTTTATGTATTTAATTATTTTTTACCGGAATATCGGTGAGGATATTATTTCATTTGAGTGATTGTGGATCAATTAATGATGTTATCCAATTCCTTGGTGATTAAAGATTCTTAAGTGGTGGATGATTTGTCAATGTTGTATATGGGCGAGATTATAATGATATGTGAGGTTCAAATGATGATCATATCTAATCATGATCCTCATTTTAACTATTAGGTTTGGAAGATTATATAATATGTTTTTCGATCACAAATATTTTATAACAGTACTTCTCATCCATAAAAAATGTTCAAATTGAGAAGGTTATCCATACACTAGAAGGAATGGTGTGTGCATATGTTTTGGATTTTGGAGTTTTGTGGGTGAATCATTTCCCATTGTATAATTTTTCTTATAATAATAGATGACACTAAATCATTGGTAATTCTCCATTTAGGTTAGTGTATGTGAGGTTGTTTAGTTACCTATTTTTATGGACAGTGGTTATATAGTCTGTGATTCTTGGACCAAATTTAGTTAATATAATGATAAAGAAGGTATATGTGATTCAGGAGAATATAAAGGCTTCTCAAGTCTACCAAAGGACTTAATTTTATTTGAGGGTGAGAACATCGGAGTTTGTGGTTGTTGGACATGTGTTTTTAAATGGTTTCTCCTAATCATGTGAATATGAGGTTCAATCATAGGAGTTATATTTCACCTTGGGTTTTTCCACTTTGAGGTTTCAAAGCATAAAATAAATGGAATATCAGTTGTATCTTCCTCTTCATGTGGGATTAATCCAAGATTTTTTTAGTTCCACATCTTCATTGGTATATTCTCAATATGTACATTATCATTGATTAAGGAGAGTTGGATGTCGGAAAAGAGGTCACATTTTTGGATCAGCCTATTGAGATTTATTATCAACAGATGAATTTGATATTTGGGAAAATCATCCCTTTGGTAATTTTCACAGGGAGACTCGATTTCTTGGAGGAGTATTTTTAGGAGAAAAATAAATATATTTCTACTTACTATCCTGATGTGTTTTGAAAATTTCATTGCTATGATATTTATTTTGATTTTATATTGGTATGATTAAGCTATTGTTTCTCTCTTTGAGTTTCACTATACATGGATGATAGTGAGATTACTATTTTAGAAGTATCACATGGGGAGGTTATTTTACATTTTCCTAATTTATTTATAGGTTTGGTTTTGATTCTTGAGTATAATAATTATTGTTTTATATCTAATGTAGAATCAGGGTTCTCTCGTGGTCTTCTAATTTATGTATTTAGGTAAATGGGGATGTTAGGTATCTATTTAGAGAAGGATGGTAGGATAGGAGAAATATTTTATCTGAAATTTCATCTGTAACTATAAATCAAATCATAAACTACTAAATTTCTTTGGGATCCATTAGCTTGAGGAGAATAGTTCTTATAGTCTATATGGGGTTTTTCATTATCTGTTGTGTTGTGGCATTCGGTGTTGGGTTGTGGGATATAGTATAGGGTGTGGGGTTTTAGTGTTTCTATGGATGGATGGTTTTATCTCCTTAGGTAATGTTTATTTGGATTACAACATGTATATCTATATTGTATTTTGTATTCCATGGACATATGTTTTTTGTGGTTTTATGTTCATAGTAGTTGCATCATGGATCTATTTTTCACATAGTGGTATTTTCTGTTGTTTATCAAGTTTATATGCGGGAGGTCAAGAATTATATTTCTATATTTGGGTATTCAAGTGGTATAGTGTGATGGTGTTAATTTTACTATGATATTTATTTTTAGTATAAATTTTAACTAGTTTGTACTTATTGAAATTTAGGGAGATCACACAGTGATTTTCATAGGCCTGGATAACCAACCACCCTTATGGAATGACCATGATCATCAGGTCATGTTTTCTTCTTATTAATTTTTATTATAAATTAAAGGTCCTTATAAACTTCCTTATTTTACCTCCAATCATTCTCAAATACCAAGTGTCCTTTGGATTGGTTTTTGTGGCCCTTTGATAATTTTTGGTGGATCTTAAATTCTCTCTATGGTTGATCAATCTCTTGTGATTGAAGGTATAAATCTCTCTCCATGCTTTCTATATTATCATTTTTTTTATTATTATTTGGATGGTTGTGGTAAATTGTATGGTTTAATCATGGTATTTTATGGTTATTGGGTTGATGGGGGATGATGTAACATAGTTTTTCAAAGGTTTATCATATATTCTATGGGTTTTTGACATTATCTTTCCGCATCATTCTAGAACGACAATTGATGAAGATCAGTTTGAGGTGGTAAATTTGTAATTTCTATTGTTGAATAATCATTTAATAATTATCATTATTTAATAGTATTTAGGTATAGAATTTATATTTACTTTATTAATACGAGAAACTAATCTCAAATAAAATGTTGGGAATATCATTTTAAGTAATTGTTTCATGTTTTTTTATTTTTATCTCCACTATTGATTATTAATTTCGTTTTCATTGTGTCAATAATTATACTATTATTTATATTTGTACTGAAATGTTGAAATTTTTCTGAGAATGGATAAAAAATGTAAATATATTAATTAAAGAGAATAATTAGAATATAAATATTGTTGATGCTTTCTTATAACTCTTCATTGAATTGTTATGTTTTTTACACAAGTATAAATTTTATGAGAATATAGGTTTCTTGTTCTGAAAGTCGTGTTCTTTATTGTATTTGTGTTATGAGTTTAAGTGGATATTTTTGAATTTATATATTGTTGTAATTTTTGTTGTGTTATTGGTGGTGTCCTGATCTTCTTGGAATGATATTATAATGGAGTAAATGATTTTGTTAAAATTGGTGTGGTGTTATAGTGAGGAAGATGAGGTTTTGTGTTGTTTAGTAGCGTATAAATGTGGACTTTTTATAAAATACATTATGTGAACAGTGGGAATGGGTTTTGATGCACCAAATGAAATCTTGAAAATATATGAATGAAGTGATGGTTAAATGGGAAGTGATGAATTCAAATACAAATGTTGAAATGGGAATGGATACGTGAAATTGTAGTGGCTAGAAATAAATGTGGTAAAATTAATTTAATAATGTAAGTAAATTTTAATGTGTAGTTGGTAATGAAACATTAAATGAAAAATTGTGTTATTGAGGTGGGTTCTTGGGTGTTAGGTACATTTTTTGATTAGTGGTGGTTGAAAATATTTATACATGGTGTTAGTGATGTAGATATGGTTGTGGTTTTTTTATATTTTGTATTATAGTGTTAAGACTTATGTTAGGCTTCTGTGTTATATATTCATTATAATTATTTTTTCCATATATTAAACCATCTGAGTTGGTTAATGCGACCTACACACATATAGTGTTTTGGGTTATATGTGTTATCCCTAATATATTGGATAGAGGTGATACTGGTAGTTGATAACTCTCCTTTTCATGCACTATCATCTATAAATAGTGTAGGCTATGATGGCCTATGGTTATATTATATACTGATGCGATGATGATGAGGTAGTGTGGTGGATATGTTCTAGTGATGTGTTTATGTATTTTTGTGGAAGTATTTTTTGTTACATGTTTGTGATGTGGTTACACGGTATATAGATATGCCGACATAGAAGGGATGGTAGCATGAGGGCATATGTCACTGTGGAATGAGGGTGACTAGTTCAATGGGGAAGTGTATATGAGTGACATTCATTATATTTTCTTAACCTTACATTTGTTTACTTGGGTGAGGGTTTTTTAGTGGACCTTATAAGGTAGGATGTATTTTTTCTAATTTAAAGTGATGAGTTGATTTTAGGTTTATTCTAAGGAGAATAACTATGTTTTCTTCATAATTTAACTAGATAATTTATGATGATGATCCTAATAATAATACATGTATAATAACACATATATTCTATATTCTATTTCAATATATATATATATATAATGATATATTTGGTGATCCAAATAAGAATTATTGTATCCTTATGTGGAGTTGGATGGTCCTCATTAAGTTTTTTCATAGGATTTTATTATTTTAGGTATTCATTTAGAGACATTACTATGTGTATGGCATTACATATATATATGGGATTGGTTTTATTTTATCTTTTCTGGTATTAATTTGTGTTTATATATTTTTTATGGGTACTTATGAATATAATTACACACATAAATGTGTTTTATACCCTTAATTATATATTAAGTCATATTAGAAATGATACTCGAGAGACACACATATATTTACTGCAAGCTAAGGGGTTACTCTAACAGATATGGGAGATGATAAAGACACCTAAAACAGATTAATTATAAAACTACAATTCAATGAAATATCCAAATAATAGAAATTTCACCAATCCTTTTAATGACTCAAATGGACTAACAATGTTAGGTTCTAATTTTCTATACATGAACAAATTTGGATGTCCCAACCAAAGTATGACATGAAGGAAATAAAAATCTCATATATTAATCTCAAAAGGTTAGCTTCTTCTATTATAATAATATTTATATATGAAATAAACCATAGTATGGGGTGACCAAGAATTTAATATATAAATATTTCATAACTATAGATTAATAACCAAAAAATATTACAATATTACTCACCTCAGAACCACAAAGGTTACGTGACTTTGAAGAGTATAAACATAATGAAATTATTCCATATAATACCTTCAATATATCCAATAAATATATTATAACATAACACCATTCTTAGACATTCCTTATTTAAAACCTTTCTTTATAACATTGAGAAGAGGTTAGATAATAAATGGTGATATCAAAATATCAGAGATGGTAGGCATAGAAGATACCAATCGATGATCATAAGTGATCATAATATAAGTATAATGGTATAAAAACATGATCATAATTTACGAAATTAATACCCAATGTGTCCAATATCATTAATCATGAGTCATGGAATAATGTTTTTCCATCACAACCTATATAACTAATAAAAGTGTGGAATTATAATTAATCAATCCTAATCCATGATAACATATCATAAGAATATGATTTAATTTTATGGTATAAAAAAAGAATAAAAAATCACGTCCTTATTTGAAGACGACTATCATGAATAACATAATGTATATAGTCCCATAATGGATTGTGTTTTCTACCCATTCCCATGATTTTCTTATTTGAGAATGACTTGCAATTCTATCATAGTTGTGGAACCTGTTGGTTCACTGGTATATTTTATTTCTAGTTTTATTTTGTTATTTATCGGTTCGTGGTGTTCGTTGACTTTAAATTTTAAAACATTAGTTGTAGAGATATAGAACATGGTGCATCGTTGGCATATGGTTAGTGGAAACCATGTGGATAATCATTCAAAAGATGGATATAGGGGATATAGGTGTTTTTTCATGGTTTGAGAATGGTATTTCTAACCATATGAGTATATCCCGAAATTATATGTGTTGTGTTTTTGGGAGACAATGGATCCCACAATGTTGGAATATAGTATATATGATCATGCTGAATTTATAGTTAATTGAAATTTTTATAAAATAACATATATTGTCATCAAACTTATCACCCTTTGACCTCATTTACTCCCCCACTAATGCAAAACCACCCCCATTTCTTAGAGATATCTTACCCTATATTTTGGTGGATCTCTTGCTTCCTTTGGTGATTTTTTACACGGTAAGTATGATTTCTTCTTGGTTTTCTCCTTATTTACCCTTATTTACCTTTTTCTTCAATTTTCATAGAATGGTGAAACACTATTGTTAGTCAGAGTGAGAAGCTCAAATGGGTTGGGGGTGAATTGAGTTCCCAATATAAAATTCTACTAAAAAACTAGATTAAATAATTTACCCTGTGTTAAAATACACTACACAGTTAATCAAAATATTAGTTTTATATAACATTGATATTTAAAATTGTTTATTGAAGCTTTGTTGGTGATCAGTGAAAAAAATTACATTAACTTTTCAAATCAATTTAATTAATCAAATACTTATATAAAAACATGGTAACATTCCCTACCAAAGTATTTTTTGTTTATATTTAAAAAATATATATATTTAAGCTTTGAAAAAAGTAAAAATAAACACAAATCAGAATGAAAATAAGTGGTTCAGTATCAAGGAAAGAAATAATCCCCTCCACATAGTAATCACCTAATTTTAATAATCTTATATAAATATAATCTAACCCCCAACCAGGATCGGGTATATAGACAATATATGATAATATGTCCATGCCTTGTAGGGACCTGTTACACAAAAACTATGGGAATAAAAACATAATTGGTCATACATGGTCTTCTTCTAAAAACACATGGGTATACAGACAAAAAGGTAGATGATAGAAAACCTAATATTTTCTAGTTATTGTGTAGGATACAATGCATGTTTATAAACAAGGAAAATAACACACTACATAAAAATTAAATGCAACAAATAGATAGATCAAGAAGTAAGACATATAAAATGGTATTTTTCCTCGATTCGAAGTTCTTAAATGCTTGAGTCTCCTAAGATGTATCTTGTAGAGTATGAAGAGTCAATTTTATGAATGTATCAATAAAATAGAGTGTTGTAAATCTCATTTTGTTTTGAATATAGGAAAAAATAGAATGTTATTGTAGGCTCTACTCTTTTATAATCAAAATAATATAAGGATGAATCATGTGATATCTCTTGGAATGATCCTTTTAGTATTTAGGAAGAGTATATATCCTCCCTACCAGCACACTTTCATGTAACATGTGAACAATGGAAGATTATTTGAATATAAAGAAAAATATAAAGGAGTGTCCATTTGAAGAACAATTATAATGATCTACTAAATCGCTATATTGAACTCTTACATAGTCTCTAATGTTTACTAGAAATAGTGAATAATAATAATAAAAATAATCCTTAGAATTAATTTAATTAATATATCAATTGAGACCATTATATTCAAATATCCTAGAAGCGTGATGGTGAGTCAGACTGGTAGTGACTCATGTCAGGTGATGAGACAATCCAATGGTGAGTTAGGATGACGGTCTGTCATCTGAGGACAGCTTTGGTCTGGAGGTGAGTCCCATTCAACAATGGCTCATCTCAGCATTGACTCATATCAGCGGTGGCTCATCTCAAAGATGACTCATCTCGACAGTGTCTCATCTCAAAGGTGACTCATATCAATTTGGACTCATCTCAATAGTGACTTATCTCAACAATGACTCATCAAATGGTAGGTCATCCTCTACAGTAGATCATTCTCAATGGTGAGTCATTATTAATGCTGAATCCTTCTTGGCATTTAGTCATTCCAGGTAGTAGTTGTGGTTTGGTGGTGACTCTTTTCTGGCGGTGAATTAAATCCAATGGTGACTCATGTCTGCTAGTTGGTCATTTCAATACGTAGGTAAATTTTCACCAGATTTCCATATATTATAAAATTATTTCAAAAAACAATAAAAATATTAAAAACATAATTAATTTGATTGTGAGTATTAATATAAGGATGATCTAACAATATCCCCCTTTTTAATGATAAAAAATCATGGAATTGTATAAGCATGTATCCAATAAACATTTTCATCAAATAGATAGAATTAAAAAAAATTACATATGCTTAAAACATCAAAAAGATATTATGAGAGTTTGATAATATATTTGAAAACATTAAAATATAATATTAAAAAATTAATATGCTATCAGAGATATGGTATCAACAAATAAATAATATAAAATAAAAGGATCATAAATAGTTGATTCAAATAAATCCCATATGTATTATGCCCATTATCGGGTTATAAAAAAATAAAAATAAAAATAGTAAATGTGAATAGAAACAATATATGAAGGAAAACACATGGAATTAAAGAAAAAATTTATTTTATCACATCTCAAAGAGGAGATAAAAAAGTTCTCTATCAAATATAAGAGTTTAATAACAATAAATGATTATCCTAGGTACTAGGAAAAAAGGCATCTTTCCATTATCTGAGGTAGAGGGAACAGTGGTAGCGGCTGAGGGAACTGATGTTGCGGTGGGATCTACAAC
The DNA here is from genome assembly GCA_963277665.1 of Viscum album. Classification (NCBI taxonomy): domain Eukaryota; kingdom Viridiplantae; phylum Streptophyta; class Magnoliopsida; order Santalales; family Viscaceae; genus Viscum; species Viscum album. Next base: position 1,227,589,255 of record OY728140.1, on the reverse strand, counting down.
ATGTAGAGAAGCAGTAGGCCATTATCTAATGAAACTCATCCACATATTTTGGACACCTTATCTAAGAGATATGATTACAGGATTGAACTAATAAGGTAAAGAAGCATTTGGATCCTGTTTTATATATTGTTTGATAATCTATAGAGCAGTGGTAGTAGGTGATAAATGAGTAGTCGCTCGAATTTCCTTTTGAGCTACCACTATTGTACCAGAGACATGTAGGAATGTATTCATCAAATTTATTATTTCCAAATAGATATTTTCTCCAAGATATATGGAATTAAAAAACCCTTTTTATCCTCTACAAAAAATATAATCACACGATTCTTCACTTTTTAATGATTGACTTTCTAGTTTATGGATTGTGTAACTCAAGGTTTCCATAGGTTCTCCATAAGGAACTTGTAGTGAGTATTTTGGATATGATTGGTGCGGATCCTAGAAATATAATATTTTATGGAATTGGAAATAGATTCTTGATCATCATTGACTTTATTCAATCCTTATTTAAAAATATTATATACATGATCACTGTTATGTTTAATCTGCCTCAGTCTCTCCTAAGGATTAGTGGAAACATCTCCTGAAATAGCATGAAATTTTTATCTGAACAATTTTCCAGATTCAATATATTTACAAGTATATTTTGGGAGGTTGATCACTAGGAATATAACTATTTGAAGACAAAATCATCACCCTCTCCAAAGTGGTAGAAAAACACTCAGAAAAGGTGGTCCTCAACACATCTATCAAAATCCTCATGGAATCCATCTCACTATATAACTTCATATTTTTTATCTCAACAACATGAATATGATGGATAATATTTGGATATATATGGAATACCACATGCTCAAACAAGAATACATATTCTCTCTCCTTGAGAATTATGATAGGGGGTTCTTAATTACTAACAATCCTCCCAAAGACAGAAAGAATCCTCTCTATGAAAGTATATATGTTAGCATGAGAAAAAAATCAATAGGAATAGAAGGATATATTAAAGGAATAATAGAACAAAATATCATAGTATAGGCCTAATTAATCTCTTTTATAATATGAATTTTTCAAGGAGTTATTTGAAGTGCTCCTACACCATCTATCTAGTCAACCACCAATCCCTAAGGATCCTTCTTTAGTTCTACTGGTGTAGAAAGTATCTATTCATCAGTGTCCGTATATTCCAAACCAGTCTCACAAACCTTAGGTATCTTTCCCATTCATCCACATACATGAAACCTAACCAAATAGAAGATACAACTTATGGAACAATATTCTCAGCATCGGCATGGCCCATTCAACGACCAACATAATTGGGGGCGTCCTCCTCCTTAATTTATTCTAAAAAATCATATCTATTACAAATAGCCTCATAAACATCAAAAATAAATATTGGTATCTCCTTATAAATAGAACCAACAAACAAGACTAGAGAAGAAACATGCGCCTGATTCATCTCCTGATCATCTTTACCACCATGGTTAGATTCACCATCACTGTCATCTCCATCATCATTTTCTTTAATCCCATCATCTCATTTTCTTTTACATATCAATTTTTCATATCACCATTACATTCAAAATTTCCATTTTCATCACCATTTACAACATCAGATAAATCTACAACATCCAAAAATGATTTAGAAGAACTATTATACTTTTATTTTCCCAAAACCACAGTTTCTGCTTATTCACTTCATTAATTCAAAATAATTTCTTTTGTAGATAGTTAACTAGGAGGTCTAGCTAGACCAAAAGATATAGTTGGGCTCATAGGTATGTTTGTATCACTTCCCTTCTCATGTGTACACTCTTACACATCTCTAGGAGCAACAACCAACTCTTCTTTTTTGCTCTTCATATGAGTATACAACTATATCATATGTCTCTATGCTAGGATCAACAAGATGATTTAGTCTTGAAGGGTGATATATAAAATAGAAAACCTCATATAACATATCAACCTCATAAAAACATTTTCTTATCAATGCGTTACAGTTTATCGTAGTTCTTTTACATATAAATTTGGCCAAGAAAAAAACCACGCTTTACCTAAGATAATTCATATTCATTACCCAAAACTTTGGCCTAGAGAATGGATAAAATGAACATGGGATAAATAATAGATTTATACATGGATCATATCTTTCATATCTCAATCATATGAACCATAAAAAATCTGAATAGGCTGATTTTGACTCCACATTTCATAATGAAAATTAGATATATATCCTAGTATCTCATTATGCAGAAAGCTGATTTTTGAGGACACAACATGTTCTATATAAACATAAATAGAAAATGACACTAACCATGTAACTAAGATTCTACTGGTATCCTTAAGGTTCAATTGTTTGTAATCTCTACCAAAAAATTATCATACAAAAATTAATCACTATCATTTGGCATCATCCCTTTATAGTAATTCGAAAAACCATTTTGAGGTATTTTAAGACACCTATCCCATCAATTCGAAGAGAAAACTATTTTCTATCCATCTATAATTCTTCCAATAAAATCATTATCTTTTACAAAACTAAACTAAAATTTATATAAAACAAGTTTACCAACCTAGGATAAAATTGTCTCTCATTATTAGTTAACCAATCTAGCTATCACTAGTCCTGGATCACCCAAAGCATTATCAAATTGAAAGATAACAACTACTATGTATTCACTTTTTCTCTGAAAAAACTATACTATTTATATCCTACAGATTCCGAAGCCTGACAATAGGTCTTCTCAAATATCATTTTCTTCCTTCTTCAATGGAAGTGACTCGTGAGGGGATGGCACAGTATATCTCCGTAATCTAACTATTTCAAATGGAGGACGAGGTAAGGCTAAATTTTAGAAGAGAATGGTATTGGAGAATCTTGATGGTCAAACGGTGAAAAATAGAGTTAATAAAAATTATACTATTTGTCTAATATATATCATTTATGGATTTAAAAATAATATAACTGAAATAATATATTTAAAAACAAAATTAAAATTAAAATGAAACAAAAAATAAAATTAGAAACTGATGCTTAATTCCAACAATGGGTCATATCCAATGGTTGGTTGTACTAGTAGAGGATAATTTAAAATGGTGGGAAATTTAAAATGGTTGGTAATTTCAAATGGTGGATAATTTCTAATGGTGTGTAATTTCTAATGGTGGGTAATTTCAATAAGTCATAAAAAATTCATCATAACAAATTCATGTTTGATGTAATTAAATCCCTCAAAATTCAACGGCTTAGTGAAAATATCAGCATGATGATGTTAAAATCATATTAATTCATGAGTTATATCTACACTTTGAAAACAACCTATCAAAAATTAATTTCTGACATCAATTTTTTTTATTCTGTAGTTAGACACAATATTCATAGAAATATTTATTGCACTTCTGTTGTTACTAATTAAAGGGACATTTATGAATTGATATCCACAGTCTAGTAATGTGTGGATTGTCCACAAAATTTGACTTCAAAAACAACCTATGTCTATGTATTCATCTTCAGTAGTAGACAATTTAACATAATTTTGTTTCTTACTACACCAAGAAACTGGATACATTCTTAAATATGAGATGTTCCATAGGTATTTTTTCTATATTACTTGAAACCACAAAAATAAGTATTTGAATAATTCCCTAAGTCAAATACTTTTCTTATATGGTATAAAATCCTAAATTATTTGTAAATGTGAGGTATTTTAAAATCCTTTTAACAAAATGTAACTATGGATAATTTGGGTTTTCATGAAAATAAGTACAAATACACTGTAGTGTCCAGAAAATCCGCAAAGGGGACTGGGAATCCCCATAATTTGAGAAAGGATTCTACCCAATTTCCCTAAGAATATTGGGGAAAACATGAAGAATACTCAAAATTGACAAAGTACCAATCGGTCTGTGTACCTGTTCAACAACATGCGGTCGGTTCAGCGAGCCCCCCGTGTACCAGTGTCATCCGCGAAACAGAGGCGGGAGCCCCTATGTGGGTGCGGACCAGGAAAAATATCAGGCCGGTCCACTACAGCGAACCACCACTACCATGACCCATGCTAGACCCGGCCAAGCTGAGCGCGTTGTCATTCGTGGAACATAGGCGGAACCCTGCGTGACTGCAAAGCACCCCTCCAACCGACTTGGTCCATAGGTGAGGTGAATTCAATGAACCCCGCAAACCTCGGATTGACCAAGTCATCCGTAGGCTAGGTTTTTGATCATGGGCCTTCGAAAAAGACGTTGCATGACAACAATACAACCTTTTCCCACCTCTATAAAAGGAGGTTGAGGGGAAGAATAAAGGGGTATTGGGATTCAGAGGCATGGATATTCAAAGGCTATAGGAGATTGAGGGAGTGTCTTTTCAATGGATGGAGCTTAGGATTTTACAAACCGAGATGTTCAAATTCGCAAAACAGTACAGGTATAGAACTGGAAAGAAATTGATAAAGAACTAAAAAATGCATAACAAATTGGTGAACCGTGAACTAAATATAAATCCATGAGCCATAGCCCCTCCGTGGATGTAATCCCCACAGACCAGGGAATTTATTCCCCCTTTTCAATCCAACGAGCCGTGTAGCACCCTCCTACGAGGACGCAACACTGACCAGCGATGCCCCTGGCCACCACTGCTCACGCGGACTCCAGCACCGTGTACCAACTTGGTACGCGGGCCAAACCTGAGGTCGTGTACCACCCTGGTACGCGGAAGGCCCATCAGTCTGCATACCACCCTGGTACGCGGATGAACTCTCCAACCTCGTATCACTCCCCTACGCAAAGGTCACCACTCCTTATACACCCATTTGGCCAGTGAATTCATTCGTTGTTTCCATTCCACAAGACGGATAAAACCATTCCAATTCGACCCGATCCTCTGCAATCCCTTCATTGGCATATTCACCGGCCACGAGCCAAGGCCTCTACCGAGGCCACCAGACCCGTATGATGAAACCATCATGTGCCTTAGCATGCCAGCTTGATTTCACATACCCATGGTAGGCGAGGAAAAATGGGTTTCCCCGACCCTTGAGCGGATTCCCGAAGCATTTCTGGGTTCACATTCCCACAATAGTACTGGGTCAGAGCCCGGGAGTCCCCTTTGTACCTATCCACTTTCTGTGATTGAGGGATCATGCTGGCCTTTCCTTTTGATGAGGACCAGCAGTGGGGACTTCTCCCCTCCCCTGGGAGTGGCTGGGCACCCCCTATGGAGTAAGCTCCACACCATCTTTGCTGGAAGTCAATGGCCTCCTCCTCCCTTCTGAGAAAGTTCATTGCTACGCTGCTATATCCACCTCCCCCATAGGTGTGACTTCTATTTCCCTACAAAATCGGGAAGACGGATAATCATGTGGCACCGACCCTTTCTCTCCACCTCCATAGTCATTTCCTATACCGTGATACTACTACCTTCGCCCCGCTCTGACATCAGGAATAAAGAGAGTCTTGCGGTTCTTGCCACCTTCCCTTGAGGAGGAAAAGGTGCGAGGCTTGCCAAGTCTGTTTCATTCTCTTGTTTCTCACACCGATCATGACTCACATGGGCTTAGAGATTTGTGGTGTCCGAGGCATCCACACAATGATGGAGGTTAATGGAAATACATGGGTTTTGATCCCTGTCTCCCAAACAGGGTACGTAGGACTCCTCATTGATGTTCAATCCCAATAATAGGAAACGTTCACTTGTAAGTCCTAATCTTTCATATTTACATGGACATTGATTCCTAGCCAACTAGGATTCATAGGAAACTTCCCCAAGCTGCAATCCCAATCTTTAAGTCTAACATACACATCTTTCCCTCTCAGGCCATGTCCTTATACCCTAGCAGGACCATATATGGGCCTATTAAATCACTTCCCCAGGGTCTTCCAAGAAGCTTCAATGTAATTCCCACCCTTGATTTGGCTAGGAATCTCTCTCCCATGTATCATTGCCACATGACATTAAACTATACGTCTGGGTCCTTTTCACATGACCTTAAAAGGTGATGTGTCCGGTTGAGTGGCATCGAACTACATGGATTCGGATTCCTCTCATGAGGATACATAGGTAGCCCATATCATAGTTTCGATCCAAACACTGAAGTCATTATCTATCCCCCATGATGAAAATACACTCCAAGGTTCCCAGTTATGATTCTTTAAACCTGTACTATCTCAATGTGTCCAAATTCTTCGGAGTCATTAATCCAATGAGGGATGGTAAACCTCGGGCCTAAGTGATTCTTAATCCCTACATTCAGTTGATCATTGCCATCCAGGAATAATCTATGGATAATATGCTTGTAGATAAACCAATGATTCGTGAACATATGAATATGTCATAAATATTTAAGAGTGTCCCAAAATAGGCAATAATTCCCCCCCCCCAATAGGGTGCGATGAGCCTGACTTCCCATCCTCTCGACCAATGTGTGTTCTTAAGTGTTGCTGGCCAAATCCCCCAGCAAACGCTACCTTTGGAAAGTAGGTCCACATATCATTGGATATGGAACCATTATAAATTTCAAAGAAAAAAATGATGCACCCTACATTAGTGATTGAACAGAACTCAGCCTTTTAAAAATCAACCGTCAGGAGCAGCGTTTTTTCTCCCGCCCCGCGTCGAAACAAAAATCGTGAACCCGATGTGAATCTTTAACCAGCATGACAAATTTCCCCTAATCCTAATTTTTCCCCCTCATACTCAAGAGGAGGTCCAAGCAAGGTCATTAATTACGCATGGGATTATGGGCAGTTGCTTGGACGGGTTTTTTGTTTATATTTGTTAAAACATTTTACATGTACCAATCAGAACTCCCTTCAATAAAATGGCATCACGAAGGAACTCACAGACATGTACTTCAAGTAATGCAAGGACCGAGTATTCCCACAAACGAAGGACCCCGTCATCTACTCATCATCTTCAACTCTGGCTCTCAGATGCATTGATCTGAGAGTACAACTTGAACTGTACTTTCCCGATGGTGGAGGCAGCCATGCACGCCCTCCAGTCGGCCAAGACCCACCGGCCTCCTGCTCGACATCCACCGCGAAAGCAGATCCAGACGGCTCATATTGTCGTCTCAAACCATTTCAGGTGTCTATCCCCGAAACAGGATAGTGCATACCTCCATTATATAAGGGAGGCGGATGAGGCCGACACAGGGGACATCATCTCTGCTGAATGGGGGTTCCGCTCAAAGGCCCCCGCTATAAGCCATCGCCGTGATTACAACGCGACTCAATATCCTAACATTAGGGAGGATATCACCTCAAGGATCCAGGCCCACGCTCCCTAAGCTCAGGTCCCTCAGACCGCCCGACGAGGGCGGCAAACTTTCTATCAGGGACTGGTCATCATCCTTGTCCCTGAGGAGAAGCTCTACTGCCCAGTCACATAGATATATCACGAGCAATAATATGCACCCGTCCACTCCTCCCAAGCCCGCCATCCTAAAATAGCGGCATCATACGAGAAGGTGAGAATTCCCACCGAGCTTCATCAAGCCAGTCACCCACACAAGACAATACCTACCCAGCAGACACTTCTCCCTGCCCGGGGTCATGAAGCCAACCAAACAGACATGGTGGAAACCTAGTTCCTTCGGGACCAGCTTCTAGAAGAGCTCTGGATGCCTACCATCCTGATATGGTGGAAATCAACAATGCCCTCCATCCAAATGTGGTGATAACTAATATGCGGGCACGTCTCCCTGCCAACAAAGGTCACCGACTCGATACGGTGGGGAACCAACATATGCTGGGCCAGCTCCCTATGGATTCATGTAAATCATGCCACCCCAATGCGGTGGCAAACAGAGATGTAAACCGGCATATCCCGACCAGGGGAAGAATTTTTCACCTGCCCCGACATAGTAGAATTGTCAGTAACCACTGACCACTGGAGGAACATAAAAATATATTCCTATTCTGATACCGGAATGGGCCTTCATACCCATTCTAGCCAAAGATGTCTCTCTGCATATCCGGGAAATAAGGGAGGGAAAGGTATCGATCCCGTATCATATCTTGAAAACATACCATAATGTAATTGCATTGGCAGAAATAGTAAGGGCCCGGGTCCTTGATCCCGTATCCCCAATTGAGGTGACTCATCTATAAGACTAGATAGCCACCTCGGAGTAGATCTGCATCCTTGATTCTACCCAGGAGAGTCATCGGCCATATCCTGCGATACAAGGCCTTCTAGATCGAGTATCTTCACTCGTTCCAACTAGGGGACACCCGTCCATCGTGGTGGATGTTACAGAGCATTAATATATCACTGCTAAAATGAAAGATGTTATTCGGCATATCCCAACAGCATCACGAGACCCAATTATATAGAGACCCAAAGGTGAAGTTTGTTATCAATAGAAGACGGTCCCCCTGCTGCCCACAAGAGAGAACCCCAAATGTGGTGAAGGAAGCCAGAAAATAAATAGCGGGTTTATGACTATGTTCTACTAGAAGTTGGGGTTCCCGACGTTGCTAAGAACATGTCGAAGGCTTAGAACCCTGCCCACACATTACCATGATATGGGACATGTTGTAGAAGTTGAGGAGGTCCTCCCTAAAATGTCTCTACAAGAAGCTTTGAAGGTCCTCCCAAGAGCACCCACAGGGGCCTCCCCCACTGCCATATAATAATTGATCATAAGAGGTTCTCTTTTGATGCAAGTCACAAAAGACCTCCATGTGACCAGAAGATCATGCATCAAGAAGGCCCTCCGCATTCTACAGTCCACCATGAGTGTGTTTCCCGGGGTATACACTGTAATCACTCTCAGTGCAGTGGGACCACATATTATGATAGTATCCCTCTCTATCATAGTTGCAACTATGGAGGCCATCCCCAAAGAGACATATCATCACGTCAAGAAGGCCCTCCCCTTGAAGCATCCATCCATGAAGGTCCTCCCTAGGGGTTTCATTGCAACGACACTCCACGCAGCCATGCATCAGATCAAGGTAGTAGTCCTTTCCACTCTGATAGCGGAGGTCCTCCCCATAGAGACATCTAGCAATGAGAAGTCCCTCCCCTCATTGCGGTAAATTATAAAGGCCCTCCCTAGGGTGTACCCCGAAGATATTCTCCCTACGGTAGCTGTAATGGTAGTCCTCGCCATTGCGGTAGCTGTGATGGTAGGCCTTGCCACCACAACCTCCATTGCGAAGGTCCTTCCCACAATGGCCCCCAGCAACAAGAAGGTCCTTCCCTTGTCGCAGTGTGTCCTAAAGGTCCTCCCCAGGATACACATCGAATGTCAAACCATAATGGTCATCCTCAATATGATGGCAGTTGTTGTGACGGTCCTCCCCATAACAGCGTGGTGCAGCCAGAAGGTCCTCCCCTTGCTGCGATACGCCTAGGATGTCCTACCCATGGTATGCCCTGCAAAAGTCCTTTATGTAGTGGGGCGTCCAGCTGTAATAGTAGCCCTCACCAATAAATAAAGTATAGAGATGGTCCTTCCAGCAGTGACATATCATATCTATAGGATGGTCCTCCCCCTGCCGAATCAAGCACAAGAAATCCCTCCTATGCTGAGGCAATCATAAGGAATCCAGCATGTCAGATTCTCATCCAGTCACCAAAAACATCCATTTTCAATCAGGGGGCAGTCTGGGACCACGATCATCTTTTGAGCCACCTTGGAACCACCCAATGATTGTTCGTTACCTACCAGCCCCACTACCTCCAACCACACTACTGGTGAGCGTCTCAGTTGGGATGACCAGATAGTGGAATCACTAGCGGAGGGTCATGCTGACATGTTTATCCGTAGGAAAAAACTAGCCAAGGATGATGTATCAGTTATGTTTTGGCAAACGTACACCTCCCCATTCGACATACCCAGAATGTTTTCAGAAAAATGTGTGCGCGATATTATCTCTAATATATGGATAACCCTCCACCTGTTAAAATCATGTTTCCTACCCTATGATGTGTATGTAGACCATGACAAGATGATAGGAGACCTCCAACGTCACATCTTCATAGCAGCTCTTCCTTCGGTGCGGCAACCGAAATCAGAGAGGTGTAAAGGAATCCATGAGTTAGCCTGCTTTCGTACACTGCACCTATTGTGCCGCCTCATTGGTGACTCCTTGATAGGAGTCCATATCGGAGTATGGAGAGAACATGGATATCTACATTTCACTCCTATCCCCACCCAGCAATACCCATTCGGCATAATGTCTTGCAATGTCATCCCCTTAAGACAATAATCGAGTGGGGTCCCAATTTTGGAATGGCGACCCACCCTACAGAGACAGGCCTTGAGTAAGTCTAAGAAACATCTGGCCCAATGGAAAATATCCATTCATAAACACCTAAATCAGGCCACCGAAATCATACAGCAGGCCTCTTGCCTAAGAGGGGCCAATTATTAGTCATTTCTTGTCTCCCTAGAGAAAATTGATAACAGGTGAACTCGACACCAGATCCAGTTCACCCCCGAATGGGGGCACGCAAGATCATGCTGGTAACAATAGCAGCAGCCACTGCCGCAATACGGGGCCAACCCCAACCTGCAGGGCTGAGGGAATTTTTTACAAAAAATTCCCCCATAAGACCAGTAAAAGCGGGAATAGATGAAACGTCCAAGGAATGGAGCCGACCCCAGCCCCCAGGGCTGGGGGCATTTTTATTACCTCATCAACAACCTCCCCCAAGAGAAATAGTATTCTCTTGTCTTGGGAGGACAGTCAGAATAGGGGGTTCATGCCCTATCCCTTCCTTTGAATCATGATCCCCTCTGAGAGGGAGGCATATCTTAAGGTCGCATCAAAGAACTATATGTGTCACCCTTTGTCAAGGAGCCCGAAAGAACCTCGGGACAAGAAGGGGAAGACCAGTAAATGGTGCAGAATATTCTCTTCCTATTTAGAAGATGACCTATCCTTCACACAATGGTATGCATCCATCAATTCCATAGAGGTTAACCCACGGGTGATACCGAATATGATGAAAATCTGGATGGATCAGGAGACGATGGTTCTGTTCCGGCTATGACCCACAATGAACCATCATGCATGCTCACCCAGAACCCAAGGGCCACCCTAAATATGGCTGCTCCGCTAGCCAACCCTCCTCCGCATACCCTGCGAGTCCCCAACAAGGATAAGAACATAGGCCGGGTTACTCTTAACATGCCACCTATCAGTAAAAATGAGCCACTTACGCTCGAGGAGAGATTCGCTTGACAGGAAGAGGAGTTGAAATAATTGAGACGGCTCAATGTTGGGCTTATATAGAGGAATATTCTTATTAAAAGTGATTCCAAAGAAGATCCGCACCTTTCACTCCCAGCAAGTGCCCCCCAAGACCAAGGTTTTCCTCGGAAAACGAATCACGGCTAGACCCCCCACACAATATGGCGCCCATCCCGTCCAACCATACGAAGATAGATTCAGATGAAATCCAAGACATCCCTCCACTGAGGAAGTAAACAGTGCGAGTACGTCGGAACCCTCCTAAGGTGCCACAAACGGCATATGAACCCTTGGTGTCGGCCGAGTTGGATCCTCCAGCAACGCCTCGGGCTATACCTGCCATGGACGAGGCTCAGAAAGATGTAAATCAGGGTCTCTCAAACACTATCGAGGCACTAATAGCTCGACTAGAAGCGATGGAAGGTCGGCGAACTCCGATACAGCCAGAGCGAATGCCCTATCCAGATTGGGTGAGAAACATGCCTCCTCCGCCCAACTTTGGGAGCCCAGTATTCCCTATATTCAATGGATCAGGTGATCTGGAATAGTATTTGATGCACTGCCCGTCTTATTGCAAACCCATGATGGGAACTCCGGAAAAAAAAGAAGCAGCGAAACTCAGATGTTTCATGAGAACCATTCAAGGACTTCCTTCTTCTGGTATTTGAGCCTTCCAGCTCAGTCAATAAAGATCTGGGAAGACCAGTGGCAGTAGTTCAAGTTCTACTTCAGCTCAATGAATCCTAAAGCAACAGTCAGTGACTTCATTAATTGCAAACATAGGGAGAACAAGAGGGTCTCAGACTTCATCACCAGATGGAAGGGTATGAACTACTCTCTGAACAGGCCACTGCCCCAGGACGAGATGCTCGCTATATGTATCGATAACCTCCGAGATGAGCTGTGAACACCACTCATACCAGTGGAGTGCACCACTGGCTTCCGAAATCTCTCTACAATCGCCCATATAATTGACGACTCCCTACAGCGGACTAATCTGAAGTCCCAAAAATCCTCGTAGGCTCCTAAAAAGAGAGCAATTAGGGATGAAGTGTCCTCTATCACCCTCAGACCAGCCCTTGTGCCAACTCCACCAAGTCGTCAAGGGCCCCCTGCATATCAGCGACCACCTCCGCCCCAGTGGGATGATCAGAGAGGACCTAAGAGGAACTAGTTTGAGGAACGAAGACATAGAGTATAATCATTTCGAGAAGACCAAGTTCATGGCTACTTCATCGCTTCCATGAATTGCAACTTTCTCCACCTCCTAGAGCCTAGGAAACCCAAATAGGTCGGCCACGAAAACATGCCAGATTATTGTCCCAACCACTGAATGTTAGGACATAATATCCAGGAATGCTTCGTCTTCAATGACCTCCTGCAAAGGATGGTAGACTCCAGGAAGGTCGAGATGGGACCACCCCCAGTTCATGTAGCAGACATTTCTACCACCAACCCTGACAAAGGGGAGGTGTGGAAGAAAGTCACCAGCAAAAAGGGGCCAAAATTTTATGAATGGATGACTCAAAAGACTGTTAACCGAGCTCATGGCACACTCCGAGCTCAGCTACAGCAGCCGGTGGTGCCTCTAACAGCCCCTAATGTCGTACAACTGACAATATCAGCTTCACAAAACTCTGCAAGCCGGTCATCTAGGTGTAATAAAGAAGGGATGAAGCAGGCGCAAGAAGAGAAGTCTGAAACAAGGCCGAAGTTATCCCTTATGGTGTCAGATTTTATGCCCTCAGACATGGCACCACTGGCACCGACCCACCAAATGACACCATTAGGGAAAACCAATCAGGCTGACCCGTCAAAGGATGATGAGCTAATCATTGGTTCCATCAACATCGTTCATCTAATGGAACTGTTCCCTGACTAAGTGTATGGTTACGAACCCTAATTCCTATCACAAGGGACCAGAAAGAGGAATCACAGAAGTAGTAGATTCCAGGGGAGGCGTAGTCACAGTCGAAACCAATCCTATGGTTTTACCCTGGCCCCAACCATTAATATCACAGAAACACATGGGAGATCCCATTAATGGACACAACAAGTGAAATAATATCCCTCCACCTCCACAAGCCTCCACTCTGGCCTCGTCATTCTACGGTACCCATCTAAGAAGGAACAAGTGTTTAGCTACCTAGTGTGCACAAAAAGACCGGCCAGGTCAAGTCCCCAGAAAGCAGGAACACTGTCGACATCCGACTCCGCGGTCCGTCCCTCCTCATCGCATATTCCAGTTTCCAATGTGCCTATTAAAACTCTCCCACCAACGGAAAAGCATCGGCCGCTGGAACAGAAATATGACATCCTCAAGCAGCTGGCGTTAGTGTCTGCCAATCTGTCAATCCTAGATGCCCTGATTTTGTTAGAAGACCTTAGGGAGGAGCCTATAGAAGCCTTGCTCATCCCCCAAGAGTTTCAAGGCGATGTTTCCGCCACTGAGATTTATCGGATGAAGACTAGCCCGACTGAATGCAATGTAGTGATTTTCCTTCACCGATCAGGATGAAGATTCCATCATGAAAGGACACATCAAGCAACTATTTGTTTCTGGAACAATAAATGATGTTGAGATCCAGAAATTATTTATTGACAATGGCTCCATAGTTAACCTCCTTCCCCTAAGGATGCTCTGAAAATTGTGCTATAGTGAGGATGATTTAATACCCTCATCTACAACTCTGTTGGGTTACAACAAGAATGAACAGAAGCCGATGGGACAAATCAAGCTCAAACACCATTTTGGCGACCTTGTGGCCCACATAGATGTTTTGGTGGTTCAGAAGAACACAACATTCAATGCCCTATTGGGAAGGTTGTGGCTTCATAATCACATTTTTATTCCTTCATCCTACCAACATTGTAACAAGTATTGTGTCAATGGAAAATGTGGGACATTGGATGCTGATAAGGCCCCTTAGGAGCTCTCCTAGTCACACTACATCGACACCATGTTTTATGAGAAAAATAAAAAGAAACCTTCGATCGATGGTATCGACTCAGTCCCTTCTCCAAATGGTCTGGAAATGGATCACGATGATCCCCTCAAGTAGCTCGGTGAAGACTATGTACTGCCCATCAACCATGCTGAGAGCATGGATTCAAGTCCGAACACGTACTTGGCTGCCCTCATGACTTCCTCCGTGATGCCTGAGCATAGGAGTTGTGAAATGACTGCTAACCCTCAATTTGAAGGCGAACACTTGAGCGAGGACACCCATAATGCCTCACCTCTGGACTATCGAGAGCCTGTGTCAAGAGCTCTCCCCCGTCAGATCAAGAAGATGAGGATATGGGAGAAGAAGAGGAGGAAGATCTCCGGGATGCACCTCCCGCATTCCAGGAAGGCATCTCTACCACTGTGTATGAGCTCAGGGAAATAAACATGGGTACCGAGAAAGACCTAAGGCACACTCTCATTAGGGAAGCATTGTCTTATGAGGAGAATGAGGTGTACACCTTCTTCCAGAGGCACCACCGAGATGTTTTTTCTTGGAATTACACAGAAATGCCGAGACTCGATCTCGAAGTGGCGATGCACCACTTAAGTCTTCCAGAAGACCACCGGGGCTATAAAAAAGCTTCCAGAAGGATGAACCCCAAGCATACTGCCCGAATAGAGGCTAAAGATGATATGATTATCATAGAAGGCTTCATTCGAGAGGTCCAATACCCTATCTAGCTGGACAAAATCATCCCCGTTAAGAAAAAGAACAGACAATTCTGCGTCTACATCGATTTCAAGAATCTCAATCAGCATTTCCCGAATGATGATTTCTTGGTCCTGATCACTGAGTTATTAATTGAAGCAATGACTGGATATAAGGCTCTCTCATTCATGGACAGTTTTTCTGGGTATAATAAAATTAGGATGGCCTGAGAAGATGAAGAATCCACTACCTTCAGGGCCCCCCAAGGAATTTTCTACTACAGGGTCATGACCATTGGTCTCAAGAACTCTGGCTCCACATATCAACGTGTCATGAATCGTATATTTAAACCATTCTTGGGGAGATTCATTGAATGTTACATAGATGACTTGGTGGTCAAATCAAGACAACGCCCAAATCACCTGTCAGACCTTGAAACCATCTTCAGCAAATGTCGAAAACATAGCATTAAGATGAACCCATTGAAGTGTGCCTTTGGGGTTACCTCAGGGAAATTCCTTGGCCTCATCATGTTCCATAGTGGAATCGAAGTCGACCCTGAAAAGAAAAAATATTTTCATTGTTTACCACCTCCTCATAATTTCACTGAGCTAAGAGGAATCCAAGGAAAGCTGGCTTACATTAGGCATTTCATAGCCAACCTAGAAGTTAAATGTTTTACTTTTACGAGGTTAATGAAAAAGGGGGTTACGTACCAATGGACCAAATATTTACAATAGGAATTTGATAGCCTCATGAAGTACCTCTTTTGCCCAATAGTACTAATTATACCGGTTGAATGAATGGCTCTTATCCTATACATGACGGTCTTACAATGGTCACTGGGAGCCTTCCTCACACAGACAAATGACTCTGACAGTGAAAGCAACCACTATTACCTCAGACGGACCAGTATTGACGCTGAGACTCAATAAAAAAATATCAAGAACAGTTGTTTGGCCTTGGTCTTCGTAGTTCATAAATTGTGACATTATATATTGCATCATGAAGTACAATTGGTCTCACGTAGTAACCCACTCAAATACATCCTCTGTCGTCTGATTCTGACTGGGTACCTATTCCGATGGGCAATCATCCTGCAACAGTTTGACATCCGTTTTATGCCTCAGAAAGCCAATAAAGTCCAGACATTAGCAGATTTTCTAGCAAAACATCCCTCGATAGGGTCCACCGCACCGGACAACATGTTATCCGATGAATACATCTTTGAGGTTTAAGAGGATCCCCCAACATGGGGAATGTACATCGATGGTGCATCCTAAAACCCAATAGGTAAGAGGATGGAGGATCCCAAAATTAACAAAGTGGGGTTGGGGATCATACTCGTGTCCCTAGAAAAGGATGTTTTTCCATATTATTTCCTCTTGTCAGAAGGATGTACGAACAATGAGGCTAGAATATCAAGCCCTCATTACAAGACTGGAGCTCACACTCCATGTGAAGGTGCAACACCTTGAGGTGAAAGGTGACTCGGAACTGGTTATCAAGTAAGTCAATGGTGACTATGCTATTAAAAAGGAGGATTTGATCCCCTTGTTTTACCATGTCTGAGAGTTAATAGTTGAATTATCCAAAGAACCAACATTGACCTATATTCCCCGATCTCAGAACGCCCAGGCCGATGCATTAGCAAATATGGCCACAACCCTAGCTGACCCAGACCGAGATGAAAAAATTATTAGTATTGATCATCATCGGATGGTCTTGCTTTTTGTTCAGACTACGACATAAGAAATCAACGAAGTCAGTCCTGTCCCTGAGCCATACGCTCTAGCTACAGGCTGGATGACTCCCATTGCAAACTACCTTCAAAAGGGAGGAATTCCATTAGGTAGGCCTAAATGATAGTAAATAAGGCAAAGGTCAATCAAATTTGTCCTATAAGAGGAGAGGGTCAGAAAGAGGTCCTCTACAAGTGAGGCCTCCACGGAGTTCTCCTCAGATGAACTGATGGAGAAGTAACAGATGCCATCATGAATGAAGTACATGCTGGAGTATGTGGAGCACATCAGTCAGGGTTTATGCTTTCCCTTCAGGTTTTAAGGCTTGGATACTATTGGCCCACAGTGGCACAGGATTGCGTGAACTTTATTGACAAATGACACAACTTCCAAACTCATGCAAACATCATTCATCAGCCCTCAGAGTTAGATCATCAAGCCAAGTACTGCTGGCCATTTGCCATCTGGGGAATGGATGTCGTGGGACCATCCCCTCCCGCCACGATCAAACAACTAAATTATATCCTCACAGCAACCGAATTCTTTTCCCAATGGGTAGAAGATGTACCCCTCAAGGATTTCAGGGAAGGAAACATTGTCAGCATTGTGAAAGCTAATATCATCACTAGATTTGGATTCCCTCATTCCATACTGATGGATAACGACACCAACTTCTGCTCTGATAAATTGGTGAAGTTGTACCAAGATTATGGTATCTAAACTAACCACTCATCCCGCTACCATGCAGCGGCCAACGGAAAGATGGGGGCTTTTAACAAGACACTATCCATCATACTCTAGAAAATTGTGGTCAAAGACAAGAAGTCATGGCTGGACAAACTCTTCCATGTATTGTGGGCTTATCGAACCAAAATCTGCACCACTACCAGAACTACTCTGTACTCATTATTATACGGAACAGAAGTGATCCTACCCATTGAGCTCCAATTGCCTTCGCGCCGTGTTTCCATTTGTTATTAGTTATCCAATAATGAGAAATCATAAAAAAAGCTAAGTGAATTGGATTAGTGGGATGAAAAACAGTTGCATACATTGCACCATATGGAAGTATATCAGATCTAGATCGCACGAGCCTTAAATAAAAAGGTTTGTCTTCAGTCATTCTTGGAAGGAAAATTAGTGTTGGTCCTCTGGACCCCAATGATACCCGAAAAGAATCCTCCAAAGCTAGAACCCAAGTGGGAGGGACCATATGTTTTACAAAAGGTCTACTTCAACAGAGCATATGCCATGATCTCTATGGACGTGTAGTTCACTACCGCTCCTACACATGCGAGATTCCTGCAGAAATATTTCACATAGCCAAGCCCCGTTTTTTCAAGCTGCAGGATGTTAAACTGACAAGACCTGGTCCAAACTCTATGACCATAATCTAAGAATATTTTGTCCTTACCACACAACATTAAACTGCATGAATTACAGAGAACTATGTACGGCTAGATTTTTTCCTCTTCAAGATACTTAGCGATGTCAGGGTCACATATCCTGGCCCAGCCACCCCCAAATGACGCTCGAAATGCCCCTTTTCCCCCATGCACGAACTAGACCTGCACGGGGTGTATTCCACGAAAGTACTTTGTATGGCTTGATTCTGGCCCTCACAAGATACAAAGAGATGCCAGAGTCCCATCTCCTTGCCCAACCGCTGATCTTTTCTCATCCTTACCGCATGATGATAAACTGCACTGAGTTAAGAATACCCTTTATACTCACCACACGAAGCTAAACTGAACAGAAATTTTCTGCACTACACGATTTTAAATTACATGGAAATCGTCCCCACCGCATGATGATAAACTACATAGAAATCATCATGACCCACCAAGATATATGGAAAAACGGGACAGGAATACTCCTTGAGCATTTGGATGCATCATTTCCATACATCAAACACTGTGACCTGTACAATTTTGGATATTCATAACCACCCTTGGCCATCAGAAGTGGAAAGTCATCGACCTATGTAAACCTTTGCATGACTATGAATACCATGCCCTTAGAGGCTCTGCATATTGATTTCCCCTGGCCCATCTTCCAAAGACAATATTTCCTCAGGCGACACTCTTCCTAGCTCCGTACGCTTACCAGCTTCAGAGCCCCCATATCATATCTCATGATCCAAAAATTGCTAGAGCAGTGGCTTATAGGTTCGTTATCCCCATCACATCCAAGTGTTGCCAGGGTAACCCTAACTGGCCAGCCTATTTATCCACTCGTGGTTTATATGACGATCTACATTTGTGAACACCAATCCAGGGCTTGGATATTTTGAATCAAAAGAAATTTCAATGGAGATGTTTCTTGTATGCTCAGGCATAATTATCCCCATATGCTGGACTCTATGCTATGAGAAAGCCTGGATCTTCATAACCATTCATGGCCATCAGAAGTGGAAATTCATTGACATGTGTACACCATTTCATGACTATGCTTCCCATGCCCTCATCGGCTTTGAATATTGATCACCCCTAGCCCGTCTACCAAAGGAAATATTTCCTCAGGCGATACTCTTCATATTCCTGTACGCTTAACGTCCTTTGAGCCCCCACACCACATCTCCAGATCTGGGAAACCCCAAAGTTACAGTTTCCACCCTCAATACCCCACCTTGGTTCAGAGTATACAAGACCATCTTAACTCAATTATCCTTCAGGTGATTGTTGCAATAGTCACCAGTGGTCCGGACACTACGACCCTTAAACTAAGAGTATTTCGTCCTTACCGCACGACATTAAACTGCAAGGAGTAAATTTACACCCCATGTGCGAGATAAATCAGCATAAGGAACCCTTCAAGTTTTAACAACAACCAAGGGATATCATCCCCGACGTGTCCAGATATTTCCTTACCAAACAACAAACTCTGTGGCCGAAACAATTGCGGATCCCCATAATCCTCCAAGGCCATCGGACATATAGATTCATCAACCTAAGGACACCATTGCATGACTATGCATACCATGCCCTTAGCAGATCTGCATATTGATCGCCCCTGGCCCGTCTACCAAAGGCAATATTTCCTTAGGCAATGCTTTTCTCCATATTCCTCTTGGCCTTTGTGTCCCCATGTCCATCACGGGGTTCAGAAACCCTCTGAGCTGCAGTTTACCTACCGTTTTTCAAAACCATGCCAGAGTAGGGTGGAACGTCTATGGCGAGATTACCGAGAAACTGGGAAAGCCATTCCATTTTAAAAGAATGTCCCAACTTTATGAATTTAAACTGCGTCAAGCTCCAACCATCCTCCAAGCCTGTTAAATGTGTAGGAATGTGACCCCCCGGCCCATACCCTTTATTATCATAGATTTTCACAGACCTTTCAGACATCACATACCCTTTCCTAGACACCCTTGGTGGTCCCCATAATCCAAATATATGTGATGTCTTCAGTCTATCATAAATGGACAGTCATTGACTCAAGGACTCCTTTCCATGAAAATGCATACCATGCCCACAACGGCTCTTCATATTGAACGCCCATGGCCCGTCTACTAAAGCCCAGTCTTCCTTTGGAAATGTCTTTCCTACCTCTGTATGCCAACACGACTCCTATTCCTCGAGACATGCCCGACATATTGCTCAAATTTAAACATGTCCACTCACATGTGTCTGAAAGGTATTAATACATCTTTCAATCAACCGAGCTTCATTGGGCCCTCGCCCCACCATATCTGGTCAAAGGTGATTGACCTAAAACAATAGTGAAAATTGTCTTATCAGTTAGACTTTAAACCACTCACAGAAAACAGGCACAAAGCCCGTTAGGCCAAAAACCCAAAATATGAGACCTAAGAAAAATCCGAGCTATACCTGCTAGGTCCACACTAAAAGGGAATTTGAAAAAGTTAAGGTATCATTGGAAAAGACAAAAAGTTTGTCGGATATTTTTTTTCTATAAAATCCCAACAATAGTCAAACTATGCTCGTTGGATCCCTTGATCCAGGAAAAAAATTAGAGATTTTTTCTATTTTATCATTTTCATGAACCATAATTATTCTATGTTCAGTGAATTATTATTTATACAACAACCATGCTGGACAATTTCCATCACAGGAGAAGGTAGAAAAGAGTGCTAAAATAGAACAAAAAGAAAAATCTTTTTCTCTATTACGAGATTAGTGAGAAGGAATTCAACAATCTGGAGAATCTTCTGGAAGTGAAAGTTTATTATAGGAGACTCTCAGCGGATTCAACAAGTTATATCAGGCGCTGGTGAGAATCCTCGATCGCTTGGCGGAGATTCTGTAGCAGGACCATCTCAGCCTCCACATCTGCCTGTACTGCTTCCTCCTCCTGTGATGCCTTTAAGCTCTCCCTCATCATCTCCTCTATCTAACACTCCCCTTCTTCAATTATGGCCATATCATTATCCTACTCTTTCTGCAGCCGCTGCATGTCACTATTCAACACCTCCATTCGAGACTGCTATTTAAGAACATCACCCTGAAGTTTCGTAACCACCCCCACATGGTCATGAGCATCTGCCATATAAATTATTCGGGTTACAACAACGTAGGCGTCAGACTCAGTAGTGGAAAGGAGAGAATCAAAATAGCCAAGCCTCTCTTGGTCAGCGACCACCTATTTGACTATGTCATAAATACCAAGATAGTCAAATCAATCGAATCCCAGCATCATGAAAAGAACGTGATGCTTCGACAATTTGGTTGTCATCTTGGCTAAGGGCATCTGAGAAATCAATTTCCACATCTTCTCCCATGACCGCTGGTGTCTAGTTAAAAGACTAGAGATGTCCCATTTATCAGGCTCAGAGTCACTCCCAGATGAAGAGGTATACTCTGGGATGAACGTCACCCGGGAGGGACCCAGTACAGCTCCAACCGCAAGCTTCGACGACGCAACCCCTTCTCCCCCAGAGGTTGTTGTCAAAGGAATGATTGGATCCAATGGCACAATCGCCAGCACCAACAGTTGTGGTCCTAAATCCCAAAAGCCAATAGGGAGGATAATTATCCATAATCATAAAAAGGAATAGAGGAGATTCAGTGTCAAGAGATTGAGAAGCTAACCCCCAGACCATCAAGGCATTAGTTCCTTTAAGCTCTACACCACTGATACCGCTCGAAGAAGATGTCACATTTTAAATGAGAAATGGGGTCCTAGAAACCCCCAGAGGTTCCTAGGACCTATGGTCATAACCAAGTCCAACAAATCCCAAAGCATTCCCCATGTAGTCATCTACGAAGATCATACTCGGGGAAATTACACCCCTGGAAAACATAACAATGGAATGCTCTAGGTTCTCAACAACTCGAATGATAGCAAGCTCTTCCTATGTCAAAATGGGATTTATGGGGTTTGAGATAGCTGAACTCGTCAGATCTGGGGCCTCCTCAGTAATCACAAGCATCCCATCCTCCCCCGCAGCTTTGGAGGCTATGTGAGTAGTGGGAGTCTCATCTTCCAGCTCCTCCTCCACTGACATATTACTGATTGTTGAAGACAGAATGAAGGAGTATATATCATTAACTCCTTTGGTAAGTCCCACCTCCTCATCGTGCTCAAATGTGGTTGTGGGTGATCCCTCAGATAGTAAAGGGGTGGGAGGTACGACCACTTGGGCAGCCACGGCCAGGTCACTAATCGGCTCTGCACTACAGCACCAAAAAACAGTTAATTACTGGTGGATTCAGAACATTTGAGTTGATAATTTAGGAAATGAGAATCATAATTACCCGTTATTTCTTGTCTGAGCCATTATAATAATCGGGATTCTTGCCAATTTTTCTGGATCTTTTGAGGGGACAATTCCCCGCCTGGAGCACTAGGAGGAGCTGGAGGAGGGAAGACCCGGGTTGGGTCCGCCATAGTCACTTCCATGTGCTCCACTGCACCCAAAGACCCTTCCTCAGTGACCCTTGTAGTCAAAGGCGCATTTTTTTTCCTACTGTGGTACCCCGGGGAGTACACTCTAGTGAAGGAATTTCCCCATGAGATTCCTCATCACCTTATGTAAGGAAACAAAACGTTAGAACCATCACAACGAAGAAGCAAGAAGACCAAGATGGAGGAGTAGGGAAACCTCTTCCTCGACATCAGACGATTCAGGATTCATTATCATCATAGAAACCTGATTAGACTCATAAAATCAGTTTTAGAGTGAATTCACAAATGCATCCATGTCCTTCTAAAAAGAGACCATTTCATCCAGATAATTTTCCAACGACAAATAAGGAGGAGAAAAGATAGTGCCGACTCTCGGAAGCTAGAGAGGGGCCGTTTGAAGTAGCATCCAAACCTCTTCATTTGAGCCAATGAACCTCAGGTCATCCCACATCCTCCACACATCTAGAAATGCAGCTATAAAAATAATAGCTAGTCGGGGAGGATCGACCTGGAATGGTCAGGTAGTGATGGGGTCCAGTGGGGGTGCTATTATCCGCGTTTGTTTTCTAGGTCTCGCAGACGCCCTTGAACTCTCGAGATCTACCTGTGGACGGAACCACAAAGGAAGAGAGGGAAATACCCTTGAGTCTGTCATAGCAGGTGAACTAGTGGAATCATCACCCCCTGAAAAGTGATATGTCCCATCCGCCTCCTTGTCAGTCACCAACCATATCATGGCTTGGACACGGTGAGTTAACACCGCATAACCCCAGCGTGCTTGAATGTAGGCCACAATGTCTCAGAGATACTGATCCATCCTTTTTGGTCCACATCATAAAAGATGTCAGCAGGTGTTGATATGTAGCCCAACCCATCAAACACTGTTTTCGCTTCTTGGAGATGTTTCCACAAATAACGGGGGTACTAGCTGCAGAAGAGTGACTAGCTTTTGAATTCTTCCCATTGCCCCAGGCCTCCGGGAAGGCAGCATCAGCGGCTATGACCAACTCTCCCCGGGCAGCTTCAAGGGCATACGACGAGACACCTTTTTCTGTTAGATCCTTCCCCGGAAGCACGAGACCGGTAGGGTTATAGAGAACCTTTCCCAGACCGATTGGAGCACTATCCCCTTTCCGCTTCCTCTTGCCCTTCGATGTCTTGGAACTCGGGGTAGTGGGCACCCACATCCCTAACTGACCACCTGGGTATGATTTCACCCAAGAGTAAGCATAAATTTTGGATAAGAAAGGAATAGGGTCTGCAAATGCGGGGGTCATAACTTCAGAATCGGTGTCCTCCCTGGTAAACATCAGCCATAGTTTCCCTTCCACCTTTAGATGGTGGTTCCAACAGGCACCATTAAGTGAAGGGGGACATAACATCTGGACACATTGAAACTGATGTCCGAATCGGTAGGGCGCATACCCCTCACAAATCAGTTCCCCACTAATACGATCCACTAGGATACCCTCCCGGAGGCAAAAAAGGTAGCCCTTCTTGTTAAATTCCTCTGATATGGCATTCGTGATCGCGCTAGACGGGGAGGGGTAGGGATGGAAATTGAAATGATCGTTGCACGAGATTTGGCTTGACAGAAAATGCTTATTCTAAACCATCAGGTTTTCTTCCTTCTCTTGGGTTGCCCATACCTTGGGAATATCCCTTCTGGTCAATTGTAGATACGGTAGGAACTCAGTTCCCTAAATCTGTGAAGGAATGATGAAAGTATATCAATTCTTCACATGAACTTCCAGCTAGACTCAGAGGATATGAAAAGGGCCAGCCACCTGGTTTGGCTGGTTCCCTTTAGTGATTTTTCCATGTAGCCGGTAAATCCTAGAGAATAATGGAATGGCCAGATTGATAACATTGTTGGTGGCCAGCTGGACCACCATGAAAAAAAGTAGAGACCCACACGACGCCAGATTCACGTACAGGCAATAGCCAGTCACTCAATAACATGGCTATAAACTCCACCAGTCGGAGCAGCCAATCAACGCCAGGCACAAGTTCCCAGCCCCAGCTGTTTATTTATCCCTCCTCAAAAATCAACCAATAGTAATCCCTCTACCATCGAGACTCCATTGAAGGATAGGTCGTGGGCCTGTGCGGAAGATCCATAGATCTTCCCTCTCTGGAAAAAGCTTTGATCCATTCAGGATATGGGATGACCTGTTTCAAAAATATCTTAGGAGAACATTTTCAGGCTTGATCAATGTGTCGTCTCACTAAGGGGGAGTCCTCTCCTAGTCACCCCATACAGAAGGGGAAGGAAAGAATTCGTCATACATACCTATGACAATCGGAACTCCTGAGATTTGGAAGACATCCCAAAGAATGATACACACTTCCCCATGGACTAGGTAGAATGTGTTGGTATCTAGACTCCAATGGCTTATAAGCTGTTTGGAAAGAGTGCTAGGTAGATGGGTATAGTCTGGGAAACCCAGGCAGCCTCATACAAACCCATGACTCACAGTTCCGTTTCAAATTCCTCGCAGCTCTGGAGAACCCAAAAGGGCCACCACCAATCCAACAACATAAATACCCCTCCATGCTAGAGATCTCGATCCGCTGACCAACCATGTTTTTCATAACCTTAGTGTTCCAGGAAATAATTTAGTAACAATGAATTGCCCCATCATGTTGACATTGTACACCTGTTGGGGACATAGGGAGGTGATTCAGCATAGACCTAGTAGTCGTATCCTTTTGGATAGGCCACCCCCTGCACAATATCACGACTCGGGGGATAGTACTGGAGAATATCCACACTACGGGATGATTGTCACAAGATGGTGTTGGGATCGGTGTACCAAACAATTAGCTAATCCCATAAGCAGGTAGGATGTTGGAAAAAGGATACCCTCGTTGTGACTCGAAATGGACATTTTTAAGGGGTCGGTATAGCAGAGCAATGCAGACTCCATCCTGGATAGAGCTGGCCACATCCTTTAGGCATTAATCACTAATTGGAAGAGGCTCGATGGTAGGCCTAGGTGTGGGCTGAGGAGGAACCATATTTTCTCCCTGCATTATGAAAACCACAGAAATGTTTAGTCCAAAATAATAAAATTTGGAAAAAATACCAAGTATTTGGAAAAGCACTACATCATGGAGACCTCATTACGTGATCCGCAGGCCAACTTCAAAAGGTAGTTCACGACGACTACATCCCGCGAACTATCCCTACGCGAAACAAGTCTGCAGCACTCTAGCCCGCAGATCGTTGGCCAGTAG
Source organism: Viscum album (assembly GCA_963277665.1). Taxonomy (NCBI): domain Eukaryota; kingdom Viridiplantae; phylum Streptophyta; class Magnoliopsida; order Santalales; family Viscaceae; genus Viscum; species Viscum album. Next base: position 1,227,563,541 of record OY728140.1, on the reverse strand, counting down.
GCCACAAACCAAGGTACTCTACGGAATCAGAATTCCAGATTTAAATGTTTATGTTTAGAAAACATAAAATGTTTTTAGTGATTGGAGGATTTCTTGTTCGCAGACCATCTGAAACTACGTATAGATTTCCTACACGACACGTCGAGACTTACTTTTCAATTAATTAAAAGTTTTAGTTCGCGGCTGGGGAGATTGGTCTACGGGTGACGGGAAGAGTTAATGAGGAGTGGTTTGCAAGAGCAGAAGATGGGTCACGTACGAGGTTTTTCGCGATGGAGGTGGGCGTGCGAAGACAGAAAGTGGGAGATCCTTTTTTCACGAAGAATCTGGTAAATGAAAAAGGCATGAACCCTTTTTTTACAGGCATGGTCCCCTACCAGGTCCACCCCTCTATCGCAAACTAACCAAGTTTCTGGACCGCTCTACATCGGAATAGCCTCCTCTTCATTCCAATCAGACCCCATTCCAATGGGGGGCATTTGTAGGGTCCTAAAAAATTCGCAATTGGGAATGGTAATGCCCCTAATTTGAGAAAGGATTCTTCCCAATTTCCCTTTGAGGATTGGGAAAAAACATGAAGAATACTCAAAATTGACAAAGGACCAACCGGTCAGAATACCGGTTCAACAACACGCGGCCGTTTCAGTGAGCCCCCCGTAGACCAGCGTCGTCCGCAAAATGGAGGCTGGATCCCCTACGTGGGTGTGGACCCGAAGGTATGCCAGGCCGGTCCACCACCGTGAACCGTTCCAGAAACGCCCATGTCGAGCGCTCTGTCGTTCGTGGAATAGAGGCGGAGACCTGCGCGGCCACGAAGCGCCCCTTGAAACGACTTGGTTTGTAGGTTAGGTGCATTCAATGAACCCCGCAAACCTCGGATTGACCAAGTCATCTATAGGCTGGGTGTTCGATCATGGGCCTTCAAAAAAGGTTCTGATTGACAACAATACATCCCTTTCCCCCCTCTATAAAAGAACGTTGAGGGGGAGAAGAATGGGGAATTAGGATTCATAAGCTTGTATATTCAGGGGCTGGAGGAGATTGATGGAGTGTCTTTTCAAAAGAAGGAGCTTTGGATTTTTCTAACCGCAAAGATCTAATTCAGCAACCATTATAGATATAGAACTGGAAACGAATTGAAAAAGAACATTAAAACGCATAACAAATTGGTAAACCATGAACTAAAGTTAAAGCCATGAGCCATATCCCCTCCATGGATGTACTCCCCATAGACCAGAGAGTTTATACCCAGTATTCGATCCAATGCGCCACGTAGCACCCTCATACGAAGACGCAACCCTGACCGGTGATGCCCTTGGCTGCCGCTACTCGCGCGGACTCGAGCACCGCGTACCAACGTGGTACATGGGCCAAGCCTAAAGTTGCATACATCCATGGTATGCAGAAGGCCCAGCAGTCCGCATACCACTATGGTACATGGACGCACTACTAGAATACAAGGCTATATCCATGGTTTTAAAACGTGGATATAGACACCGAAACCGTGGCTATAGGTAATAGCCACGGTTTCACTGACCATGGCGCCTATTGGCGCGGCTATAGGGAAAAATCCTATATCCACGGTTTGGAACAATGGCTATAGGTCTATAGCCATGGTGGCAACCGTTGCAATAGACCTATAGCCATGATTGCAACCATGGTAATAGACATATAGCCACAGTTTGGAACCGCGGCTATAGACTCTGCCACATAGATTTATCACCACGATTTATAAGTGTCCATAACCTCATTTCTCGGTTTATTACACTGCAATTAACCCAATTTCCACGGTTTTAAACCATGGATACATTATGGTGTATACAGAAAAAAATCCAATGCTGCAAATCTTGTCCTCAACAACCATGTTTCCAGAATTAAACAAAATTAAAACCATTTCTGCCCCTTGGTCCCTCCCCCCCCCTCTGTTACTCCTGCCTCCCTGCCTCCCTACCTCCCTGCCTCAACACTGCTCCCTAATACTTGTCTCAGTGCCTCCTACCTCCTGCCCCATGGCCCTTCCCCCTACCCCCTTGCTCCTTTCACCTGCTTCTGTGCCCTGCTCCCTGCCCCTGTCTCATTTCCTCTTGTCTTAGTGCCTCCTGCCTCCTTCCCCATGGCCCTTGCCCCTTGCCCCCTGCTCCTGCCTCAACCGTTGCTCCCTTCTCCCTGCCCTTGCCTTCATGCCCTACTCCATGCCTCTTGCCTCCTACTCCCTGATAAAACACAAAAAACAGAAGAAACAAACAGGACCTGCTCCCTACAAAATCTCAAATTCATTTAACACAAAACAAGAAATGAGCACCTCTTGGATATCATCAAAAAGTTGTAGACTTATGCATACATTATGATTGTAATAGTGCCATAGTGCATTTAATTCCAATATAAAAGGTCAAAATTAACAAAAATAACATTGGGTATCAGAAAATTAATATCATAAAATAGTGAACAAAGAGAAACA